>CAKJTF020000010.1:1212522-2425045 GCA_917563855.2 Limnephilus lunatus
GACTGACTGTTCTGGTGAGATTTTTTTATCATCCCCCGTTCCTCCCCTGACGTCGGATCGTAGAAGTAATTCAGTTCCTTATCCTTCCGTATCTTGATGCGGCAACGGATCCTTGGCGCTGGTGTCGTAATTTTACCCCATAGATGTCGCTAGGAGGCTTGTTAGCTTGGCACGATGCACAATTTATACAATAGGTACAAATAATAATTTTTTTAAATCTTTCGTTGGCACCGGCCGCGGCGGGGGTCAAAGGAAAATGTTTATTGCCCCTCGCTTGGCTTGGCGATGGTTGGTTTATCCGGCCTCGCAATGGTTTGGGGGTTTTATTAGCCAGGCAATGTTGGGTCGCATTTGTTCGTTTGCCATTGCCGAAAACATCCCGGCTTTCCAATTTTTATTATGCTTCTTTTGCTTTAGCCGCTAGTTACAAATTTTATTGTTATATTATTTCTTATCTCTAAAATTATATGACGACTTCCTGCCTAACTAATTTAAGACTCCTTTGGGTTTACCGCCTTATTCACGCTAGTTAAGCCAGCTGGGAAAAGATCGCACATCTTTTTCAATTCTGTGAATTTTTGGCATTGGTATACCTATAGGTACATCACCGTCTGTTTGTTCCACGAAAGAAAGTTTGCGAGACGCAAAACATTAACGAATAAAAACTAACATTTGAAAAGTTTTGTTTCATGACACGACTAAAAAGTAATACAGACCGAGTAACTAATGATATTAAAAAGTGATTAATTATAAAAACTATTTCTAAATAATTTTCATCGGTAGGTACTTGACGTAATTAACGCAGCTGGTGAAAGGGATAATTACGTTTTTGTTTTGGCAGCACTGATTAGAAGTATTTCTATTTTCTATTTTCTATGGACTTAATTTGTTATGTGTCAAGAGGAATGTCGTTTTGTTTTAATTACGTTTTTTCAATTTATTCCTGGTGTTAATTTTAGTGTTTTATCATCATTATATTGTGGATAAATGAAAGGTAAATACATAATATGCGAGTTTTAAATCTAACGATCTGGCATGATGATCGAAATTGTGTTGTAATATGTGATGTCGTGAAATACTTGGATTCAGAAAACGTGGACATTTTGAACATTTAATATAATTTAAATTATTTCGCCTACGCGATATTAACCTAATATAACCTAAACTAACCCAAAATAAACTAACCTAACCACCGTTGAATGATAAAATTATTGGGTTTCATGAACCTGAGCACGTGCTTTGCAAAGAATTCCTTTTGTGTGCCTTTTTTTTAAATTTACACCTGATTTACCCGGTTTGGGCAGTGAAGAACAACAATCTACATTTTTGGTTTCTGAAGTAACAAGTCCACCAGTTTGAATTATGAAAATGATTCCTCTCCTGGTGACAGTAATAAAGACCCTATTTGTATAAGGAGGCGTCTACTAATATCTACAGGAATTCCAAAAACTGAAAAAATCGCTCTAACATCTACGAGAACCAAAGTGTGTAGGAATATCTACAGCTCAAACTGCTGACTAATATCTATGAGAACCAAAGTGTGGACGAATATTGCTAGGGGCTGGGTACAGCATTGCGGAACCGCTGAGGGCAGCATCTCGTTCCAGAAACTTGTCCCAGAGAACATTTTAGGTTTCCACGTTCACAGTACTAACTCAAAAAGACTGATATAAAACGCAATCGCGGTTCATTATTTCTCAAAATTATTCCATTGCATTTTACGGCGTGGGTACCACCAGCTCGTCCGGTAGGACGCCAACCGGCCTCTCTACGAATTGGCGTGACCGCCCGTTAACAAGGTAAAATCTGAACTGGGGCCGCGTCAGTGTCCATGTCCACGTAGTATTGGGGACACTATGGCAGAGAACACGGGTAAATGGATGGTGTATAAAAAAATAATTTCGAAGTTTTTGATATATGAAAATAATTTCCGAAGTTCTTGAAATTAAAAAATAATTTCCGAAGTTCTTGAAATTAAAAAAAATATGACAAGTTTTTACTTGTTAAAATAATAAATATGAATTTCGTCGAATTGAAAAAATAAAATTGAAATGTGATTAGATTCGTTATCATGTTTTATCGTCAAAGATAGATAACACATAGCCTGGAGATTACTTTATAATACATACACCATCGGCAACTTATCAGTATGTCACTTTGGTTGCAGTACTCCTCGCTGCACGCTGCTAACTGATGGCCACCCAGCTTGACTGCATCGTGAGGCTCTCCCATGAGCTGCCATTGCCCAAGTCCACGCCCAAGGTGGCGGTGAAAAGCGAGGAGCCCCTGGGAGACAGACCAGATGGGCGCCAGGACTCTCCGCCCCCTCTGTCCCTGTCCGGTCAGGGGCCCCAGGACCTGCGCCGCGAGGAGCACCGCCTGCGCACCCTACGCGCCTGGCCCGCTAAGTTCCTCAGCGCCGAGCGTGCAGCGCGCAACGGCCTCTATTACAATGGAGTGGGTGACACGCTCGTCTGCCACTTCTGCAAGGTGGAGCTCTCGCAGTGGGCCGAGGGAGACGACGTGGAGGCTGACCACGGCCGCTGGTCCGCGCAGTGCCCCTTCCTGCTGCGTAAGGCCGTGGGCAACGTGCCCCTCGGCCGTGACGAGTGTGGCTCCCTCGCGCTCGCCGCGCGCCCCGCGCATCCTTCCTACATGGTGGAGGCGGCGCGCCTCGACTCCTTTGCGGGCTGGCCGCTGCGCATGCGCCAGACCCCCGCGCAACTGGCGGACGCCGGCTTCTACTACACGGGCCAGGGCGACCAAACTCTGTGCTACCAGTGTGGGGGCGGTCTCAAGGACTGGGAAGACGAAGACGACCCCTGGGAGCAGCACGCGCTGTGGTTCAACCGCTGCCCTTACCTGCGCGCCATCAAGGGTCAGGCCTTCATCGACAAGGTAAACGCCGGCGAGACCTCGGAACCTCCGGCAGTGGCCCCCGCCGTGCCGGCCCTCGCGCCAGTCCCTGCGCCGGCTTTGCCCGCCCTGCCCCCCCAACAAGACGCCAGCAAACCCGACACGGACAAGTTGTGCAAGATCTGCTACAGCAACGACTACAACGTGTGTTTTGTGCCCTGCGGACATGTGGTAGCTTGCATGAAGTGCGCAATGTCTGTCACCTCATGCCCCATGTGCCGCCAGCCCTACAACAGTCTGGTGAAGCTCTTCTACTCGTAACTCCCATGAACTATAACCCTGAGTGAAATTGAGATTCCACCATGGGATCCGAGTGTCGGACTCAAAAAGTGATCATATTTCTGGAAACCTATAAATAAATATAATATATTGTGTAGATAATAATATTTTTCCCGCCATGTAAATTTAACAACTCTGGTATCATACCGATCTGGAGATCTGGAATTATTTCAAATACAAATTTTTTGTTGCCACAATTAAAAACCTGTGTAAATACAGAGAGGGATGCACCTCTCACGTCATTAAAAGTGAAAAATGAGAAATAACTTGTCAAACACACTAACTGTTTGTTGATCTTGATGAAATCTTGGATCTGAGATGATGCCCCGAATGAGGCTAGACTTCGCTCCAAGAGGCTGAACGATACTGCCGCAAGATTGGAAGTAGTTGTTCCAACACGAGACGACAATTGAGAATGGGAGAGAGAGAGAGAACATCTGTCAAAGAGAGACAATGTGGAAACTGAGGAACCTCCATCGAGAATTACCTCATCGGAAAGGAAGAGGAATAACTGTACCAGAGTGTTCCCCAAGGTACAGTGATTGGACCAATATATTGTGCATTTAAATTGCTTGTCAAAAATACGTATGATTGAATGGTGATGGTATTATGACAAGCAAATAAGAGTGAGAATCTCAGGATTGAGAAGGAATCCAGCATTTCACCCCATTGATTTGTCGAAGGTAATCGAACAAGTGTCGGGAGACGTAAACTTGGGTGGCTGGACAGTGAGTGGCAGTCAGAATGATCAAGTCTAGATTAAAGGTTGGCAAATGAAGATGATGAATAATTGTGTGGACTGCCAAAGAGCTAATGTGGTAATTATGCCGTAGACTTTGTACAGCTGATGCAAAGAACTCGCTTTTACAGATGCAGTATGCACTCGCTCAAGCATGACGACACCCTCAGCAGAATGGATTGCCCAACATTGAATAAACTCTCAGGAGAAGAGACGGAAAGGACACCGTGGTTCCAGTCACTAGGAGGGGTATCAAATGCATTTTATGAAAACATTGTATACTTATTTATTGTTTTGTAATACGCATTTCTGTACACCAATGTCATATATTTAACTGATGGAATCTCACCCGTATTTAATGTGTAGACTACCAGTCATAAAAAAATGCATTTTTAATCTGTGCAAAGACTACAAGAGAGTACCTATTATGGGATGAAAATCCCGATAGATTCAGCCACCGGGTGTCTGTTGCAAGAAGTGTCGGGATAAGACACGCTGTATCAACAAATATTGAAATTGTTTCTTCTGAACGTGTTTTATATTACTAATTTCTATTTTTGTAATTCATAGTGGAGGCCTTGATTATCTTTCTTTATTTCTGCCTATTATTTTTGTGGCTATTGTGGTTGTTATCCCGTTTTTATCACTCGGTTTACTAATACGATTTCGAAGCAATAAGATTATTGTGGACTTTAGTTGTGATTGACGGGAAATGTAGGGAATAAAGTTGATATTACGAAATCATATCTCAAAGTATTTACACAATTAATTTTCCTTGTAAAATGTTTACATCATTAGATCATGAGTACTGGGTCAAAGTCCACAATGAAAACACACTGATTATTGCAAAGAGCCGAGTGATTCTGTTGAGGGGGCGGATGGAGATTGTATTGTCCATTTATGTAAAGTGTAACGTCTGTATTGTGTTGCCGACACAAAGATGTGATGCTCCGTACTGTGGTCGTGAGCTCTTCTCACCACTCCCCGACTCTGTGATGGGGTGACTGGCACACACAAAGAAAGGTGATACATAATAATATGATAGTACGGAGAAAGAAGTCAATAGCCAATATTATTATAATAGTTGTGGGGATCTCTCAATGTGTAAATATCGCCTTCATTATAATATTATAATTATGTACATTGCATGAAGTACAACAATGTTTATTGTAGATATTTCCTAATTACCACTTAATCTAGATTATTCTATTTATTTTTAAATAATAATAATACATATTTTACAGGCTGTTTCAATTACTGTTATATAAAATATTCTCATTTACAAATAATAAAACAAGAAACTCAAGTTTTCTCGACAATAATTTTCATTATGATTTAATGTTGTTCTATCCCGTATCACCTTCACCTTCCTGCTGTTCTGGGGACAGCAGCTGCTCTGTCAGCTGCACTATAATTATTAAACGTATCACAGAGTGATCTGAGAATCCCAAACCTGCTTACACAATCTGTTTTGCAGAAGTTAGTACCAACAAACTCTAACTGAAACACCTGTATATGGTCGTGCCCCTTCCCGCCTGATGATCAGGGGCGTGCACTCCATATAGGCACATAAGCACTGCCTACCCTGCCGTTTATGTAAAATGTAAATAATATTATAATTTATTAAATTATGCTAAAAATAAATACACACTTTCAAAAAAAGCGCAAAAAAGCTGAGCGACCGAAACTACGCGAGCGCCACATCAAACGGCATAGGTACTACAAACGCGGCATAAACTGTAACTCGAAACTAATGCGGTCTAAGCAGGAATTATTTCTGACTAGAGCTAACTTCATGCAAAACACAATTTAATGTTTACAAAATGCACAAAGCATAGACTAGAACTGTCGTTTTGAATTTGCTTGTATGAGGTTTTTTTGTTAGTATTAATTAAGCATTGCTTTCTAGAATAAAATTAGCAAATTAATGGCAATCAGTGACGATAAAAACATATGTTGTTATGTACTTCTATCATTATTATCAAATAGTTGTCTTTCATAAATGCTAATTGTCGTTTCAAAAAAAG
Organism: Limnephilus lunatus; assembly: GCA_917563855.2. Classification (NCBI taxonomy): domain Eukaryota; kingdom Metazoa; phylum Arthropoda; class Insecta; order Trichoptera; family Limnephilidae; genus Limnephilus; species Limnephilus lunatus. Next base: position 1,218,484 of record CAKJTF020000010.1, read on the forward strand.
AGTTTTTTGTACTTTAATTCTGAAATTATCTGATAGAATATGAAAATTTTAACCTGTGAAACTTGTTGTATTTTCATACTGCATACCCTGATCAAAAACTCTGTGCACGCCCCTGCTGATGATGCTATGATACATCAGGGACTGTTTGGCAACTGCAACTTGTAACTAATGTCAACAAACAGATGAATGATTCCAAAGAAAAGCTGTTGTACTGTTTCCAAACAGAGACAGGGACGACAACTGCTCGTTAAGTTACGTTAAGACATTAAGCCCGGGAAAATTAGCACTTTCACAGGTTGTAATAATTAAGAAACTTTTCTCATGCATGAGTACCTATTGTTTACACATAGTGTCTCACGAGGCGTCTCTGTATGAAGGCCTTATATCTCTGGAAGCGCTCGAGACACCATTGTTAAATGCTTTGTCTGCTGGGGATTTAGATTGTCGTACTGTCAAGTACTAATTGGTATGCTGTGATCTGTTTGATAATCGAAATTCCTAGTAGTTATAGTAGTTTTTCTGTCATCAATAAATAATTAAACTTGTATAATACTGTGCATTACAGGCGTCACATCGAAAAACCCAATATTTTCCAAATTAATGAGGTTTATCAAAAATAAGATCTATGAGTATTATAAGTCGTGTGTTGTCACTGGGCGGATTTGGAGAATAAACCTGTAAATGTGTGAATGTTAGACGAAGCCCAGTGACAAGATGTTTGTAACAAATCTAAATAACTTCTATTATTTTGTGTCCATTAAGTTATTTAATACCCAAATAAATTGCACCTCACAAATAATACTTTATTTATTCCAATTTTCCCGCTTTCAATGTTCCTATAATGATCTCAATTAATTATTTAATTTATACAAGGAAAAAAGTAAAATTTTTAATTCAAGGAGTTTGCCAAAAAAACTAGCATTATTCTAGCAATAAGTTATTTTAAGAACAAAAATAATAATATCTGAAGTAAGTAGGTAATATACCTGAAAAAACACCTGACTCTGTGCAGTAACGGGCTGTCCGTTTGATTGATTCTCCCACGTTAATGAACGGATTGCAATATTTAGAGCACAGGCGTCGGATGGGAATGCTGTCCTGCTTCTACCAGTATTTCAATGGAAAATGCTCTGAGGAATTAGTGTCATTGATTCCCTCGGCACCGTTGCATAGCCGGTAAACACGCCAAACGCGCGCATAACATACGTACACGGTTAACATTTGTCACATGAGAGTTGGTCGCTTCTAAGACTCGTTCTTGAGTTCAATAGCTCGGCTGTGGAACGATTTACTACTTCCTACAACATGGGTCTCTTCAAGACCCTTTTTCACTCCTTCTCAAAAAGACCCTCCACATCGCATCTTCAAAAATGAGATAGGCTTTGACAGAAATTATTTGTGTGTTGTTACTGTAAAAAAAAACGGCACTGCGACGGGTAAAAATCCGGTTGCTTGTTTCTTAGCCATGGGCTCGAGGCCAACAAATAGGTAGATGACCTTTCAGTTCAAGACAATGATAATTCTTTATTTTGCCAGTGATAAATATATATTATGAATATCTAATATAAATAAAAGTCAAGTTCGTGACATCTACGGAATGCATCTCTTTGTTGTAATACAGTACAAAGATTATTTTAATCTTTTTGACGTGCTTACTACTTATCAGCTCTAATCATCTGTAAATAAACAATGTACCTGTGAATCCATAAATTTTATCTCCTTGAGTCTGCCAATGGTTCAGTGCAGTGGCGTAGCGAGGGGGTGGGGGGGGGCGGTCCGCCCTGGGTGCCACCCGATCGAGTGTCACCCCCCAAGAGCACAATTCTCTATCCACCTCCCCCCCAGGACGAACCAATTTGTTATGAAGTTGAAATTTGCGTTTGTCAACTTTAATGGGGGGGGTGACACCACATTATCCGCCCATGCTAGCTACGCCACTGGTTCGGTGTAAAACAAAGGACAGTGGCCATTGTTGGTTGATATAATTTTTTTTGTATTTTGATTAGCATATTTTCTATTTCATGGAATCATCTAACAGTAACGACCTAAATTTAACGGTTTACTTTTGATGTTATTTATGCTTTTGATGTTATTTATGCTTTTGATGGTTTTAAATTGGGTGGTGACCTTCGAGTTATCCGTAGGGGGCATCCATTAATTACAAACCTCTTCTCGGTGCAAAAACGGGCGGTCCGTTTGATAGATTCTCCTGTCTGAACAAACAGATTGTAATGTTTAGAGCTCAGGCATCGGGAGAGGATGCTGTCTTTGTTTTATTTCAATGGAAGATTATCCGAGGAACTAGCGTCTTTGATTCTTTCAGCACCGGTGCACAGTCAGGAAACCCGCCAAACGCGCTCTTAACATTTGTACACAGTTGAAATTTGTCAAATGAAAACGGGTGGTTTATACTACTCGTTCTTTAGTTCACCAGCTCAGCTGTGGAACTATTTGCCGGCCAGTATTGTACCGGACGTATTTTAAGATTAATTATAGTATAATTTATTTTTAATTTTATGTAATACTTTATGACAAAATAAACATATTCACGGGGTCAGGCAGTCAGCCTAAGACAAAAAATAAAGCTTGACCCCACCCTCTGTGTACATACCTACACACTACCTTAATTAAATAATAAAATTAATCAGGGGTCATAGCAGTCGACCTGAGACAAAAGAACAACGCTTGACCCCACCCTCTCTGTGTACAAACCTACACACCTTTTAATGTTAATTTTACTTTTTCCTTTGCACAAATTCGATCTGTGCGAAGCCGTTCCTATACAAACCTTCGCACGGGTCCAATTTGTGCAGATCTCTATTATTTACACTTGCATAAATTCAAATTTGTGCAACCTATGTATTTTTACCTTTATAAACACTTGCACAAATTCGAATTTATGCAACCTATGTATTCGTATAACAGTTTTGCATAAATATAAAATAATTCCAATTTGTGCAGACTGTTCATACACCTAGTAAAATGTAAAATGTAAATGTAAAATGTGCAAACTCACATAATAAACGAATGATCGGAGAGGCATCGAGAGTAGGTCGAGATAAAACTCTGTGGCGCTCTCAGCTTCGTTGCGCAATAGCGAAACGAACGCGGTGGCGTTTTACAACTCTAACAGTCAAAATTCTAAGAATTTCATCTCAGTTCGTAGAATTGAGATGAACAAAGGACTGAGACGGGCAGACTCCCGTCTCTGGACCCTTTAAATACGGCTGTTAGACCGCCAGATCGGCAGAGTTCCAGATCTCACCGCTTCAGCAACATCTCGCCTTCTCTTCTGCCTTCTCCGATCTACCCCTGGAAAACTTGGACTTCTTCTTCTCCGCCCTGGTTGGACCGCCCTCCAAGAAGAAAGCATTACAATAAATTGGTCGATCGCGCAAATTTCCCCTCTACCTCCCTTCTTCCCCTCTACTTCCCCTCTACCTCTACCCCCCTTCCGCCCCCCTTGCCTTCTACCTTTCTCCCTACATTTACCCAATTTTCCTGAAATCTCCCCACTTTTCCCTCTCCCTACATTTTTTTCCCCACTTTCTCCCTAGGTGTCGAAGCGGCCAGCCGGCAACTTCCCACTTCATCGTCTGTGCGGCTGGCGACTACAGTGCCTGTCCCGTACATGGTCCTTCGAGCCGGATGATCGTCTTCACGCCTTCACGCCTTCACGCCTCCTAGCTCCCGAGATGACGTCTCTCACTGCCAGCCCTGCGGCGCCTCACCCAGCCGGTTTTGCCAGCCCTGTTGGCAGGGCTGCCCCTGTCAGCTACGCTGCCAGCCCTGCCAGCCCCTACGCTGCCAGCCCTGCCGACCCACACCCTGTCGGCCCTGGAAGCACCCTGTCCTCTGATGCCAAAGAGGACTACTCTGCCATGGTGAGGCAACTACGGAGGGAGAACCGAGCGATGAGCAGGCAGCTCGCTGCGTTGCTCTCGTTCATCCCCACCGCGACGCAGTACCTGCCTGGCGCGCCCCCTGGTGCCAGCCCTAGCGCACCCCTAGCTGCGCTCCCTGGTTCCTGGCCTGGCGCGCCCCTTACTACATACCCTGGTGCGCTCCCTGGTGCCAGCCCTAGCGCACCCCTAGCTGCGCTCCCTGGTTCCTGGCCTGACGCACCCTTTGCTGTATACCATGGTGCGCTCCCTGGTGCCAGCCCTGGCGCACCCCTTGCTGCGCATCCTGGCGCACATGCTGGCGCGCTTCCTGATGCCCCTTCTGGTGCCCAGCCTGGCGTTCACACCGACGCCCCTGGTGCCCCTCCTGGCGTGCATCCCGGCGCGCTCCCTGGCGCGCATCCTGGCGTGCATCCTAACGCACACCCTGGCGCGCCCCCTGGTGCCTACCCTGGTGCGCCCCCTGGTGCCAGCCCTGGTGCGCCCCCTGGTGCGCCCCCTGGCGCCTACCCTGGTGCCCATGCTGCTGCGCCCCCTGGTGCCCATGCTGCTGCGCCCCCTGGTGCGACCCCTGGCGCCTACCCTGGTGCCCATGCTGGTGCGCCTCCTGGCGCCTACCCCGGTGCGCCTCCTGGCGCCTACCCCGGTGCGCCTCCTGGTGCCCATGCTGCTGCGCCCCCTGGTGCCCATGCTGCTGCGCCCCCTGGTGCCCATGCTGCTGCGCCCCCTGGTGCCCATGCTGCTGCGCCTCCTGGTGCCCATGCTGCTGCGCCTCCTGGCGCCTACCCCGGTGCGCCTCCTGGTGCCCATGCTGCTGCGCCCCCTGGTGCCCATGCTGCTGCGCCCCCTGGTGCCCATGCTGCTGCGCCCCCTGGTGCCCATGCTGCTGCGCCCCCTGGTGCCCATGCTGGTGCGCCCCCTGGCGCCTACCCTGGTGCGCCCCCGGGTGCCCATGCTGGTGCGCCCCCTGGCGCCTACCCTGGTGCGCCCCCTGGTGCCCATCCTGGTGCGCCCCCTGGTGCCTACCCTGGCGCGCATCCCAACGCGCCCACTGGCGCGCATCCTGGCGCGCATCCTGGCGCGCTTCCTGATGTCCCTCCTGGTGCCCAGCCTGGCATGCACGGCGACGCCCCTGGTGCCCCTCCTGGCGTGCATCCCGGCGCGCTTCCTGGCGCGCTACCTGACGCGCACCCAGGCGTGTTCTCTGGTGCCCAACACGCGCACCAGCCTGACGCCTACCCTACGACGCAACGTGTCACCGCATCGCCTGGCCCTAGACCGCCCGGTCGAAATGACGGAAGGAGCCTTGCCCGTACACCCGGTCAAAATGACGGAGGGAGTCTTGCCCGTACGCCCAGCCAAAATGACGGGGGGAGCCTTGCCCACATGCCGGACCGAAAAAACATCGGCCACCGGACGGTGGTGCGTGGCCCTTTACCCCTCGCACTCCCCGCACCCCTCGCACCCCGCGCAGTCGCTGGCACCATTCCCGCCTATTCGGCGGCGCATGGGCCCAAGCAGACGGACGACGGCCGCTGCCTGATACAGCGCGGCCTCTCCTCCACCGCTGCGAATGAGCAGCTTTCCGTGCCGATATGGCCTCCCTCAGACAACGGAGTCCACACGGAGACGATGAACGCCTGCCGCAACCTAGAGTGCAGACGCAGCGCTTCATACAGCCCGGAACCTCTGCCACCCTCGGGCGACACGAAATATACGTCCTGACAGCTAGGCGCAGCCGTGACTGCACCGGGGGGAGTATGTACCGGACGTATTTTAAGATTAATTATAGTATAATTTATTTTTAATTTTATGTAATACTTTATGACAAAATAAACATATTCACGGGGTCAGGCAGTCAGCCTAAGACAAAAAATAAAGCTTGACCCCACCCTCTGTGTACATACCTACACACTACCTTAATTAAATAATAAAATTAATCAGGGGTCATAGCAGTCGACCTGAGACAAAAGAACAACGCTTGACCCCACCCTCTCTGTGTACAAACCTACACACCTTTTAATGTTAATTTTACTTTTTCCTTTGCACAAATTCGATCTGTGCGAAGCCGTTCCTATACAAACCTTCGCACGGGTCCAATTTGTGCAGATCTCTATTATTTACACTTGCATAAATTCAAATTTGTGCAACCTATGTATTTTTACCTTTATAAACACTTGCACAAATTCGAATTTATGCAACCTATGTATTCGTATAACAGTTTTGCATAAATATAAAATAATTCCAATTTGTGCAGACTGTTCATACACCTTGTAAAATGTAAAATGTAAATGTAAAATGTGCAAACTCACATAATAAACGAATGATCGGAGAGGCATCGAGAGTAGGTCGAGATAAAACTCTGTGGCGCTCTCAGCTTCGTTGCGCAATAGCGAAACGAACGCGGTGGCGTTTTACAACTCTAACAGTCAAAATTCTAAGAATTTCATCTCAGTTCGTAGAATTGAGATGAACAAAGGACTGAGACGGGCAGACTCCCGTCTCTGGACCCTTTAAATACGGCTGTTAGACCGCCAGATCGGCAGAGTTCCAGATCTCACCGCTTCAGCAACATCTCGCCTTCTCTTCTGCCTTCTCCGATCTACCCCTGGAAAACTTGGACTTCTTCTTCTCCGCCCTGGTTGGACCGCCCTCCAAGAAGAAAGCATTACAATAAATTGGTCGATCGCGCAAATTTCCCCTCTACCTCCCTTCTTCCCCTCTACTTCCCCTCTACCTCTACCCCCCTTCCGCCCCCCTTGCCTTCTACCTTTCTCCCTACATTTACCCAATTTTCCTGAAATCTCCCCACTTTTCCCTCTCCCTACATTTTTTCCCCACTTTCTCCCTAGGTGTCGAAGCGGCCAGCCGGCAACTTCCCACTTCATCGTCTGTGCGGCTGGCGACTACAGTGCCTGTCCCGTACAAGTATGATTCTTCCTCCTAAAACACGGATCTCTTCAATTCCCAGATTCACTCCTTCCTTTCCACAAAAAGACCCTCCACAAGATGTTATTATTAACCCAATTTCAAAACACCCAGGGGCGTGTTCATCATCTCTAATCAATAAACACTCAATCAATAACAAAGAAACAAACCCGCATAAATAGAAATCCAATAAACACTGACCTCTCCAACGGTTCCGAGTTATTCAATTACAAATTGTCTTCCTTATAAACAATATCTAAACCCAATGACCTTGTAGCTTGTTTTATCCCACTAATCTATATATAATAACCATTGTCTCATCACTGACGCTTGTTCAAAGTCAACGTTGTTCCCTTCTCATAGGAAACCATCTTGATAAATGCACTATTGGCACATGCACACTACCTACTTACAAGCTAACAACTACAAGCTGTGTCCGATAAGATCGGCGATGCATTCTCAAGTGAGGAAGCCTCGTTGAACATAATATGTGCATATTGTTGTGCACGGGTTTGATGCACAAATGCAACACTGCACCGGCGCAACGTTAGTCTTCCGTTTACTCATATTAAAGTGTGATTCACACCGACTTATTATAAATACACGCACGCCTATGAGAATAGAAATGATGGAAGAATTATTGCAGATGTGTTACATTGTTAAATTAAACGATTAATAAGAATTGCGTGAATATTTGGTGTTAGTTATTCTAACCATTCTTTTCTTTTTGGGTTTGTTGTAGTAGAAATAGTAAAGAGGGTGTGATAAGGAGGATTGATTGAACCTGGCTATTCAGATTTATAAAAATATAAAAATACACTCAAATAGTGCACTTTAGTGATATTTCACCCCAGTTGCGCTTTGCCTCAACAATAAAACGTATGACACACTTGTGGTCGAAATCTATATTAAATTTAAAAATAATGTTTGCAGTGGTGTCAAAATCCAGAGAGGAAATTGGGGAATACGTTTGAATGGACAAAACGGCGCCAGGTTTCCTCTTAAAGACTTCCGACATGTATTATTTATTATAAACAATGTATAATAATATCTGTCGAGAGACTGGATAAATTAGTAAATTAAAGAGAAGCCTTAGACTGGATTATAAATTTAGAAATATAAAAAAAAAGGACAACATTATTAGAAGAATATAAGATGAACTGGTACGTCATATTGTAGTTTAGTAAGTATACAAAATAATTAAAACAGAATAAATGTTCTAAGAACAAGGAACAGTTTATAAATAGTAATTATATAATTTATGTAGGCAGTAAGGACATTATAGAAGTTATGCATGCGACATTGTAGAAAACCGAGGCTGCAGAATTCTGAATTCACGGAGGCTTAAAATATGGCTTATTATAGGTAATTGATGTTAAATTTACAGAGTTCTAAACAACTCTAAACAAATAAAAAAAAATGCTGTTGGTTGTGCTTTCTGTAATGAACGAGCCACTGAGATATTGTAGGGAGAATGCGTGAAACTGTATGTGTATGAAATCTTTCTCTCTTCATTATCATCTGTCATCCGATATACTAGTGTTTATTACTGTATTTTGACTATTATTTCGTCAACCTATGTCACAAAGCGTTTTTAAAAATAGCAATACCTTAAACCAAGTACGTTAATTTTTATGTGCTGAAATTGACAAAATTAAAATCTAGAAAAAATCTGGTGGAAAAGTTGACAATGACAACAAAAGGTGCAATTGGGTATCTTTTCAATGATGCGGTTTATTATAATTTGTTTCATTTTCATGCATTCATTTCAATTCGCAACGGGTCCAACTGGTTACAACGTAATTATGACGTAGAAAACGCTATCTGCTGGTAATACGGCTGTAACCGACGTTGGCCGCCGTAACGTCAATAACTTCATATTGACGTACAAAAACGAAAATGGTTTTAGATCGCTTTAGTAAATTTATTCTTCAATATAAAAATCCTGTCACTATCGTATGTTTTTTCTTAAATCTTTTCGACAGTAAAACAAAACAGTGAAAAGCTGTGTTTCATCTCAATTTTCTTTCTACTGCTTTATGATCTTTGGAATTGAGAATTGAGACGAAACCACCAGCGGGCTGGTGAGGCGAGTGAGGCTAAGTAACAGAACTTGGTCCAGAGATGCATTAGTGAATAGAGGAATACGCGCTGGAATGCGGAAGCTGCGATCCGGGACCAACAATCTCAGGAGAAGGAAAATGCACGTATATTTAGATCGACGCACGTTGCCTTTTTGGATTCGAACCCGTTACATGTATTAATAATGTGCTGGATGATGTATGAGATGATTGTCTTGTAGAATCTACAGGTTTTTTAGGTCATGGGTAATTACAAAAGTACAATTCAAGTGAGTGTTTGTTTATGTAAGAAAATCTTCTCAAACAACTTGTGTGTACAAAAATATCTCGATCGTATTTTTCAAATTCTTCTGGTCCCCTCTCCTATCAGAGTTTCGGAGGTTGGCTATCATCAGGGAAATCTTCACCACTGCACTTTAAACGGCAATTAGCTTTTAAGCAAGCTTACTGCATGATATGCAAATTACTCATTATTACAACAATCAAAATAAAATATAGATAGTACATATTTTTAGTCTCTTCATAGTATTAAATTTAATTTAACGATTATGGTGTTTGAGGTGCGCAATGTATGTGAGAATTATTCGAGCATGTTAATACGAAAAGAAAATTTTAATTTACAGCTTCGTGCTTTTTTGTAAATTTCTCAATTTCATTGTTCATCTTATCTTACTAATATTATAAACGCGAAAGTTTGTATGTGTGTTTGTTACTCTTTCATGCAAAAACTACTGAATGGATTTTAATGAAACTTTACAATAATATAGCTCATACATCAGAATAACATATAGGCTATATTTTATAAAGCTAGCTAGGAAGGGGACGGGGAGGGAACGGGGACGCAATGTATTTCTTTGAATATGGCATTGCAACGCATGCCGGGAATAAAAAGAGAAAATCAGGTGGTTTCAGTTTAAAGTAATAATAAAATGCATTCAGAAAGAAGCATACCTCTCAGGGATCTCCTTTTTGTAGCATTCAGTGTACTTCCATCCTTCCTTTGCCAGTTCCATGTCCCACTGACACACATCAGTGTAAGTACAGCATTCCGTTGTGGACTGCTAACTTCGCCTCTTTGGATAAGTTTTTTTTAGCACCAACCGCGTTCAATCCTCAATTAATGGAATTTCCAGCATTTGCCCTTCTTCCAATATCTCTTCCAGTCTTCCCATCTCACGTAAACATAAGTCCCAATTTTTCTTTAAATATCACACGTACAATTGCATAAATTTTTTGGTATAAACCACTTCACCAGGCTTATCCCATTCCGCTGTCAATCACGTTCATATTTACGTATCACAATCTATAATTTCAATTATTCTCTGATCCATAGAATGAAATGTAGCGAGAAACTCGTCCACTTTTTTTTCACACATCTCAATTATTTATTGGTCTATGAGCCCCCGCAAAAAATCAAGTTACGTGGGTCGAATTTCAACAGCTTCGTGTCGATTGTATTCGATAATGTCTTATATTGGATTATTATCTATCGGTGTAGTGTTTCAGTTATTCAATTTGTTCAGTTTGTATAGCAGTACATCATTATTGCGAGGCGGTGAACAATATATACGAGTTGACGAGCTGTCATTATAAATCTAGAAGATCTAGTAGCAGAATTGACACGGGGACTGGTGTAATCGTAGACGGTAGAGATATAATGGATGAGATTGCGGATATTGCTACTTTTTTTACACATAAATAACTGAGATGCTTTGAACTTGAGCTGTTTCAACTAGATTTTACGATAAAGATAGATTTTGTGTCTCTACAGGTTTTCTAGCACAGTAGACATTCTTCTTCGTAATACTTTTATTTTCATAGAAGTTAATTAATTATTTATTGCTTTAACAGTATTTACTTATGATCAGCAAGCACAGAAAAGACTTAAACCGGCGATTCCTGAGCATATCGACAGTCCAGTTGATTTGTCAAACATCTCCAAAGAATCGAAATTTGAGTTGAGTATGCAGTTATATGTAAAAGTGCACCCTTTATCTGGTGCAATAACTCAGATTATTCATAAATACCACCAAATCAATTGTGATGATGAAAAGCTTGTAGTGTATTAAACAAAATATTGATGTTTTCCAGTAGGTGGTTCAAAATGTCATGGATGGTTATGACGCCTTAAAATTACGCTTACATTTTTTACTTCAATTGTGCTCAGAAATATATATACTATATTTATGAGCGTATATTTACATCTATATATTTATAGAAAGGGGAAATTGTGATACTGATAAATTGTTGAGCCAAAGTTTTGGCTCAACACTCCTCAAATGCACAAATACGCTCTCCCCAATGCAACTCTCCGACCAACAGGCGAATCGAGCGTTACTAAACAAATCACTTAGCTGATCGAAGACTCAGATTAATCGATGGAAAGTTGGGAACAACGGCCGTTACTGATACCCCATTTTTCCCCAGTATGTCCCTTCGAATAGGTGTCCAATTTTTTATAAGACATACAGAAGAAATTTCAGAAAATCTCACTTCCCCCTTAATTAGTTCCCAATTCACATTTTCTTAAAAGTCCACAGTCCAGTCTTAACGTGGTTCTAGATTTCAGAGGACATTGCACTTCTTCATACTACATCTTCAAATCCTTCTTTCTATTCCGACAGCAAGAAATGGTAGTGTGTTGGGTTTCTTACTGACAGTTCCACGTTCCATTCACATCGCACATCAAAATTCCAGCAGTTAAACCTACAAAGGCATATCGAGACTTACTTTACTGACCAACAGTAGTTCAAAGATCCCGAGTAAACGGCTTTCGACCAGATAGTTATTCAACGAATTGTATTTACAACTTCCTTCGCATAATGAAATCAACTTCGGCTTTCAATTTCAGAATCGTTCGGCTGCGGGAATTTTCCGACAAGAGGAAATACCTGTAATCTGCTGCCAGAGAAACGGACTCATTTATTCGCCTCTTGAACTCTGATTGATAAATTACCAACACTTGTACCGGTAACAACTTAATGCCGCCTTCTCTTGCAGCCTTGTGGCTTTCGCTGTATTTTGGTATAGATACAATCAGTAGCACAAGATTGATTGGTAATATTGATCATTTTTTATTGCTGCTTTTATTACAGACGCATTTAATTTGGAAGTGTTAAAATATAAACAGATTTTGAATTATACCTTACCTTTACATAAATGCATTTTTTTTGTTTTCCATTAATTCCACATAGGGGGCGCTGAGGAAAATAATTTCCCTCATGGCCTATGTCAACTTTGGTGATGGAGTGTGGAGGATTTTTTTGAAAAGAGGAAGTAGGAGAAAGGAAACGCAGGGGCCGTCAAATCGTTCCACAACCGAGCTGTTGAATTAAAGAACGAGTCGTAGAAGTGTGCATATATTCGGCGCGCGTTTTGCGTGTTTCCCGACTATGCACCGGTGGCGAAGGGATCAATAATGCTAGTTCCTCGGAGCATCGCTCATTGTAATATCGATATAAGAAAGACAGCATACCTACCTAACGTCTGTGCTCTAAAGTTTACAATCCGGATTAGGATAGGGGAATCTATCAAACGGTTTCCGCACAGAGTCAGGGTTATTTTTCAGGTATTTTGGGTTTCCAGACCAAAGGTGGCTGCCAAATTCGACAGTGGGGTGCACTTTTTTTACATTAGCTCCACACACAGGAGGCCCTGCGGAAAAATAATTTCCCTCAGGGCCTTGTCATCTTAGGGGATGCTGTGTGGAGGGTCTTTTTAAGGAAGGGAAGGATAGGAAATTAAAATAGGTGGGTAGGAATCTGGGAGTTAGTGTGTATAGGAGTGACGGACGTATGAATCCATCCCTCCAACTGCGGTGTAAGGTGATAGGTCGAGAGAGTCCGGCTGGACAGGTCAAAAGGCCTCCTTCACCCAGTCTCTCTTGATCCGGCCCGCCACACTATAAAAAAATCGTAAAGTTTATAACCGCGCGTCAAGCAGGTGGGCAGACGCGTCCGCCGCCAAGACTTGGACAAACCTCACCCCATGAACCCGATATGCACAGGGTTAGCAGTTGTAGACTATCTATAGCGTCTGCGGGCCCTGTACAAAACGCCCAGCTTCTGAGAGGCTAACTTGACTCTGGCTTAGATGGAGTCCCCGTGCCTAAACTGTTCACTTATCCTGCAACCTTTCTGCTTCAACCTTTAGATAATCTTGGCTGCCTACTGGAAATGCCTCCACTCCTATCGGTGATTCGGTGTCCTTCTGGTTCCCTCGGGTTCCTTATGCCAAATACTTCGGTGTTTGCCTCCACACCTTCACACTACCCAGTCCTATTAGGCCCCCCAACACTCCTTAGTCCAGCAGGTTTATTAAATACGTGCCTCCTCTTTTTTCCCCATTTATATCGACGGTCCCGAAGAATAGGGTCGGATCTGTTAAAAATTTAAAATCATTTTATTGGCTTATTTTGCTGATTTAAAAGTCTGTATTTTACGAATTTTTGAATGAAATCAAATGCCAAAAATCAAAACAACACTTTCTTTCTTGAACTCAAAAACAGTAAAAATGCAGAAACGAAACTTTAAACAGCTCTTCTGCAAAACTACAAAATCGCACATCCGACATTGTTCTTCGGGAAACACAAGGCTGAAAATTATAAATAACAACAACTTTTTCACGTTATTTTGCACAATATTCCGACGTCAATACACTTCGTTATGCATAGTTAATCGTGTAGTGTTTGTATTTATTTTCTCCGCTGTTTAGTGTTGCGAACAAGTTTGTGTGTGTGTTATATTACTTAATTTATGGAGCCTGCGTGCAAAGATCATAAACCATTTTTTTATAGACGAGTGGTTCGAGTTGAATAACACCATGGCGTCATCTTGAACAACCGCTAAATTGGAGCTAATATTTTAAACAGTTACACTTGTTAACATTGTTAAGTGAGTCATAGAAAGCATGCAATCTCTATTCTTAAACTAACTTTACATGATTGCTTTAAATGATTTATAACTGAGTAAGTTACCAACTTGAGATTATTTATAGTCCGATGGTGAACCTATAACTAGAAGTATTTAAATATTGCAATCCTTTTTTTAGTTGAAATTCGACATGGGTGTTCACGGGAGTTGCATCATAGATTATCATACTCATAATATTTTGTGGGCTTTAGAAAGAAGTGGGGAGCTTTTTTACTCCCAAAATGAACACAGGATGAAGAGACTTAAGAAAACCTCACTTTTACAGATTGTCAACTTAAAATAAAGTGAATGGTCGAAGTGATGAAGGCTTTTACATATGAATAGTAAGAAATGTACAGTATGATTAATGTACATAATTGAACTGCCTCAGTAACAATATTTTATATTCGTTTAGAGATAAATTGAAGATGTCCACTGACTTGGTATAATTATTTCTCTCCATAGTATTCTTGGCAAAGAGAAATAAATATGGTAGTTAGTTCCAGAATTTCTACACTGAAATAAATCCCTACTTCTAGTAATACGTAGTGGAATCCGGAAACCTATCAATTCAAGCAATTCTGGACTAGCAACTAAATGATTTAGAATTTTATACAGAAATACCAAGTCAGTGAAAATTCTTCTATCTAACAATCTGAGCATATTAATATCATTTAAAAGAGAGTGGAAGTTCAAAATAATTACTGGAATACCCATTTTAAAATTTGGAAAACGTAAGAGTTTGTTTTGTATTCTTTCAACAGCTTGTACATGAATATTATAATGTGGATTCCAGACGGGAGAATTGTACTCAAGCTGACTTCTTACATAGGCAAAATATAATAGTTTAGTACACTTTATATTGTTAAAATTTCTAGTTAGCCTAGTTATAAATCCATACATTTTTAAGCCCTTAAAATAAATTAATTTGTATTAATGTGTCAAGAGTATTGTTTCATGAAAAACCATTTTAGCCCCATGCATTTTTCACGCATTTTAAGGCACGTATTAAAATGCTCACTTCGAGGTTATAATTGTACACTACAAGGCTATTCGAAACATTGGTTAAAGGAGATGTTTCTAACAGATAACACATATGATTTATGTAACGGTTTTTTTAAGATTGAATCAAGTGTAATAAAGTTATTAATTACTCTCAAATTATTTTACTTTCTTCTGGTCCACGCCAGTTTTTATACGCATTTTATTTAACATAAATTATAACAGTAATTAGCAGTTGTTACGATTTGAATTTTTTTAGGCTGCTTTGTTAATTGATGCGAAATATGTTTCGTAATAACTGATAGACGTCAATTGAAACCTGTTGGAAAGTACGTACTAATAAAAAAATCGCCAATGTTTATTAATATGAAAGCAAATGCTATATATCTGAGTATGTAGGTACTTTATATTATAACTTTGGGATTACGCAGTTACTTACATGACTTTCCGAGTAGGTACATGAGAGAGGCAGGGAGATGACAGGCCCAATTGGGATATTTTGTAAGGCTGAAGGTAGTGGAAAGGGGAAGGAGGCACGGAAGAGTAAGTACCTGGCTATTCAGATCTGGTCACCAAACACGACTCAAGCCATTTCAACCAACGTTTCAATTCTGAATGGTGGTTTTACACCAGAGCGATACTGAGAGTAGGTACCATCCACTCTGGAATGTGACTAAAATATACTGTATATTATTTTTAGTTGATTAATTGTGAAATAACACAAATTAATCAAATAAAATTTATTTACGCACGCCGGAATTCGATCCCGCGACCTTCGGATTGCTACCCCTCAACCGCGAAGGCCGATACCTATCGATCATTTGTACTCGTTAATTCAATAAATGTAATCTATCAACCACGCATATTATTTCTATCAATAATACAAATATAATGATAAGTAATCATTTTTTACCATTGTTTTTACAATTTCTAAGTTTTCGCTGTTTCCCAGCCCTGCCCATCTTCACTGTTGACTCAACTGCAATTTGCTCAACCTTTCATAAAATACAATAAATATTATAATCACAGTTTAGCAAAGATCCCGAGACACTCATCACGGAGTTCACGAGAAGAACGCTTATGATAAATAATAATAATGTAATGTCCGCTCTTTGTATTTGATAAGTGTGACAAACTCCTTCGTGAGATTCCAAAGCCAACATTAGCATTGTTCTTGAGATGGAAACAAACCGTTAGTTCGTAATATAAACAATAAACCATGTACACGATCGTTTAATTTCTACTCTATCGATTTCTCATTCATGCCCTCATATCGATAGGAAAATAGGCAATACATTATTGTTTTGCATAGAAAATGCGAAGATACAATTTTGATGCCTCAACAGGCTCTCAAGAATTTTGCCACCTTTCTGTTATTCTGATACTTCGTTAGAACTTTGCAGTATTTTTCTTAACTTTTATACGAGCTTCTTCGTTTTTGACCGGACAACCTGCTTTGCATAATTCATACTTATGCGTTAATGAGATTAAATTAAATTTCACCATGTAAAGTGAATAAAGAATTTTTTTATTGATGGATTTTTTTAGTTTTGTATGTAAATATTATTCAAACCTTGCTGATGTTTTATACAGTGACCGGAAAACTCAGAATCATACAACTTCAATACCTCATTTGAAAAGTCAAAAGTAGGCCTCCGAAGTGGATGGGTAAAGCTCTTGATTCGCAATCCGAAAGGTCGCGGGATCAAATCCCGGCGTGCGCAATTAAATTTGGTTTCGTTAATTTCACAATTAAATTATATAAAAATAATATACATATAGTATATTTTCGGAGATGTAGATACTCTAAGTATCGCCCTGATGCAAGACCATTGCCTTTAGCCGTGTTTGGTGACCAGATTTGAATAGACAGATACTTCCCCTTCTCCTATTTGGGGATGCCATCTGGAGCCGGAGGTGGAGCCACAGTCTCACTGGCTCCAGACAGGAGCAGCCTGGGAATCTTGTGAGTATGCACATAAAAAAGTGATGAAAAAACGCTTACGTTAGGTTAGGTTATGAGCAATTTTTTTTTTTTATAACTTTTAATGACTTTTCAAAGCGGATGTTGAAATTGCATGATTCTGAGTTGACATTATTGAAAAAACATCGTAGTAAAATTTGTACGAGTTAAGGTATACATTTTTATCTTGCATAGTCATGAGTTCGTCACTTGCAAAGATTTTAGTTTGTTTATTGGTTAAGAACACCTTATTAACACTATTTAATCATTTTTGGCCCGTGTTGTGACTTGTGGTAGGTTTAAGGATGCAATTCAGTTCACAATCTACTAAAATGAATTGTTTCCCACGCGTCACAGAAGCGATAGATCTGTTACTTTTGGTTTCTTCGAATTTCCACGTTTTAACATACATTCAATTGATTTTACCATTTATTTCTTAGCAATACATGGTTTACCTCTTCTACAATGTATTTAACTCTACCTCGTAAATCAGCAGAACAATCTCTTGCATTTCCAATCCCTTCATCATACAACATTGTCCAACTATCACAGATCTCTGGTTCCTTTCTTAATCTTATCCGTTCGCGTATCTCTTCTCTTTCATATTACACACGTTTCCCGTTTACAGCAAAATGCCCTTATTCGTAAATGATTTGCTGCGTTAAATCACAGTTGCCCCCATTCTCAATCAGCGGGGAAAGTAAATGACTGGACGAAATGGAAAATTATTCTATTGTCCATGCAACTATGGCTAATTACGGCTCTATTAATTAAACCAGTGTTTATATTATTCACAAACCACTTTTCACCGCCCTTTGAAGTCGTGATCTGGGACTTGCCTTTATGGAAATAGGACCTACCCTGATCCTACAAGTTACATTAAGGCATAATCCATTACGATCTTCGACATAATCGGGTTTATACGAAAATCGGGATCCTGTTAGTACGACGATTTAAGGATTTGATTAGATTGTTCGGCGTATCCGGTAAAAGGCATTCGAAATTGCTTTAGATTTTCGGGATATGCAAATTGCAATATAGAAATTAGGCTTATCAACTTAATATTGTATCTCATTTATGTTAATTCTATAGCGTTTTAAATCCGCAATTATACACACATCTCTTTTCTCTGTTTTTTTTATTTATTATTGAGATTTCGAATGAAATCTAACAGGATTGTGAATTCATTATTACTTATATGATTTTATTATTTTGAGCTAGAATTCCCTAAACAAACACAAGAGTCTTGTCACTTTATGGTGAAAAAAAAAATTATTATTATCCTTTATTTTTGTAAAAATTGCATATTTATTGTAAGAAATACAAATGTTAAATGTTAACACAATAAAATAAAACAAGTATTGTTTTAGGATTGAAATGCAAATCCATCAACCGATAATATAAATATTTTGACACTAAGTGCAATCCACGTCGACACAATATTTTTTATATCAAAATTCTTTAAACCCTAAAAGAAACATCTGCATTTCAGCACGTAGCCATCTCGGAATTATTTTTTGATAGTAGGTTGGTAGTACTGGGGATCGATTACTTTGGAGTACCGATATTTGTTATCTTTCATAATATCGTTGTGGTGGTTATCGGTTTTCTCAATGCAAACATATATTACCTACGGAATCGTACTTATATTATGAATTTTAAACACCGAATGAGCGCTTTTATTTTAACCGTGACGATCCACGATTACGTTACCGTGACGGCACAAAAAATCATAAAACGTACATTCTTTATCCTAATGCTGCAGCTCTTTCTTACACATCACATAATGGTGAGACAAAAGATGAGACGCACAATATACGTGTGTCTGTTTCCTCCAAAATAGGTACTACCTTTTTCCTTTGGAGGAAATAGATATATCTTATTATGGCTCAGCTACGTCGACGGGAATTGGGTTTCATTTTCTTTATACGTGTGAGGGAGATGTATGATGATGATTCTATGTTTCCTTTGGAGGGATGCAGATATACGTTCACCGTTTATCTCATTTCCGATTGTTGTTTTTAATGTGTATAAAGAGCTGCAGCATTATATGTTTAAAAACAATAGCAAAACCCTCAGCGCATGGAAGTTTGACGTTTTTGAATTTTTGGATTTCACTCACACTTCAATATTAATCCTTGTAACTAACTTATCTTACTAATATCATAAACGCGAAAGTTTGTATGGATGTATGTGTGTTTGTTAACCTTTCACGCAAAAACTACTGAATTGATTTTAATGAAATTTTGCAATAATATAGCTTATACATTAGAATAACATATAGGCTATAATTTATGTTGCTAGCTAGGAAGGGGACGCGGGTGGGGAACGCACGGGAAAGGTGATTCAGGGAGAAACAATGTATTTCTTTGAATATGGCATTGCTACGCATGCAAGGAACCAGCTAGTATTCCATACTTTCAAAATTATCATCACGGCTAGTACGAGCTGGTAGCTCGTATTATAGAAGTCTACGGAGACCTCTCGGTGTGGTGTGTGAGGGAGTTGCAAGAAAATTATTACTTTTTCGTTTGGAGGAAACTGACCTACGAACATTGTGTATCTCATCTTTTGAAAGACCTTCAGCATTATTGTGATAAGGAATGAATGTTGCCAGTATCTTTTCTCGGAAGATTTTTTCAATGTAGATGAGTGTTTCAAGCTGATAATTATTGATTATAATATTTGTTATCTACCCTTTGTGCTATGCATAAAAATCTTGTTTAAACGTTAGTTTATCAATTAAAAATAACAAATGTTTATTGCCTTTTTTGTTTGTTCATTTTGAAATACCCTTGCAATTACATTGTCGATATTTCCACCTGCATTATTGCAATTCGACACTGTCTTAAGCGGTAACTATCTTCTTGTTATGTTTATCATCTCATCAGAGAGTTGTACTTGTTATATTTTTTTATCTCTCATTAGATATCTGTACCGCCTCAGCACAATGTAAATAAATAAACAAAGTTAGTTGTCGGGCCAACCCAGCGACATGAAATAATGGACCCGGATTGTTTGACTGTTTACTGTTTACCATTACCAGCTAACGAATCCCCAACTTAACCCTTTCATATCCAGTTCATTTAAAACCACTCAACTTTCATTAATTATTACTTATTCTTCAAATTGTAAACACTTGTAAATCTAAATTCTTAATGTTCAATAACACATGTTGCGTATTTTTTCTATTTTTATGGTTTACTTCCTACAAATATTCCAACGACCAAAATTTCGACGACGTGGCGCAGCGGTAAGGCGCTTGACTCGCACACCGAAGGTCGCGGGATCGAATCCCGGCGTGGCAAATAAATTTTATTTGATTAATTTGTGTTATTTCATTTGCGGCACGTTCTAGAGTGGAAGATACTCTCTGTATCGCCCTGGTGTAAGACCACCATTCAGAATTGAAAGGTTGCTTGAAATGGCATTAGCCGTGTTTAGTGACCAGATCTGAATAGCCAGGTACTTCCCCACCTTCCTCTTCCCTATCTCCTTCCCCTCCCCACTACTCTCAGCCTCACAACATACTCCAATTGGGGATGCCATAGTCTCACTGGCTTCAGACGGGAGCAGTTGGGACTCTTGTGCGGTATTCATATAAAAAATTTAATAAATTCAATGGGTTCGTTTCAGCTTCTGTCGTTATCTAGCAAATAATCTGAAAATACGATACGAGCTTTTGCTATAATTTCGTAACTTTTTTTAGATAATTGTGTTATTTATTTTAGCTCCGTTTTGGCTCTTTTCTCTGTTCGTTTGAGATTTTCATCACTGTTATTTTAATTTTTATAAGAAAAGATTATTTTTATACTTTTTTGAAGGTTATTCCCATCAGTGAAATATATCATATTAGAATAAGTTAACAATATTAATCTAAACGAAAATATGAAAGAGAACAAGACACAGAAAAACAGAAAAAGACAATGGTCGCATCTGGGACTCGAACCCAGACCTCTCCTCTAACCGGGACGAGGTTAGACGGAGAGGTCTGGGTTCGCGCTCGTCAAGCGAGCGTTAACGCGCTCGTCCCGGTTAGACGGAGAGGTCTGGGTTCGAGTCCCAGTCGCGACTATTGTCTTTTTCTGTTTTTCTGTGTCTTGTTCTCTTTCATATTTTCGTTTAGATTATTATTGTTAACTTATTCTAATACTGTTATTTTATATACTAGCGCAGCCCCGTGTAAATCGCGGGATATTCGGAATTCTTGTTTTGAAAATAACTGTAAAAATAATTTTCTGTTAAACGTATGATAAAATACTTAGGTATCTCTTGACTAAATTTTTCACACAATCAGTTCTTATTTTGAAAATCGCATTTGATTCAAAAGCAAATTTGAATTCATTAAACCAGAGTTACACCGCCAGTCAAATTAGACGTAGGTATTTTTTAAGATTATTTAGTTTTCAGGGCCCAAATGTATTTTTCTCTAATATCAAAATAGACAGGGTGTCCAATAACTAGTATTTTTTTTAATGTTTTAGTTGAAAAAAAAAACTTTAATGATCAGACTGATGTTTTTGAAGACTGAAATTAAATTAATAATACGAATCTATTAAAATGTCATGGGTCATTTTGAGAACGTGCATTGTTGGTATTGCCATATGAATTACTTAGGGTCACCGGGGGTTAAACAACAAACCATGGCATGTGTTTGATCAAGCCCACATGCACAGTATGTCACAGCCCTTAGAGAACCCACACTGTTATAATAATAGCAAGTACAGGACGTAACCTATGATTCTCAACCCACTTGCAACTTATCATACCATACCTTCTCAACCTTCGACAATGAAGTAATCATTAAGAATTAAACCACTCAATTCTGCCCAAAGTATCGATAAACGCTACTTCGATTTCTTTTACCAATATTGTTTCGATTGCGTAGGTTTTTTAATTTTATGTACATGGTTTATTTGCGTCATATAAGGTTGTCAACCTATGTCCATTACTGATGCAACGATTACAGTAATGGTTAATTAATTAATAATCAAGGTTATTTTGATAATTGAATGCACATTTCCAATACAGTACGATAATCTACGCATTCAAAGATGGCACCAATTTATATATTTTAGATTAAAACACTCTTAGCAAGTTACGCTTTAAAATATTAAGATTAATTAATTGTTTACGCCTGTACACAATTAATATGAACATGAATAATGTGGTTTTGTCCATAAACAAACTCAAATCTTTCAAGAAAGGCTAATAAATACAATATTGGATTGATTCACCGAAGCAAATTTGGGTTAGTTCACCTTTCTTGAAAGATTTGGGTTTTTTTATGGACAAAACTATTTATTCATATTCATATTGAATATGTACGGGTGCAAACAATTACGTTTTAAAGTACAACTTGCAAAAAGTGTTTTACCCTAAAATAATTAAATTGGTACCATCTGTGAATGGGTAGATTATAACATAGATTTGTCCCGCTCGAAATAAGCTCACACACACTTACGGCATTCAAAACAAGAGAACACACACTAAGTGACAAACTGCCCGCCGGACACCCCCCATCCCCCTTGAACCACTGCCCCTACACCTCACCCGCGCCGCTATGATTTGCAGCTGTGTTGTGGGTCTAGCATTTTTACTGTTCGGATCTCGGAAGTGCGTGAGCCGTGCATTTACCTACCTACCTAAGCAATCCGCATAATTATTTGTTCTTCGTAGTATTTTTGATCTCGCGTGACTTAGTGATTCCTCAATCAATATATTTAGAGGGTATCGGCTCCAATAATCACTTTTTTTGTTTTTGTTTATTCTTTATTTTTTTCCATTATATCTACATTTCAAAAGTTATTTTAAGTATTTTCTAAATACAGTAAGATGTAAACATAAGGTACAAGTAATATTGTAATACTTACGTAGTTAGCAATACGTAAATATATAATAGACAAAATTAGGTAATGGGAACCCACTACGGCACTTCCTGAGTGTGGGTAATATAAATAAAAATGTTATACATATAACATCAATAAGTACAAGAAAAAAAATTGTTAATTTTAAAGTAAATGTTTAGAAATTTAGGTATTTGTGAAAAATATGTAGTAAAAATAGTGAAACATTTTTTTTGTTGATGGTTATAGTTTTAAGAAAGTAAATAAAATTAGTCTTGAAGTTACCGTAGATTTGTATTAAATAGTGAAACATAAAGGTATACAAAAAATTTATAGGAAAAGTGTTTCAACATCTGTATCATTCAGCCAAATTTTTTTTTTAATGTAAAGTGATATTTTATCTGTCATTTGAATGTATTTTGGTAGAAGATTAAATTTTCGAAGACCAATAAAAATGGACTTGATTAGTACTTTTGCTAATAGGCCACTTGCACCACATTTAAAAAAAAATCCGGTTTAGGCAAATATTCTAAGACATTCCGTTTTTTATCGTTGTTTTGAAACCCGGGCGGATTTTTGAAAATTTCAATCCGAAAAATCCGACCATTTTTTATAAACCGGAAAGACGGGACATATTTTTATGGGCGCGAAAAAACGATAATTACATAGCCGAAAATCATTTTTAAAAAATAACGTTTTCCACGCGAATGGCGCAGGAGAATAACGGGACATGCCAAAAATATTACTTCTCATAAATATGTTTTTCCTTGATCCATCTTATAATGTTCACCGTCTACATATGACTAAATCCAATATAATATACTCGTACTTGTAAATTATAATAATAATAATATATTATAAAATCATCACCATTATCATTACACTTCTAAAACAGGTACAAGAGTCATAAAAAGCACGGAGTTCCCTTCGTAACATCTGTCAAAACGTCAAACCAAATGATAAGTTCGCAGAGAACAAACAATATCTAGTGAATGTTAAATATCCTATTCAAAAATTCGCCTGAAATCAAAGTGTTACCATATAATAAAAAAAAATCAGTGTGGAATTTTACAAAATTAATAGAACATTATCGGAGACGGAACATTTTCATGTAGTGACTTTACGAGCCAAAATAATGGATTTATTTATTTTAAAAAAAACTTTACATTTCTTAACTAACAACTAAAATGCTTTTGGCCGTGAAAATCTAAAAACTTATCTTTACATTTCTAATTTATTTACTAACATTTTCGTAATCTTAGTAAAAAAATCTATAGACACTATTTTTTTCAAGTCTTTATGAAATTCATGCAAGTGGCCAATTCTATTTTCATTTTTTAAGAAACAAATTTTGTTTTTAAATACATATTTCATAGTCTGCAATTTAAAAATTAACGGATATTGAATATTTTAGTCTATTTTCTATTTGAATAATAACTCGGTGGAGAATGTTTTATTTCTATTATACATAACTTTAATTATGCGCTTTTGAGTGGTTTGTAAAGTGCATAGTGTACATGTTTCTTGATTGCAACTTGTATTGTGGATTCTAATTTTAAGGTTATCATGAGGTTTGTTTTTAATGAATTTTATAAAAAGTTAAATAAACTGTTTTGCTGTAGTTTAAAATGAGTTTGTTACAATAAGAAACAATTTTTCCTGGGATTACAAAATTACATAAATCATTTATATTCATTAAAAATAGAATCGGCCAAGTACTGTACCTTGCGGAACTCCATTTTTTATCTATGCTTCTGTACTATGCATATTCCCATTTTTTTTGTGTTCTGTCTTTAGGATAGTTTGTCAGTATTTTTAGTGTGTCTTTTTTGAAACCAACCAATAGAATTAAGAACTAAGTCGGTGAACTGTCCCAAGTTTGACTCAACAGACCTGCCTGTGAAATCTGCAGTGAAAAAAAGTGTTTTTGGGTGTCAATAATTGTGTTTTTACATACATTGAAGAGTTATCGGTAAGGATTTTTTCCATGAAAACGCACAGCTTTGATATCGGTTTATAA
The DNA here is from genome assembly GCA_917563855.2 of Limnephilus lunatus. NCBI lineage: Eukaryota > Metazoa > Arthropoda > Insecta > Trichoptera > Limnephilidae > Limnephilus > Limnephilus lunatus. The sequence goes on from CAKJTF020000010.1 coordinate 1,243,136, forward strand.
TTCTAAATATTGTGTTTATCCCCCTTTTTAAAAACAGACGTTACAAAAGATTTTTTCAAAGTAGTGTGAAATACGTTTTCTTTGAGAGAATATGTGAATAGCAATGTCACCGGGGTAATAAGTTGTTCAGCACAATTAAAAATAAAAGTTGAATGTAATTTGTCACAACCAGCATTTTTTTGTGTTGTCATTTTGCAGATATTTTAATACTTACTAAAGATGTATTAAATGTTAATCGAATTCAAATTTATTGAACTCATATTATTATTATTGTCATTATTTGTGAGTATGTATTTAGTTTGAGAAAGGACAAAAATTGATTGAAAATAGACATTAAAAAGATTGGAAATTTGTTGCCATTCACTAAAAGAAAAGTTTCCACGGAACATGTTATTAGGTATAGCAGAGGAAGATTATTTGGATTTCACGAAAGTCCAAAAATATTTCACATTATTTTTTGTGTTTAACTCGTCATCATTTATATAGTTTGCTAGTAACATTATGTGTTCACAGGAATAAGTTTGATTATGTAATATCATAAAATAGTCATATGAAAAAATATTATATTACGTATTGTTAAAAATGCGTTAGACCGTAATCTCTAAAATACATTATTGTAAAACTAAACAGAACTAATGAATAAAAATATATCAACCCCATCACTATTATTGTATAAAATAGTCTTAAGAGTATATTATAGGGGCAGAATTGTAATTTGCTGAAAAACGGCTCTCTAAAACGGCTTAATACTACCTTTCGTGTGTCATTCTTAGACTTGATATTTTTTGTTACCAAATAATGGACTTTTATTTTTCAATCTGTTTATTTTTTTTTGTAATCGATGTAGGCATTTGACCATGAAAAATAAAAACATTGATACACCATTCAACCCACTTTTAAAACTTTAGTCTATGATTATCGCGTAAATAATGATTTTACACAATATTTTAAATTTAAAATATATACATAATACACACATCTGTAAAAGTACGGCCTCTTATTATCGTTATGATATCTGTGAATATTGATAATTAAATAAATACTTCATTTTTCACCAAAATCGAACACATTTCGTAGCTTCTATTCATTCCGGGCTAGAATCTCCCGTTGGCAGGTAGGGAATCTGTACGCTCCTCGTTTGACAGCGTATATATTTTGAAAATACGGGCGAAATGTTTTATTAATAGCTTTAAACATAGAATACCGACTCACTTGAACCACTGCAGTAAACTCAGTAAGCTACAAAAACAGGAAGTACTCGAAAATTCTCTTTTTTAGTCTAAGTTTGTCGAATTGTATTTTTTCAACCGCCATATTGTATAAATCGTTTAAAATATAACATTTCATGTGCGTTATACTTCCGAAAATGGTTTGTGCGATGTTCATATTGTTCCATGCATGTGGCGACGGGCACGTTTTGCAAGTATGTGTGAGAATTCAATGCTGCGTACACACACACAGCTATAATATATGTAGCGTGACGTATTTCGGAATATCAGTATTAGTCTCGTATTAGTTCATTTGTTTGTGTCGTGGACATTCATTCACTCGTCGAACATTTCTCCGTAGGTACATTATGTACGCTGTGTTTGGTAGTAGATACAAAAATTACCTTATATGATTAGTATTAGTATTAAGTATAATAGACAAAGAGACAAGATAGGTAAACCCTACGTCATCGAGTATACGAATGAAACTACTTTGTAGTGATAATGGACGTTTATAAAACCTTAAAAAAGCTGGTCTGCCGGTGCGTCTTTTGGCAGGAGCCGCGCTGTCACGGAAATAGTCAGTGATTTTTTTCGAAAAAATTACGACATCAAAACAACGAGAATAATAAAAGTCGATTAGAAAATGAGAAAAAAGCAGGTCTGCCAACCGACAGCCTGGCACGTTCGCAGGCAGCCGGCGTCAAAGTGGGGTAAAAAATAGTAAATTTTACGTCATCGAGTACACGAATTAAACCAATGAATAACTATAGTCCAGATCATTTCATTTAAGAATTTCTTGGTCTGCCGACCAGCAGCCTGGCAGCTTTTTGGGTACGACTTTAAAAAAAAAAAAATTATAATTTTTCTTTTTCTGAATTATTATTTTTATTTCATTATAGTTTTAAATTAGAATGCCATATTTTTTTTAAATAAGCCAAAACCTGCCGCGGTGCCCCTCACTGCTGTCGCGTGTCCATATTTTTGTACAAATTTATAATAATAATAGTCATTTTAAGATTGCCAAAATAGTCCATACTAGTTGGAAGTTCGAACAACCAACGCACCGTCGCCGTAAGAGCTGTGTTCATCCGTAAAACGACGTAAATTTCCGAACCTCGTCCGTTTCATATCGGTTTCGCATGCCCTGCTGCATCGATTACATCGAACACAAGATCGAAACTAACAAAAAACTGTAATCTAGATCATCCCATTCATGATTTCCTTGGTCTGCCGACCAGCAGCCTGGCAGTTCAAAAATAAAAACACCATAAAATCGACTCCAAATGTGAACCACGAGAATAATTACGAAGCAGAATATGTTTATAATAAACTGTTTTTATTCAATACATAACTACGAAATACATAATCACGAAACAGAACTTGTTTATAATAAACTTTTTTTTATACATTAAATAATAATATTATTGAACATTTAAAAAAAATAAAAAACGATTGTGCAAGACCACACGACTGAAATAAAATTTCACTTATCTTATAAAAGAACATATGACATTGGGGTGACATAGACGTTGACATTCCAGACAATTTGGTTTGTTGCATTTCACACAGTAGTACACACTCAGGCGTCTTTTTTTCGCTGGGCAAAAGTTGCCCCGTTTTCTTTTGCATGCTTCGTTTCCTTTTTTAATAACATTAATCACCGTTCGCATCGATCACTGTTCGCATCGATTACCGTTCGCATCACACTTTTCGTAACGCATTCACCAGTTTACCCCCAAGTGTCGAGCGTGCGTAAAGAAGTTTTACTTTTAAAAAATTATTTATACAATGCGAAATACATAATTACGAAGCAGAACTTGTTTATAATAAACTGTTTTTATACATTAAATAATAATATTATTGAACATATAAAAGAAATAAGAAATTAAAATGGAGTTCTACAAAATAAACTTAATAACAATAAATGCACCACGAGATTCCAAACGTCGCGTCGGTAGTTTATAATGGGAGCTGCGCGAGTGTATACGATTGACGTGAACTATGGGAAAAAACCATCAACAAGCAAATAATGAAACATTCGTAAAAAGGATCATACTAAATATTCTACCAAAATAATAAGTTCCATAAATTAAACACACTTTGTTATTGGTTTGGTTTTTACTTCGATATTTAAAAATATTGTGCACGTCATAACATAACACAAGTTGAATGTTGAAGTTTTAAAATTCGCGATGGCATTACTACCGACATCTAGCGATGTAATAATTAATACATTTTGACAGTTTTCGAATTCGGCCGTGGCTAGTACATCCCTTTAACATCACTATTATCGAAAACGATGACTCCCTCCCCCCGACCATGCACTCCTTGCCGCGACATGTAAAACGTGCGAATGAGACAACTGCAGTAAACTATCTAATTTACCTACAGAAATTGCTCGGAGAAGGGTTCAGGGAGAAAACACTTTTCTACACCGAAACTTTCGCGAAATTGTAATTTGAAAACTGTAATATGTTCTTAAAAGAAGAAGCTATGTCGGTATGTTTTTATAATTTTGTAATTTTTTATAATAATTGAGTTAACAGCACTTTTACCTTGAATAATACTTTCCGATAAATTATATATGTTTGATAGTGAATGTTTACGTTAATACGTAACGTATCGAAAATGCGAAAACATACCGACATAGCTTCTACTTTCTAGAAGGCAATATAAAAAAAATATATTGATTTTGTGTAATTTTCGATGTAGAAAAGTGTTTTTTCCCGGGCGTCCTTTTTGTATGGGCCGAAAAGCGAAGTCTATCGTCTTAAGCTTGTCAGTTGATCACTATTTGGAAGAAAGCTGAAACGGACTTGCAATCAACGTTTAACGGGGAATCTCAAAAAACAAAATGGAGCAAATTGGTCATTATTATTTGACGACAATTTGTTATTTTTGAATTTCTGTGAAACACCCCCAAGCTAATTCTGCCAAACACCACATTGCAGCTAAAGTTGATGTTGTCAATTCATGCTTTGAAGACATGATATATTTATTACATAGAAGTAGAGTGGAACAGTGTTGATGTGTTTGTGAAATATTATTTTGTCATCAAAAGTTGGACGAGATCAACATGAATCCAGGCTAATTTTAAAATAATGGGCAGATACCACGGGCCTGAGCACGGGTAAGCCACCCAGTGAGGCCATCATTATTAAATTATACTTTAAAATGTAAACTTTGTATCAAATAAAAAAAAAATAGTTGAAAACAAGGGGATATTGCAATCAGAGTGTGTAATTAATCATTAGAATTACCTCTTGTGGGCAAAGCATTTCCAAATTATGTTTCTCGGATGAGAAACTGTGGGGAATATTGGCATTTTCTCACATGTATTTAAAAAATATTGTGTAAGAAGTAAAAACCAAATAAAAGTTATTGAAAAATGATTTGTTTTTATTCAAACTTCAATTAAAATTATGTTTTTTAGAATATGCGAAGAACACGCCAATAAAGGCGACCAAATTACTAGTCAATTAATATGTTTGTTTCACATCTAGATTATTGCGACAAAATTATATGCAAGTCTCCCTAATATCAAATCAACAACGGAATGGGTACCGCCGCCCTGGGAACAATTTGTTGGATATCCAACACCTGCCGTAGGTCACCCCAAGTGGTTTGCTATGTTCGATGACTTAACAGGGTGCCCAGGTTCTTGGGGTGAGATTTGTCTAGGTTTTGGTGGCGGATGACCTGGACACACTGAACCCCAGATTCCTACCCACCCCTCGTATCTTCTTCCTTCCCAGAGACCTTACCTTTTCAAAGACCCTTCCACACAGCATCCCCAAAGATGACATAGGCCCTGAGAGTAATTATTTTCATCAGGACTTAACCCTTCTAATCACAGGAGACCCAAGTTGTCCCAAAACATCATATGCCGTTATAATAACACGAGACCCAGATTGTCCCAGAGCGACCGTGCATTATTAAAAGTTATATATCTCTCTTCCTGTCATGCGAATATTTGTGATTTCTTTTATGTTAGAGAGCCAAAGAAATAATGCTTCTCATTGTATTAGGATTATATGAGCTATATTGTTGAGATATTTTACAAACCCGATCATAAGTGACGGTTTTATTTCGAGCCAATTTTTGACGTAACAAACATTTAATTTTAAAATAAAATTGTATGAAAGTGATAAAAAGTGAGGTGACAGTTTTATTACAAATCTTGTTAAAAAAAGGAATCTGTATTTAAAATTTTAAGTTTTGTCTATTTTAAGTACTTTAACTCCAATATTTGCAGGTATGCATTTTTTAGCTAATTTACATTTCCAATATCAAAATTTTAATATTTAGAAAAAAAAAAGTTGATTTCTAATAAATACATCGGAAAGATTATTTTATCTAGATTTTAGAACAATTTTTGTTTTTGCAAAAGGGTTAAAAAATAACCCATAAATAGGAAAATTTAAGATGCATGGCAAGAACCAGGAATTTTGCGCGCGAACCTTGACAGGCAAAAGGTTACAGATATTATTTTCTTATTATTCGAAGGGTTAAAACCTGGAATGGACTGGCACATGATTTAAAAATGATCACAGAATCAGCAGAATTCAGAACTAAACTTAAAACTCACCTCTTCAGAAAGTCATATCCATAAAGTCAAAAAACCTTTAACCTTTTCCACTCTGACCATTTTTTCTCAAAACTGTTTAGCTAATCCGACCAAAAATGTGTGTTATATTTTATATTTGAAATGAAATTTTTGGACAGTTATTTTTGCGGCACCCTATCGGATAATTCGTGTGACCATTAGTTGTTTGGTATATTTTGAATAAAATAATTGTTAAATCACACATTTTGTAACTAAAAGATAATACATTTGATTTCAACGTTTTTTATTTGCATTATATATTTTATTGCATAGCAATAGTTTGTATAATACGGGTAAAATATGCAGACAATCCAATGTAAATTCTTGGAGAAATTACTTTCTAACTGTCCTGTACCGCACAACGGCTGACTAGTGGCTACCTGGCCCTGATTGGCTTAGGTTTTATGGGTAGTGTATGATTTCTTATTTTGCATTGGTTACGTTATTTTAGGTTTAGACCCTCTTTCAGGAAACAAAAGATAGACCAGCCCACAACACATAAAATAGATAATAAGTTTGGCAAACATTCTACACGGTGTTTACAAGTTAGAGTATTTTACATATTATACATAATATAATACTGTCACATTTTGAGTACATTTATCTCACATTTACTATTACAAAAATCTCACGATTCGGTCCAATGTATCCCACATGAAGTGCAAGTTTGTTTTCACAACTTTTACAGTGATATATTTATTATTCATTTTATTTGCCCTCCTTTTCTATCATAAATTAGAACCACAAACGAATTTTTTACATTAGCTCCACACAGGAGGCCCTGAGAAAAATAAATTTTCAGGGCCTATGTCATCTTTGGGGTTGCTTTGTGGGGGGTCTTTTGAAGGAAAGGAAAAAAAGGATGGGAAGGAAAATGGTATGAGTGGGTAGGAATCTGGGGGTTGGGGTGTCCAAGAGAGGCGATGCGTGAATTCATCCCTCTCACTGCGTTGTAAGGCAATGGTTCGATATAGTCCGGCTGGAGAGATCAAAAGATCTCCCTCAACCAGTCTTTCCCGATTCGGTCCGCCACGCAGTAAATGGGCAGACGCATCCCCATGAACCCGGGCACCCATGCAAAGTCACCAAACGTAGCGAACCACTTGGGGTGACCTGTGGCAGAGGTGTTGGTTATCCAATAAATGGTTCCCGGGGCAGCGGTACCCATTCCTGCCTCCCAAATTGAAAACGATGCAATCACTAATATTTTTCTGCATATTAGGCATTATTACATGTAGATTGACGTGATTTAACCGCTGTTCTAGATCTACCGAATGGCTTCCTTTTCTAGTTTTTACACCTTCTCTATAATTTCCAACCAGCTGAATAATTAGCCTATCCACAAATTGAAGATGACTCATTGGTATTTCCAATAGAAAAAAAATATTTGTTGTTGTGGTGTATTCGGAGTATTAATAAACATTCAATTCCTTTTTTTTCTGAATCAGAAAAGCTTGACTGTGTGGGATTGATGGATGTTGAAGGTTTTTGCGGAATCAAAATATTTTCTACATCACTATATTTACTGAAATAAGCGCATCTCCTTCTTTTGGGCGGGATAATGTCACTTCCACTATATATATCACTTGGATTATTACCGACTTCTTCACCATCACTTCGAAGTAAAACTATCATTATTTTCTGTGACGGTTAATTCAAAGAATATTAATTTAAAGAATACGTAAATTCTTTTACTTTCAATTACTAATATCAACATCAATAGTTCCACAAAACGAAAAAATATGGTCACAAAAAGTGGGAGTAACTGCGGAGAACCGTCGTAAACGCAGTATAACGACTGACTGTTCCGAAAATATTTGAAGAAAAAAAATATTTCGTGTGTTAAAATGATGCATCTGTTTTTACATGAATGTATCTAATTAACGGTAAATTTAAATGAAAAAATGTTGGTTTATCCAATATGTTGCGACAATTCTTTGTAATAATCGGAAATAATAGTTCGTAGAATGTACTTAGGAAGATAGATATTGGTGATTAAACTTATACCTGCGCCAGGCCAGTACCTCTGGCCGACGGAGCTGCCTACCAAAATCGTTTGGGCCACAATGTGTGGCCGACGGAGTGGAAAAGGTTAAACTTCGCAGCTGTGTGTAAATGTAAACAAATAAGAACTTTTTAAAGTCGTTTCACAAAAATTATCCAGTCTTTCAATATAAATATCAACTTCTATTTTTGGCACTAATCTTCTCAAAATGTAATTAATACCAATAGTAATGGAGGGTAGCAAGTGTAAAATCATGCAAATTCCAGTATTTTAAATATGGTGTCCTTTATGTGCAAAGTCGTATCATCTCCAAGCATAAACTTTCTAATAAAAGTTTGTTTATCGGAAGTGACCCGCCAGGTAAGTATGTTTTCTCCATCTGTTTGTCTAAGACACTATATAAAGAGGTAAGATTTGTTTGTTTGCATTGAATAGGCTCCAAAATTACTGAACCGATTTGAAAAATTCTTTCACTGGTGGGAAGCTACACTATCACCGGGTGACATAGGCTATATTATATTTTCAAAAAAATTAGGGATCCTTACTAAAACTCCCATAATGTAACCCAAGGTGTAAAAAAAATACCTAAAATATTCTTTGCATCGCGTGCGCTGCGAAAACTATTGATATAATAAAATAATGTACTACGACTTTGCAGAACACATCATTATTTACAAAAAGTGTTGCGACAGCGTATGTCTAACTATTATAGTTATGCAACAATAAGTGTTATTTTATTTTAAAAATTTAATTGAAATGCCGCCGCTAGAAAAGGCTCTTTATTTGTATCTAGGTATTAATCCTTATCACAATAAATTACTTCATATTCAAGACTGCTTCAATACCTTTATATAACTTTTTGAATTATTCAATTCGGACATCCCATTTGAAAGATATCACGAGTTTAAAAATGTAGGTATTAGAAAGAAATTGCGTGGTCGCCGGTCACCCCGCTCGGCTAGCTAGGCAACATCTTATGCGATCTAGGCGTCACTGAGATACGGGCCGTACGGAAGGGGAGTCAATGTCAAAAAGATGGAAGGGGAACGCAGGAGGGAAAAGGGACGCATAAGAATATCCATTTATTTATTTATATATTAACGCTGAACATTTAGGGATAACAATTTATTTCTTTTAATGGCATAGCAACGCATGCCGGGAACCAGCTAGTAAATAATAAAATTAGATAGAGCCTAAGAACCCTATAATAAATTATACAGCACCCTTTAGGTGATTTTCCACAAAAACAGTGATATACAAATTATCCAATCATCAAACAGTATTAATAGCCTTGCCACTGCGTACACACTCTATTCACAAATATGTAGATACCAACGGAAGTTCTGTCATCTATTTTGTTTAATTAATAGTCTTGCATCTGTGTGGTGGAATTTAAGAACCCGGCTTCGAATGCATGCCTGCCGCTGCACCATATACACATCCGTGTATGTGAAATTTCAAGCAAAGTGTGGTAGCTACCGCCTTCATTGACGAGCGCGGTTAGCGAGCGTCTAAGGCTTGAAATAGATTCATTTTGAAGGAAGCAACGAGACTCTGTTATTATTAATTACCATCTTTTTACTATTGCAAGTAAAGTGCATATAATATATTAAAGTAATATATTAAAACACCAATATATTACACAAAGCTACCGTTGTAATTCGGTTTTGAATTCAAGAATTCGTCAAAAGATGTCGCCACTTCCGTCAGCAGCTCGCATTGGGGGATGTTTGGGGCCATCCATAAATTACTTCATACAAATTTCATGTTTTTTTGACCCCCCCTCCCGTCCCTGTCACACACCGTCACATTTGTGAGACCCCCTTCCCCCTAGTGTGATGTCACATATTTTGCAATTTAAGTTTTGCATTTTGATATTTAGATTTTTACATGTGACGGCACATAGCCCGATGACCCCCTCATACCCCTTGTCACACTTCTCCCCCCCCCCCCTCCCCTTAAGGTGTGACGTAATTTATGGATGGTCCCTTTCCCCCCTAGGTATAAGTTCTATATACTTAGTTGTTACTTATTTGTGAATAATAATCAAACAGCTATATATTACATAAAATATGACATCACTGCCTATCCCAGTTACTTTGTCCCGGTAGCTATTACTGGATGACAGTGGATCGGAGAAACAGGCCATTTTTGGAACCAGTCCCTATTGGATTTATAAAATGGTCACCATTATTATAATCACGTGGCTATATATGACATCATGGCCTGTCCCGGTGCAAGCTATCACTGGATGAAAGTGGATCCGAAGAACAGGCTATTTTTGGAAGCAGTTCCTATATGATTTATAAAATGATCAGCTATAAGCTGCCCGCAGGGCCTAGCAGTAGAAACTTGCAGAGCGGGTTATTATTAATATACATATTTATGTGGAAGTATGCCTGCCTCTGGACGAATGGTAGACAGTATTGGGTATGCTCCCGGACAGGGGTACTGGCTCCCGGACAGTTGAGAATGGTGCTCAGTTATTAAATTATAAACAATAAAAGAACTATTGGGATAGGGGTTATGCTGAACCTTCAACTAATAGGTACATGTTGGATATTATTATCAGATCAAGAAAACAAATTACAATTCATTATTTATAAAGTCTTGTTTATTTCAAAACTCCTTTAATAAACTGTGCTTGCACCAATTTTCTAAGAGATACATCATTATTATACCTCAGAAATAATGTAGGTATTACCAGTTTTTGGGCTTGAGACAAATAATTTAACTATGGAAAAACGAAACGCAAATAGTAAAGAAATGTTCTTCGAACAATGTGATTATAATTATGTATATTTTATTCGTTCGATTTTTTGCTGAAATGATTGCAAAATGTATAATTTTTTTAATAGAAAAATGAGATTGGTGATTTGTGTGGATTTAATTATTACACATTAATATTTAAATGCTTAAAACAAAACAATATGTAATCATGATTGATTCATAAACACTATATACAAAAGTAGTAAATTGTAAAAAGATTCATAATAGATGGGAATTAACAGTCTCAAAGATTCAATAGGAGTACATTTTAATAACTGTCATTTGGATACCTAGAGGGTAACTAAAACTAAATGTTTTGTACTTTATAGCTCATAGCTGCAACCTTTTAAAATATTAGAGTTATGGAAGAATTATTTCTGGGGCCTAATGCTAGTAGTGCCTGTATATCAAATTTGTGAATTGCTGAGGAATGAAGATTGTTTTTCGATTTCTTGAAAAAAAAAATGCTGAATTGATATTTTGACTTCTACATAAGATAGGCCACAATTTCTTGTTTTTTTTTAAAGCATTCAAATAATAAGGGACGTTTTAAAGTAATTTCTAGTACCTAAATCAAATTACAAAAAACTTGGCGCTTCTAGCATAAGCCCCCAGATAGTAATTAAATAAATATTAATAACTACAAAATGCACACAGATGAAAAAGTCTTCACATTTACAAATATTTTATTTGACTCTTTTCATTATCTGGAAGAAGATTACGGAAATACTGCTGCGTAAAGCATGAAAAATGTCATGTCAATTAATATCACCATTAAAATATAGTTATATTTTCACAATAATATACAGTGGAATCCGTTTATAATGACATCGAAGGGAAACGACAAGCACGTCATACTAAGCGGACGTCATACAAAGCATTTTGTAGAAAATAAACAACCTCTTTTTTTTGTTAGGTATATACGTATGTATTTATTTTAATAGAGAGAAACACAGCATTATTAAGACTCGTGACGTGCCACGCACGCACCGAACGTCGTCGGGCGTTACGTGACCCTCCCGAACACTGTCGAAGGTGTTAGGAATCATGTCGGTCACTATAACCGACATAATTTTCCATGAAATTAGGACATAATTTATTAAAAATGGGTCATCATAAGCGACATGTCACTATAAGAGAAGTCATTATATCTGACTTTTTTTATAAAGAGTTTTATACAAAAACCAAACTTGGCTGTGTAATTACTTCATATTAATTGATTGGTCAATATAGGCGGAGTCATAATAAACGGATTTTACTGTATTTAATTTGTGATGGAATGACGAGAACATCAAGAGTTCTCAGCAGGTAATAAATACTGTCTTGAGGATTACAACATGAATATCTATGTAATTAATAATATTACTAAATGCTTAGTTGTTTTCAGTAAAAGGCAATCCAACATAATACAGATTTAATAAAAACCTGACTTTATTGATTATTTAAATATGAAAGGTAAAGGAAGTAGTTTTTAAGTCTTTATGATCGATACTGTATTTCACAATAGCTACAATATTATGTAGTAATATCTGCATTTAAATCTAACACAACTAAAATAATATCAATATTATAATAAACATAATAATTATTTACAAAAGTTTCAACAAAATGGGAATAGAATTTGAATCACTATTCAACAGAGGATGGGGAGGGGAGGGGGTGCGCCGTGATATATTTTTATGATTTTCTAGAACAAAAAGTTTGAAGTCGATATTTTTTATGGAAAAATTGTCAGATTAAAAACTAAACTCTTTCTATTTATACAGAAAGTCAGAATTTGAAAAATAAATCATTAAAAAAAAAATACCTCAAACTTCTGGAAAGCCACAAAAATAAGGTCAGGGGACCTGAAATACATGTGAGAAAATAGATAACTTATGAAGTTACTCGACTAGCATGATAAAAGCTTAAATTGTTCACTTAAACATTGAAACAATATAATTATGTGATGCAAGAATGTGTGTTTTCAAACAACGCTATCATAACCCCATTTCTGCAACTGAACAAAAATAAAAATAATTTATTTGTCATGCTTGATTCACTAATATCGCTTGAAATCAATAGGCAATTTATAAATAAATAAAAAGTGAAAGAATATTTTTATCATTTCACGTGATCTTGAAACAGACCAAAATAATATTTCCAACTCAATTACCTAGCAGCTGACAAAATGTTAATTGAATTCAACTCAAGTTTTGCAGTGGAATTTCCAGAATCATTATCCAAACAATCCCAACACCGCAAAAGAAAATATAAAAGTAATATGCAACACTTCAGTCATATCTAAAGTAGGTAACATTACATTCAAAGTAAATGCTTCATAATATTGACTAATTTTCCAAAATGGTGAAAATAATGGTAATGCTGCGCAGCAAATTATTATACACAATAACTTTTACAATCAAAAAGTCTTCTAAATCACCGATTGTAAATGTAAAAAAAAAATTATGGCCATAAAAATAAGAAATAAATAATAATCATTTGCAATTTTGCATTTAAAATTTCCATATAAATATAACATAAAAATAAAGGTCAGTATGATTTTCATTATTATCACTTATCACTGAAAAAAAAAATTGTGATGAAAATAAGAGATTCAAAATAACAGCTCACTGTAAAAAGTTCTGTAATGTTGGCAACTAAAACCATCAACAAAAGTATAACAAGTCATGTGATTGTTCTCAACAAGGTTTTATTACCGACACTTGAATCAAGACGATCCGCAGTCGCGAAACCGTTCATGGTATTTAATAGTCTTCTCTGTTCACTACGCGAAGGACTAGTTATCCTGTCTTCATCGCTTGTATGACTAGTCCCGCTATTCGTCCGTGAAATGCTGTTTTTCAAAAAGCCGTTGGGCACAAATGTTTGTAGCGAAGCTGGTCGAGATCCACTATTATCACCAAATTGGCCAGATAACCTCAAACTATTGCGGTAAACAACATCGTTCAGGGAAATAATGGTAATGCTGCGCAGCAAATTATTATACACAATAACTTTTACAATCAAAAAGTCTTCTAAATCACCGATTGTAAATGTAAAAAAAAAATTATGGCCATAAAAATAAGAAATAAATAATAATCATTTGCAATTTTGCATTTAAAATTTCCATATAAATATAACATAAAAATAAAGGTCAGTATGATTTTCATTATTATCACTTATCACTGAAAAAAAAAATTGTGATGAAAATAAGAGATTCAAAATAACAGCTCACTGTAAAAAGTTCTGTAATGTTGGCAACTAAAACCATCAACAAAAGTATAACAAGTCATGTGATTGTTCTCAACAAGGTTTTATTACCGACACTTGAATCAAGACGATCCGCAGTCGCGAAACCGTTCATGGTATTTAATAGTCTTCTCTGTTCACTACGCGAAGGACTAGTTATCCTGTCTTCATCGCTTGTATGACTAGTCCCGCTATTCGTCCGTGAAATGCTGTTTTTCAAAAAGCCGTTGGGCACAAATGTTTGTAGCGAAGCTGGTCGAGATCCACTATTATCACCAAATTGGCCAGATAACCTCAAACTATTGCGGTAAACAACATCGTTCAGATCTGATTAACACTCGAACTTTGAACCCACTGGGATAGTGAACTTGCGCTGTGGAAGAACTTGGAATAAAGTTGACGGACCTCCCATTTTCTGGGTTTCGACTTGTAGAATTACCTACTCCGGTTTAAAGAGCGTCGATTAATTGAATGCCTATTTTCCATTGTGTTGAAAGACTGCCTGCGTTGAATGCTTCCTCTCATAGAATTTGTTTGAGGAATATCACCGTTGAACATTTTTCTGGAAGCATTGCTTCGTATACTGGATCTGGGGACTTTGTATCCGTCGACACACACGGGACCGTGGTAAATTAATTCCAAGTATTTGGGCGGTCCTTCCGGCCCAACTTCCTGGCTTTGTGACGCTTCTGAAGATATCTGCGTAGATTCATTAATGAAGCCTGAATCTCCTGGAATAAGTTATGAACATTAGAATTGTGACAACAATATCAAAACGAAATATTTGTTAATAATGATTCCATTTTATTTTATATTATAAAGCATGCAATGAACAATCAGTTACCTGAGAAATTGTTTTGATTCTCATCCATAAAATAAGCTCGGTTATTCACCCCTGCAAAAGCAACACAATCTCAGTAACATGCTAACATGGGTTAGGTTAGGTACATGCATATCTTATGACAGCCTTTGAAAAGTTTTTTTAAATGTGCATAAAATCAATAACGATGATTTTATTTGGTTTCATTTTGTTCTCATCTTTGAAATAATAACTCACATTTTACAGCAAAACTCGCTTATGTGATTTTAGATAGTGTCAACCTGGCTATAAAAGTCCCTTAAATTTGGTTTTAAAGAATCTGGTTCCTTCAATTTCAATACATAAGTGGTAAGTTTTAAAATTTACGTATGCATCTCCTCACGATCAATGAACCGGTGTATGCAATTTTTAGCCATAAGTTGTTTTTAATTGTTTGTCTAGCTTGTAGTCTTTCTAGATTTTAGGCATGTATGGTAAGTTTGTACAGCGCCCTTGAGGTGATTTTTCACAAAAACGGCGCTATATAAATCGTCCAAATATTATTATTATTATTATTAGGTATATTATACCTACTGTGTAGGTACCATACCAATGCATAAGTACAAAAAATCAACACGATATATTAATTCGTATGATATACATACCAACTTATTATCGGGTATTTTTAAGTCGATTTTACGTTTGAAATTGGTACCTAAATAAATAATGCACAAAAAATTATAAGTAAATATAGTTTCGGGGGGCAATTCATTATTGGCGGATCAACTATCGGGCCACGGTGTCGAAACGACAATAATAATAATAATAATTGTTGATGGCAATATCTTCCAGAATGATCTTTCCTTTTCAAAACAGAGCGGAATCATTGAAGACAATACGCATAAAAATATTTCAAACCGACAGGAAGTGCGAAATTGGACCACCCAAAAGCATGCAGGTGTCCTTTTCAGGGTTCAAGAAAGGCAAGCAATTTAAGGTCACTTTATAAAAAAGATATTTACAACGAACTCGATCATTTTTTTAGCACAGTAATAGAGTGGAGCATTTTACTGTAATCCTCTAGAAAGGGTTACTAAGAGTTGCGGATGGGTCAAAACTTTTACCATAAAAAAACGAAGATGATGGGCGCGTAATAAATTAATCGCACTCCTATAACAAAATGCCACAAATCAAAATTTAATGTTTTGAGTAATTTTCTCTGTTTCTAGGCTTTTAAAGTACGAAATATGACCAACATGTACGTGAATAATTTATTAATATACGTATACCATCATCTTTTTATAACAATGAATATTTCTTTGTTCGTCCCTTATGCGTTCCTACACCATTCATCCAATTGAGATGTAACTTTGGTGATGTGTTGTGTACACGTCCGCGAAGTATTCAATTCAGATGATCGTATAAGTAGGTACATACATTAGACCTCTGCTGTCTCTTTTTTGCTACCTACCTCATTTAAATATGTAGGCATTGATATAATGTAGGCACAAGACAAGAGGCTATTTCTCAGTTGCCTTTCGCAGATAATTTAATTTGGGAGGCGGGTTTGGGTACCGCTGCCCCGAGAACCATTTATTGGATAACCAACACCTCTGCCATAAGTTGATCAGAGGTGCCCATGACTTAGCAGGGGTGCCCGGGTTCATGGGGTAAGACCGGCGGCGAATGTGTCTGCCCACCAACTGCGTGGCAGACCGGATCAGGAGAGACTGGTTGAGGGAGACCTTTTGGCCTCTCCAGCAGGCAGGCCCGGACTGGCCAGGTCCGCAGGTCCGCGATCGCGGAGGGCCCCCGGCGCGAGAGGGCCCTGAAGGGGCCCCACTAAACGTACAAAAAAAAAAGTTTTTGTCTTGTTAGTAGTTATTTTGTGTTCTTGGTAATGTTTGTTTACATTTTCGAAAAAAAAATACATTTTCCAAAAGTAGAACATGTCCAACAACTGTTTATATCTCGCCGTGTATACGAAAGCTTTATACGATCCACTGTCATCCGCATCGTCTGCGCGGTGACGCGTGTCATGTGTCCACTGTCCAGCAAATTTCTTCTCTGAAAATAGACAATGTTTCCAGTGTTTGACATGTGCTTTTTCTGTTCTGTTTGAACTTACTCAATCTGGACTGTTTACCAACCTGTAGGTATATTGTATATAAATTTGTTCTTATCATACCTTGTACCCAAGTCACATGTGAACGAGTTTTTTCTAAACTTAAAATCGTCAGAAATAGACTTCAATCGTCCTTAGGCCAAGACCTTATGTCCAGTCTGCCTTTTGTTAATGTTGAGAGGGATTTATTTTATAATTTGGACAAAAAATAAAATAATAGATGAAGTAGCTTTAACTTACAAAGAAACTGTTACTTTAGGGTTAGGGGAGCAAAATGTCGAATCATTTCAGTTAAGTCAAGACCCTTTTATTCTAGTATACAACATTGTAAACTGTTAAACACACAGGATTTTTTTCTAATCCCTAAAATCCGTTTGTCATTATTTTTACTACACAAATAATTTTGACATAATTCATGCATTGTTGTGTGCCGAATGTGGCCGAATATGCTTGAAATATTGTCACCCGGATGACAATCGGCACTCAAATGATTTGCTTTGGTGTGAATAAAATCCTGACCTTTATTTTGAACTCCGTTATAATTATTGGCAGTTCTACAGCATGTGTTTAGTAGTGTTGTGGTATCCAAAAAAATATCCGGGATAGGCCCCCGGACCCCCCGTTTTCTGAAGCCCCCCCCCCCCCACCCCACGTTAGGGGGCCCCTTTACAGGTTTTAGCGGAGGGCCCCAAATGGTCCCAGTCCGGGAATGCCAGCAGGACTCTCTTTACCCAGCTCTTTGGACCGCAGGGGGAGGGATAGATACGTGGTGTGGATTTGATTTGTATGCGAATTAACAGGTGGCGGTGGTTATAAAAAATGGGTAACCATCCATTAGATGGCGTTGTATATCGTTAGCCACAGCAACGCGTGGCCGGGTTAGCTAGTAAAATATAAAATATTATATGGCAGTGTCGTTGTGGATGATACGAAATAATTCCAGAGGCGGTTTAGCAATATAACTAGGTATGTAACTAATGAATAGTACCTGACTCATGAAATTTAATTTTTCTCTTTTATGTGAGTACCACACAATATTCCCAACTGTTCCCAACCCTCTGGAGCCAGTGAGACTATAGCATCCTCTACCGGGGTATGTTGTGAGGCTGAGGCTAGTGGGGATGGGAAGAAGAAGATACATAGGAAGGTAAGGAAGTACCTGACTATTCAGGTGGGGCCACCAAACATGGCAAAAGCCATTTAAAGTTTTCTTATAATAGCGGTATAAGTTTTAGCTTAGGGTTGGAATAGTAAATAACTTGAGGCCGGCTTAGTTATGCATTACTAGTAGATCCGGACAAGCGTTGCTGTGACTAACAAACACCCAACCTTCATAACCAACGCCATTTTTTAATTCAAATCCACACTACCCGCTTGCCAGCCCGCTCCCTTTATTTATATATTTCAACCAATTTACATAAAACTTTGACAAATTATATGCCTGAAAACCTTCCTCGTGAATCACTCTATCTATTGGTGAAAACCACATGAAAATCCGTTGAGTAGTTTTGGGTAGTTTAAAAGATCTAAGCGCACAGACAGCGGAAGCGACTTCATTTTATAGTCGTACTATGTACTTTAAGAAAAGAAGATGCGTAAGGCAAGATGGTATGAATAAAATTATAAGTAATTAATTGTTAAAGTAATGGAAATGTTACGATATCATAAATACTGATATAAACTAAACAAGAACTAATCCAGCCGCTTGATTGTTAATCAAAACTAAAACTATTATTTTTATTATTTTATTTGTGGCAGTATTGCTCTGGGGTGCGACATATTGTGTCACTAGAAATATTGCAAGCAAATTGACGGCTTGTTTCGTAATAAAGATGAAGCCCAATTTATATGGGCCAGTTTTAGTACCACTCTGAAATTCTGTATATAGTTTTTTTTACTATAGCTCCACACAGGAGCTGTAGTAAAAAAATCTTAAAAGGACTATTATTATTGTAAATTTGTTCAATAATATTGACACGCGACATGGCAGTCTAAAACTAGGTATAATGAAATTAAATAATAATTATGGCTCTGAGGAAAAAATCCCACAGGGCCTATATCATCTTTGGGGATGCTGTGTGGAGGGTCTTTCTAGCGAAACGAAGTCCTAGGAATGAAAAGGTATTAATAATGATATGAATAATGAAAGGTCGGTAGGAATCTGACGGTCAACCGGGTCAATGTGTCCAGGAGTGACGTACGTATGATTCCATCCCTCCAACTGCGGTCCAAGGTGATGCCAGAGGTCTAGATTAGGTCCCTAAATCAGTATCTCCCGATCCGGCAGCAGGTGAAGAAACGCATTCGCTACCAAGACCTAGGCAAACCTCACCCCATGAACCATGGTAATTAACAATTACGCCGTTTCCCGCACGGGTAGGCATTGCAGGCAGAGAGGAACGACCGCCGAACAACTCGATCTTGGCTCACACTCCTTGCTTCATCATGGTTATCATACAAAGGCTAACTTGACGACATAATAAAATTTGGCATTTTTTTTTTAATTTACTTGTTTGGTTTGGTGGTGCTGGGGAGTGGGGATAATGCTCGCTTCCTGAATAGAATTCTACCTTCAACATTCTTCTACCACTACGCGCTTAGTTTAGCGAGGAAATTAAAAAAATGCATTCATGTACAATATTTTATGATTTAAAAAAAAAATAGCGTTCAGAGCCGCTAATATTACAAATATTATTTTGAAGGAAACCAAAACAGAATCCCAATAATTCAAAACGGTATACGATTATTATGATAACATTTTACATTTGGGAGGCAATATCAAACAAATTATAAATTTGAGAGGCGGGTGTGGGTACCGCCGCCCCGGGAACTATTTATTGGATAACTAACAACCCTCCCATAGGTAACACCAAGTGGTTAGATATGTTTGGTGACTTAGCAGGGGTGCCCGGGTTCACGGGGTGAGGTTTGTCTAGCTCTTGGCAGCCTATGCATTTGCCCACCTACCACATGGCGGGTCGGATCGGGAGAGACTGGTTGAGGGAGATCTTTTCATCTCTCCAGCCAGACCCTCGATCCATCGACTTGTACCACAATGGGAGGGATGGTCACTCCTGGACACATTGACCCCAGATTCCTAACCACACCTCATACATAGAACTTCCTCTCCTTCCTTTCCCTAAAAATACCCTCAACACAACATCTCCACTCTCCAAAGATGACATAGGCCCTGAGGGAAATTGTTTTTCTCAGGCCCTCCTTTGTGGAGCTAATGTAAAAAATATAAAGTGTCAAAATTAATTATCACTTTTGGCTTCTATTTTAAATCTCTGCATTGATCCAATCGTTATTTTAGTTACCGATTAATCAGAATAAAAGTGGCTACCGTTTTGCGATAGGTAGCAAGGTAATATTTTTATAAAAAAAGACAATCATTCTCGGGTTACGAATAACCTGTCACTTATATAAAACTAGCTGTTACGCGGCATGCGTTGCGATGCCATTGAATAAATAATTGTTTCTCCGTGCATGTCCTTTCCCATTCGTCCCGTTTCCCTCCCCGCCTCCCCTTCCTCAACTGCGTCCTCGAAGAAAAAGATGTACCTACCTATGTTTCACTTCATTCCTAACTTTTAGTGGCGATCGGGTATGACGTATTCCACATTTCATTCCTAGCCTTTAGTGGCGACCGGTGGCGAAACAACGTTGCCGGTTCAAGTCAAATCCCGTACGAGTGTTGAGGTGCACGCCGCGGCGGCGTGATTTGCGACGTTGCCGCACATATTTCTTCCTTTCGATCGTTTTTACGGTCAAATTTACTTCTATAAAATTTCGTTTTCTTATTTTTTTATTTTTTTTATTATTATTTATTGAGTTAGTTGGACTACATGAATATAAACTATTAAGCACAATGTAATATTTCATTTGATAAATTTAAATATTTTTACAGTTAGCATAACATTTATTTTTAAATACATTCATTCCTTCTTCATTCTTCATACTTTCAGGCATTTCATCGTACATCTTTAGTCCTCTATACATTAGGCAGTTCTGCGATTTTTATTTCTTCATTTGTGGCAATCGAACTCTGTTTATATTTCTTGTTTCGTAATTATGTACGTCTCTTTTAAAACAAATTTCATCCTTAAAGTGTTTTCGCATTTGGTTTTTCATAATTTTATGCACAAAAATTATCACATTAAATGGTAGTCTCTTTTTTTATCGGAATCCAATTGAGCTAATCTCTCATTTGATTAATCCTTGCGAATTTGCCTTTCCCCAGTATACATTTCATAGCTCTGTTCTGAATAATTTCTAGTTTGTTTAAATTTCCTTCATTGGCCAAATATAACATCGTAGAGACGTAATCCAAATGTGGAGTAACGATAGTTTTATAAATGACCTCCGTAGTGTTTCTATTTAATTTATGTCGTAGTTTTCTAAAAAAATTGACCATTTTTGATACCTTTTTTAGCACATATTCAAAGTTTGCCGTGAAAGTCAGTTTTGAATCAAATATTACACCCAGGTATTTGATTTCATTTACTTTTCCAATTTTTTCACCATTAATTGTCAAATTTAATCCTGTGTTACGCGTTTTATTGCCTATTTCCATATATTTTGTTTTGTTTACGTTCAGTTTCAGCTTGTTTAATTTCAGCCATTTGCTATATTTTGTAGGTCTTCGATTATTTTGTTAATTGAATTTATGTAATCTTCACAGGAAAAATAGATTAAGGTATCGTCTGCAAATAGTCTAATTTTGTAATGTTAATTTATAATTTACAGGAGTTCACTTACTCTGACGGTGATGGTGGGATACGACCCAAATCCCAAATTAACACTGATTTCAGGTTTTAGACAGCGGATGTGTGAAAGAAAGACGAGCTCACCAGTTAATTTTACTCGAAAAAATATTTAAAAAATTCTGATAACGACCATCGTACATCGTTTCCACAAAACTTCAATGTATTGACCAAATCCAAGAAGAAAATATGAATAAATGATATAGAAATAACAAAATAAATACACTGCGCAGTTCACACGCCATAGAAATGAAACCTCAGAAAACTAAAGTAGGCAAAAGTGTGTAGGCTACGAAGCACCGCACAAAGAGGAGACCGATTATTCTCCTCTTTGTGCTTTGTGATTTAAGTTTTTGTCCCTTTTTAGTGTCGCTATTTTTCGTTTCATCGAGTTTAAAATCACAAAGAAAGATAGACTAACATTGCTGGGTTACAAATAACCCAATAATGTTTGAAAATGTCCATCATTATTTGGTTACGAATAATCCAATAATGTTTGAAAATCTCCTACTACCACCACAGAAAGCCGAAAATGTTGTTTGTATTGGGGTGGGACGTTTTTTACATAAGCTCCACACAGGGACCCTGAGGAAAATAAATTCCAAAAGGGCCTATGTCGTCTTAGGGGATGCTGTGTAGTAGGTCTTTTAGGGAAGGGAAGGATATGAGGTTCTGAAAAGGAAAAAGGTATGCGGGGTGGGTAGCAATCTGGGGGTCAGTGAGTCCAGGAGGGGACGTATGAACCCATCCCTCCAACTACGGTGCAAGGCGATGGGTAGAGAGAGAGCACTACTGGTAAGGTCAAAAGGCCTCCCACAACCAGTCTCTCTCGATCCGGCCCACCACGCAGCAGGTGGGCAGACGCATCCACCGTCAAGACCTGGACAAACTTCATCCCATGAACCCGGGTATCTCTGTTAAGTCACCAAACGCAATGAACCACTTGGGGTGACGTACCTACGGCAGAGGTGTTGGTTAACCAATAAATGGTTCCTAGGGCGGCGGTACCCATACCCGCATCCCGAACCTAAACGCGATGCCCATTAAACCACTGACCGGTCAATGATTCTATCTTTAAAATAAATATATAAAACTTGTGTGCAGTTCACCTTCACAAACCTACCTTACACCCAACATAAAAAAATTGCCAAATATATTATGTAAAAATGTTAATAATTAGGTAAATTCTGTAATACTTATATAGAAATAAATAAATAAAGTTCACACGAGGGAGAAGTGAAGCCTTCATAAAACTAAACCTAGAAAGAATGAAACGAATCAGGGTAGGATAATTGTAGAGTTTATTTATTGTAATATTTTTACCAAGTGTACAAATTATTTTATTCTACGAAACACCGCACAAAGAGGGCACAGATAAGTGTCATTCTTTCGCAGGCTAATTCCTATATGTATAATCCTAATATCTGGTCTCTGAAAATGCAAATAAATGCACATCCATTGTCAAAGTATGGCTCAATCAAAACCTTATAACTCTGAACTGCGGAAAAACGCTTTATATTCCATTTAACAATACCAAAAAGGCGACAGACACCCTTAACTCCCTTAAATATAAGGTTTCACAAAAATACTTACAATCCTATCTAATGCTCTAACTGTACGGAAATGAATACGGGGATTTTTTTATATGAATACCTCACAAGAGTCCCAGGTGCTCCGTCTGGAGCCAGTAAAACTATGGCATCTTCCATTGGGGTATGTTGTGAGGATGAAGGTGGCGGGGAGGGGAAGGAGATGAGGGAGAGGAAGGTGGGGAAGTACCTGGCTATTCAGATCTGGTCACCAAACACGACTAAAGAAGGGCGATACTGAGTGTACTTTCCACTCTGGAACGTGCCGCAAATATACCATATATTTACTTCTTCAAACTTCGCAAAATTACTTTGTGGCATCATTAATTATATAATGAATAACAGATCACTTTGTAGAAACCACTATATTATAAACAATATCTACATGTTTCCATAACAATGTTATCTTCATCAGGATATGTTAATATAAAGAAAAAGAAATGACAAACAAGTATAGACAAATTAGAATAAACTAGAACATAGACAAAATATTAAAAAAGTAGAGGTGATTAATTGCTTAAAAAACATCAAAATAGTTATACAAAATTAAATATAAAAATTATTTAAGGAAAAATAAAATTGCATTTAGATAATAAAAAAACTTTTAAGAACAAATAATTCAAATAATTAGTCTAAATCAAAAAATAAATAATTATTGTAAGTATTAATAAGAAAATAAATTTAAGAGATGGCTATTTTAAAAAAATGTTTGGTTATTTATAAAATTTAATTTACTATTAATGCTTTTTCTAATTTCTAAAATTTCTAAATTATCCAATTGTATTCCCGTAGTGTTAATTTTAAGACCTGTATTAATTTCAAAAGAATGACTTGTTTCCAAAATATGGTTGGCAAATTCAGAATAATTATTATTATTCAAACATCTTATATGTTCCTTAACTCTAATGTTAAAATTTCTAGAAGTTTTTCCAATATAAAAAAAGTTACAATCATTACAAATTAATTTATAAACCCCAGATTTGTTCAAAAAATCACATTTATCCTTATTATTTAATATATAATTTTTTAATTTGTTATTTGTATAAAAAGCTGGTTGTACATTATTTGGCATGTTTTTAATTTTTAAATTTGAAATGCTATTATTTAAAAAATAAAAAATTCTCCAATTATTATCATTTTCAACAACGTGTGGATAAACAAAAGATCTAAAAAACTTTTTCTTATATTTTTTGTTTAACATATTGTCTATTAATTTTGAAGTATAACCGTTATTAATTGCAAATTTGTTTAATAGTATTTAATTCTGTTTTAAAATTACGCAAAGATAAGGGAACATTAATTAATCTACTTAGCAAGGTATGAAAAGCTGCTAATTTTTGTGAAAATGGATGATTAGATGTTTCATGTATAATGATATCTGTATATGTATCTTTACGAAAAATATTAAATTAAAAAAACATGTAGATATTGTTTATAATATAGTGGTTTATACAAAGCGATCTGTTATTGATTATATACCATATATTATTCTAAAATAATAAATTGTGATATATAACAAAATTAACAAAATAAAGTTTAATTGCTAGACAGGAATTCGATCCCGCAACCTTCGGGTTGCAAGCTTAGAGCCTCACCGCTAAACACCGGCAACACCGGCCATCGAATACAGTTAAATACTTAGGAATTACATGAGAAAGCCAACTCAAATGGACAGATCACATAGAAAAGCTTGTAAATAAATTTATGTATTTAACTTATATTTTTAAACGTTTAAATTAAAGAGTCGACATTAAAATAATGAAATTTGTGTAACATGCATTGGTGCAATCATCAGAATCTTATGGAATAATTGGATGGGAGGGGAGGGGGTGTATAATAATAATAATAATGTCGCATAATGATATGAACCACCCCTTCCTGCAATTATTCCAAGAAGCTGAATTGTAAGAGATGAGAAAAATTTACTGTGTACGATGTTTAAAATACACATTTTCTAGAAATATAATTTTTTCAAAAAATGAAAAACGATTTAGTAATAGGTTAAATAATGCATTTGAAATTCCATTGTGTAAAACTAGGCTTGCGTAAAGACATGCGAATTTTATTACACCAGAAATTTATAATGCTCTCTATAAGACTACAGAAATTGAAAGTAAAAATATATCCTCGTACAGCAAATATAACAATGTATAAAGTCTTGGATAAATACCATTGAAACCGACATTTACTTGCTGTAACATCTGAGCCGATGTAACTTCACAAATTTTATTAATCTTTATTAACATGTCGTGTGAATTGTAATTCAGTAATCACGATCACAATGATTTTATTTTTTATCTATTTAATTTTATTTTTTAATCTCTACGAAGATAGTGCATGTTTATGAGTAAAATTTTAACTGTTTTAAAAACACACAAGTACACCCACGAACTGGCGATGCCTGTGTGGGATTTTTTTGGTTAATCTGCTAATTGTATTATTCTTTGCTTTTCAACTGTTTATATAAAAACCATTATATGTATTGTAAATTTATACCAATTTAGGTACCAAAAAAAAAATCCTATACTGTTTGTCTCTTTTTAGTGTCGCTTGTTTCCTTTCGAGTTTTTTTCTAATCACAACGTTGCTAGAGAATTTTTCACTTCAAATAATTGCTTCATCGCAGTTCTCGATCCAAATTGCTACCCAGCGCAAAAATGTGTCCATTTTCATGCATTCAGAATAATTATTGGTAACTAACATAATGTTTGATCGAAAGCGGAGCTTTAAAATAAAAGTCAAAATCGATTGATAATTTTGACACCCGAGAAGAAAGATATTTATAGATTTGTGTTATTTTTCTGTTCAATTATACAACATAAAATGATATCATGAAATCGTCTGCCGTTTTAAATTTTCAGAATTCTATTCTGAGTTTTTTTAAATAATAATATAGTGGAGTATTAACGGCTCTGAAAGCAAATTATGTTTAAAAAAAGAGAAATCTTATAAAATTGTACACTAATACACTATTTCAATTCCATTATTTCCACGCATAGCTAAAGGGCTTGTTCACATTGGTCAAGTGGTAAGTCAAGTAGAGAGTACGCTTGCTACATGACTCGCCGAAAACCGTTCGCCTTAATTTCAAATAGAGTAGATACATTGTGCCCGCCGCCCGTTGTAGGATGACGGCGGATGACGGGCTGCTACAAAGCAAAGTAAATACGCTAATTAAGCTGATTTTAATGCTTATTATAGAAGACGTGGAAGAATAAATTAGTGAGATAATAATAAATAAAATGTCCACAAAAAGAGATTAATAGCAGCACAAATAAATAATTTTAGAGTAGCAACTTCGCTCCAATGCCTTGACATTTCCGCGGGTCTACAAATGAACTCTGCTAAAACCGCATGTCAGTGCACAGGGATGCGAGGGGGGGGGCACCCTATACGCTCTAAAAATAGAACGAAATTGATTGAATCCACTAAAAAGCTGACTAACCCGCTCTACTAAAATGATGGTGTTCGGACGCGTTTAGATACTACTTTACTCCCCACTCGAATAAAATACATAGCGTGTTTGAACGGCTCTTAAGGCTCAGTTCCCGGCCCCAAAAAGAAGAAGATGGAGAGATATGAAATTACGAATGTTAGAAGAGCGCGCTAACATTTACAGCGATAAAATTGATGCAAAAATCATGAAAATCTTTAATAAAACACGACTCGTTAAAAATAGAGCAAAAATCTCGCGATAAATTTCTTTAATTTTATTTAAAGAAACGCTGTGAATTTTTTCATACATATAACTTGTAAAATAACCGAAACAAACGTGTTTATAATCATTTTTGGAGCGTACTTTGCGATTAATGTCTATCGAGGGTATTTTATATAATTTGCGTTTCGGCGCGATAAACCACTAGATAATATCTTCAAGAAAAACATATATTTTTTTAAGAGCTTAAAAACTTCAAATGTTTAAGGGAGGTTTGCAAGAAATCGGTCGAAATTCGGAGAACCGCCTCTTAAGCGCTTGGGTAGTGGAAAATAGGACAAAATCTGCGGACGTGGGTAGGATTCTAACCAGAGGTCTTCTGTTCAGGAAGCGAGCATTATCCCAAGCACCATCAAGACAGACAAGCACATTAAAAATACCAGTTAGTGGTTGAGTGGGCATCGCGTTTGGGTCCCACCCGCGGGCGTCGCGTGCCCTATTCCTCGGCTGGCTATGGCTATGTCCTCCATCACAACACAAGCAACATTTTCGGCCTTTTGTGGTGGTAATAGGAGATTTTCAAATACTGTTGGGTTATTCGTAACCACAGGGAATGTTTGTCTTTCTTTAAAAAAAAAAACAAACAAAAAAATCTTTGTTTATATGAATGCGTCTTTAAAATGACAATGCATATGCATGACCTGAAGTTCAGCAAAAAGCTGCCCGCAGAGTGCTTGAAAACGCCCTTTATTCAGGGGGACGTTATACGGTGAAAATTTGAATGTGGGATGGAAGGTTACAAATAAACTTATTTTTTATGTGTAAACCTTAAAAAACCAAATTCATGTACAGGATTTAGCCTGCGAGAAAATGGGATAGTGTAATCGGTGTCCTCTTTGTGTGGTGCTTCGTAGCCTTTTTACTCTTGTCTACTTTAGTTTTCTGAAGGTTTCACTTCTACGGCGTGTGAATCGCATACTCAGTTATTTTTAAATATGAAACTACAAAAATCTGAGGTGGCAATAACGTTTAAAATACATTTGTCTAACAAAATATGTGTTTATTGATTCTTTTCTCGGTATCTATAAGTAGTTTTAGTTAGAAAAAACGTAAGGTGAGCCGTTATTAAAACTTTTTAATGTTTGCATTGAAAAATTTAGTGTTTTTAAAATTATATGTCTTTCTAATAATAAAAATCTTTCAAAACCAGTTTTTCGTTTTTGGATACATTCGAAAATGTTCCATTTATTTGGATTTCATCGCGAAGCAGAAAATTATGTGACATTCCGACAAAACATGCCCGAGGACTGGAGGGGTAAATTAATGTAAAAGTTCAAAAAGGTGGCAGATTTTAATTGATATTTTTTTTTAATTAGTAAATTAAAAAAGAAAAACGAATCAAAATGTACACATCTATGAAAAACAATTTTTCCAAATGTGTTCAGTATTACTTAACTAAACTAAAAAATGCAATTTTATCAAATTTAAAGAAAAATATGAGTACCTTGCTGACCAACACACCTACACTACAATGATGAAATCCTCAAAACTACTAGACATCCCGAAATTAAATATATCTTTTGGGCAGAGAAACCATAATTTCCAAGCTACATAACTATATAATGCCCTTCCAATTGAAATTAAGAACACCATGCAGAAAAAAAAGTTCAAAAAAGACATCGAATTATGGCTAAGTAAACATGAAGATGAGGAAATAATTAAAATTATAGAGTAATCCTAACGTAACCTACAGACAACAAACTTAAATACTTTTAATTTTATTTATTGTTTATTTTGCGAAAATCAACAAAAGATGCAAAAGTGATTCGTATATAATAATAGCTACTGGTTTTTAAAATATTCGAATGGAACCTCCGGGGTGCCCGGAGCTACGATTTTTAGAAATAAAGATAGCATTTTTGTATTTGATTGATGTACGCTTTTACTCATGCGTTAATGTAAAAAAAATATAACGGATAATATAATCAATACAAACGGATTGCATCAATACAAAAGGATTGCAATCTTTAGAGCAATCTTTAGGGGTCGGGTGGGAATGCTACCCTTGTTCTACCGGTATTTCAATGGAAGATGCTCCGAGGAACTAGCGTCTTTGATCCCTTCGGCGCCGGTGCATATTCGGGAAATACTCCAAAACGCGCGCCCAACCTGCAGTTCATTCCTAGTTTTTAGTGACGACAAGAAGGGAAGATGCATTCTGCATTTCAAAACTCGTTGTCAGTTCGTTTGAACTCTCCCGTACGAGGGTTGGGGTCAAGGGTCAGGGGGCGGCGCGCGGTGGGTTTATTTTGGAGGTTGAGCGTGTTCACTGTTCACAAACAGCTATAATATGCGTGGGACGGCATATTTCAGCATAACGCTCGCCTTATATTCCAATTTGGAATGTACGGCAAGCGATATGCCGAAAAACGCCATCCCACGCATATTATAGCTGTGTGTTAACAGAGATATCCGGGTTTCAGGGGAGGGAAGTTTGTCCAAGTCTTGACGGCGGTCTATCCACCTGCTGCGTGGTGGGCTGGATCGAGAGAGACTGGTTTTGGGAGGCCTTTTGACCTTTCCAGTAGTGCTCTCTCTCTACCCATCGCCTGACACCGTAGTTGAAGGGATGGGTTTATAATATATGTCCCCTCCTGGACTCACTGACCTCCAGATTCCTACCCACCCCGCATGCCATTTTTCCTTTTCAGAACCTCCTATCCTTCCCTTACCTAAAAGACCCTCCACACAGCATCCCCTAAGACGACATAGGCCCTGAGAGAATTTATTTTCCTCAGGGTCCCTGTGTGGAGCTAATATAAAAAAGTCCCACCTCAACACAAACAACATTTTCGGCTTTCTGTGGTGGTAGTAAGAGATTTTCAAACATTATTGGGTTATTCGTAACCCATCAATGTTAGTCTATCTTTCTTTGTGATTTTAAACTCGATGAAACGAAAAATAGTGACCGTTAAAAGGGACAAAAAAATAAATCTATAGGATTTACACTGCGAGAATAATCGGTCTCCTCTTTGTGCGGTGCTTCGTAGCCTACACACTTTTGTCTACTTTAGTTTTCTGAAGTTTCATTTCTATGGCGTGTGAACTGCGCAGTGTATGTGTTTGTTATTTATATATCATTTATTTATATTTTCTTCTTGGATTTGGTCAATACATTGAAGTTTGGTGGAAACGATGTACGATGGTCGTTATCAGAATTTTTTAATATTTTTTCGAGTAAAATTAACTGGTGAGCTCGTCTTTGTTTCACACATCCGCTGTCTAAAAACTGAAATCGGTGTCAATTTGGGATTTGGGTCGTATCCCACCATCACCTTCAGAGTAAGTGGAACTCCTGTAAATTAGAAATTAATATTGCAAAATTAGACTATTTGCAGACGATACCTTAATCTATATTTCGTGTGAAGATTACATTACAAATGGCTGAAATTAAACAAGTTAAAACTGAACGTAAACAAAACAAAATATATGGAAATAGGCAATAAAACGCGTAACACAGGATTAAATTTGACAATTAATGGTGAAAAGATTGGAAAATTAAATGAAATCAAATACCTGGGTGTAATATTCGATTCAATACTGACTTTCACAGCAAACTTTGAATATGTGATAAAAAAGGTCATTTTTTTTTAGAAGACTAAGACATTAATGAAATAGAAACACTACGGAGCTGATTTATAAAACTATCGTTACTCCACATTTAGATTACTGCTCTAAGATGTTATATTTGGCCAATGAAGGAAATTTGAACAAACTAGAAGTTATACAGAACAGAGCTATGAGCTGTAAATGTGATGAGCTAAATTGGATTCCGATAAAAAAGAGACTACCATTTAATGTGATAATTTTTATGCATAAAATCGTGAAAAACCAAATGCCAAAATACTTTAAGGATGAAATTGTTTTAGTAGAGACGTACATAATTACGAAACAAGAAATATAAACAGAGTTCGATTGCCACAAATGAAGAAATAAAAATCACAGAACTGCCTAATATAGAGGACTAAAGATGTACGATGAAATGCCTGAAAGTATTAAGGATGAAGAAAGAATGAATGTATTTAAAAATAAATGCTTACTGTAAAAATATTTAAATTTATCAAATGAAATGATACATTGTGCTTATTAGTTTATATTCATGTAGTATAACTAACTCAATAAATAATAAAAAGGGAATTTTATAGAAGTAAATTTGATCGTAAAAACGATTGAAAAGAAGAAATATTATTTGAAGGCACACATCTCACAGTATCTGAATTCTACGTCAGAGGGCTGGTGTGACTCCGAAGAGTAATCTTGGTATGGCTATTCTGTTATTCTTTCAATTATTTTGTTCCATTTCAATGCATCAACAGTAATCAATACTGTATTGTAAATAAGACACTAAAATGATCGGTCGCCAAATACAGCCTAAGCCGCACGGACGTCAATGCTCGGTATACGATAATACGGTTGATCGCGACAAAATTTGAAAAGGCAAAACATTCGCAGCAACCGGCCAAATATGTGCGGCAACGTCGCAAAATCACCCCGCCGGGGCGTGCACCTCAACACTCGTACGGGATTTGACTTGAACCGGCAACGTCGCCAATTTGGGCTAGTATGAAATGCCGAATACAGAATACACCACCAAAATTTGCCAACGTCACCGGTCGCCACTAAAGGCTAGGAATGAAATGCGGGATACGTCATACCCGGTCGCCACTAAATGCTCGGAATGAAATGTGGTATACGTCATACCCGATCGCCACTAAAAGTTAGGAATGAAGTGAAACATAGGTAGGTACATCATGTTCTTCGCGGTCGCCATTTCGGACTTTATGAAATGCAGGATACGTCGTTTCTGGTCGCCACTAAATGCTCGGACTGAAATGTGGAATACGTCACACTCGGTCGCCACTAAAGGGTAGGAGTGAAATGCAGAATACATGGCCATGTATATCACCTAGCGCCTAGCAGCGTAGCGACAGACTCCGGAACTTTGATATTCGAAATCATCCACTTCAAGCCCGATTTGGCGACCAGGACAAATTTCGCCAAGATGCTTGTGACGACATATATTAATGAACTGTGTAAAAATTTCGAAAAATAAAGTGGCGACCGTATATCGGTCGCCAAATGTCGGTGGTCGCCACTTTAAATGCATATTTGCCCATGATGGTCGCCAAATAGACGGTGTGATATATATATATATATATATTTATATATATATATATATATATATATTTATATATTGACCTCTTCTCGTAATATGCTGATCCAGTAAGAAGTTATTTGACAGTGTTGATCCACCTTTAACACCGAATAACTTGGCTTTAATGGATTACTTCTGTATGAATTTGCAACAACGTTACATTAAATAGCAAGGTTGCCAGTTTCCCAGTAAAAGTAAACGAAATACTACACATAAAATTTTCGATATTTGTATGGAAATCATACGCTTCGTAACTGTTGATCCGCCCAATTTACCATGCGTTGATGATCCGCCCAAATTGCCATGCGTTGTTGATCCACATAATCGTATATCTTATGTACCTATATGTGCTTTTACTATAAAATTGTTGATCTGACAATGACCAATCAGAATGGCGTTCAAGATGGCGTTATGAACGAAGCCTTCTGATTGGTCATAAAAAAACATATACCTATATCTGGTTTTACTGCTCATTGGTTGAGCCGATATGGAAGTTGCAAAACGTAATATTATAACGGCCGCGGCACCGACTTGAAAAATATATCTTTCTGTATTTTATGAAATTCTAATAATATACTTCCGCGGGTTTTTGTTGCTAGGCTCCGCCGCCCGGGAAACATTTATTGGATAAACACATCTGTCATACGTTATCCCAAGTGGTTCGATACTTTTGATGACTTAGCAAGGGTGCCCGGGTTCGAGGGGTGATAATGCGTTGCATTACGATCTTGGCTACGAATTCGGAAGTCGCAAGTTCAAATTTTGGCGTGCGCAATAAATTTTACTTTGATAAATATATATGATTCCTCGATAATGCATTGCATTATGATCCTTGACTACGAATTCGGATGTCGCAAGTTCAAAATTGGCGTGCGCAAGTAAATTTTATTTTGTTAAATTTGTATAATTCCTCGATAACGCGTTGCATTACGATCTTGGTTATGAATTTGGAAGTCACAAGTTCAAAAATAATAAACTTTATGTTGGTAAATATTTAGATATAATTCCTCGATAATGCGATGCAGTACGATCTTGACTACGAATTCGGAAGTCGCAAGTTCA
The DNA here is from genome assembly GCA_917563855.2 of Limnephilus lunatus. Lineage (NCBI taxonomy): Eukaryota > Metazoa > Arthropoda > Insecta > Trichoptera > Limnephilidae > Limnephilus > Limnephilus lunatus. The sequence continues at coordinate 1,276,169 of CAKJTF020000010.1, forward strand.
AAATTGGCGTGCGCAAGTAAATATAATTTTGATAAATATCTACGTATGATTACTCAATAATGCGTTGCATTATGATCCTTGACTACGAATTCGGATGTCGCAAGTACAAAATTGGCGTGCACAAGTAAATTTTATTTTGATAAAAGTCTATGTATGATTCCTCAATAATGCGTTGCATTATGAACCTTGACTACGAATTCGGATGTCGCAAGTTCAAAATTGGCGTGCGCAAGTAAATTTTATTTTGATAAATATCTATATATAATTCCTCAATAATGCGTTGCATTATGATCCTTGACTACGAATTCGGATGTCGCAATTTCAAAATTGGCGTGCGCAAGTAAATTTTATTTTGATAAATATCTATGTATTATTCCTCAATAATGCGTTGCATTATGATCCTTGACTATGAATTCGGATGTCGCAAGTTCAAAATTGGCGTGCGCAAGTAAATTTTATTTTGTTAAATTTTTATAATTCCTCGATAACGCGTTGCATTACGATCTTGGTTATGATTTCGGAAGTCACAAGTTCAAAAATAATAAATTTTATGTTGGTAAATATTTAGATATAATTCCTCGATAATGCGTTGCGGTACGATCTTGTTGACTACAAATTCGGAAGTCGCAAGTTCAAAATTGGCGTGCGTAAGTAAATTTTATGTTGATAAATATCTATGCATGATTCCTCAATAATGCGTTGCATTGTGATCCTTGACTACGAATTCGGAGGTCGCAAGTACAAAATTGGCGTGCACAAGTAAATTTTATTTTGATAAATATCTATGTATGATTCCTCAATAATGCGTTGCATTATGATCTTTGACTACGAATTCGGATTTCGCAAGTTCAAAATTGGCGTGCACCAGTAAATTTTATTTAATAAATTTGTTTAATTCCTCGGTAAGCTTTGCGGCGAACGGGTTTGCCCACCTACTGCGTTACGGACTGGATCGGGAGAGACTGGTTGAGGGAGACCTTTTTTCTTACATTAGCTCCACACAGGAAGCCCTGAAGAAAATAAATCCCCTCAAGGCCAATGTCATCTTTAGGGATGCAGTGTGGAGCGTATTTTTAGGAAAGGAAGAAGAGGATGTTCAGGGAAGGAATGGGGTAGTAGGTGTGAGTAGGAATCTGGGGGTCAGTATGTCTAGGAGTGACGGACGTGTGAATCCATCCCTCCCATTTCGTTGCAAGGCGATGTTCCGAAAGGTTCCATGTCAACTCAGAAATAAACCAACTCATAATAACTCAGAACCTCCTTAGAAAGGTCATTAAATGCTATGAAAATATGATTTTAAAAAAGCCGGTAACCCTAACCTAACTTAACCTATTCAACCTATGTTTTCTGAAGTGCTTCTCAGTATGTTTCATTATGAGTTGTTCCACCGTTCACCGTTCCGAAAGGCGATCATTCTAATCTAACACACTTCTACTATCTACTTCTACTACACTATAAAGAGGTAAGATTTGTTTGTTTGTTTGTTTGTTTGCATTGAATAGGCTCCGAAACTAATGAACCGATTTGAAAAATTCTTTCATTGTTGAGAAGCTACACTATCCCCGGGTGACAAAGGCTATATTATATTTTCAAAAAAATTGGTGATCCTTACTAAAACTCCAATAATGTAACCAAAGGTGTAAAAAAATTACCTAAAATATTCTTTACATCACGTGCGCTGCGAAAACTATTGATGATAGAATAAAATGATGTACTACGACTTTGCAGAACACATAATTGTTTACAAAAAATGTCGTGACAGCATATGTCTAACTATTATAGTTATGCCACAAAAAGTGTTTATTTATTTTAAAAATTTAATTAAAATGACGGCTCTTTATTTGTATCTTGGTTTTAATCCTTATCAAAATACATTACTTCATATTCAAGACTGCTTCAATACCTTTATTTAACTTTTTGAATGATTCAATTCGGACATTTTATTAGTTTAAAAATGAAAGCATTAGAAAAAAACTATAATAAAGAGGAAAGATTTGATTATTTGTTTGTTTGCATTGAATAGGCTCCGAAACTACTGAACTGATTTGAAAAATTCTTTCACCAATAGAAATCTACATTATCAGCGAGTAACATAGGCTGTATATAATGGTGAGCTCTGGCATTATGAAATTTGTATAAATGAATATATGTGTATTTCATATATTTTAGCGGCAGGGAGGAAAGGCAGGGGGAAAGTGGGGTTCGCGGAGAGGGAAGAGACGAGGGAGGGGGAAGGCGGAAAGGAACGGGGACGCACGGGAAAGGACATGCAGGGAGAATCAATTTATTTCTTTAAATGGCATTGCAACGCATGCCGGGTATCAGCTAGTCATAAATAAAATGCGAAATTCTTATGAACTTTGATCGGTACGGTACTTGAACTACATTAAAAAATTGGTTTGGTTTAAGTCAAACCGGTAAACTACTATCCGGTGAACTTTGGTTTAAAGTGAAACCGGTAATCTACAATAATTTGATGAACTTTGGAGTCTCACCGGTAGTCAAACAGTTGAGCTTTCACACCCTTCAGCCTCACAACATATCCCAATTAGGGATGCAATAGTCCTACTGGCTACGAGCAGTTAGTATTCACAAAAAATCTAAAACACGATCTGGTTTGGGAGTGTACTTCATAGTATTATTCATTTACTTATAAAGTTTTTCAGCCACGCAATATGTTGTATGGGGACACCGTAGTTCAATTGATAATAACCGGATAATGATTAATTGTTAAAATTATTAATCTTTTATGCTGACGAAGATAACATTGTTTTTGAAACATGTCGATAATATTAATAAAATAGTGGTGTTTACAAAATTACTTATTCTCATTGAAGCAATAATGAAGCCACAAAGTTTTTTTGCGAAGTTTGAAGAAAAAAAAATTACCTACACTTCATATTTGATTTCGAATGTGCATCATGCACTAATTAATATACACGATAAACAGACGTCATGATTACAGACATTGCCAAGTCTGGCGGTGATTATAACACTATTCACATTGATTAATATTATAGTTTTCTCATAAGTTTTGGAGTAGAAAACTGTATTTCCTGTAAATGTTCAACAGAAATTATGGTCACCTCTGGTCGGAAATCGTTTGTTTACTTTTAAAATTAATATGTATCACAATATTTTAACCACTCAGGTATTTTGCGATTATGCAAGTTTTTTGTCTTAAACGAACTGCCAGATTTATAAAACTTTGTGTTATTTCCGCTTCACAATTAAGGGTCAATAAATGGAACATATCTGAACGTAGCCGAATACTAAAAACTGTCACACATCTGCCGGATCTGCCCTGATGAAGGACACTGCAACGCTGTCCGAAACGTCGGCCAAAGAAGGAGGTAGCGCAACACGGTATAACACCCCATAAACAAATAACAGAAAAAAACTAAAAACTTGAAACGTTTGTTTGAAATAAGGTTTCAAATTGTTATATTACAAAAAAAATATTAACATTTATAAATATTAAAATTTAGAAAGCAAACATAAAAATATTGTAAAAATGACTCACGCGATGTTTTTATGTGGAAACGGTACTAAAATCACTGATTATGTAAAAATAACACTTATTCTATTGAATAAATAAACAATTTTGTCACCTACCTTTTACCATTTCATACAAGAATATTTAAAAAATTAATAATGTCTAACAGCGCGTAGGTGATTTGGGGGTGAAAACTGTTTCTACAAAATTATTATTTTTTATGTACTTCTATGGACAACTTTGAATAGAAATGTGAAGCATTCAATATGAATCTTCTACTTTTTGTTTTAGGGTTATCACTAGAACAATAACAGAGTTATAACGACTTCTGTGGGAACACACGAAAAAACGCGCTTATTTTACGGCTATTGTTATATATTAACACGCTTACGTATCCGAGTGGTTGAAATATTCTAAAAACCATTGTATTAAAGACCGGATGTCGGTAACTTGATATATTCATGTTGCCGCTATTTAAAAATATATCTGAATATTATTTTTAATTTTTAGCAAATCTACAGTGTGGTAACAAATTCAATAAAAATTAATCAATTTTTACGATTATGTTTTATGTTAAAACTTATTTCACAGTAGCCTCATTAGTATTAATTAATGAAAATGAGGGCCGAACTGCATTGACAAATTTTATTTATTACATAAACATAAAATTTCAGAGACAGAAAGAATCGACTGTGTACCAAGTTTCATCTCGATTATGTGACGGAAAGTGGATTTTTTAGACTTTTGAGACTCAAACAAACTCAGAATTCCAAGTAAATGTGATACTTAAGAGGAATATAAACGCTAGAAGTATTTCGATTCTCGTGCCTGCAAAATTTGCAATCGAGCGTCTTATTTGCGCGCGGCAAGTAAGCGAAAAAGTGGTTTTTATTTATTTTGTCCATAATTTTATAAGAGTGAAAAAAAGTTAGAACATAGAAAACCTCAAAAATGGTCTTACCCATAAAGGAGTATTTTTATAAAAATGTTTCTTGTATTACTTCATAGTTAAGTCATGAAAAAACATTTTTTTAGTGGTTTACGCTTATTTTTTTTTTTTGTTATGTAAATAATAATTTTATTCTAATTCCATTACATAAAAAACCTAGTAAAAGCTTCAATTTATCCGTAGCATATTTTTTGATGTTGATACTGTAAGCCAATTCGTCATAAAGATTAATCTAAATAGGATTTCACGTATAACTTCACCTTAAAAGAACGCCTCTATATTATATGTAGATGGCGCGAGTTTAATTATTTTAGCGTTAAACTTTTTTTTTAAGTTGTGCTTTAAAATATTAAGATGAATTAATTGTTTGCGCCCGTACAGTTGCAATATGAATATGAATAAATAGTTTTTTTGGTTTGAATAAATCTTTCAAGAAAGGCGTACAAATACAATATTGGATTGAATTACCGATACAATATGGTATTTGTTTGCCATTTTTGAAAGATTTATTTAAACCAAAAAAACTATTTATTCATATTCATATTACGCATGAATGGGCGCTAACAATTCATTCATCTTAATAAGGCACTACTTGTAAAAAGCGTGTTCCCTAAAATAATTAAACTTGCGCCATCTATGAAAGAGTAGATTGTGAAATCTTTTTAATATCACTTTAATATAAAAAGGCTGCTCCTTGGCCGTCGCCGTCGTAAGAAAGTATTAATTATGATTTCTAAAATATTTTCTTAAGTAAGGTAAAAACAATGATATAATTTTTTTTTTTTTAATTAAGCTAGTCATTCCTGAGATAGTATACTTTTAGTTAAAAACTAGCAGACCAGGCCACATGTTGCTGTGACTAACGAAACATAACGCCATCACAACGCCACGCCACTACCCAACCTTTATAACCAACGCCATCTGTTAAATCAAATCGACACCGCCCGCTTGCTGCCGACTGCCCGATGCCCACTGCCTGCTTGCCAGCCCTATTTCAGCCAATTAACACAAAACCTTGACAAATTATATACTCTAAAACCTTCCTCATGAATCACTCTATCTATTGGTGAAAACCGCATGAAAATTTGTTGCTTAGTTTAAAAGATCTAAGCGCACAGACAGCGGAAGCGACTTCATTTTATACTATGTAAAGGTAACACAATTTTTTGCCCAAAAAAATAACATAATAAATACCTACTCTAAAGAACTACTTTTCGAAAAAAATGTCCTTACTTATTAAAACGTGCTTTATTTTTTAAACAACTGATAAACAAAAATATACCACACATAATTTCATTTTTCTCAGTTAAAACGCAATTTTTAGTAATGGGATATGCGATTAGATGTTTTTAAATATTTAAAAAAGCGGGATTTCAATGGTTTTTCCTTCGGGCATTCTTCATTGAAGTTCAAAGTTGATAAGCTTTTAGCCATTCCAAATAATAAAAACATCTATATAAATAAAATAATTAAAAAAGAAAAAATCGATAATTATTTTCTTCCAAACATTTTTAAACACACATTTTGTTTTGAACACCTGCACTCATGCCTAGACAGAAGTGTGAACGGGCTCTGCCACCCACAATGATAATCCACACTATGGAAACTATTTTCAAGGCACTCCGTAAAAAATGATACCGAACGAGTTGGTTTAATTTTTACGTAAAAGTAAAGAAAATACATTGCTGTGAACCGTTTTGAAATATTTGACATTTGTAATCCATTGAAGATATGCATGTTACATGATGTATGTTTTAAAATATTTTTGGCGGCAATTCAGCAAACCTAAATACATTAATATTATATTTTCGTTTTTTGTTTTGTGTTGGCTACCTCCTTCTTTAGCAGACGTTTCGGACAGCGTTGCAGTGTTCATCGTCAGGGCGGATCCAGCAGATCCGACGATGTCTGCGACAATCTGCCGGATCTGCCCTGATGATGGACACTGGAACGCTGTCCAAAACGTCGGATAAAAAAGGAGGTAGCGCAACACGGCATAACACCTAAAAAACAAACAACGAAAATGCTTTTGGCCGTGAAAATCTAAAAACTTATCATTAATATTATAGGTATATTGGGAAGAGGATTACGCACACCACCGCCCCGGGAACCATTTATTGATTAACCAAACCTTTGCCATAGGTCATACCAAGCGGTTCACTACTTTCAGTGACTTAGCAGGGGTGCCCAGGTTCAATGGGTGAGGTTTGTCTAGGTCTTTGAGGAGAATGTGTTTGCCCACTTACTTCATGGCAGGCCAGAACGGGAGAGACTGATTGAAGGAGACCTAACCTAGAACTCTTCTATTGGACTCTCTCAACCCAATTTGGGAGGTTGAGAGAGTCCGATTTGTTCCATCGCCCCGGGAACCATTTATTGGATAACCAACACCTCCGCCATAGGTCACCGCAAGAAACTCACTACGTTTAGTGACTTAACAGGGATTCCCGGTTTTAAGGGGAGAGGTTTGTCCAGGTCTTTGCGACGAATGCGATTGCCCACCTACTGCGTGGCGGGCCAGGTTGGGAGAGACTAATTGAAAGAGTCCTAACCTAGAACTCCCTCGACTCGCCTCTCAACTGGGAATAACATGGGAGGTGGATAAGTGTATCGTCGCCCCGAGAACCATTTATTGGATAACCAACACCTCTGCCATAGGTCACCCCAAGTGGTTCTCTCTGTTCGGTGACTTAGTGGGCGTGCCCGTTTCCTAGGGTAAGATTTGTCCAGGTCTTGGCGATGGATGCCTCTGCCCACCTGCTGCGTGGCGGGCCGGATCGAGATCGAGAGACTGGTTAAGGACGGCCATTAAATTTTCTGCAAGTCTAGGATGAATATTTATTTTTATTTAGAACAATGAGTTAAACTTCAAATTGTAAAATTTAAATAAATGAAGACAATATTAGCGAAACTCAATCCAAAATCTGAAACAGAAAAATCAGAAAGAGGTACGGTCACATCAGGGACTCCAAGCCAGGACCTTCGGCTTTCCGGGCAGCAGCTCTAACCATTGCGCTAATGCCGCTAATTAGTCCCCATCCGATTCTGTCATTTTTAACCGTTTCATACTTCGACTAGAAACTACCAACATTATCTTCATTTTCGTAACGCAAATTTTATTGGCTGCTATCTGTATGAAAGATTGCAAAATTCAACCAGAACTAAATATAATCTAGATAGTGTCTTGGATAAAGTTATCAATTTTTATTTAATATGCGACGTCTATTGACTTTTCTGCAAGTCTAAGAGGAATATTTATTTTTAACTATGAGTAAAACCTCAAATTGTAATTTTGTAATATAATCAAATATTTTAAGATAATTTTCACGTTCTATTCAAGTTCCGTCATTAAATCATTATAGGCCAGTTGCTCTATCAATCTGAAATAATACAGAATTTGAATAGAACTTACACAGGTCGTAAAAAAATAATTTCAAATATTTGATGAATCCGTAAAATTTTTTGAAACAACCCGTCTTTAGCTTCATTAGCTCCAGATAGAAGAGAGCATCTGGGACTTTTGTGCGGTACATTCATAAAATACCTATATTAGTCCCTCGACCCGTCTCCCAACAAAGGAATATCAATTTGGAGGCGGATATGTGTAACTCCGCCCCGGGAACTATTTATCGGATAACCAACATTCTTGCCGTAGGTTACTCCAAGTGGTTCACAACGTTTGGTGACTTAGCAGGGGTGCCTGGGTTTAGAAGTTGAGATTTGTCTAAGTCTTGGCGGAGAATGCGTTTACCCACCAACTGCGTGGCGGACCGGATGGATTATGAATTCTCCAATCAGACTTTCTCAACCCTTTCCCCAAACGTGGCTATTTTTAAACTCGTGGTAACTTTAGAATAAAATGTCCGAATTGAATAATTCAAAAAGTTAAATAAAGGTATTGAAGCAGTCTTGAATATGAAGTAATTTATTTTGATAAGGATTAAAACCAAGATACAAATAAAGAGCCATTTGACGCGGCGTCATTTTAATTAAATTTTTAAAATAAATAAACACTTTTTGTGGCATAACTATAATAGTTAGACATATGCTGTCGCGAAACTTTTTGTAAATAATGATGTTTTCTACAAAGTCGTACTACATTATTTTATTCTATTGTTAATAGTTTTCGCAGCGCACGCGATGTAAAGAATATTTTAGGTATTTTTTTTACACCTTGGGCTACATTATTGGAGTTTTAGTAACGATCCCTAATTTTTTTTGAAAATATCATATAGCCTATGTCAACCGGGAATAGTGTAGCTTCCTACCAATGAAAGAATTTTTCAAATCGGTTCAGTAGTTTCGGAGCCTATTCAATGCAAACAAACAAACAATCAAATCTTTCCTCTTTAAATAGTGTTAGATTGGTTCCATGCAAACTCAGAAAGAAACCAACTCATAATTCAGGTCATTAAGATGAAGCCATACTAAATAATGCAAAATCATACAAAATCGTATGTTTTTGTTTTGAAAATTTGACCGCTTAGACGTATTATAAATGCTTCAATTAAATACTTCGTGTAGAACATACCTTGGCCCTTAAAAATATCGGTCATTTTTTTAATGTCTTTTAATAAGCTTAGAAAAAATAAAGTATTAGGTCTATAAAAAACATTTTTTAGTGCAAACTCTCCTACTTATAAACACTTTTTCGGATATGGTTTTATTGCATAATGTGGCAAATTCAGTTTCTTATATAGCGGAGAAACAACGTGTTAGGGTCCGCGCTGCTTGTTTTCGTGAAATCAATTTAAAAATTCCGTTTTATTACAATAAACAATGCATAAAAAAGGAATTAATGTTTTTTACAGGCCTTTACGAAATCAACATGTAAAAAAAATTCTCAAATATCTTTTCCAACCTTTCCAAAAGCTTTTTCTCAAGTATTTTTAAACTCCTCCCATAAAAGGGCGTGAATTCAAATTTCGATTTTTTCCTGTACTAGTGGATCGCCTTAAAAGCTATGAAAACATAATTTTAAAATAGCCGGTAACCAGAGGCGGCCCCTGCCTTGTAGGCCAGTCAATAAAGGCTCAAAATGAGACTAACCCAAACATTAATTCCTCCGTCGATGAAATTTTGCAGTTACAATAAAAAATAAAAAATAAAACCAACCTTTATACCTTATTTTATTGTATTTTTGTTATATGTTTATGGTCAGTTAGTAAATGATCATTGATGTTAGTTTCGCAAAGTAATGTTAGTAAAATGTTAAACTTTTTTCATATTATAATATATTTTGATTCAACAATAAAACGATAAAAATAAAAACTGATCCCAATTGTTGTCATTTGTAAATACATAGATATTATAATGTCTTATAATTAATATTATTATTCAACAACAGTAACTAATTTTCGGTCAAATAAATAGGCATTTGTCAAAATAATTAATTAGTTAAAATAACATTGTATTACGTATTACGTAAGTATTTTAAAATTAAAATGAATATAGAAGCTTACGTCTATTTCATTGATTTTAACAACGCTTTCGGAATTGCCTGTTTGTTTTGATTTCTATTGAGAATTTGAGTTACGAAAAAACCTCATTTACAATGCCACAATAATTTAAAAATCGACATTGAGTTATTTTATATTGCACTTCGCATAATACATATAAACCATCCGTAAAATTTTATATAATTCTACAGTTATTAAAAAACTCTTTTACAAATCAAGGCTCTCCGTGCGTAATAGACTCCGGTGCTACGCGTGCATCTTTAGTTATGCCGAGACGTTATATGATATGATATTTCTACCGGGACAGTCTACAGAGGCTGGAACGGTGAAAGAGCAAGACAGGTAGAGAACCATATCGGAAATTGACTTGTTAGAGTAGTGAAGATATATGACGCACGCGTGCACTAGCGGAGAGGCATTCTGATTTATGACAAAAACCTTAAACATGCGTGATATGGTGCCGAACGTTTGGAAAGATATAGGATTTTAGGATTAACGAATTTACAACTAATTAACAATGTTATGTATTAGCGCAACCAGAGCGCCGAGCATGTGAAATGAAGATTTTTGGCAGATCAGATCAGTATTGACATAATTTTAATGGTTTTCGCTAGTTTTGCTTTTTAAAAAACTTAAGATATTTAAAAATAAGTGGTAATGAAAACATTGCGATTAACGTCGATTTTTTCAAAAGTAACCGAATTTAATTTGAGAATAAATTGTTTTTGAAAAATAATAACCCTCCAAAACCATTGCTGAATATAATACAAGTTTGTAAGGTTAAGGAAAAAAACGGTGAATAGAGTTTTAAAAACAAAGTAGGTATTAAATAATATTCGAAAGCATCTTGGCTTTGTGAATGTGATCGTAAGTAGCGAACCACTTGGAGTTACATATGACAGAGGTGTTGAATACCCAAAAAATATGTTCCCGGGGCGGTGGTAACCATACCCGCCTCCCAAATTTTGGGTATACGTTTAGTGGTTCGCTATATTTGGTGACTTAGCCGGGGTGCTAAGGTTCATAGGGTGTGCGGGTCTTAAAAGCGGAAACGAAAACGAAAATAAAAACAAAATCAAAATAAAAATCATAATCAAAATCAAAAGTCAAAATCAAAATAAAAATCATAATCAAAATCAAAAGTCAAAATCTAAATCTAAATCGAAATTGAAATCGAAATCAAAATTCAAAATCAAATTCAAATTCAAAATCAAAATCAAAATCTCAAACCAACACCAAAATCAAAGTCAAAGTTCAAATCAAAATTAAAATCTCAAACCAAAACCAAAATCAAAATCAATATCCGAACTTGCGACATCCGAATTCGTAGTCAAGATCGCACTGCACTGCATTATTGTTGTATTATACAAACGTTTCAAATAAAAATTACCTCCGCACGCCACAATTCGAACTGGCGACTTCCGAATTCGTAGCCAAGATAGTGAGGCAATGCATTATCGAGGAATTATATGTATTTATCAAAATAAAATTAACTGGCGCATGCCATTTAAACTTGCGACATCCGAATTCGTAGTCAAGATCGCACTGCACTGCATTATTGTTGTATTATACAAACGTATCAAATAAAAATTACCTCTGCACGCCACAATTCGAACTTGCGACTCCCGAATTCGTAGTCAAGGTCGCAATGCCCCTTAGATATCGTTGAATTATACATTTAAATCAAAATAATATTTACTTTCGCACGCAACAATTTGTTCTTGCGACTTCCGAATTCGTATTGATCGTAATGCAATTTGTTCTTGCGACTTCCGAATTCGTAGAGATCGTAATGCAATGCATTATCGAGGAATCATACGTATTCCCCGATAATGCATTGCATCCCCAAAGAAGACATAGGCCTTGACGGGATTTATTTTCTTCAGAGCTTCCTGTGTGGAGCTAATGTAAAAAAAATAAGGTCTCCCTCAACCAGTCTCTCCCAATCCGGTCCGTAATGCAGTAGGTGGGCAAACCCGTTCACCGCAAAGACCTAGACAAATCTCATCCCTTGAACCCGAGCAGCCCTGCTAAGTCACAAAAAATCAGTCTCTCCCAATCCGGCTTGCCACGCAGTAAGTGAGCGAACGCGTTCGCCGCACGGACCTAGACAAATCTCACTCCTTGAACCGGGCACTCCTGCTAAGTCACGAATGTCACTGCAAAGTGACATATGACAGAGGTGTTGATTACCCAAAAATGGTTCCCGGGGCGGTGGTAATCATACCCGCCTCCCAAAATTAAGGTATACCTTAAGTGGTTCGCTATGTTTGGTGACTTAGCCGGGGTGCCCAGGTTCATGGGGTGAGGTTTGTGCGGGTCTTAGAAGCGGAAACGAAAACAAAATCAAAATCAAAATCAAAATCGAAATTGAAATCGAAATCGAAATCGAAATCGAAATCGAAATCGAAATCGAAATCGAAATCAAAATCGAAATCGAAATCGAAATCGAAATCAAAAATCAAAAACAAAATCAAAAATCAAAATCAAAATCTCAAACCAAAACCAAAATCAAAATCAATGTCAAAATCATAATTAAAATCTCAAATCAAAACCAAAATCAAAATCAAAATCTCAAACCAAAATCAATACCAAAATCAAAATGAAAGTAAAAATCAAAATAAAAATCAAAATAAGAATGCAAATAAAAATTAAAATCAAAATTAAAATCTCAAACCAAAATCAAAATTAAAATCTCGATCCAAAATCAAAATCGAAATCCAAATCAAAATCAAAAACAAAATCAAAATAAAAATTAAATCTTAAACCAAAATACATTAAAAAAGAAATGAAATAGAACGAATTGAAATTAGAACGTACAGGTACCTACTAAAAGAAGCTGAAAAGTACGACAGACGGGCACCTTTGTTGGCGGTCAAAACTTGGCATTTATATGGATCAACAAAAAAAAACGTGTAAAATGTATAAGACACCGAACAATGGGCGTGGCTTACAGCGAAATCTTGATGGTATAAATTGATCCACATGGATCAGGATGTGTATGCCAGCTTGTGTAATGGATCAGCATATCCGGATGGATCAACACGTCCGAACGGATCAACTTAAAACTGGTGTACCGTCGCGCAAGATCAACGTTTTACGAGAGGAGATAAATATATATATATATATATATATATATATATATATATTTAATTTAAAAAATATCAACGACAAAAGTTAACCAAGTTCTATAAAAAATGTTATGTTCTCAATATGAAAAATATTAGAGACATATTAATTTATTTTACATGTGAATCGATATTCCCACATTTTACCAATTTTCCATAAGTACGGGAATTTTTTCGGCCAACTGTCAACCCAGAACAACACCTGCATGTTGAACACTCAACACGCCTCGCGATGAATTCTGCGGAGGCCAGTTGAATAGTCCCCAGGGCGTCACAACATGGAAATATAAAACGATTGAAAAATATAATTGTTTATTTAAAAGTTAAATTTGTTCACATTAAGTAGTCGTTATATATATTTTATTATCAACATTGTTATTATTTCCTATGAAATAAAGGTATTCTGCTGTGTAAGCTGTATAATAATGACTTATTATATCACACTATCATCATCACTATATCATCTTAAGGAATGCTGTGTGGGGGATTTTTTTAAGGAAAAGAAGGAGAGGAACTTCTGGGAAGGAAAAAGGTATTAGGGGTGGGTAGGAATCTGGGGGTCAGTGTATTCAGGCGTAACGAACGTATGAATCCATCCCTTCGACCGCGGTGCAAGGCGATGGGTCGAGAGATTCACAGTATGGAAGATCTAGTATCTAGGATGAACGAAGTATGTATGAAGAATTAGTTAGCGATGAATGTAAGTAAGTCTAAAGTCATGGTATTTGAAAGAGAGAATACGAAAACAATGTGCAACATAGTTGTGAATGATGAATACTTGGAACAGGTGGATGAGTTTGTGTATTTGGGAAGTGTGTTTACGAGAGATGGGAAGGCTTATAGAGATATTGAAAGAGGGGTGAATGCAGGTAACTCTATTAATGGAGTACTGGTACCTACCCTGATGTATGGAACTGACAGAGAAAGGATGAAAGTAGACTGAATGCTGTAGAATGAGATCCCTGAGGAGCATGTGTGGTATGTATGATCGTGTGAGAAACGTGGAGATGCGCATACTGACTTAAACTTAATGAGTAAAATTAAGAAAGGAACGCTCCAATGGTTTAGGCATGTAGAGCAAATGAAAGAGGAAAGGAGTGTAAGGATAATATAAAACGAAAATGTTAATGGTAGAAGAAGTCGGGGACGCCCAAGAAAGACATGGCACGATCAAGTGGATAAGATACTTGAGTCGGACCATGTCAAGAGTCAGAATAATAGAAAAGCATGCATGAGACGACGTATGAATGTGAACGTGGCAAGGAGTGTGTACCAAGACCGAGTTGATTGGCGGTCCATCCTCTCTGCCTACCCCTGCGGCAAACGGCGTGATGGTTAGTTATTAAAGTTAGTTAAATTATGAATAATAATAATTATCCATTTATTTGCACAGCCCTATTTCGTGTGAAACTTGACACTCGCTTTTAAATAATATAATGCTACGGCCAGACCCTTGCGACAAGCTGCTTGTCGCAAGCTCACGCAAACTCTGGCAAACGAATGGCTGGCGAGTGGCGTCCCCACACTTGCAAGCGCGCCAGTACATTCGCTGCGCGCGCAGCGCCCAAAGATGGCGGACGTCGAAGCAGCTGCATCAGCTGTCATTTTTGAAAAATGCTATTTCTATTTTAAAGCGAAACAAAACGAAAGAAAGCGAAGAATTCGAAAGAGAAGATAGTGGATGATTAAAATCCATAGAAATCGTACCAGTTAATTCATTTAGTATTCTAATATTTTGTTTATTGTCCGTAAGTTGGACCAACGTCATGGATGCAACGCCAGCGTTTGCCGCTTGGTGGCCAAAATATCCGACCTCGATCGGATCGGCGACAAGCTCTCGCAAGCTTACGCAAGCTTACGCAACCCAAGCCACACGCGCGCTCCAGACGCTGGGACTTGTGGACGCTTGCGGAGGCTTGCCATGTGTTTGGAGCCGGTATAATAATTTAAAAGAAGAATGAAATACATACCTACTTCGAAAAAGTAAGACGTGACGGAAATTTATTTATTATAAACGCACTGATGGGGTTTTACAAAGTGTATAATATTTACATGGTTTATATGAGAAATCGTTAAATATTATACAGTTAGGTACAGTTCTGAATCTCAACTAGGTATTTAAAAGTAATAATTGGATTATTTGTATAATGCCGTATTAGTGAAAAATCACCCC
This sequence comes from Limnephilus lunatus, assembly GCA_917563855.2. Classification (NCBI taxonomy): domain Eukaryota; kingdom Metazoa; phylum Arthropoda; class Insecta; order Trichoptera; family Limnephilidae; genus Limnephilus; species Limnephilus lunatus. The sequence goes on from CAKJTF020000010.1 coordinate 1,291,374, forward strand.
TAGGGCGCTGATTTACTTGATCGTGCCATTTGACGGCCGGCGTAGCGCAGCGGTAAGACGCTTAACTCGCACACCGAAGGTCGCGGGATCGAATCCCGGCGTGGCAAATAAATTTTATTTGATTAATTTGTGTTATTTCACAATTTATTCATTTGAAAATAATATATATAGTTTATTTTCGGCACGTTCCAGAGTGGAAGATACTCGCTATATCGCCCTGGTGTAAGACACCATTCAGAATGGAAATGTTGCTTTTTTTTTTTTTTTTTAAGTTTTCTTTATTCATTAGATTTTTCATTACATACATTGGGGATTTTTCGACCACCATGCTAGGCACATGCCCGTGTTGTGGTGGTCGATTTTATATACAGTAGGTACATTAACAAATGAAATATGAAGAATGTGAAAGAATTAAGAAATTATATAGGTACATAAAATTATATGATATTCAAGAATACAAAAAAATATAAAAGAATCTAAATTGCTATAGAGTAATATAAAAGAGTTGTAATAATAATAAATAAATAAATAAATTAATAAATAAATAATAAATAAATAATAATAAATATAACAAAGGTATGTAATTTTAAATATATAAAATAAGAGTAGGTACTATATGGTATGCATATGAGAAAGGAATTTTATTTTGTTGAAAATCTAAATGTGCATGGTTATATTGGTAGGTACATTATTTTACACCAATTTTTGTACAAATAAATGTTAGGTTTAAAAATAAAATGATGTTTTCCTCCAAATAAATTAAGTAATATGACATACTATATTATACAAATAACAGTAACAGAAACGGTTTAGGCAGATGTTGACCTTTATAATAAAATTAGACATGTTTTTTTTTTTTTTTAGAAATGTATCCCTGTTTTAGCAGAAAGTGTTAAGTTAAGTTAAGTCAGGTTAAGTTAAGTCAATTAAGTTAAGTTAAGTCAAGTTAGGTTAATTAAGATCAAGTTGACTCAATTTAGTGGTGTCAGGCATTCTTTAAAATAGTTCCTTCCCTTTATAATTAACCAGTTCTGAACACTTGTGATATATTGATTGTCAGTTTTCGATTTCCTGGTATCAATACTTAGCAAATTGAACATTTTGGGTGCAATGTAAGAGAACTGGTGCTGTGCGAAGGCTGTTTTTGTTGGAGGAATTATGCATTTTAGTTGAGATGAGTACCGGGTGTGAATTTTTTGTTGGGTTTTTTTCATCAAATCCTTTTTCCATAAGTATATGAGAATCGTCTTTATGTATAATTGTCGAATGTCTAATACGTTGAATTTTTTAAAAAGTGGTTCTGATGGGTGTGATGGGTTACATTTGAATATTATCCTTAGCAATAGTTTTTGTATTAAGACCAAGGGATGAAGAATTGATGTTGCACAGCCTCCCCATCCTACAATACCATATGTAGCAATTGATTGAAAAAGTGCAAAGTAAATACATCTTAGTGTTTGTAGGCTAAGGATAGATCTAAGAGAGTAGAAAATGCAACATAATTTGCGAAGCCTTTTTGTTGTAGAATTTATGTGTGCCTCCCATCGTAGTTGATCATCTATGATAACTCCCAAGTAGGTACTTAATTTCATTTGATATTTTTAGGTTATCGCATGAGCAGTTTTTGTGAGGTGATGTAGGCGTGTTAAGGTTCTGTGAACATGTATGTATGGTAAGTTTTTGGCAGTTGTGGAGGATATTTGGTTTACGTATGGAAAAAAGTAGGTATTTTGTTTTATCTATATTTAGAGTTAGAAGGTTATAATCCAACCAGTTTTTTACTATGTTCATGCCATAATTTGCTTTTTCAAAGGTTGAATTCAAATCTTCGTCATCAAATACGATAACCGTGTCATCAGCAAAAGATATAATAGTGCCACCAGTATTCAGATTGCATAACGTGTTAATGTATATTAGAAAGAGAAGTGGGCCTAGAACACTGCCTTGGGGTACGCCATATGTGATTGGTAAACTTGTACTTCTATACTCTTTAGCCGAGTTGATAATAGTTGACTGGGACCTGTTTGTTAGATAGCTCTCAAACCATTTAAGGGGAGTACCTTTTATTCCTATCTGCAGGAGTTTTTTCAGCAGTATGCGGTGAGATACAGTATCAAAGGCTTTAGCTAGATCCAAGAATACAGCGAGGGGTTTGCGACTTTTATCGAGTTTGTCAGAAATTAGTTTAGTGAAATTTGCAATTGCATCTGAGGCACTACGACCTTTGCGGAAGCCGTATTGATTATTTGACAGGATTTTATTATCTTCGAGAAACTTGTAGAGTCTTCGTTTAACTGTTTTTTCAATTATTTTTGAAATCGGACTTAGTAAGGATATTGGTCTATAGTTATTCACAGATGATCTGTCCCCTGATTTAAAGACAGGAATAATGGTTGAATGTTTTAGGGTGCTTGGGAAAAGGCCAGTTCGAAAACTTAGATTTGTGATATGTTGAAGGGGTTTAGTGATGATTGGTTTGAGGTGTTTAATTAGTTTAGTGGATATATTGTCAATTCCCGTGGAGTGTGTATTTTTGAGTGAAGATATGATTTCATTGATTTCTTGTTCTGATGTTGGAGTGAGATTAAACAGGTTATAACTCAGATTATCGAGAGAGATTTTATTTGCAAGGTTATCTTCAGATGTTCTATTTCTATTAAGGATATTATTTGCTAGGTCTGATCCGATTGTGGAGAAAAATTGGTTGAAATGCTTTGTGATCGTTTCTGAGTTTTCAGTTGCACTTAATGTTTTATCTGCGATTGTGATTTTATTTATGGGTGTGGTAACTTTTTCTGTGTAGCATATTTCTTTGATAATATTCCAGATTTGTTTAGTATCATTAGCAGCTTCGTCTATCTGTTTCCTATAATACTTTTCTCTGGCCGTACAGGCTATTTTTTTACAAGTATTTCTGTATCGTTTATAGAATAAGAGAGATTCGTAGTCGGTGGGATTATTTTTACAATATTTATGGAGTTTATCCCGCTTACGTATACAGTGTAAAATGCCATTTGTTATCCAAGGTTTTAGTTTAATTTTAATTTTATGTCTACTTTGGTGGTTGTTTGTGTTTGATGTGGCATTTACTAGATGTTTATGAAGGATGTCGATGAGAGATTCACATGCTAGGTTCGGGTCACTAAGTTGATAGAAATTTGACCAGTTTTCCTCGGAAACCAGTTTAAAGAGAGTGTCATATGAAATTTTGTTTAGTTGTATAGTAGATGCTGGTGATTTTGGTATTTTATGTGAAATGGATGTGATAGTGGCGTAGTGATCTGTAACAGTACATTGATATATTAAAGATTTGATATTTAGTTTGCATTTGGCAAAAACGTGGTCTATGCAACTGGCGGACAACTCTGTAACACGAGTGGGGGCTGTAATAGCTGCGGAGAATCCTTGTAGAGTTAGAAGATTTATGTATTCGTTTGCTTGGGGATGCATTGTATTTATAATATTGACATTAAGGTCACCAATAATAAGGACATTTTCATGATCTTTAATACTTACCAAAAATTGATTAAGTGCGTTTAAAAATGGTGTTATGTTGGATGTGCTCGGTGATCGGTATATAGATAGTATAGTAACGCTGTTTTCTATTTCGAGTTTGAGAAGATTTGAGTTAGTGATTGTGATTTCCTGTACAGAGTGTTGTATATGATTTTTTATGTAAATAATGACGCCATCGTTTTGTGATTGATTATTCTGGGTGCTGTATTGATTATAGTTTTTTATGTTTTTTGGAATATAGTTATCTTTGATCCAGCATTCGGTCAAAATAATCAAGTCAAAGTCTGAGTCAAGTTCTGTAAGTAGTATCATTAGTTCAGTAAAATTTTTATTAATACTTCTGATATTCATGGAAAATATTTTTAGGTTAGATTGCTTTAAGGTTTTTCGAACTTCTATAGAGCTATTTGTTTCGATACATGGAATCTGCGACATGTTGTCCAAAATATTTGTTATGCTATCTTCCATTTTTTAAAGTTGGTGTGGTACATTTAATATAGGGTGCTATTTTAATATTTTGTTCAGGTATTTCTACCATCGATATTGTTTGTAATGAAAACAGAGTTACTTGTATAAAATGTATAAACGGATTAGTCACACTGGTTAGAATAAGACTGAGGGGTTCTGCATGTTTAAATAATAGGTTGAAATTACCATATAAAATTTTATAAAACATAAGCACATAAAGAAAATATATAATAGCACATAAATAGTATATAACATAAGCATATAAAGTACATAGTGTTAGCTTTGTGATATAAGGATTTTGTTGTTGTGAATTTATAATATAGGCATATATAGTATGTATAACATAAACATAGGTATATAAGGTACACATATAGTTGTTGCGGAAATATAACATAAGCGTATATATAATATCTAGCACAAGCATATATAGAATATAAAATATAGGCATGTAAAGAATATAAAGTAAATAAAACATAGGCTTATAAACAGTATGAAACATCAGCATAAGCATAAAAAGTATGTAAGTGATATAAGAATTTAGTTTTTGTGAGTATTTAACATAAGCATATAAAGTATTTATAATATAAGCATAGGTGTATAAAGTTTACTTATAGTTACTGCGAATGTATGACATAAGCATATAAATAATATACAACATAAGAATATGAAATACAAGCATACAAAGAAAATAAAACATGAACTTAAAAAGATTATAAAACACAAGCATATAAAGAAAATTAAACATAAGCATAAGCATATAAAGTATACCAATGATATATGGATTTGGTTGTTGCGGTTATTTAACATTTATAACATAGGCTTTAGTATACAAAGTATGCATATAGTTGTTGTGAGTATGTATCACGAGCATATAAAGCATAAGTATATAAGGAGTATAAAACATAAGAATATAGAGAATATAAAACATAAGCATGTAAAGTACACAAGTGCTATAAGGATTTAGTTGTTGCAAGTATTTTACATGATTATAACAGGCATAATATAGTGTAACTACGAATTGATACATAGTACAAGATTTATATTTGTTAATACTAAAACTGAATGCAGTGTTTGGGTAAAGAAATAAAAGAAAACTAGAAAAATACCATTTAAATAATTTAAATAGCCCTGTCACCTGTGTACCTGTATACCTGTGCCCTTGTGGTTCATATAATAGGTTGATATTAATAGTTAAAATAGTGATATTAATGAGTTTTGGGTAAAATAAAAAATATGTAAACATAGGTACAATAGTTACAGTTTTTTTACAAGTTATTGAGTGCGGGAGATAAGAGGTGTTTGTTTTTGTCATTGATAATAACAAACACCTCTTATCTCCCGCACTCAATAACTTGTAAAAAAACTGTAACTATTGTACCTATGTTTACATATTCTTTATTTTACCCAAAACTCATTAATATCACTATGCTTGAAATGGCATTACTGGCATTAGCCGTGTTTGGCATTAGCCGTGTTTGGTGACCAGCAGGGGCGTGCACTCCATATAGGCACATAAGCACTGCCTACCCTGCCGTATTTGTAAAATATAATCAGGTATCTAAATAAAATTATAATTTACAAAATTATTGCTAAAAATAAATACACACTTTCAAAAATAAGCGCGAAAAAGCTGAGCAACCGAAACTACGCGAGCGCCACATTAAACGGCAAACGACCACGGACGTACAAAATATGTCTATGCAAACGACAAACGCGGCATAAACTGTAACTAGAAACTACACGCGCGCCCTCGGACTGCCTCACTAAAATGTGGCTTAAGCAGGAATTATTTCTGACTAGAGGTTTTTTTTTTTTTTACATGAATACCTCACAAGAGTCCCAACTGTTACCGTCTGAAGCCAGTGAGACTATGGCATCCCCAATTGGGGTATGTTGTGAGGCTGAGGGTAGTAGGGAGGGGAAGGAGATAGGGAACAGGAAGGTGGGGAAGTACCTGGCTATTCATATCTCGTCACCAAACACGGCGGTAACACAGAGGTAACTTCATACAAGATATAATTCAATGTTTACGAAATGCACAAAGCATCGAGTAGAACTGTCGTTTTGAATTTGCCTCTATGATGTTTTTTTGTTAGTATTAAGCAGTGCTTTCTAGAACTTCTTCTTGTTATATATTTCTATCAAATAGTTGTCTTTCATAAATGATAATTGTCGGTTCAAAAACGTTTGTCGTACTTTCATTCTGAAATTATCTGATGAAATATGGAAATTTTAACCTATGAAACTTGTTGTATTTTCCTACTGCCTACCCTGATCAAAAACTCTGTGCACGCCCCTGGTGACCAGATATGAATAGCCAGGTACTTCCCCACCTTCCACTCCACTTCCCTATCTCCTTCCCCTCCCCACTACCCTCAGCATCACAACTCACAACATACCCCAATTGGGGATGCCATAGTCTCACTGGCTTCAGACGGGAGCAGTTGGGACTCTTGTGCGGTATCCATGTAAAAATAAAATTCTCCTCCCGACTTCTTCTACTAAACACGTTCACCTCGTTCCTTCTCATCACACTCTTTTCTTCATTCATCTGCTCTATAATGCATTCATAATCAAAGAAACTGGTCAAAAGGAATAAAACTTCCGAATAATAAAAACTAATTCAAGTTTCATATATTATTGTTTTCAAGTAATGGCAGTTTTGCCTACCAAAGTCATCGCCAAATCAACAATTGTTGCCGGTACCCATATAATTAAAATCATTAAAAATATCTAGCAGAACTTAATTAACAGTTAATTGATTTCAATGATAACATTAAAAAATTTTTCGAAAACCCACATATAAAAATAAACATAAAAGCAGTTAAAGATTGATTCGTAAAACCGAGTGATCACTGTATTCATACCGATATTATTTTTTGCACACAAACAAGGCAACATGTAGGAAGGTACAAGTATATGACCGTCCGTGTCCTTGCCACTATCGTTTTAGAATATCTTTTTGACACGCTTCATTTACTTTACCCGTTCTAATTCGGCGGTGGAATTTCTTCCTTCCAGAGCATAGATTCTCAACCTTTTTTTGCCCACCGCCCCCTTTGACAATATTATTTTTTCTGGCGCCCCCCAACTGCTTTAAGAGGAAACCGGGTGGTGTTTTTTCCATACAAACGTATTCCTCATTTCCCTCTCTGAATTTTGACACTAGAGAAAATATTTTTTTTACATAATATGAATATTGACCGCAAGCGTGTCGGTACGTTTTGATTTTTTTGATAAGTTACTTTTTATAGGAGTTATAACCCTTCAAAAATTGTTAAAATTGCCTTTTTTTAACGCCATCAACAAACGTTCAGTATGACGATGTATTTTTAAAAAAAGCAAAAGGTACAGACATAGAATGTTTTCTTCCAATACATTTGGTAAAAAAAATCTTGGAAATTGGTTCAGTTTTGGAGTAGAAAAATGAGGACTACAAAACCTCGATTTTGACAATTTTATTTAGGTATTATCAGGCTGAGGTGCATGTGTCCCTTTCTCTCAGTATTCGGGGGTGAGGGGGGGCGGAGAGGGTTTTGTTGAATACGTATACAGTCAACGAAGTGATGTAACATTCTCAATAATTATATCGATACACTAGTCCACTAGTGTTGTCATGTCCCGAGTTATCGATGTTTTTTTTAAATTATTTTTCTGTTTGGTGACTTATTTTGAGTGTGCCAATACTTACCGAGCTTATTTACTAAAGTTATTGTGACAAATTTAATTTGTTTACGTCAAATAAATTAATGGAAAAAAATTGAAAAAAAAAACACCTGTTACAGACAGACCCCGAGATGATTCCGTTCCGTATTGCCGAGTTGGATATGGAACACAAAAATTAATTAAAATATTTTTTGATAACTTTTGAAGGTTGTACTCAACATAATATTATCCCTTTATATGACACTTTTTTTAAGATACAACTACCGAACCAAAAAAAAACTTTTATATTTGACTAAATATATTGTTCTAGATTTTTTTTTCAAAAAAATTATATTTTACAAGAAAATGTGTGATGGTAAGTACATACACCACTGATTGTTTGATGGAATGCTGGTACAGCGTATGTTCAGTGGTACATGCATCTACCACATGTTGTTGAATCGATTATGTTATTATAATATCATATTATACAAATGAATATTGAAATCTATGTATAAGAGGCACCATATTGTTTATTGTGCTACATATTAGGTACATACACATAACTAGTTTAGTTTTTATTTAACTTTTTTAATACTTTATATTATTACAGAAAAATGCACTTTTGGGAATACCTCCTACATCACTTGACATTTTCAATCTTCTTCAATGATCTAATATTTTTTGTTTTTAAACGCTTTATTGTAAAAAAAATTACTGTTTAACATCTACACAATGAAATTAAAACAATTTATGGTCCAGACCTTTCCCTCGCCGGTAAATTTCTTGGTATGCGACCGTCAATTATTTCTGGTAAAAGGCATTGGTGGTAGAAATTTTCTAACAGTGGAACGATTTTTTGCCAGATTTCATCGTCCCTCTCAATTTTTTCATACAGCAAACCTTTTGGACTCCACACAACAAAATAACAATAATTACGACGAGTAATATGTAACTGGCCTTGTACTTGGTAGAAGTAATTATGATTCCGTTTTAATGTTAAAGAATGGTCTTCCAATTTACAGTAATCAATTATCTTTTGTGCAATTCCCTCTTCTGGTGACATATTTGCTATACTATAAGGGCATTTAATTTCAATTATAGAATCCTCACCGATAAGGCCATCCGGACTTGCCGCTAAAAAGTTTTTGGTTTTATCGATAAATAGCCCACAAGCGGATACCTGAAAACTTGTTTTTTTTGAAAATTGCTCTATTGCTAGGCTTTCATTTTCTTTTCCATAATTTGTGGCCATAGTTCCTTTGAATTGTGAGTACAGTAAAGAGTTTAGTACTCCCGTAACTGAAGTTTTTTGCCGAAGCTTATATATTTTTCCAAAGTAAGACGCCGTTATCCGCTTACGTCTTTCAATTGCCCACAGATTGTTATTGCTTTGGCCTACCGTATTCCGTTCGAGCTCTTCCTTATTGGTTGAAGATAATTCTTTGAGAAATTCCTCTTTTTTCGTTTCAAATATTTCAGGTGGCATATCTGGTTCTAATTCCAATTGACCATAATTTTCATCGGGCCCTGTAACTTTTTTTCTTTTTTCTGTCGTATTTTCATTATACTTTAGTTTTTTTTTTCGACACATTTGTTTATTCTCCTTCGAACGTCGTTTTCTCTCTATAAAGTGCTTCGTGTATTTGCCGGGACTGTGGCCTTGGATTTTCTTTTGTATTCTTGAATGGGTTGCCAATTCACTATTCCACGAAGTTACTGCTCCAAAACATCTTGCTTGGTAAGATCCTCTTGTAGTAAAATTTACCCTTTTTCCACCTATAAATTTGGCGATAACGTTGTTGAATTGCTCAACAGTGTTATTTGTCACGTCAATAATAAGACTTTCTGCATTTGCTATTAGAGACAATAAGAATTGTTGGATATCAGTCCATATTCCACAATCTCGAAGATCGCTTACTAAATTTGGATCATCAGTATACTTCTCCGGCTTGCAATAGTACGATGCACAATTTTTATGATCACCAAACACATGATTTGCGGTATTTTTTATGTCCATTTTCAAATTTTTTATTTTATCACTTTGTACTGTGTTTTCTTGCTCTTTCCTGTAATTTATTGCTCCAACTACAGCTCTTCTCATGCGTAAAACGTTTGCTTCAACCTTTTTCCTTATATGAACTGGTACAAAGCCTTTAGCGTTGTTGGTTTTTTTTCCAAGTGCTTTCATTTTGTTGCAAAAATTGCGGAGTAAGTGATTTTTGCACTCTATTTTTTGTACTATAAGGTTAGGACCATATGGCATTTGTTGCATTATTTTTTTCATGATGCTGGAGTCGCCATCACCAACTAGTTTGTTAAATTTCAATCCATGCATTTCCATGCTTCTCGAGAACCCTTCTGCTATAATGTGGGCTTCCATGGCATTAGCACTGTCACGCCAGTTTATGAAGCACCTGTGCTCAGAAGCAACTATGTGTAGTTTAGTAGCTCTAGCACATATGCAGCAGTATGAGTTTCGCACTCCCAGAAATAAAACCTTTTTAGTTCGTAGTCCAACTATGCACCCTGCGCCAGATGAGGAGCTAAATCCACTTTTGTACGACCTCTTTGCCCAGGAGCCATCTGCAACCACCGTTACCAAAGGATAGCCACCCTCGTCTACGTCACCGTTTAAAATGGCTAGCCTTTTTTCTTCTTCACCAGCTGCGATCATTTCTTCTAAGGCACATTCTTCAATTGTTGGCGCTAAACATTGTTCTATGTTCGTGTAAGTCTTACAATCCATATTTGGCATATTTAAAACCCCACAAATTTCATTCCATTGTGAATACCCATTTCCTGTACACATCACTCCTTCGACGACAGCAGTATTTATAGATTTTCCGTTTCGGGTCTTCGGAGTGAATGTATTCTATTTTCTTGCACATTTTGCACTCGAAAACATACTGGCTTAGAAGACCATTTCGTCGTTCCTTCATAAATTTTAAATCGGAAAATGTGCAGTTGGTGTGTTCGTGCTTTATATTTGATATCTCCGAAAACAAATATTTTATATCCACAATTCTGCGACCTTCGAAATTATCGGTTTCATCAATATGGTCTGGTTCTATCACCAAATCATCAAGCGTTGTTGATGATGATGAACTTGCGTTTTCGTCTATATTTGGAGCAAATGATTCATCCATGGAAGTTTCATGCATTAGTGAAGATGTAGTTAAGTTTCCAAAAGTAGTATCGATGACATCCATATCCCTGTAAATGCAAATGATTTATTTATTTAAATTTGTCCATCCCATTTTCCCGTTATACATGCTACATAATACACGGCTCTCATAGCATAAATCTTTAGGTTTTTCTCGTAAGTCGCTCACGTAAGAGAGTTATGGCAAAATTATCAATGTAAACGATACCCATTGGTAATTTTGCCATAACTCTCTTATGTGAGCAACTTACGGGAAAAAAAACTTTACGTACGTAAAGGTAACCTTAGGAAGGTTCAGTAGTAAGAGTGACAGGAAAGCGATATTTCGACTTACCTAGATGTCGAACGTAGTGCAACATGAATCTGTCGTTTGATACCAATAATCGGTTTTTTTCGTCTAGTAGATAAAAACAAACGCGCTTTGTTTCCATTTCTTTTACCCATTATTTATCTGTAAGAAAAAAATTTTTGAGTTGAAGGTAGGTAATATAGTAGTCGATTTTATGTAACTCAATTTCTAAATACACATATCTTATGCTACGTATATATTTGCGAATAGTGGCGTGCACAGAATTTGAAAATTGAAATTTCGGAAAAAAAATAATTTTCAGCTTCGACAACATCATTAATGTCGTATTTTCAATCTTAGGATTCTAGCCCACTGAAAAATCAGTGCACGCCACTCTTTGCGGACAGAGACGCGAGCCGAACCACGAATTATGGTAAAGGTACGAAGCAACCGCAAGCGGCGCAGCGTTTCGGGCAGTTTGCTTTTGCTTCGTTCCTTTCCCATAATCCGTTGTTCGGCTGGCGTGTGTATACGCAGCCTAAGACGTAGAATAATATTTATTATAGGTTACTAGATATGTTAACAAATGTACCGACTTGCACTAATGCACTTTATGCATACAGTCAAAATTGATGAATTTACGTTATTCAGGGAGAGCCAAAAAACAACAACATTTTTAGCGATATTTATATGTTTAATTAAAAAAGGAAATTGTGTTGTAATATTGAGTTTTTATGAATGAATAGTTTATGTTTATAATAATAGTTTATGAATAATTTATGAATAGTTTAGTAGGTATCTACTCACCATATGTCCTATATGTGTAAATCGTGAGAAATGACCAAACAGATTTCAATATTCAAGGGGGTTTCAGGGTCAAAATTCGAAGGTCTGTATTTGACGTAGAATAGTTTCCAGTAAAAAGGCTAGTCAAAAACAGTAGAGTGATGCAGCCAGCGAAAAATAAAAACACTATACAATCACAAAGTACGTGATGTACCTACTGCGCCTATGCTGCCGTTTTATAAAAAAAGATGGTATGAATCTCCCGATATTACTAAACCAAAACAGCGTGCATCTTGCTTTACTAATAGTAACAAGATGAATGAACTATGAGCGCAGAAGATATCTATTATATAGGAATACGCACGCTCAAGTCGCGACGCGTATTGACTTATCTGTTGCAGCAGGCAGCAACCTGTATACACGCACCCACAAGTCTCATTGACTTGTGCGTGTGCAGAAGATGAGCTCGGAGCAGGCAGTCACATGTATTTGTAGTAAGTAATAATAATAATAAAGTTAAGTACAATACAATATTAAATAATGTAGACCTCGCTATTTTATTACGAATATGTACCTAGGCACCTACTTAATTTTTGGAATAAATGAATAACAGTAAATGAAATAATAAGAACGCGAAGTCGCTGGCCGGCGCGGCGCGGCGATTCGTGCTTCCAACACCTGCAGCCACGCACACACACGCATTGGGGTTCACCAATACACCGATAGCGCTTTTGCTGTCCCCGCTGAGATGAACGAAATAGAAATAATTTTTACAAATACCTATCGTTAAAATTTCTCGGCGCTCCTGCGCGCTCTTAACATAACAACTTTGGGGGGGGGGGGGGGGGAGGGCGATGGGTTATAGCTCCTATCCTATTTCTGAGAAGAAGATTGTTTATTAAAACGCGTGCTTAATTATATAGAGAAGTATTTTTATTAACATAGAAAAGGTATTGAATTTATAACTTATTTAATGAGATGGTTGAATTTGATGCGTTTTAAGAAGTTTGTTTATATTAGGTTCGATTTTTCTTAAAAACAAACGTAAGTCGCCGCGTTCAGTAATATGGAGCCTATTTCTCGTTTTGGTTACCAACGTTGCTCCAGCACTGAATCCACGTTCAGCTAAATAGGACGATGGGAATGCTATTAAAAATCGTTGAACTATCGACCATAATCCTGAGTATAGTTTCGAAATCGGCTTCTGCAGCCAAAACTCTTGGTAGCCATTCTAAAATTTATTTTTTAATTCCTCATATGTCGTCAGTTCTATTAGTTCTTCTTCTAATTGGGATGATCCTGCTGTGTTGACATTTGAAAAAGGATCCAAAACCCTATCTGGTATTTCCATGTTTAAAATATCCTGGAATCGTTCCTTGAAATCACTGTGGAGGTTTTCCAAGTGTTGACTGTAAACAAGCAAGTCGTCGTTCTTGAATGATAATCAAATTTAAGTCGTCGCCTTGAAGTTGGAGATTGACATCATTACACAATTTATACAGGTCTGTCAAGTACGCAATATCGTTCTTCGATGAGGTGAGGTTGTCGCGCAATTCTGAGTCTTTGTTTCCTAGGAACTCTATCACAGACTCAAACAGATTGTAAAATCGAGTCAAACATGAACCTTTTGACAGCCAGCGCACCTCTGTGTGAAGCAGCAATCGGTTGAAATCTTCATCATTGGCAATGCAAAGCTGTCCAAATAATCTGTCATTCAATGAGTTACTTCTGATTTTATTAACTGCTCTGATAACATATTGCAGTGATGTATAAGGGCGTTCACTCATATTTTTCGCAACCAAATGCTGGCGATGAATTACGCAATGCACAGCAAGCAAGTCAGGAACTTTATTTTTTAAGCACGCTATGAAGCCTTTGTGACGCCCTGTCATAGCTGGGGAGCCATCCGTAGCAGCTGACAAAATATTATTTAAAGGAATTTTCTTTTCGTCACAAAACTTTTACAGTGTATTAAATATGGTTTCTCCTTTTGTACCTGTTTCCAAATTTGTAACAAACAATAATTCTTGAAATATTTTCTCATCTTTGATGAATCTCACGTATGGCAATAACAATGCTTCATTGGTTAGTAAAGTGGACTCATCCAGCTGAATTGAAAATCGACAAGACTGTAGATGATTGCACAATGATTCTTCAATGTTTTCAGCCATTTCATCAATTGAACTATTGCTCAAAGGAATTTTTCGGATAATATCTGCAGCTGGTTTATGGAGCACAGTGGTTATTATTTTTTTTTACTGCTGGTAAAATTAAATCTTCCTTAATAGTATGTGGTTTACCTGTTTTAGCAATCAACAATGAGATATTGTACGAAGCTCGAAGTCCATCATCGTCTTGCTTAGAAGCTGTCGAAAATTGTTTTGATATATTTGGCTGAATTTCGTACTTCTTTTTCATGTTTTGAAAATAGGTCACATATTTGTCTTTCTTATCCGGGTGGATTTTATTAAAATGATCTTGAAGCCTAGAAGGCTTCATCGCTTCATTTGAAAATGTTTTTCGACAAATAAGGCACATTGGCGATGATGGATTTGTAGGATTTTCGATAAATCCGTATTTAATATAATCCACACCATATTGCAGTATGAGAATATAGGGTAATATATACAAGTAATCCCGTTGAATGAGATATTTCACGTGAAATCGGATTTAAATTTAAAAAAAAATTATTCTAATCAACAAATTAAAATTTTCATTCATAAAATTTAATGTAGATCTAAATGTAACGGAATCAGTTCAATTTTCATTCACTTCCCGAACTCTCGAATGAATTTTCGCAAACGTGATAAAAATGATTAAGATACACACAATAACAAAAATTACCCATTAAAGTTAATTTTTCTCTATTAGTATGTGATTAGCGTGTTTTGTTTGTCTTTTTTAAACCATATTTTTTTACTTGCCAACGCCCCCCTGTGCCATCTCAACGCCCTCCAATTGTCTCTGGATCTTCTACCGCCCCCCTGAAGGTCTCAAACGCCCCCAAGGGGGCGTTATCGCCCACGTTGAGAAACTATGTTCCAGAGCATACGTATTCTATACAAGAACCAACACCTGCATATATTCTCAATACTAGTTTACAGAACAGAGCGTCGCGAAACGACTTCTTGTGGCGACTGACAATCGCGGAATGAAGAGCAGCAGTGTTGGCATTGTTGCCAACACCGCTTGGCCTAATATCGCCGTTTCTCATACGTAAAGTAGCCTAATGTAGCCGAATTTCAGTTGCGGTAGCCTAAAGTAGCCCAAACGCCAAAATATGAATACGAATAAAATCAAATGTAATTTTTATCACTTTTAAGCCTATTATAAAACACCGTAATGTATCTTAAAAGAAAGTTAAGTATCTAATAGAATTTTAAAAACAAAATAATTTAACAAAGATTAATATGATTCCGATTCGTCTTCTGCTAGCAATAATAAAGGCATCAACAAGACTTTCGCAGTAGTATAGTATTAGATATAGTTGCTGTGCTAGTACTGGCGCAAGATCCATGTGGATCCATGGGAGACGTACATTTTTCTACCAGCCCGTAAACTAACCATTGTTAGTTTACACGCTGGTGAAAAATGTAGATTGCTTGATTGAAAGTTGTTGCAACACATACCTCTTACATTCATTTGGGTATGAATTCTAAAAATGGCAATCAGCGTGGGTAGTTGCAAGCAATTCCTAAATTTTGTTTTAATTGTCCCCATTACGCTGAAAATTCTTTCAACGACAGCATTACTCAAAGGTAATGATATATGCATCGTATTGAAAACTCTGCTAGATCTAACTATACTAAACACAATAATCGCAAAGGAGAAGTTGCACAAAGCGAAAGTGACATAATAGCTAACACTAATTCAGAGGATTCTCCTAAACGAACGAATCATAAACAAATATGGTGACCATGTCAATATCAAATAGTACCTACATTACGCACACACACACAAACAAATTTACATTTGCGTGAAATATTGTATTTTTTTCTTAATTATTTTCGATTCGGCTGATTTAAATAACTTTTCTCTTAAGTAGCCTAATCGGCGACCAGTCGCCTTTCAGATTTTTTCGTCGCCGATTCTCTTTCTGAGTAGCCTAAATGGCGAAAAATCGCCTACGTTGGCAACACTTAGAGCAGTTTAAAATGCGATCGTTTTTATCTGTTTTGTGTACAGTTAAAAATTGATTATTACCAAATAAATCGTAAAATTATTTTTATTTTTTTATTAGTTTGGATTGTTTAAATATTGTTTTAATACACAATTTTTTTTTTTTTTTTAAATACTTACTTGTTTTTTAATACATAAAATCGATACAAAGTACATTGATTTACGTAGTTTTTAAAAATAGTTTTACATCACTATTTACGCATTTTATAAAAAAATATGAATGTGGTGGTATAGGTTGATATGTTTTCTATAACATTATATTTTTCAATATTTTTTTTCTTTTCGTATATGACGACAGATGGAAAACATTCAGCGGTACAATGACGATTTTTTGAAAACTGATCTTTTATAAACAGTCACAAAGTAAGGAAAGATATTTTTTTTAATATTTAATTTTAGCTTGTGGCATAGAAAATACATGTATCTAAAAAAATATAATAACAAACTTTTTTTTTGAGATGCTGTTATCGACACAGATGACTTCGAAAATACGAAAAAATACGCAAAAATACGAAAAAAACATTAAATATTGAAATATCCCTCGTGGGCTCTTAAATACGAAAATGCTAATACGGAAGAAAAAATATCTCTTTCGGAAGAGTGTGACCGCCATATACAAACGCAAAATTTCTGTACAGAATTTTAAAACCCAATCTAAAACCCTTGTTTTAGAATCCACTGTTAATTTCATCGAGTTTTTTTTTAGAACACTTTTTTTATAAACGACGCCTGGCAGTTTATAATTTAACTATTTTTAATGTTCGGAGCAATGAAGCTGGAAATTAAATATGGCATAAAGGAATAGCTGGTGGTGGCTCAGATGAAATCGCTTCATGTATGTATAAGTATTTGGTAGCTAGTGCTAATGGAAAGAAGTTGATTCTGATGGGTGATACCTGTGGATATATTGAAACTTCTACTATTTGTGTGATAAAGGCATTATACCCTCCCAATATCAGACATTTTACAACTCTATCAAAGTAGGAATTATTATTACTGATAATCAAGTTGAGGAAGGCATTATTGAACAATTTGTTGACAAATGATTCTAAAATTAATTTATAATACATTTGTATTTTTGTTATTTGTTTTTGGGGTGTTATGCCGTGTTGCGCTACCTCCTTCTTTAGCCAACGTTTCGGACTGCGTTGCAGTGTCCCTCATTAGGGCAGATCCGACAGATGTGTCGGCAGATCACATATCTGTCGGTAGATCACACATCTGACGAATCTGCCCTGATGATGGACACTGCAACGCTGTCCGAAACGTTGGCTAAAGAAGAAGGTAGCGCAACACGGCATAACACCCCAAAAACAAATAACGAAAATACTTTTGGCCGTGAAAATCTAAAAACGTATCTACATTTATATTATTTGCCTAATAACTTAAGAGTTTTTTTTTTGGTTCTGGTTACATATTTATAAGAAAGCAGGTACCTACATTGGTATTCATAATGTAGGTACAAAATTCCAGTTTTTTTAGCAAGTTAGCATATTAAGTTTTCTTTTGATATTAGTATCGGTTGATAAATAGTTACCTACCTAAATATTTTCTATTTTTTCTGTTTTAATTAAGTTTTTCAATTAATATTTCTAGACTTGAAATATTTTTAGTGCTGTTCCACCACTATCCTAACTTATATTCATCATCTGAATTAATTTTCGGATGTAAAAAAAGTCAAACACCTATGCAAGTTTTTCGTAACTTGAGTTCAGTGATAGCAATTTTTACTTTGGTTAGGACCAAAGAAACGTAACTGAGATATAGCTGAACTAAAGTTAAAAAAAACATATGAAAATGAATTACTTATTTGTATTTAAAACATGTTTCAAATGCACAAAATACCAAACTTTAAGAAAGTGAGAAGAAATTATTAATATGTTTCATTTGTTTAAAAGTAGACAACATTGATTAATTGAGAACTATGTTTTTTTGCTCTCCTGTAAAGTAGAGAAAAATGAGATACGTTTTTTTGACCCTAAGGGGCCGATATATCAATGCATAATATGAACAATGTGAGCTTTAGTACATTCTGAGATAATCGATAAAAACTGTTTTAAAAAAATAACGACACAGAAAACAAAAGTTCTATTTATGAGCAAAGTAGGAAGTTTTTTTTCTTTTTACATGATCCCCACACAGGAAAATAATTTCCCTCAGGGCCTTATGTCATCTTTGGGGATGCTGTGTGGAGTTTTTTTTATTTAAAGAGGATAGTTCTAGGAAGGAAGAGGGTTTAAGGGGTGGGTAGGAATCTGGGGTTCAGTGTGTCCTGGTCATCCGCCTTCAAGACCTAGGCAAACCTCACTCTGTGAACCCGGGCCCCCCTGCTAAATCACCAAACGTAGTGAACCACTTGGGGTGACCTATGGCAGAGGTGTTGGTTATTACGATTTACATTCAAATTTTCAATATTTTCGCTTTGTTTTTAAAATTTGATGAAATACGCATACAAACGTCATTATCATAAGTACTAATATTCATTTATAAATAAGTATTTAAATTATTAATATAAACATTAAAAAGTTTTATAAATGGCCCAGCTTATTTTTTTCTTATATAAAATTATTGATATCGAAAAAAAATAACACATACATATTTTATTAGGCAGATGTATTACACGTTATTATCACCGCATTTTGTGGTCGTTTCATAAAAAAATAAAGAATAAAAATTCTAGAAATTTTACACATTTTTCTCAAATTCCTATCGGAAACTTTGGTTTCATACAGATGCACATTTAAAAGTGTTTAATAATAAATTCTTGATTTGAATATAAAGCGTGGAGTTTTTCTTAGTAACCGTGAATATCATATTTCTTACCATGACAGTAAGAGAGATCGAGAGAGATACAATACCTACAATGATTTCAGTATATGAGACCCATCTGAGCTGGATCAAATCCTGTATCCTGTGATTAAACGGGCTAAAAAATCGGCAATTATGAAGAGCTACTAATGACTCGCGCTTTTTTATTCGAAGCCACGAAATTTACTTTCCAAAATCATTGTGTGTTAAGCTTTCTCCGGCAGGAAAAAGAATATCATATTTCAATAATTGGGTGTCAATGTTTTGGACAACTATTTTTTTATTGCGTAGCGCGACAATATTTTGCAATGCTGAACGGGTTGTTCCGGAGAATTTCCGCAATTCGGAAATAGGCAGAGTATTATCTCGAGTAGTAACGAGCATTGCTTTTTACCTTTTGTTGCACGGAGCAAATTTATTTTCCGGCAAGTTCGCGCCGGCGATAATTACTTGTTTTATGAGGATCATTTTTTTAACACATGGTACAAGGACTTCATTGTTCGTAAATTTCAAATATAACGTAAATATTATCTTACACGGTTCTCATAAAGCCGACATAAATATGATATCACTCATCCCAAACAGATTATTATTAGCTATAAAAAGATAAGACTTCTCGAAATAATAATCTCACAATAAACAATAACATAATAATAATAATAATAATGTCAATATGTTCATCGTTCGTTCATATTTTTAGATAACTAACTTAGAAACAGATATGTTATTGTATAGGAAAAAATTACATTTAATTTTCTCACAAAATTATCCGATTGCCCAAGTAAACGAACAAAGATTAGCAGACCAAAAGAGGGCAATTTTTAAAAATAATTTAATTCCTGTAGTAACATTAGATCAGATAAAAAAGGAAGTAGCAGATAGATTGCAATTAGATATCAGATACATTGAACGTAGATAGTTCAGATAATATGCTAGTCGAAGAATCCAATGATATTACAGTAGACTCAAATAACTTAGACGTTATTTATAATCTTAGGGAAATCAACATTGCAAATTTAAACTTACTAGATGAAAATATTATAGAATTAGCTAACTTAATTCATAATAATATAAATAGATATATAGATATAGAGCCCACAGTTAGACCAAAATTACCAAAATTACATACGTCAAAGAAATTATCTAAATTAATTTCTGAATTAAATAATATAATTTTACCAAAAATTATATTTGATGACATTAGTTTTTTAGATCTTCATACAATAGTGTATGCTAGTGCTATTACTATATGTAATAGGTTAGGAGTTAAATTAACGTCTTCTGATGATAGATCATATACCTAATTATAGAAAACCAGAATGGCAGAGTAGATTAGAAAATGATGTAGTATTTTTAAGAAGTACCTAGCATAGCTAGAGTAATAGAGTATAAAAATGGAAATAGAAGTAGGAATATTTTGAGACATGTAGATGTAATTGGGAGAAAATTTGGTTATAGCATTGGTAGTAATAATAATGAAAATATAATCAATGATTTATTAGATTTGTTAAAACAAAAATTAGGTGTAAAAGCTAGTAGGTTAAAAAGATATAATTATACGTATAATAAAAAAAATAATAATAGATTATTTCAGAAAAATGAGAAAATATTTTATTCCAAACTTGACGATAAACAAAATATTATTTCGAATAATAATAATCCGTTGCCATCTGAATCAGATATGCGCGATTTTTGGACAAATATTTGGAGTAAAGATATAAAACATAATGAGTCAGGTCCGTGGATAGAAAATGAAGAACTCAATTGTTCAGACATTGAACAAATGAGTTTTTCTGATATATCGGTTGAATTGTTAGCCAAAATTATAAAAAATACTCATAATTGGAAAGCCACGGGTTGCGATTGGATACATAATTTTTGGTATAAACGTCTGACTACTTTACATCCCCTTTTGGCAAAAAATCTTTCAAAATTTGTCAGAGAACCTCAAAATTTTCCTAATTTTCTAACTAGGGGCATTACTTATATGTTGCCTAAAAGCGAACATATTAATAATCCCTCTCAGTATAGACCCATTACATGTTTACCGACAATATATAAAATTTTAACCTCTTGCTTGACAGATTTAATATACACTCATTTAGATGAAAAAAATGTTTTATCTGAACAACAAAAAGGTTGTCGCAGAAAACATATGGGATGTAAAGAACAATTAGTTATTGATTCTGTAATTCTAAAACAGATTCAAACCCAAAAACGTAATTTACATATTTGTTATATAGATTACCAAAAAGCTTATGATAGTGTCCCGCACTCGTGGCTGATAAAAGTTTTAAATATATACAAAATTAACCCAATTATTATTAGCTTTTTGGAAAAAATTATGGCATTTTGGAATACCGATTTGCTTTTGAATTTGAAAGATAAGAAAATTATAGTACCGGGCATTTCAATAAAAAGAGGGATTTTTCAAGGAGACTCATTGAGTCCTCTTTGGTTTTGCTTAGCATTAAATCCTCTATCTAAAATGTTAATTAAAAGCAAGTTTGGAATAAAAATTAAAGGTAATACTAGAGAGAGAAATATAATTTCTCATTTATTATTTATGGATGATTTAAAATTATATTCGAATTCTGAACCAAATTTAGAGAAAATGATTAAAGTAGTTAAAAATTTTTCAGATGATATTAAAATGACTTTTGGTTTAGATAAATGTAGAACGATCCATATAGAGAAAGGTAAAATTGTAGATGGAGACGAGGGTATATTTAGAAATTTCAAAATTGAAAGTATGAAAGGGGGTGAGGTTTATAAATATTTAGGATATCCGCAATCAAATAGATTAGATCATACTAGTATTAAAAATGATATTAGGATTAAATTTAAAAGTAGGATCAGAAAAATTTTGAAATGCAATCTATCTGCTAAAAATTTAGTAAAGGCGATAAATACTTGGGCAATACCTCTATTAACTTACTCATTTGGCATAATTAAATGGTCTAATACAGATTTAGACAGCTTAGAACGATTAATTAGAACTACATTAACTAAATTTCATTGCCATCATCCAAATTCAGCTATAGAACGTATTAATTTACCCAGAAATTTAGGAGGTAGAGGTATAGTCAAAATAACATCTTTAAAACATAATCAGGTAGAAATGCTAAGAAATTTTTTCCATAGGAAAGCTGATAGTTCAGAAATGCACAAAATAATATGCAAGGCAGATAGAAATATTTCACCATTAAATTTATACGACGAGAATGCCAGCATTCTTATAAATACCAACCAGGAATTATTAGATTCCTGGTCAAATAAAATTCTTCACGCAAAACACTTCAATTATCTCAACCAAACATATGTTGACAAATTTTCGTCAAACAAATGGTTGAGTATTGGAGAGTTGAGCGCAGAAATAGAAGGCTTTATGCTTGCCATACAAGATAGAGTCATTAATACTAAAAATTATAGGAAGCATATCATCAAAGATGCAAATCAAATTGATGATTTATGTAGAAAATTTTTGGCTTTTCCGGAAACTATAGAACATATTATATCGGGATGTTCTGTATTAGCGCCGTCCGAGTATACATTTAGGCACAATCAAGTTTTAAAAATAATTCACCAAAGTTTGGTAATTAAACATAACTTGATTGACTGCCGTAATGTACCATATTATGAATATGAACCAAATTCATTTTTAGAAAATGAATTTTATAAAATTTATTATGATAAAACTATTCTGACAGACAGAACAATTAGTCATAATAGACCCGATATAGTTTTACATGACAAAATTAAGAAAATAACTTATATCATTGATGTCGCTATTCCAAATTCTTGTAATATTCAAAAACTGTTTCTGAAAAAATAAGAAAATATACAGATTTAGGAAATGAAATTAAAAGAATTTGGCATTCTCAGACTATAAAAATATTACCATTTGTTATTTCGGCTACTGGCATTATACCTAGCTCTCTCATTCAAAATTTAGGCGTATTAGATTTGTCAAAAAATTTGTACATAAAAATGCAAAAGTCGGTCATTTTAAATACATGTAGGATTACGAAAGATTTTTTAAATATTTATATTGAGGGATCAGTAGGATTTATCGGACCAGTTAGGATTTCATCAGAGCCGAACCCTCTGATATGAAAATATCTGGAGTCGGTGAAATATTTTCCCATTATGTTTCTGGTGTATTGACGTATTGTTCTTGTATTGTTTTATTCTTATATAGTACACTTACATTGCGTTAATTTACTAGATATTCATTTGTGGAAAAGTGTGTGGAAGGGTTTAGTCTTTCATTTGGGAAAGATTCAACCCGGACATAAAATCTGGAGCACCGTAAAAAAGGACAATTTGTAGAGCGCCGTTTTTGTGAAAAATCACCTCAAGGGCGCTTTACAATTCATTATGAATTCCTATGTTCTATTTAATTTTATTATTTACAGAAAGATACAAAAACATACTTACCTGCAGGTCACTTCCGAAAAACACACTTTATTAGAAAGTTTATGCTTGGGAAAGGTACGACTTTGCACGTGGAGGGCAATATATTCAAAACACTGGACATTGCATGACTTTACTTTTGCTACCCTCATCCCTGTTGGTTTTACATTTTTGTTTATACGAAGATTAATGCCAAAGTTGAGTTAATATTTATTTGAAAGACTGGAGAATTGTAAGAATTTGAATTATTTTTACAAAATTAGTTATTTACTATGTCGCGAGCCGTGAAGCTGAAGTTGAGAGGGTTTTTTTTTTTTTTTTTTTTTACTTATGGATACGACTGTCTGAAAAGATGAGTTTTTTTATTACATAGACGCCCGGCTGGCGGCTACGGCTCGACACAAACACATAAACACATTTGTTGGCGCTAATAAAAAACTGTCAAAAGAAGCGAAGCTAGGAGTCCACAATGGAGTCCTGGTACCTACCCTGATGTATGGAAATGAGGCATAGAACTGGCAGAGGAAGGATGAAAGTAAACTGAATGCTGTTGAAATGAGATCCCTGAGGCGTATGTGTGGTAAAACAATGTATGATCGTATGAGAAATGTGGATATCCACAAAGAATGTAAGTCTGATGTTAGCATAATGAGTAAGATTAAGAAAGGGACCTTCAGATGGTTTGGGCATGTAGAGCGAATGAACGAGGAAAGTAGTGTAAGAAGAATATACGACACAAATGTGAATGGTAGAAGAAGTCGAAGACGCCGAGGAAGATATGGCACGATCAAGTGAATCAGATACTCGAGTCGGGCCATGTCAAAAGTCAGTATAAAAGAAGAGAATGTATGAGACGATGTATGAATGTGAGTGAGGCAAAGAGTGTGCGGCAAGACCAAATTGTTTGGCGGTCCGTCCTCTCTGCCTACCCCTGCCGGGAAAAGGCGTGATGGTTAGTTAGTTAATATTTTACTTCCAACATTTACCAGTAAATTAACCCCCACTTTTGTTGAGAACACCAGATGGTGAGTGCCATTTAAATAATAATAAAAAATATCAAATCTTGAAAAGCAATAACCTTATTTTTTTAACTCCCCAATTAACCCCAGTGGGTTGAATAATTGATCCCTAACTCCGTGACCTTCTACGATTCCGCCGGGTAAGGGAATCCAGCAGAATCAACTTTCGGCATTGAATCAGCTGGAGTCAAACTGAATTTGGCCCAGGCTGATTCAATGAATCCGGCGGAACGATACAATCAGTTTGATTCAGGTGAGTCCGGCGGAATCAAATCTCGGCATTAAATCAGCCGGAGTCAAACAGAGTTTCGTTCCGGCCGATTCAACGACTCCGGCGGAGCGCTACAATGCGTTTGATTCCGTGAGTCCGGTGGAATCAACTATCGGTTTGGTTCTGGCCGATTCAAGGACTCCGGCGGAGCGCCGCAATGAATTTGATTCGGCGAGACGGGCGGAATCAAAGGAACGAGTCCAGTGAATGGAGTGCACACAGTTGAATATCGGTCCTGAACTGATTCCGTAAAATGAATGAATCGGCACTAGCTAATGGCCGATGTCGACGAATTTTGTTCAAATTTCTAACTAGGTAGGTAGGTACCTGTGTATGTTGTTCTATTGTTTCAATTTGAAATGCTTTTTGTTTTTAAATTTAGGATGCTTCTAGGTTTGAATAATGAATAAAGTTGGTAAGTAAGTAAATGTAGGTAGGTACCTAGGTACCTACTAGTTTTCCTACTAAATCGATGACTGGCTAAATTTTATATGATTAATTTGTGTTATTTCACAATTTATTCATATAAAGTAGGTGCCTATATGGTTCCATGCCAACTCAGAATGAAACCAACTCAGAACCACCTCATTAAAAGCTATTAAAACATAATTTTAAAATAGCCGCTAACTCATTTTTTTAATCTTTTTTATATGTTTATCATCACTCTTAGTTTTAATGACCTTTCTGAGGTGGTTCTGATTTGGTTTCATTATATTATCAGTTGGCTGGTCACCGCCTATATTTGTGCCACGCATGGGAAGTTCCAGAGTGGAAGATACTCTCAGTATCGCCCTGGTCACCACCATTCAGAAATGAAACGTTGCTTGAAACCACTTTAGATTTGGTAACCAGAAGAGCGATTCTGTATCTTTTGTGGAATGGAATCGATTACAGCAAATTCTTACAATTCTCCAGTCTTTCAAGTAAATATTAACTCAACTTTGGCATTAATCTTCTTATAAATATAAATGTAAAATCAACAGTGATGAGGGTAGCAAAGGTAAAGTCATGCAATGTCCAGTGTTTTAAATATAATGCCCTCCACGTGCAAAGTCGTATCTTTCCCAAGCATAAACTTTCTAATAAAGTGTGTTTTTCGGAAGTGACCTGCAGGTAAGTATGTTTTTGTATCTATCTGTAAATAATAAAATTAAATAGAACCTAGGAATTCATAATGAATTGTAAAGCGCCCTTGAGGTGATTTTTCACAAAAAACGCGGCGCTCTACAAATTGTCCAATTATTATTATTATTATTATTATACGTACCTACCTAGGTATCTAGGTAATTTCCTGTCAGATTTGTGTGATTGTCTTTGGCTTGCAATTGCTTTTTCTACGGCCTGATGGATGGATGGATCCGGGAGTGAGGAGGTACAAATCCATCCCCCGCACTGCGGTGCAAGGCGATGGTCAAGAGAATCCTGCAGGAGAGGCCAATGGTCTCCCTCAACCTGTCCCTCCCGATCCTGCCTGCCGTGCAGCTAGTTAGCAGACGCATCCGACGCCAAACCTTGACAAACCTCACCCCGTGGACCCGGGCACCCTTGTTAAGTCACCAAACGTAGCGAACCACTTGGGTGACCTATTGCATAGGTGTTGGTCATCCAGTAAGTGGTTCCCGGGGCGGCGGTAGCCGTATCCTCCTCCCAAAATGTACCTAGCATAATATTTTTAAAAAATGCGTACAAAAAGTCAAAATAAACACGACGATATCACATTTTCAATCACTACCTTTACTGAACCATTTACGATATAAATAATAAAAATAATATTAGGTATTTATTTTTTTCGTAAACGCTCACCATCTTAAAACGATAATAACGATTTGCAAAACGGTCGAGATAAAACAGCGCTTAGATAATTTAAATATGTACCTACCTAGTTAAATGTTAAATTATTATTATTAAGTTTTGCGATTATTTACAGCTGCTTCGGTGAACATTATATCTCTACCTTTGATTAAAAACTGTTTTGTCATCAGTGATTGACTTTGATCATATCAATATTATGTAAATCTGCTGTGATAAATCTGCACATCTGATGTTATAGAATAGTGTGAGTGTGTGTGTGTTTGTGTTTGTGTTTTTTCGTGCCCAATATCGGTGGAAGTGTTGAAGTTTTGTTAATTGTTGGTTATCATCGTACCTCTCGATACTTTTGACAAGACGCGATGTGAGTAAATTTCAATTAATCCGTGCCCCGTTTCAACGAAATGTGCCCCCGTGCCCTCCGTCACCTTCTCCCGTCGTCCCATCCGTCCATCAATCAACCGCCGTCATAATAATTACATTTCGTTCCGGCCGGAACGAGGAACGACACACTTCTACCTTCTACTAGGGGTGTCCACTTAGAAAATACATCGATGTTTTGTTTCGATGCAATACATCGAGATTATACATCGATATTTTCCGATGCATCGGTTAGAAACATCGATGTTTTCTCAACATCGAGTACTTTTTCTAACATTGCATCACAAAGCTATAGTCGGCGTGTGATAAAGAATTATCAAGAAATCTATGTTCAGGAACTAAGCGAAAAAACAATATTTCATGAAAACTACATTTATTGAAAAAAATAAGGAATTGTGAAAATATTTTTTTATAATAACAAATGATTTAAAAAAATGCAGCATTACAATTTTTTTTTTTAATTACAATTAATTTTAAAATGCAAATGCATAGGATAAATGATTTATACTAACCTTACTTTATTACTTTACTTACCTGTCCAATCGAACTCACAATGAAACGATGAGATTTCACTTTAATAGTAAGAAATATATTGTATCCAAATCCAATCCAATCTCGTTTTGTAGTAATTACCTACACTCCTACACATTCACCACACAACTAAAAACAAATGTGATTTAACGCTTTTATTCAAAATTGATCACCGAGACGAAAGCAGAGCAGATCAGAGACAAAAATAACGATTTTTTTTAAATTCTCTCACGCGCAGTGCTGCGAATAGTGCGAATGTCAATTTCTAATTATTTTTAGCGGCCGACAACAGTTCACACATCAAAAAAAGATAAAGGTTTGATGTTTTAACTTTTAAATTGTTCGAGATCAACTAAAACAGTAAAAATAGGTATAATCATTAGCTGGTTACCATTGATACATCGATGCATCGAGTAAATCAATAGACTTTAAAAACATCGGATTGATTCGATGCATCGTATAGTAAACATCGAGTGAATTCGATGCATCGATGTATATCGAATATCCCTACCTTCTACCTTCTACATTCTTCAAGTGGGCTTACTCGGAGTTGCACGCGCGTTCTGCTCTCTTCCGTTTTCTCGGCTCGTCGGGGAAAAACAAAAAGACTTTTTAAATTAATCTCTTCACGAAAGTCGATCAGTTTGTGTTTGTGTAATGGTAAGCCCACACTGCGGCCAACGTTCCAACTTCAAACGTTTGGACGATCGTGTGGAGGGGTGTTCGTACGTTGGAAGTTCGAGTTGGAAGGTTGGAGTTCGAGTTGGCCCGGGATCGCCTTCGAGGCGATCCCGATGGCCAACTCACACGAACCAGCCTGCCGCAGTAGTCCACACATCATTCTGCTATTAAAATGACGATGTTATTACGGAGAGTGGTATAACAATTGTTTGAAAACATGTCGTGTACATAGGTAAATGATTATACGTACGTAATAATTGCAGTCAACTGAAAAATATACAGCGTAGCTACAGCTGTTCCATGTCCGCCATTTTGGAGTTCGGAATTCGAAGTTGGAGGGTTGGCCGGAGCCACCACACGATCGGCCAACCTTCCAACTCCGAACTAAGTTCGGAGTTGGAAGGTTGGCTTCAGTATGGACGTAGCATGAGGTCTCAAATAATAAATATGGTTTCGGTACTGTCTCGTTATATTCTTTCTTTTTATTCGACTCTGGTAACCGTTAAAAACTTGAATAATTTGTTGTGGTACGGTTTTGTGTGGCATTTAAAACAATGTGAGCCTTCGAAGAAAACTGCGGTAAGAATACATTCAAGTTTATGAGTATACTAAAAGTGTTCTATTTTTATATTTTTCGTGGTTTAGGTTTATATTTGGATTTTCAAACGACACGTTTTTTTTAACCCACAATCTTAGAGGGATGTTTCGCAATGAAGAATCTTTCCCTATGTGCGCCGGTCTGCCTACTCGTTTCGCATAGATCGTGATTGGTACAAATATTTTATTTGTTATTAATATTGCACCAGTCCCGGCCTATGGGAGGCGGGAAATGAGTCAACAGTCAGCAGAACGAGGGAATTTCCACAGGATAAAGAAACAAAGCAGAATTCAAAGAATATTAATTTATAATATTTACTCATCGTAATTACTTACTTGTATTTTAGTACTCATAGTGCAGTAAATATTTAACTGGAAACATAAATAACCTGTCGCTTAATTGAAAATCTTTACTAGGTACCTACTTAGATATTGTTTTAGTTTTTACAAATTATTTACAATAAATCTTCACCCTCAGTACGATTTTCGCCGGGTCAAACCTTTTTCGTAGCTTTTAGCCCGACTTTTAAACAATAATTTTATAGTGTGTAGGTAGTAGATATTACACATAGACATACAAATAATATATTTTGTACGTATTTTGTAATATATTTTGTACGTCAGTGATATTACAGTTTTATTTATAAAAAAAAAATCAAGCTTAATCGTTCCCCGCAGAAGATTATGGCACCCTTGAGGTGATTGTTTACCAAAACGGCGCTATATTTTCATTGTCAAAACGTGATAATATTTGTGTTATTTAGGATTTTTACTAAAAGCTTCATAAATCACGTTTTGGGAAACGTAGCCTCATTCTAATAACTGTTTTGGAAAGGTTATGAAATTAACTTTCAAATTGTATTATTACAAATAAATAATAACATTTGTAAATATTAAAATTTAGAACACAAACATAATTTTTTTTTAAATGACCCACTTGATGTTTTTTGTGAAAACGGTACTAAAATCACAGATAATGTAAAAAAAACTCTTATTCTATCGTATAAATGTATAATAAACAATTTTATCACCTCACTTTTTTACCATTTCATACAAAAATATTTTAATAAAAAACTAACAATGTCTTGAACAAATGACAATAAAAAAAGATGAGGTTCGATTCGGCTCAGATAAATAATCTCTACATTCCATAGATATTTTTTAATACAGACGCGTAGCGTTGTTCATTATCGATATTCCTTTTTTTTATTTCATGGTAATACTAGTGATGGTATGGCAGTACTTATTCACATTACTTATTTTCACGCGTATGGTATCCCAGATGACGGACACTAAATGTCACCGATTGCCCCGAGATAGGATCATATTATTAATCCGATTCTAGTACTCGATCCATCCGGTTGCACGGCAATTTTACCTCACTACCAGTTTGTACACGAATGTATATTCGTTGTAAATAATATTTCAAATAAAACTTAATATCGTGGATAATTAAGTGTTTTCAATTAAACATCATCATTATTATAAGTCTGAACACAAGATCACGGCTTGGAAGTGCCGTGATCTCAAGGAGCATTTTAACCTCAATATCGGTAAAGTATGAAGGCAATCCTGCCTGACGTGGAGAGGATCTCTTCATCAAATACTCTCCATCCACTCATACATCTACTAATAAACACTTCCAACATTGGTGACCCCGAGAATTTCTAATGATAATGATGAACACTGCCATTACGGAGGATTGAGTACTGGAATGCGGAATCCTGGACACCCCAATCTTGTGAGTAACATTTCAATTTTTTAAACTTAAATTCAGTAGGTCCAGTATGTACATTAGAATCATATGAAGATAAATCAGTAAAGAACATTATTGTCCAACATAGTTCATTGGTTATTGTCCACCAAATTCAGTAGCGTACGAAAATACCTACATCCCGCTGAAGTAGGCGTCCTGGCGTGGTCTCAGGAAGTCTCCGGTCAGGTCGTAAGGCTGACGCTGTGTTTTTTTACTTCTTTTGTTTCCAACGCCAAGATGGGCGTACTGGGAGGGAGATTGTTGAAGTTATCCTTAAAACACTTGTGTTTTTGGATATAATTGTAACTTTAATTGATAACTTTACAATTGAGATGACTGGCAATTAATCGTTTAATTGAGTCGGTAAGAGAGAGTTTATTAGAGAATCTTTAGAGAGAGAATCTTTAGAGAGAGAATCTTTAGAGAGAGAATCTTTAGAGAGAGAATGACTTTGCAAAACAAAAGCACTCGTATTTATCAACAAATCAAGACTTGACGTAACCACAGAGAAAGGACAATATAGATGAGAATTAATGACAATATTACACTATGAAGTAGCATAAACAAAAATATTTGAAGTAAGAGGTGGCATAGACATAAAAAGTTAAAAGTAAAGGACTGTACACATCGAGATAGATACTGAGAATGAATTTAAATATGAAATAGGACAATCACAACACAGAGGACACGACATACTCCCGGCCTTGACAAACCAAGTTTGTTAACAAAATAATTCTTCTATGAAAGTCACTTGTAAAAGAATGTCATGGTGTTTGAGGTCACTAGAGAAAGTCACTGGAGAAGTTATTGTAAATGTCACTGGAGAAGGTTATTGTAGAAATGTCACTGGAGAAAGTTATTGTAAAGATAAAGATTAAGATGATGATGATGATGATGTCTGCTCCATGGGCAGTAGACTGAGACGGTTGACAGCCCTTGTCACCGTCGATTTAGCGGTGGCGACAGTAGCTGCTCGTGTGATGCCATCTGCGCCAGGGTGTAGCTTCAGGATACGACCAAGCGCCCACTTGGTAGGAGGTAGGTTGTCTTCAGACAGCAGCACCAAGGAGCCTGGTTGCAGCATGTCTGGGGTCTTCATCCTCCATTTAGCTCGTTCCTGCAAGAGAGAGAGGTACTCCTTAGACCACCTTTGCCAAAAATGTTGAACGAGCTGAGTGGTACGTTCATATCTGGACAGCCTTCCAGGATTTGTAGCGGTCAAGTCCAGTTGTGGTGCAGCAACCAAAGATTCGCCAATAAGGAAATGACCAGGGGTGAGAGGAGAGAGGTCAGATGGATCAGTTGAGAGGGGGGTGAGAGGACGAGAATTGAGGCATGCCTCGACCTGTGTTAGAACAGTATACATTTCCTCAAAGGTCAATGACAAGTTACGGAGAACTCCGGTCAAATGATGCTTGGCTGACTTAACTGCGCTTTCCCATAACCCGCCAAGATGAGGAGACCTAGCCGGAATGAAATGCCATTGAATGGAGTGAGAACCAAAAAAATCTGAAAATTCATCTTGAGTTGAAGAATTCTGTAAGAAAGAGGTTAAAGATTAGAGGTCATTTGAAGCTCCTGCAAAATTCCCAGCATTGTCTGAGTAGATATGAGCACATTTTCCACGTCGTGCGATAAAGCGATTAAAACATTTGAGGAAACCAGTAGTAGATAAATCCGTAGCGAGTTCAAGATGAACTGCCTTGGTAGAGAAGCACACAAAGATACATAAATTTATAAGATAGTTATTTTATTACGAATGGTTCGTGATTAGATATGATAAGGTTCAGCGTAATCAACACCACATGTAAGAAACAGGTGTGTTAATTGCAGTTGAGAATGCGGTTAATTTCCGATGGTCGCGGTCTCCCGACAATCCGCCGTCAGGTTAAAGTGAGCAGCTTTGAGGATGTCTTCGTTTTCCACGCCAAGTGAAACGTAGAGCGAGTACGTACGTATCATATGTAGAGTCCCAGGGTGTGGTCTCCCGACCGTCCGCCTTCAGGTGAGCAGCTTTAGTGAACGTCTTCGTTTTCACACTAAGGGAAACGTACATCTGATACAGTGAGTGAGAGAGATTGTACGTGTACACGTACAGAGAGATTGTTTTCAGAGGCACTACTCTTGAGCGTGTACATGCAGTGTGTAGATCCAGATGCCATTCTCAAGAGTTCACATGTATATACATGCGATATGGGCGCGTGAAGATGAATCGCAGAATCCGTGGACTTCTGAATATTCAATGATTGTAGGTAAGATAGTAGATTTTAGATATAGAGAGTAGATTGGTTAGGTACATGTCTAAGTACATGTCTGGTACATGTCTAGGTACATGTCTAAGTGTAGATAGTAGATTGATATCTTTCAACTGATGTTGAAAGTTGAGCCATGAATGTCGAATATGAATCGGAATGTCTGAGTTCTAGTCAATTTTAATAGCCATAGATCCTGAATAAATAAAATTGCGGTGATATGTATAGGAGCACGTAGAGCGAAGAGGTTGAATAGTTTCCCAATGTGCGACAAGAGATTTCCTTTATTAATAATAGATGAATTAGAGATGATGTAGCATGTTGATATTTAAGTGTATCTAGAGTAGAATTCCAACTCAGACCAAGTGTTTTGGAGGTTTCGGATTTTCCCAGTAATGTTGATTTGACAGACTGATTGAGGGATTTTTCGTCCGAGATGAGATTGACGTCGTTGGACTTCCATTTTCGTAAATTCATGCAGGCAGATTTTAATATAGAAGTTATACTATACTTGAGTTTCAGCGTTGTCTCAAAATCATTACTTCCTGTAAGGAGATCGTCTACGTAAAAGTCATGCAGGATGCGCTGGCTTGCGTCTGGCGAAGATTCTTGTGAATCCAGAGCAAGTTGCCGTAGACATCTTGTCGCTAAATACGGAGCTGATGCCGTGCCGTACGTAACTGTGTTGAGTCTGAAATGAGACAATTTGTTTGAAGAAGGGTTTGACCAAACAATTCTTTGAAAATCACAATGTTTAGGAGTAATTAGGATCTGACGGTACATTTTTTCTATGTCCGCAGATATTACATATCTGTGAGTTCTGAAACGTAGGATTATTGAGAGTAGATCGTCTTGAATGGTCGGTCCAACCATGAGGATGTCATTTAGAGAGAGCCCTGAGGATGTTTTTGCAGATCCATCAAACACGACCCTCAGTTTTGTGGTTTCACTGGATTCACGTAGAATAGAATGATGAGGTAAGTAGAAATGATGATTAGTGAATGCATTGTTGTCATCAATAGATATTTCAGACATATGGTTTAGTTGAATATATTCATTCATGAATTCAGAGTATTGCAATTGTAATGTAGGTGATTTTGAGAGTCTCCGTTCAACGGAGAGCCATCGTTTTGTAGCTGTGTTCAGCGATGAACCCAAGTCTTGTGGGTTTCCCTTGAGCGGAAGCTCCACTACGAATCTACCATCTTCATTTCTGGAGTAGGTATCAATGAAGTGTGATTCGACGGCCTTTTCTTCTAAAGACTGAAGTGGATGAGAAAGGTTTTCTTCCAAATGCCAGAATTTACTCATGAGATCATGAAGGGCATTATTGTCTTTAATGGAAAACCTTGGCTAGCTGGTGTGTCGGTGTGTGTAATTACCCAGCCGAATGCAGTTTGTTGAAGTTGCGTTCCTAGGATGTTTGTACGCTTGCGTTCTAGGCAACTCCAGAACATGTCGCAGCCAAGAAGGATGTCGACTGATGCAGGCTGATGATAGGTTGGGTCTGCTAGCTTCATGTATGATGGGAGCGTAGCTGCGGCCTTGTTGGTGATCTTGTGTACTGGAATGTTTGGAGTGATTTCATTTAAACAGATGCAAGATAATTTTTTTACAAAATGTTTATTAAGTCTTGAAGCAATGGTAATATTGGTTTTGAAATTACTGTTAAATGAAGCACCGGTTATTCCAGTAATTGGACTATTAGATTTTATTAGCTCAACGCCTAGCTGCGTAGCTAATTTTGTAGTAATGAAGTTGGTTTGACTCCCAGAATCGAGTAAAGCGCGAGCTTGGATGAAATTTCCTTGCGCATTCTTCACATTGAGGACGACAGTAGATAATAATGCATGAGATTCGTTTGCCATGGATGTAGCGGAGATGATTGGACTTTGTTCAGATTCACTTTGAATCTCTTTGTGAAGCAGAGTGTGGTGTTTTTTGTTGCAAGTTTTGCAACGTATTTTGCTTTGACATTGTTCGTAAGAATGACCCTTTCCTAGACAGTTGTAACATAATTTTAAATCCTTAGATGAGTTTATTCTGTCTTGAAGAGTCATTTTCAGAAACTTAGGGCATTGATAGATTGTATGATTTTCAGAACAAACCTTACAACAATAATTTTGAGATGTTAGAAATGTGAGATTTGGTTTTTTGCTATTATTGTTATCAGATTTATGAGATGTTACAGATGATTTTGGAATTGATTGAAGCATATTAGATTTATCAGTTAAAAACTTTATGAATGTTTCCATGGAATGTACGTACATATTTGGTTCTGGAATAGGAATTCTTTCCCACTCTCGAGATGTTATCGGATCAAGTTTTTTCGATAAATAATGAATTAGTAAGGCATCCCAATGTTCTGTAGGTAGGTTTAAGTTTTTAAGAGCACGTAAATTAATTAAAATTTTATCTAAAAAAGATTGAATTTCTTTAGCAGATTCAAATTTAATGGTTGTAATATCAAATAAAGATTGAATGTGATTTTGAATGATTAGACGTTTATTTGCGTATCGATCTGTTAATAATTCCCATGCAATTTGATAATTATTTGATGAGATTTCCAGTGATGTTAGTAATTTGGATGCATCTCCAGTTAAGCATGATTTGAGATAGTGAAATTTTTGGATTGCAGACAATTCATGGTTTGTTTCAATTAACGATTTAAATGATTCTTCAAAACAAGTCCACTCAGACAATGTCCCGGAGAATGTAGGTAGCTTTAAAATTGGTAACTGAATTTTAGAAATAATATTTGATTGAGATTGTTGTGAATGAAATTTGGAGTCGATCGTCAGACGCGATTTTGCTTCGGTG
Source organism: Limnephilus lunatus (assembly GCA_917563855.2). Lineage (NCBI taxonomy): Eukaryota > Metazoa > Arthropoda > Insecta > Trichoptera > Limnephilidae > Limnephilus > Limnephilus lunatus. The sequence continues at coordinate 1,326,764 of CAKJTF020000010.1, forward strand.
ACTGCCCGAAAATACATTGTTTCAAAGCGGTCATTTTCATCATCCGAAGCGAGATCCAAACTTTCATCACACACACTGATTCTGAGTTGAACTTCCATGAATAAGTCATGCAGCGGTTCGATTTTGGCTAATCGGGCTTGGATGATTGAAGGATCTGTTTGATTCTCATCCAACAATGACTGAAATTTAGTAATCAGCCCTTTGATCTGGCCCCTTCTAGCTACGAGAGCCTTCAGGTTATCCGCCATTGTCAGATGATCAGAGATCCGCGCTTGCAAATATTAAGAGAAAAGGCAACAGTTTAACACAGTAAGGAGGGAAAGTTGAAGGAATGACTTAACTCTGGTTGCTGTGGTGAAATGCTGTTTTCTCCGGTAGACTGGGTAGCCCGGGTGATGATTGCTGATGTGCAATCCGGCAGAAGGACCATGAAGTAGGCGTCCTGGCGTGGTCTCAGGAAGTCTCCGGTCAGGTCGTAAGGCTGACGCTGTGTTTTTTTACTTCTTTTGTTTCCAACGCCAAGATGGGCGTACTGGGAGGGAGATTGTTGAAGTTATCCTTAAAACACTTGTGTTTTTGGATATAATTGTAACTTTAATTGATAACTTTACAATTGAGATGACTGGCAATTAATCGTTTAATTGAGTCGGTAAGAGAGAGTTTATTAGAGAATCTTTAGAGAGAGAATCTTTAGAGAGAGAATCTTTAGAGAGAGAATCTTTAGAGAGAGAATGACTTTGCAAAACAAAAGCACTCGTATTTATCAACAAATCAAGACTTGACGTAACCACAGAGAAAGGACAATATAGATGAGAATTAATGACAATATTACACTATGAAGTAGCATAAACAAAAATATTTGAAGTAAGAGGTGGCATAGACATAAAAAGTTAAAAGTAAAGGACTGTACACATCGAGATAGATACTGAGAATGAATTTAAATATGAAATAGGACAATCACAACACAGAGGACACGACACCCGCTACTACTTTATTAATAATGCTTCCCCCGCAACTCATTACTTGTTTATGTGGATAGTATATTGCCGGTAAATATCAATTTCAGATAAACAAGAAGCCCAGCAGCTAAGGCAGAGTATCCTAACCAACAGACGCGATTTTGCAGACAGACCCAGGTACCCGGATGCCAAATACCCGGATGCCATATACCTGGAGATCCTACACCACCCCACAGCATCCACCGCAGATCGGAGTAAAGCAAGTAACGCAAATTCAACTTCTCACAGTGATCCTTGTTAATAATTGATAATCCGAACATTTCAACGAAATTTAGCAACCCAGCGAGAATATACAAATATTGTTACACGGTATAAATTTTTAAACTGCACTTCATCAAAGCATTATTACAATTACAATATATTTGTACTAACATTTCAACGCAAAGATAAGAGATTTGTAAAAGATTTTGGATATCATCAATTTAACTTTTCAGACCTGGATTAGATTTATTGTTATTTTGTTTTATGCACAATTTTGATCATTTTATCTGCATACCTACACGGTCTATCAGTACTACTACTGCTTTCGCCATTGCCTATCACTTGCCATATTACAACGACAATATGCCGCTAGAAGAAACAGCATCAGGAACCAGCGCTAATTACACAATAATGGACCCAGTAATAAACTCCGTATCAGTTAAGCTACCCCCCGTCTGGTGTGACAACATACAGCTCTGGATTGCCCAGGCAGAAAGCCAGTTCTCCAACTCAAGAATCAAAGATGACACCACGAAGTACAACATTATTGTCGCCTCCCTGGACATCGAAACCCTCAGGACCGTCAGCGATGTCGTCATCAAGCCACCAGCAACGGACAAGTACTCTACCCTAAAATCTGCACTCATCACGAGGTTGCAAGATTCCGAAGGAAAACGTCTCACCCGACTACTAACCGGATTACAGTTGGACGACAGGAAACCATCCGGACTACTTCGATTGATGCACGAACTCGCCGGCCCCGAGCTTGCTGAAAGCGCAATCATACGCACGTTATGGCTACAAAGACTTCCCCAACATGTACAAGCTATATTGACCACACGGCCAGACGACAATCTACTACAACTTGCGTCAGCAGCCGATAAAATCCTGGAAATCTACCAGACGACCGAGTGCGGAGCGATAAACAAAAATCAACGTAGAGATAACAATTACAGAGAAGATCCCGACATCACTTCCGTTCTTCAGAGCCTACGTGAACAAATTTCTGCACTATCTCTAGAAGTCAAGCAACTAAAGTCAAGTCGCAGAGACAGTCATAGCCCCGTACACCATTTTTATAATCGGCGTAATCCTAGCCCCCGCCGAGAATGGCGTCATCCATCGACGTTGTACTCCAATACCGACCGACAACACCGATCCCGGTCGAACGATCGAACGGACAATAACAGTGAACTTCACAAAACAAACGACTACTGCAGCAACCATAAAAAATTCGGGGAGAAAACATTCAATTGCATTCAACCATGTACTTTCAAGAGCATCAAGTCGGGAAACGCCAAAGGGAACGCGCAGTAGAGGCATGCGACCGTTCTCAGAATTCCTACCGCCTCTTCGTTTATGAGCTTGTGTCACGACAAAAATTTTTAATCGACACAGGAGCCGATATTTCAGTGCTACCGAGGACACATCGAATGGCTAAAAACACCATCACTACAGATACATACCGAATCCCACTGTATGGCGTCAACGGATCCCCCATAAAAACCTACGGTTCCCGGACTATTGATCTGCAACTCGGCCTACGACGTGAAATAAAGTGGACATTCATCGTCGCTGACGTCTCAAGAGCAATTATCGGAGCGGATTTACTGCATCACTACAACCTGAGTGTCAACTTAAAAAATGCTACCTTGACGGACCAGTCCACGGGACGACAGATTCAAGGAGTAAAATCCCAAGGACCCTCATCCGGTATCTCGACGATATCTACAAGCCAGAAGTACCGGGATATATTAAATAAATACCCGTCATTAACTCGTCCCAACATGCAAATCCAAAACGTTCAAAAACATAACGTCACACATGTAATTGAAACACGGGGACCTGCCGTAACAGAACGAGCTCGCAAGCTGGCACCACATCTCCTAGAAGCTGCCAAAAAAGAGTTCAGGTACCTCATGGAGCACGGAATCTGCCGCCCGTCCAAGAGTAGTTGGGCGAGCCCATTGCACATGGTTAAAAAACCCAATGGAGAGTGGCGTCCGTGCGGGGACTACAGGCGCTTGAATGCAAGCACAATCCCCGACAAGTACCCAATCGCTCAACTTCATGATTTTTCACACAAATTGAACACAGCGAAAATATTTTCAACAATAGACCTAAAGAGAGCTTATTACCAGATCCCGGTGGAAGAAGCCGACATCCCTAAAACTGCAATCATCACTCCATTCGGATTATACGAATTTACAGCGATGCAGTTCGGACTGTCAAATGCAGCACAAAGTTTCCAGAGATTCATGCATGCTGTCACGCGTGACTTAGACTACTGTTTCACCTACCTGTACGACATCCTCATAGCCTCCAAAAATGAAGAGGAGCACATGAAACACCTAGATGCCCTTTTCCAACGCCTTTCCGACAACGGACTAGTAATTAATTTAGATAAATGTAAATTTGGTTTGCCCATTGTTGATTTCTTGGGACACACAATATCGCCGGACGGTATTACTCCCGTCAAAGAGAAAGTGAAAACCATCGTAGATTTTCCTCTACCCAAGACAGCCAAAGGTTTGCGTCGTTTCCTCGGGATGCTGAATTATTATAGAAGATTCTTGTAGAACTCTATCAACACACAAGCCAAACTCTTCGATTTCACGTCAGGATACAAGAAGAACGACAAGAGAATTCTCACTTGGACTCCGGAACTGACGGCCGCGTTCGAAGAATGCAAAACCCAGCTGGCCAACGCTACCCTGCTAGCGCATCACGACCCCAAGGCGAAAATCGCCATAATGGTGGACGCCTCTGACCTTGCGATTGGCGCATCCCTACAACAACTTAATAACAACGAATGGCAACCCTTAGGATTTTTTTCGCGTAAATTCACTTCTGCCCAACGTAAATACAGTACATTCGACCGAGAACTGACAACAGTTTACGAAGCAATAAAATATTTTAGGAATGCCATAGAAGGTGGAAACTTCACAATCTACACTGATCATAAACCTATAACATTTGCGTTCAACAAGAAACGCGCCTCAAGTTCCCCGCGACAAGAGAGACAACTTGATTTCATTGCCCAATTCACCACCGACGTTAAACACATTTCCGGTCATCTAAACACGGTAGCAGACACGCTGTCTCGTATAGAAGAGATAAACAGCCCTCCTGCTATCGATTACAGACATATGGGATTAGAGCAGAGTCACAACGACGATCTAATTAAGGCACTTGAGGACTCCTCCCTTGTCTTAAAAAAAATGATAATTCCCAACACGAATGAATTATTATGGTGTGACATCTCTACAGGTCGTGTGAGACCTTTCGTTCCTCAAAGTATGAGAGAACAAGTAATAAGTAGCGTGCACAACATATGTCACCCAGGCACCACTGGTACCGTTAATAGCGTACGTCAGAGATTCGTCTGGCCCAAGATGTCAAAGGATATCAAAACCTTCGTCAAACATTGTGTCGCTTGTCAAAAAGCCAAAATATCACGACACACAACTGCACATCCAGCAACATATCCACTTCCCGAAGATCGATTCCGAAACATCCACATTGACTTGGTCGGTCCACTGCCAGCTCGCAGTGAGTATAAATATCTCCTAACAATAATAGATAGATACACTCGCTGGCCAGAGGCAGTTCCCCTAAAGGATATGACGGCAGAGACGGTAGCGACCGCTCTAACCACACAATGGATTGCTCGACACGGAGTACCGGAAACAATCACTACGGACCAGGGACGACAATTCGAGTCAGGCCTGTTCAAGAGCCTCACGCGGAAATTCGGAATCAAGCAGACACGAACCACTGCCTACCATCCACAGGCAAATGGCATAATAGAAAGATGGCACAGAACACTAAAAGCATCTCTTATGGCTTATAGCAACCCGGACTGGTTGGAAAATCTCCCACTAATACTTCTTGGTCTTAGGTCCACCGTTCGCGAAGATCTGAAATGCTCACCCGCAGAAATCACCTACGGAAGAACATTGAGATTACCATGTGATTTTTTTACTACAACTCCCCGCGAAGAACCTGACACCTACATAAGAAGACTGCAAGAAAGGTTTGAAGAAATCAAGCCTACTCCCACTAGTAACCATAGCAATCGAAAATTTTTTGTCCACAAAGATTTACCTAACTCGTCACATGTTTTCCTTCGCACAGACGGCGGAAGAAAATCACTCGAGGCTCCCTATGACGGACCTTATGAAGTTCAGGAACGAGACGACAAAACATACGTTATAACTATCAATGGAAAACCTAAAAGAGTTTCGGTCGACAGACTCAAACCTGCATTTTTCCAAAATTCTGAGGAAATACCGCAAAAAACGGCAAGCACACCGCCCACAATAACAACAAGAAAAACACGCTGTGGAAGACACGTACATTTTCCTGAAAGGTACCAGTCGTAAAAGTAATACTTGGCAATACTTCAATGAAGAAAGTTATCGTTTAAACAAATTAATTAGAAAACTTATATTGATGTATCTAAAATTTATTATACGATTTGTATCACTGTATCTCATAATTGATTAAAATTCTAATGCACTACTGTGAAATAAAACTAAGTTTATTTAGGTATTTAGCTAGCGAAACACCGCCATATAAATTATTGTATTATTACGTAGTCAGTATTTCTAACAAATAATAATAATATATCAATTCATTTTCGTATCCCGAATTCTGAACAGTATACAGACTACATTTTATTTGTAAATAACTAATTAATAAGATTAGCAAGGTATATCAAATTTAGCAAATAAGTTATCCAACCTGTAAATAATTTCTGTTAATTTCCGATATCTATTAATTTTACGTAGTGTTATCTTATTAAAAAGAAGCCACATATTAGATCGGACCGTCATAAATACTAACCAAACTGTACCTGTTTAACAATAACAATATAATAAATAATAATTCGACATTCCAATACCACTGCGGAGGTACTTACGTACCTAAAGTCAGGTAGTAAACAAAGACAGCACTTGGAATATGAATTATTATTTTCCCTCGATTAAAAATGAATTCACTCCTTAGTCTAAGATTTATAAAGTTAATTTTGAATAATATGGTTCATGTATTTTATTTATATTTTAATACACCTTAAAATAACACTTGTATTCAATTACGCATAGTTAGTTATGTTTACTTTCGTTGAAATTGTATAAACGCATAATAAGTCTGTACCGAGTCAGCCAGCAGCTACTCGCCTTTGTAAATAATCACCGTTACGCATTCTAGCAGTACCTACCTACCTCAACACTATATGTCTAGCCGTAAGAAGGAACAAGTAATAATAATTTTAATCGGTCAATACCGACTGAGAAATAGGTACTTACTCCTATTACTAATGATAATTAGGACTTGTAAATAAATAACATTATAATTTTAAAACATTTTGTAACTTTTGTTATTTTTTCTTTTTATAGGCATGTTATTTTCTAAGTTATGGATGTAAATTTAGAATTGTTCACAAAACTACTTATGTAAAAATTATATTTTTAACTATGAAAAACATTGTATATAGATATGTATATCTCAATAACATACTAAATCCTATTTAGGTGTATATAATTATTTTCTTTTCGTATGCCATATTTTGTTATTCGCGTGCAACGCTGGTGGGGAGGTATATGGCAGTACTTATTCAACTAACTAACTAACTAACCATCACGCCGTTTCCCCGCAGGGGTAGGCAGAGAGGACGGACCGCCAAACAACTCGGTCTTGGCACACAGTCTTTGCTTCACTCACATTCATACATCGTCTCATACATACTCTTCTATTATTCCGACTTTTGACATGGCCCGACTCAAGTATCTGATTCACTTGATCGTGCCATGTCTTCCTCGGGCGTCCCCTACTTCTTCTTCCATTCACATTTGCGTCATATATTCTTCTCACATTATTTTCTTCTTTCATTCGCTCTACATGTCCAAACCATCTGAGGGTCCCTTTCTTAATCTTACTCATTATGCTTACATCAGCCTTGCATTCTTTGCGGATATCCACATTTCTCACACGATCATACATGGTTTTGCCACACATTCGCCTCAGGGATCTCATTTCGACAGCATTCAGTTTACTTTCATCCTTCCTCTGCCAACTCCATGCCTCACTGCCATACATCAAGGTAGGTACCAGGACTCCATTGTGGACTGCTAGCTTCGCGTCTTTTGACAGCGTTTTATTAGCGCCAACGGCATTCAGTCCTCCATTAATGGAGTTACCTGCATTTACTCTTCTTTCAATATCTCTATCAGCCTTCCCATCTCTCGTAAACATACTACCCAGGTACACAAACTCATCCACCTGCTCCAAGTATTCATCATTCACAACTATATTGCACACTGTTTTCGTACTCTCCCTTTCAAATACCATGACTTTAGACTTACTTACATTCATCATTAACTCATTTTGCATACACACTTCGTTCATCCTAGACACGAGAGACTGTAGATCTTCCATAGTGTTAGAAATCAGCACCGCATCATCAGCATACAACAGGCAACATATTTTCAGATCACTCAAATTCGCGCCCAATCCCATCTCTTTCAATTCTTGCATACAATTATCCATGTATAAATTGAATAACCATGGTGACATTACGCAGCCTTGCTTAACACCTTTTGTGATGTCAAACCACCCCGTAAAACCACCGTTCACCCTAACACATGCAACGCTTCCCTCGTACAGAGACGCAATTGCCTGTATGAGATTTGTATTCACTCCATACTTGGACAACACCTTCCATAGCTTTTTCCTGTCGACTCGGTCGTATGCTTTTTGTAGATCTACAAAGGCACAAAAAAGTTTTTGGTTTTTTGCCAGAAACTTCTCAGTGAGCATACGCAAGGAGAAAATCTGGTCCATGCATCCCCTTCCACTCATAAAGGCACCTTGCACATCCCATATTTTATCCTTCGTTTCCATTCTTACCCTTTCAATCAATATTCTTCCGTACAACTTGCCGACTGAACTTAGCAGGCTAATAGCTCTATGATTCCCACATTCCATACGTGACCCTTTACCTTTGTATAATGGCATGATTACAGCCCTTCTCCAATCTAATGGCGTGTAACCCTCCTCTAAACACTGGTTAAAAAGTTTGCACAACCATGTGAGAATAATATGGCTATCTCCTTTAAAGTATTCGGCCGCAATATTGTCGAAACCTACAGCCTTACCATTCTTCATGCATTTTATCGAATTTTTAATTTCATCCATGCTGATTTTGATAACATTCACTCCGTCATCGTTCATACCCGATTCGCCGCTGGCCTCACTATCACTCGGGTTGCTTTCGAAGACTTCCTCAAAATATTTCATCCATCTCTCATTTATTTCTTCCTCATTCGTCAACATTCTTCCATCTTTCGATTTTATCACTTTTAGGCTCCCATTCTCTGGACCGCTCCGGGACTTTTTGACCTCCTTCCAAAACAGTTTAATGTTTTCTTGGAAGTTTTTTGTCATTTTTATTCCCTCTTCCTCTTCCAGACGTTTCTTTCGTACTTTCACTCCAACACTTACTCTTTTCTTGCATCCCTTATATACTTCTTTCGCTCTATCTCTCTCTTCGCTAGAAGCACTGCCAGCCGCTATCAGACATAACCATGCTTTCTTCTTCTCTGAGACCAGTGCTTTAATCTCGTCATCCCACCATGCGTCACCTTTCTTCCTACCTTGCGTACTTATTCCACACACATCTCTAGCAGATTCACAAAGACTAACCTTTATGTGGTTCCATGCTTCATCAATGCTTAGACCATCCATTTCCTTCTCATTCAATCTCGTCTCTGCACGCTTCTCATACTCACTTCTGACATTAGCGTTTTGCAGTTTTTCTACTTTGACTCTGGTAGGAGTTGATACCTTTTTCACTTTAGAGCGCCATCCGCGAAAGAGGTTTACTCTTGACACCACCAGAAAGTGGTCAGTTTCAACCTCAGCCCCTCTGAAAACTCTTGTGTCCTCAGTAACGGCTCTCAACCTAGAGTCAATTACCACAAAATCGATTAATGATCTTTCATTTCCTCTTTCCCACGTATATTGATGGATACCTTTATGATCGAAGAAGGTATTCGATACAAACAGGTTCCACTCTAAACATACTTCAAGTATTCTATTCCCATTGTCATTCGTTATTCAGTACTTATTCACATTACTTATTTTCACGCGTATGGTATCCCAGATGACGGACACTAAATGTCACCGATTGCCCCGAGATAGGATCATATTATTATTCCGATTCTAGTACTCGATCCATCCGGTTGCACGGCAATTTTACCTCACTACCAGTTTGTACACGAATGTATATTCGTTGTAAATAATATTTCAAATAAAACTTAATATCGTGGATAATTAAGTGTTTTCAATTAAACATCATCATTATTATAAGTCTGAACACAAGATCACGGCTTGGAAGTGCCGTGATCTCAAGGAGCATTTTAACCTCAATATCGGTAAAGTATGAAGGCAATCCTGCCTGACGTGGAGAGGATCTCTTCATCAAATACTCTCCATCCACTCATACATCTACTAATAAACACTTCCAACAATGGAAATAAATCAATTTTTGTAAAATCTCTCGTGTTGACGTCAAAAGACGCTCTAATTTCTTGACCGCTATTATAATATTCACGTCTTTTGACGCTCTAATGTTCCGAGTGGTTAAGTAAGCGAAAAGAATCGCCATTATTTTGGAAAATTGTTTAAATATTTACTAATAATTTTGATTGTTAAAACTTAATTATTCATAAATTATAATGGATATGACGAGTTTTGAGTGCATATTTTTTGCTGATGTGTGAATTATTGTGTCTCTGTTTGATCTGTTTCTAATCGTTGTTTATTTCTACTTCAGATTGTAAATTTTGTTCAGAACATGAACGCAAAAGCTTTCCCAACCGGCGTAGTCATCAATACTCCATAGAATCCCCATCACCATCACGGAGGAGGAGGAGGGAATCCTCACTGAACTCCACAACCTCCACGACAACCTGCGGGGGATCACTTGATGCAAGCGGAGAGAGGTGCAAACTGTGCCGGTCCCAACTCGCCCAACTACGAGGAGTACCTTGAGCGACCAGCAGGGACCTCTCCCGTCCAACTGAGGTAACTCCCCACACAACATTCACCCTAACACAAACCAACACCCTCCCCTCCTCACTCTATCCCCACCCCTTAGCCTTCAGCAAGCGGAGAGAGGTGCAAACTGTGCCGGTCCCCACTCGCCCAACTACGAGGAGTACCTTGAGCGACCAGCAGGGACCTCTCCCGTCCAACTGAGGTAACTCCCCACGCAACATTCACCCTAACACAAACCAACACCCTCCCCTCCTCACTCTATCCCCACCCCTTAGCCTTCAGCAAGTTCTAGTTTCGCTAATATTGTCTTTATTTAATTAAATATTATAATTGTGATTTTACTCATATAGCTAAAAATAAGGAAAGATACTTCTAAAGAACTATCATTGAAGAAGAAGATAATAATAATAATAATCTAAATGAAAATATGACGGAGAACTCTACATAGTAGAAAAATAGAAGCAGTTAATGGTCACAATTGAAAAATATATAGGAAAAAGAATTATGTACATAGTTGAAGATAAGATTGTTCATTCTAAAATTTCAAATATGACGGTTTGACAGAAGATGGAAATGGCAAAATTGGTAAACGCGCAAGTCCTGCATTTGAGTCCCAGTTTGTGACCATTATCTTTTTCTATTTTTTTGAGTTTTGTTCTCTTTCATATTTTAGTTTAGATTATTATTGTTATCTTCTTCTACAATGATATATTAAATTTATGGGAATAACCTTGAAAATTTATAAAGAAGAGAATTTTTCTTATAAAAAATTGCATACTTAAACTCTTCATACATATCAAAAATCATCAAGTACACAGCCATTTAAGGTGAAACAGAAGCGATAATTCTCATACAATCTGTTTTTCACCCGCATTCGAAAACTACAGATAATATTGTATTTATTTTAGTACAGAAAAATAATACTAATAAATCTCTTCACGAAAGTCGATCAGTTTGTGTTTGTGTGAGGTCTCAAATAATAAATATGGTTTCGGTACTGTCTCGTTATATTCTTTCTTTTTATTCGACTCTGGTAACCGTTAAAAACTTGAATAATTTGTTGTGGTACGGTTTTGTGTGGCATTTAAAACAATGTGAGCCTTCGAAGAAAACTGCGGTAAGAATACATTCAAGTTTATGAGTATACTAAAAGTGTTCTATTTTTATATTTTTCGTGGTTTAGGTTGATATTTGGATTTTCAAACGACACGTTTTTTTTAACCCACAATCTTAGAGGGATGTTTCGCAATGAAGAATCTTTCCCTATGTGCGCCGGTCTGCCTACTCGTTTCGCATAGATCGTGATTGGTACAAATATTTTATTTGTTATTAATATTGCACCAGTCCCGGCCTATGGGAGGCGGGAAATGAGTCAACAGTCAGCAGAACGAGGGAATTTCCACAGGATAAAGAAACAAAGCAGAATTCAAAGAATATTAATTTATAATATTTACTCATCGTAATTACTTACTTGTATTTTAGTACTCATAGTGCAGTAAATATTTAACTGGAAACATAAATAACCTGTCGCTTAATTGAAAATCTTTACTAGGTACCTACTTAGATATTGTTTTAGTTTTTACAAATTATTTACAATAAATCTTCACCCTCAGTACGATTTTCGCCGGGTCAAACCTTTTTCGTAGCTTTTAGCCCGACTTCTAAACAATAATTTTATAGTGTGTAGGTAGTAGATATTACACATAGACATACAAATAATATATTTTGTACGTATTTTGTAATATATTTTGTACGTCAGTGATATTACAGTTTTATTTATAAAAAAAAAATCAAGCTTAATCGTTCCCCGCAGAAGATTATGGCACCCTTGAGGTGATTGTTTACCAAAACGGCGCTATATTTTCATTGTCAAAACGTGATAATATTTGCGTTATTTAGGATTTTTACTAAAAGCTTCATAAATCACGTTTTGGGAAACGTAGCGTCATTCTAATAACTGTTTTGGAAAGGTTATGAAATTAAATTTCAAATTGTATTATTACAAATAAATAATAACATTTGTAAATATTAAAATTTAGAACACAAACATAATTTTTTTTTAAATGACCCACTTGATGTTTTTTGTGAAAACGGTACTAAAATCACTGACTGACTGACTGTGAGGCATGCAACGAACCCCACAGGATCAAAAATTTTCATAACAATGCTGAGCAGCTGACGTTTTGTAGGTCTGCTGATCAGTTCAGGTTCTGCGGCGTCTCTGAAGGCGTACAGAAAGCAGTCGGTCACTGGATCCCATAGCAGGCCGAGGATTCTTTCAGTCTCTGCTTCACCGCTGCTGATGCGTATGGCTGATCTGGCGCGGTCTTCAGGCGGGATGGTGGCCATGACCGCTGGATTATTAGAGGCCCAGTTGGTGAGATGGAAACCTCCTGATGATAGAACTGCGGCCACGTCTTTTACAAGGCTAGTGGCTTCACTGATGGGAGTCCACCGCGTCCAGATAGTCATCCATGTAAAATTTTGTTTGGATAGCGTCTGCAGCAGCCGGGAAGCTCTCAGCATTTTGTAGTGCCACTCGGTTTCGCACATATTGGGCGCTGCTAGGAGAACAGGTAGCGCCGAACATCATCGAGGTCATCATGTAGGTATGAGGCTCTTCTTGAAGTGTTGGTCGCCACAGGAACAGTTGTGACAGCTGGTCCTCTGCTTTGATTTTTACTTGTAAAAACATCTCTTTTATGTCGGCGGCGAGGGCTATTTTCCCTTCTCGAAACCGGAGAATGTTCCCAAGGAGTGACGTCAGTAGATCAGGTCCCGTCAGCAGTTGATCATTGAGGGAGGTCCCTCTGCAGCGGCTGGCGGCGTCAAATACGACACGGATCTTTCCTGGCTTATTGGGGTTCACCACGGCGAAGTGGGGCAGATACCACTTGCGGGCGGAGTGCTTTGCCGCCTCTCGTGCTGTGAGCTCCCGTGCGTGGCCTTGCGTGATGAGCCGGTCGATTTTTTCTTTGTACGCCACTGCCAGGTCCTCTTCCTTCAATAATTTCCTTTCCAGGGACCACAATCTTTTGAGCGCACATTTTTTGTTGTCGGGCAGCGTGATATTTTTGTTTTTCCATAGCAGGCCAGTCTGCCATCTGCCGGACGTCATCTGACAGGTGGTGTCCTCCATCAGCTGGTTGGCACGTACCACATGTGCGGTCACCCGGGAGGCTGATGTGATCCCCAGGGAGTCGACTGCGAAGTTTGTTCGTATCAAGTCGCTCAGCAGGTCATCTTTGTGATTTTCAGCGTGCAGGGCCAGAGTGGTGACCGAGTCTTCACTGGTGGGAGTCCCTCCTCCATGGGTAATCCACCCCAGGGCAGTCCGTGACAATATTCGCGTAGAGTCACGGGCTTCATGCACTTCCCTCGAGACAATGAGGTGAGCATTGTCCTGCCCGATGAGAAGTGTGGGTGTGACGTACCCGCCAGGAACCCTTTGTTCTGGGAGGCTGAGGCCCTTCACGGTGCTCGCTTTGATGTGGTAGCTGGTGCCTATCCCGGCGCCGCGCAGTGTGACCTGCACGCGGCGTGATGCTTGATCTGAGGAGCACATGCCTTTTGCCCCGTGGAGCCGTAGTCCTTGGACGGGTCCGGTAGCGCCAATTTTTTCTGCTGTGGCGGCGTCAATCAGTGTGATCGTTGATCCCTCATCCAGCAGCGCGAATGCGGAGATCGGCTGCGTGGGGCCCGTCAGCACTACTGGCACCACTTTTAGCACGGCGCCGTCGGCCTGGCGTCACATGTGGTGGACATCAGCTGTTGTGGTATTTTTTACGAACGATGGGTCGTGCAGTAACTTGTGGTGTGGAGCGCGACAGTCTCCAACACCGCACCAGTCCCGGGATTTGCATTGTTTGGGCCAGTGTTTGCCATCTAAACATATACGGCACAATCCAGAACTTTTAACTGTCTCAAAGCGAAGTTTTACGTCCTTCGCTGCGAACTCGCGACATTCACGGAGGCAGTGGCCCCTTTCACCGCACTGTACGCACCCTTCACGATTGTTAAAGTCACAGTGGGGTGTCACATTGTCACTACGATTTGTGTTTCGCGTACTTTCGTTTTTTCGCGAACGGTCATACTTTCGCGCACTTTCGTTTTGTACTTTTCGCGAACTTTCGTTTTGTACTTTCCGCGAACTGTCATTTTGTGGTGACTTACGACTCGTTTCACTATTTCGCGGCCCGAATTGTTCCGAGGTAGCAAAGGTTTGCTCGCGACGTGGTCTAGACCTCGCGGGGTCTAGACCTCGCGGGGTCGACCATTCCCGATTTGGAGATGGCGTTCGCGACGGTTTTCAGGAAGGCGGCAAACTGGCAGATGGTGGCAGGCACTTCGTAATGCCGCACTTCCATCAGCCACGCCAACCGCATCGTGCATGGCATCTTCCCCGCGATGTCGCTGAGGAGCGCCGGGTTGGTGAGATATCCCTCATTGTTTAGTGAGCGGAGGTTTTGGAAGCGGGCAGATGCTGGTCATCAGGTTGTGCTGGCGCTCGGTACTCCTGTTCGCGCAGTGGTACCGGCGGCACATGTGTAGATGGCCCAGGATGTGTCCACTGCGAGTATGAGGCTGGATCCCCGTGATTGTAGTAATGGGGTGGTGGCACAGGGGCTGCTGGCCCTGGCTGTGCTGATGATGCATAGGGTCCGACAGGCTTCTCCGGTACGGCTTCTCGTTGCCTTTGGTTGAGCAGAGGTACGGGCGGTACGGGGCCGGAAGGTCCAGGCTGCATCCATCCAAGGCTCCCATCATAGTGAGGGGGCTGCGGCGCGGGGCCTCCAGGCCCTGGCTGCGCCAGTGATGCGTACCTCTGGTCTACCAGAGGCACAGGTCCGACGGGCATCTCTCGTACGGCTTCTCGTTGCCTTGTATTGTGCAGAGGCAAGGGCGGTACGGGGCCGGAAGGTCCAGGTTGCAGCCATCTAAAGCCCCCATTGTAATGAAGGGGCTGCGGCGCGGGGCCTCCAGGCCCTGGCTGTGCCGGTGATGCGTACCTCTGGTTTACCAGAGGCACAGGTCCAGCGGGCATCTCTCGTACGGCTTCTTGTTGCCTTGCATTGTGCAGAGGCAAGGGCGGTACGGGGCCGGAAGGTCCATGCTGCATCCATCCGGGGCCCCCATCAGAGTGAGGGGGCTACGGCGCGGGGCCTCCAGGCCCTGGCTGCGCCGGTGAGGGGTGCCTCTGGTCTACCAGAGACACAGGTCCAACGGGCATCTCTCGTACAGCTTCTCGTTGCCTTGTATTGTGCAGAGGCAAGGGCGGTACGGGGCCGGAAGGTCCAGGGTGCATCCATGATGCTTGTGGTTGCCAAGGTTCTCCTTGGTCCGGATGTCCATGGCTGGTTGGCTCCGAAGCAGTACTCGCTGCGATGAGTTGTGCCAGCCCTGCGGCACCGGGTTGTGCCAGCCCTGCAGCACTGGGTTGTGCCAGCCCTGCGGCGCCGGGTTGTGCGGGCCCTGTCGCATCTGGTGCAGGCCCTACACGGGTTTGTGGTTGAAGGGCTGCCATCAGCCGTTCAATCTGCTTGTTTTGGTGGCGAAGCTGTCGTCGCAGTTGGCGCACCGTATCCTCGGTAGATGTAGAGGGCGGTGGCTCGTCATCGCTGTCTGCGGAGCCTGTCTCAGGAGTGGTGCTGGGCGAGGGCCGGGGCGTGGCATCAGATATGTCATCAGGCATGTCCAGGACTTCAGGGCCAGCGTCCGGGGCAGTAGGTAGCTCAGCAGCAGGGGGTGGAGTCGAGCCATCTTCTTGGGCCGTCTTCTTGGATCTCAGCGAGGGTGGAGACATCCTGGCGAGGACTATAGATCCGGCTCGAAGGACCACTTGTAACAGACGTGACGCCTTTACAAGAACTGTAAAATAGGTCCGGGTCTAAGTGCACGCTGATGAGGATGTATGATGAGTAAAATAATAAAAGCTGGCCTCCTGCACCCAGTGTCTGATGAGTGAGGGACACTGGATGTGCCTATTCTTCTGCCTGAGCCTGGCGCCTTGCGGTGTCCTGGAGTAGGGCCGGCTTGTCTGGAGGAGGTAGGCACCAGGACGGAAGACAGGCAGAAGTCGGCGGGAGGCAGCTGGTGTTGAAGAAAATACTTCTTAAGTAACAAGTAATAAAACAAGTTTTGAAGAGTCGAAGTGAACTGATTTATTTGAAAATTTGCATCGTATATAAGGGGTACTTGTACCCGACAGCGTTCGGACAGTGTTTTTACAAAAAAGTGGAGGGGTTTTCGTCCTCAGACCAAATGGTA
The DNA here is from genome assembly GCA_917563855.2 of Limnephilus lunatus. Classification (NCBI taxonomy): domain Eukaryota; kingdom Metazoa; phylum Arthropoda; class Insecta; order Trichoptera; family Limnephilidae; genus Limnephilus; species Limnephilus lunatus. The sequence continues at coordinate 1,343,314 of CAKJTF020000010.1, forward strand.
TAAATAGGGCGGCCATTATGTGGGCACCCTATTTTGCCGGTGTCACCGTTGAAGGCGGTCGCTTAAATGGTGTTTTTTATAATAATTCTACAGAGTTAATTGTGTACATATATGTTCGTTATTATACAGTAATCATGAAATAAACCAATTGTCTATTGCTAGATTTTTAGTTAGAGACGTTTAGCTCATTTTTGAGCTAAATCGCATAAAATATAAATTGATTTGCCGTTTGGCTGAATATCTGTTTATTTACAGTTACAATGTTATTTTTACGAGGTCCCCCGTAAGATGTGTTAATGAAACCTGTTTGTTTCACCATCTTACGGGGCACCTGGATTTTCAAAATCGGAAAAACGTATTTTTACCGAAATTTTTCTAAGTGTTTTTAGAGACTCAGGCTCTCTTTCCCTCGATGCCTTGTAGGACTGCGGAATGAAATTTCTTAGTTTCATTATCCTACAATACAAGGATCGTAACTAAAAATAATTAACAATATGTCAAAAAAAAGGAAACATAAAAAATACAAGTGAAATGATAAGTTGAAAAATGTCCCTGGTGGCAACCTGAGCATGATAGCGTTTATTTGTTGCACCGGGGGCATTGTACATATAAAAATGAAAGTATTTTATTAAAACAATATTACAATTAGAATAACTTTTAAATTCTAATTGGAAAACAAACATAAAAATATTTTCAACGAAAAAGATCGCTGGCGGTACGGTACTAACGAGCTCAGTGGCCAAGCGGGATTTCTGTTTTTCGAGCGAAATCCCAAAAAATGACCACTGAAATGTAGAGGATACCGCCAAGGATGATTTTCGTTGAAAGAACATACGAGGATATGTAACACGTCCGTTACACTATAGGTACTAAATTTCCGCTCCTAAATCCATTGTCATTTTATCACATGTCCTAAAGTAAAATTTGTTTATATAGAGTCCATTATAATTTTATTCCTAATCTAATACTCCTACGCAAATGTGTATGGTAAAAGAAGTCGGAGACGCCCGAGGAAGACATGGCACGACAAAGTGAATCAGATATTTGAGTCGGACCTGTCATGAGTCATAATAATAGAAATGTGAATGTGAATGAGGCAAGGAGTGTGTGCCAAGACCGAGTTGTTCGGCGGTCTGTCCTCTCTGCCTACCCCTGAGGGAAACGTCATAATGTTAGTTAATTAATTATGTAAAATATGTATCCTTTTAAAATCTAACATTGCAATAAATGCAATATCAATGAAGTGACAGAATGAGAAGAAGTACGCGGCGCGGGCCGGGCGGGGTGAATTTTCTCTAGCGGGGCGGTCTTACTCTCTCACTCGGGAACGAGAGAGAGAGTGAGAGTACAGGAATCACTCACAAGAGGCGCGCGGCACGGGCCGGGGCACAGTGTACCGCTCTAACCAGTCACGAAAACATTTTTCAAAAAGAAATAGGCAGAGTATTATCTCGTTGTTAAAAGATAGTAACGAGCATTGCTTTTTACCTTTTGTTGCACGGAGCAAATTTACTTTCCGGCAAGTTCGCGCCGGCGATAATTACTTGTTTTATGAGGATCATTTTTTTAACACATGGTACAAGGACTTCATTGTTCGTAAATTTCAAATATAACGTAAATATTATCTTACACGGTTCTCATAAAGCCGACATATGATATCACTCATCCCAAACAGATTATTATTAGCTATAAAAAGATAAGACTTCTCGAAATAATAATCTCACAATAAACAATAACATAATAATAATAATAATAATGTCAATATGTTCATCGTTCGTTCATATTTTTAGATAACTAACTTAGAAACAGATATTTTATTGTATAGGAAAAAATTACATTTAATTTTCTCACAAAATTATCCGATTGCCCAAGTAAACGAACAAAGATTAGCAGACCAAAAGAGGGCAATTTTTAAAAATAATTTAATTCCTGTAGTAACATTAGATCAGATAAAAAAGGAAGTAGCAGATAGATTGCAATTAGAAAATAATTTAGAACAAGTTAATACGAGTAGTAATGTTATATCAGATACATTGAACGTAGATAGTTCAGATAATATGCTAGTCGAAGAATCCAATGATATTACAGTAGACTCAAATAACTTAGACGTTATTTATAATCTTAGGGAAATCAACATTGCAAATTTAAACTTACTAGATGAAAATATTATAGAATTAGCTAACTTAATTCATAATAATATAAATAGATATATAGATATAGAGCCCACAGTTAGACCAAAATTACCAAAATTACATACGTCAAAGAAATTATCTAAATTAATTTCTGAATTAAATAATATAATTTTACCAAAACTTATATTTGATGACATTAGTTTTTTAGATCTTCATACAATAGTGTATGCTAGTGCTATCACTATATGTAATAGGTTAGGAGTTAAATTAACGTCTTCTGATGATAGATCATATAATTATAGAAAACCAGAATGGCAGAGTAGATTAGAAAATGATGTAGTATTTTTAAGAAGTAGCATAGCTAGAGTAATAGAGTATAAAAATGGAAATAGAAGTAGGAATATTTTGAGACATGTAGATGTAATTGGGAGAAAATTTGGTTATAGCATTGGTAGTAATAATAATGAAAATATAATCAATGATTTATTAGATTTGTTAAAACAAAAATTAGGTGTAAAAGCTAGTAGGTTAAAAAGATATAATTATACGTAAAATAAAAAAAAAAATAATAGATTATTTCAGAAAAATGAGAAAATATTTTATTCCAAACTTGACGATAAACAAAATATTATTTCGAATAATAATAATCCGTTGCCATCTGAATCAGATATGCGCGATTTTTGGACAAATATTTGGAGTAAAGATATAAAACATAATGAGTCAGGTCCGTGGATAGAAAATGAAGAACTCAATTGTTCAGACATTGAACAAATGAGTTTTTCTGATATATCGGTTGAATTGTTAGCCAAAATTATAAAAAATACTCATAATTGGAAAGCCACGGGTTGCGATTGGATACATAATTTTTGGTATAAACGTCTGACTACTTTACATCCCCTTTTGGCAAAAAATCTTCCAAAATTTGTCAGAGAACCTCAAAATTTTCCTAATTTTCTAACTAGGGGCATTACTTATATGTTGCCTAAAAGCGAACATATTAATAATCCCTCTCAGTATAGACCCATTACATGTTTACCGACAATATATAAAATTTTAACCTCTTGCTTTACAGATTTAATATACACTCATTTAGATGAAAAAAATGTTTTATCTGAACAACAAAAAGGTTGTCGCAGAAAACATATGGGATGTAAAGAACAATTAGTTATTGATTCTGTAATTCTAAAACAGATTCAAACCCAAAAACGTAATTTACATATTTGTTATATAGATTACCAAAAAGCTTATGATAGTGTCCCGCACTCGTGGCTGATAAAAGTTTTAAATATATACAAAATTAACCCAATTATTATTAGCTTTTTGGAAAAAATTATGGCATTTTGGAATACCGATTTGCTTTTGAATTTGAAAGATAAGAAAATTATAGTACCGGGCATTTCAATAAAAAGAGGGATTTTTCAAGGAGACTCATTGAGTCCTCTTTGGTTTTGCTTAGCATTAAATCCTCTATCTAAAATGTTAATTAAAAGCAAGTTTGGAATAAAAATTAAAGGTAATACTAGAGAGAGAAATATAATTTCTCATTTATTATTTATGGATGATTTAAAATTATATTCGAATTCTGAACCAAATTTAGAGAAAATGATTAAAGTAGTTAAAAAAATTTCAGATGATATTAAAATGACTTTTGGTTTAGATAAATGTAGAACGATCCATATAGAGAAAGGTAAAATTGTAGATGGAGACGAGGGTATATTTAGAAATTTCAAAATTGAAAGTATGAAAGGGGGTGAGGTTTATAAATATTTAGGATGTCCGCAATCAAATAGATTAGATCATACTAGTATTAAAAATGATATTAGGATTAAATTTAAAAGTAGGATCAGAAAAATTTTGAAATGCAATCTATCTGCTAAAAATTTAGTAAAGGCGATAAATACTTGGGAAATACCTCTATTAACTTACTCATTTGGCATAATTAAATGGTCTAATACAGATTTAGATAGCTTAGAACGATTAATTAGAACTACATTAACTAAATTTCATTGCCATCATCCAAATTCAGCTATAGAACGTATTAATTTACCCAGAAATTTAGGAGGTAGAGGTATAGTCAAAATAACATCTTTAAAACATAATCAGGTAGAAATGCTAAGAAATTTTTTCCATAGGAAAGCTGATAGTTCAGAAATGCACAAAATAATATGCAAGGCAGATAGAAATATTTCACCATTAAATTTATACGACGAGAATGCCAGCATTCTTATAAATACCAACCAGGAATTATTAGATTCCTGGTCAAATAAAATTCTTCACGCAAAACACTTCAATTATCTCAACCAAACATATGTTGACAAATTTTCGTCAAACAAATGGTTGAGTATTGGAGAGTTGAGCGCAGAAATAGAAGGCTTTATGCTTGCCATACAAGATAGAGTCATTAATACTAAAAATTATAGGAAGCATATCATCAAAGATGCAAATCAAATTGATGATTTATGTAGAAAATGTTTGGCTTTTCCGGAAACTATAGAACATATTATATCGGGATGTTCTGTATTAGCGCCGTCCGAGTATACATTTAGGCACAATCAAGTTTTAAAAATAATTCACCAAAGTTTGGTAATTAAACATAACTTGATTGACTGCCGTAATGTACCATATTATGAATATGAACCAAATTCATTTTTAGAAAATGAATTTTATAAAATTTATTATGATAAAACTATTCTGACAGACAGAACAATTAGTCATAATAAACCCGATATAGTTTTACATGACAAAATTAAGAAAATAACTTATATCATTGATGTCGCTATTCCAAATTCTTGTAATATTCAGAAAACTGTTTCTGAAAAAATAAGAAAATATACAGATTTAGGAAATGAAATTAAAAGAATTTGGCATTCTCAGACTATAAAAATATTACCATTTGTTATTTCGGCTACTGGCATTATACCTAGCTCTCTCATTCAAAATTTAGGCGTATTAGATTTGTCAAAAAATTTGTACATAAAAATGCAAAAGTCGGTCATTTTAAATACATGTAGGATTACGAAAGATTTTTTAAATATTTATATTGAGGGATCAGTAGGATTTATCGGACCAGTTAGGATTTCATCAGAGCCGAACCCTCTGATATGAAAATATCTGGAGTCGGTGAAATATTTTCCCATTATGTTTCTGGTGGATTGACGTATTGTTCTTGTATTGTTTTATTCTTATATAGTACACTTACATTGCGTTAATTTACTAGATATTCATTTGTGGAAAAGTGTGTGGAAGGGTTTAGTCTTTCATTTGGGAAAGATTCAACCCGGACATAAAATCTGGAGCACCGTAAAAAAGGACAATTTGTAGAGCGCCGTTTTTGTGAAAAATCACCTCAAGGGCGCTTTACAATTCATTATGAATTCCTATGTTCTATTTAATTTTATTATTTACAGAAAGATACAAAAACATACTTACCTGCAGGTCACTTCCGAAAAACACACTTTATTAGAAAGTTTATGCTTGGGAAAGGTACGACTTTGCACGTGGAGGGCAATATATTCAAAACACTGGACATTGCATGACTTTACTTTTGCTACCCTCATCCCTGTTGGTTTTACATTTTTGTTTATACGAAGATTAATGCCAAAGTTGAGTTAATATTTATTTGAAAGACTGGAGAATTGTAAGAATTTGAATTATTTTTACAAAATTAGTTATTTACTATGTCGCGAGCCGTGAAGCTGAAGTTGAGAGGGTTTTTTTTTTTTTTTTTTTTTTACCTATGGATACGACTGTCTGAAAAGATGAGTTTTTTTATTACATAGACGCCCGGCTGGCGGCTACGGCTCGACACAAACACATAAACACATTTGTTGGCGCTAATAAAAAACTGTCAAAAGAAGCGAAGCTAGGAGTCCACAATGGAGTCCTGGTACCTACCCTGATGTATGGAAATGAGGCATAGAACTGGCAGAGGAAGGATGAAAGTAAACTGAATGCTGTTGAAATGAGATCCCTGAGGCGTATGTGTGGTAAAACAATGTATGATCGTATGAGAAATGTGGATATCCACAAAGAATGTAAGTCTGATGTTAGCATAATGAGTAAGATTAAGAAAGGGACCTTCAGATGGTTTGGGCATGTAGAGCGAATGAACGAGGAAAGTAGTGTAAGAAGAATATACGACACAAATGTGAATGGTAGAAGAAGTCGAAGACGCCGAGGAAGATATGGCACGATCAAGTGAATCAGATACTCGAGTCGGGCCATGTCAAAAGTCAGTATAAAAGAAGAGAATGTATGAGACGATGTATGAATGTGAGTGAGGCAAAGAGTGTGCGGCAAGACCGAATTGTTTGGCGGTCCGTCCTCTCTGCCTACCCCTGCCGGGAAAAGGCGTGATGGTTAGTTAGTTAATATTTTACTTCCAACATTTACCAGTAAATTAACCCCCACTTTTGTTGAGAACACCAGATGGTGAGTGCCATTTAAATAATAATAAAAAATATCAAATCTTGAAAAGCAATAACCTTATTTTTTTAACTCCCCAATTAACCCCAGTGGGTTGAATAATTGATCCCTAACTCCGTGACCTTCTACGATTCCGCCGGGTAAGGGAATCCAGCAGAATCAACTTTCGGCATTGAATCAGCTGGAGTCAAACTGAATTTGGCCCAGGCTGATTCAATGAATCCGGCGGAACGATACAATAAGTTTGATTCGGTGAGTCTGGCGGAATCAAATCTCGGCATTGAATCAGCCGGAGTCAAACAGAGTTTCGTTCCGGCCGATTCAACGACTCCGGCGGAGCGCTACAATGCGTTTGATTCCGTGAGTCCGGTGGAATCAACTATCGGTTTGGTTCTGGCCGATTCAAGGACTCCGGCGGAGCGCCGCAATGAATTTGATTCGGCGAGACGGGCGGAATCAAAGGAACGAGTCCAGTGAATGGAGTGCACACAGTTGAATATCGGTCCTGAACTGATTCCGTAAAATGAGTGAATCGGCACTAGCTAATGGCCGATGTCGACGAATTTTGTTCAAATTTCTAACTAGGTAGGTAGGTACCTGTGTATGTTGTTCTATTGTTTCAATTTGAAATGCTTTTTGTTTTTAAATTTAGGATGCTTCTAGGTTTGAATAATGAATAAAGTTGGTAAGTAAGTAAATGTAGGTAGGTACCTAGGTACCTACTAGTTTTCCTACTAAATCGATGACTGGCTAAATTTTATATGATTAATTTGTGTTATTTCACAATTTATTCATATTTGGAGGTGTACAGTAGGTACCTCTATGTTGGTTGTGTGTGTGGGAGGAAACACATTGGGAGTTAAAAGAATAACACGTCTACTTCAGAGCTAGTGCGTTTAATGACTGGCTGGTTAGTCCCAGCGGTAAAATGTATTGCGACAATGTTGAGGTGGGGGTGCCTGTGACGTAGCCACTACATGCCTCCCCTCCAAGTGAGATGGTCACATATTACACGAACAAAATAGAATTAAAACAACATTGTCAAGGATTGTAAAACAAACACAAAAAGTATTCAAAATTTGCGAAAAATACATAATACATTTAAATATCGTAAAGGATACATTGTACAAAATATTTGTAATGGTGCATTAAAATTGTCGAAGATAAATCATATGCCATAAAACCACAAGCAATAAATAAAGTGTCATTATAAAACATAAGAATGATTACACACACAAAAAAGAAAAAATAATTCAAAATATTTATCACAAAATAGCACGAAAAATTTTATTTGTACACTTTTTTACACTGAGCGCATTCGCCTTTTAAACTATAAATGTACGGGATATTGACGGGGAAAGTTAGCAGGATTGTCCCCTGCTCCAACTCGGCCTGTGATCCTGTCCATGATGCTGTTCGAAATTAGAAATGAACATTTTCAGGAGAAGCGTACTGGTTTTTTGATGGTTCGTCCGGCACGTGTAGCGTATTTTGCTGACGGGGTTAAGAGTACCGGTTCACTTTCCACTTCGGTTGATCGTCCTGCCCTGTCTACAGCTGACTCAGTAGTTGCCCTGAATAATGTTTGGTCAGCTGGTTTATTTTTTTCGGAAACATTAATAGGTTGATATATTGCCGGTTTAAGTCTATCGATAGACACATTTACTTTTTTTGAATTTATTATTAAGCTAAAATACTTTTCCTTTCTTTCGAAAACCTCATACGGACCCTTGTACGGTGGAGTGAGAGCTTTCTTTACTTCGTTTCTGAGGAAAACATGTGAGCAAGTTGTTAAATCAGGGTGAATAAAAATGTGTCTTTGGTCTGTAGCGAGTCTTCCCTCTGGCCATGATACGTTTCTGAAATGGTCCATCAGTCTTTTGTTGAATTCTGTGTCATTTATTTTCGGCCTAGAAGGCACGAAAATATCTCCAGGAATCGCTAAAGATGTACCATACACCATTTGCGCTGGGCTGTAGCCTTTATCATCCTTGACGGCTGATCGGAGGCCCAATAGTATGATTGGTAATTCATGTACCCAATGTGCGTTACCTTCGCATTTTGCCATGATAGCAGCTTTGAGAGTACGATGATATCGTTCTACCTTACCGTTGGCTTTTGGGTTATAAGCGGTAGTATGAATCTTTTCGATGCCGAGTCTCTTTACCAGTTGATTAAATAAGTCAGACTCAAACTGCCGGCCCTGATCAGTCGTGATAAAGGTCGGACAACCAAATCTTGAAATCCAATGAACAATCAGAACGTCAGCTATCGTTTCGGCGTAAATATTTTTAACTGGAATCGTTTCTGGCCATGATGTTTCTCTGTCTACCATCGTTACACAATATCGGTTTTCTTGTGAAATTGGAAGCGGTCCGATGATGTCGATATGCAAATGTTCGAATCGAGATACATCATGGAATTCCCCCAGTGGTGATATGGTATGCCTACTGACTTTTGCTTTTTGACAAAGTAAGCATTTTTTTACCCACACTGCTATATCTTTGTTCATTAAAGTCCAGAAATAACGCTGCGTAATCAAACGTCGAGTTGCTTTGATGCCCGCATGACTCAAGTTATGAACGGAGGCCATTGCTTTTTCGCGGAATTTCATTGGTAGATATGGCCTTACACGTGCCGTTGAAACTTCACAAGTTATTGGACAATTTGAATTTGGCAAGGTAATCAGTTTAAATTGAACATTACTCTGCTTTTTTAGCTGTTGTAATTCTTTGTCTTCACTTTGCTCATCTGCGAGTTCTTTGCTGTTAAACAAGCTAGGTAAGGTGATTTCTTGAATTCGTGAAAGGGCATCTGCGACAGGGTTGTCACCACCTGGAACATATTTAATTTGAGAACAAAACTGTGAAATGAAATCTAGTTGCCTGATTCTTCGAGGTGTGTCGGATGTTGAAATTTTCTTTGTAAGAGCAAAAGTAAGAGGTTTATGATCTGTATATATCGTCAACTCTCTTCCTTCCGTCATGCTGCGAAAGTGTTTGATTGCCATGTAAATGGCCAACAGCTCACGATCATAGGTGCTGTATTTCTGTTGGGTTTCACTCAACTTCTTCGAGAAAAAACCCAGTGGTTGCCATCTGTTTTTGACTAGTTGTTGTAATACAGCTCCGACACATGTCTCAGAAGCGTCCGTCATTAGGGCTAAACCTGCGTCGAGAGCAGGGTGAAACAGTGTAGCAGTGCTTTTTAGACTATCTTTGCACTGTTGGAATGCCTCCTTTGCAGATGCTGTCCATTCAATTCGTGTTTTGTCTTTCTTTTTGGAGTTGTGCAAGAATGCGTTGAGCGGGCCTTGCATTTGTGCAGCTTTAGGGATAGAACTACGGTAGAAGTTCACCATTCCCAGGAATCGACGTAGTTCTTCGATAGTGCTGGGTTGAGGGAAATTGACAATAGCCTTAACTTTTTCTTCATTAGGGGTAACTCCATCACTTGTCACGCAGTAACCAAGGAAATTAATCTCCTTTTTTCCGAATTCACATTTGCTTGCGTTAATTGTTAAACCAAATTCGTCCAAACGGGATAATACCTGTTGAAGGTGTTGTAAATGTTGTTCTTCGTTTTCTGACGCTATTAGTATGTCATCCAAATAAGCAAAAACGAAGTCCAGTCCACGAAATATCATGTCTATGAACCTTTGAAAAGTCTGACCCGCATTGCGGAGACCAAAATTCATTTTAGTGAACTCGTATAAACCGAAAGGAGTTAAAATTGCTGTTTTAGGAATGTCTTCGGTTGCAATTGGAATTTGATGATATGCCCTGCATAGGTCCAATTTTGTAAATATTTGTCGCTTGTGCAATGCGTAAGTGAAATCTAATATGCGAGGAATCGGGTATCGGTCCGGGACTGTCTTGGCATTCAATAAGCGATAATCACCACACGGTCGAATTGCGCCGTCTGCCTTATCTACAATGTGTAAGGGATTCGCCCACGGACTGTTGGATTGTTGACAGATTCCAAGCTCGAGCATGTGTTCGAATTCTTGTTTGGCTGCTTTGTACTTGATAGGATTTAGTGGACGTACCTTAACGTGAATGGGTGGGCCTGTAGTCACAATATGATGACAAATATCATGTTTCGGTGCATTTTTCAAAGATTCCGGTCTTGTCAACTCGGGATACTTCAATAATAACTTGTGATATGGGTTTGTTATGTCTACTGCGTAAATATTTTCATTTGAATCCTTTGTAATGGATGTATTGGTGGTTAGGGTTGTCACCTTGTCTACCACTTTCCTTCCATGAAGATCTACGAGTAGCTGCTTCGCCCGTAGAAAATCTGCTCCGATGATAGATTGTTTGACATCAGCAACGATGAACGTCCACCGGAAAGGTCTGCGTAGTCCTAGATCGAGAACGAGAGATTTTTCACCATACGTATTTATTTGGGTTCCATTTGCTGCATATAGTTTGTAATCGGTAGGTATTGATGAGTGAAATTTCCGAGAAGAAAGGACGGAAATATCGGCGCCTGTATCAATTAAGTATCTGATACCACTTTTGCGGTCGGTAACACATAATCGAGATGTATTATCAACGCCAACTATCTCGATCGTGGGCGTCAATGTTCGTTTTTTGCCTTGTAAGTACATTGATCTTGACACTTCTGAGCCTTAGCACCAAATTTATAATGGTACCAGCACAGGTAGTTGGAATCCCCAGGCTGTGGTGCACGGAAACGATTTAGAGAAGTTGTCCGGCGGCCCCTGGAAGTCGAACGTTGTCGCTCGCGGCCTCGTGGTTCTCTGCGTAAGCTCGCTATTTCCAATTGTAACTTTTCAACGGTCCGAGTCAACGTCTCGATGGCTGAAGATGTTTGCTTCACCACATTCAACTTAACCACATTCACATTAACCACATTCAACTCGGGTTCGGGGGCAGCCCTGGACACACTACTTGGGCTGAAAGCCATTGTTTAGATGTCTCTGACTCACTTGTTGTTTAATGTTCACGAGATAATATTGCACTTTCTTATCACTCTATTGTTCCCACACACACACTTGTAGATCACGTCGGGGTCACCACTTTGGAGGTGTACAGTAGGTACCTCTATGTTGGTTGTGTGTGTGGGAGGAAACACATTGGGAGTTAAAAGAATAACACGTCTACTTCAGAGCTAGTGCGTTTAATGACTGGCTGGTTAGTCCCAGCGGTAAAATGTATTGCGACAATGTTGAGGTGGGGGTGCCTGTGACGTAGCCACTACACATATAAAGTAGGTGCCTATATGGTTCCATGCCAACTCAGAATGAAACCAACTCAGAACCACCTCATTAAAAGCTATTAAAACATAATTTTAAAATAGCCGCTAACTCATTTTTTTAATCTTTTTTATATGTTTATCATCACTCTTAGTTTTAATGACCTTTCTGAGGTGGTTCTGATTTGGTTTCATTATATTATCAGTTGGCTGGTCACCGCCTATATTTGTGCCACGCATGGGAAGTTCCAGAGTGGAAGATACTCTCAGTATCGCCCTGGTCACCACCATTCAGAAATGAAACGTTGCTTGAAACCACTTTAGATTTGGTAACCAGAAGAGCGATTCTGTATCTTTTGTGGAATGGAATCGATTACAGCAAATTCTTACAATTCTCCAGTCTTTCAAGTAAATATTAACTCAACTTTGGCATTAATCTTCTTATAAATATAAATGTAAAATCAACAGTGATGAGGGTAGCAAAGGTAAAGTCATGCAATGTCCAGTGTTTTAAATATAATGCCCTCCACGTGCAAAGTCGTATCTTTCCCAAGCATAAACTTTCTAATAAAGTGTGTTTTTCGGAAGTGACCTGCAGGTAAGTATGTTTTTGTATCTATCTGTAAATAATAAAATTAAATAGAACCTAGGAATTCATAATGAATTGTAAAGCGCCCTTGAGGTGATTTTTCACAAAAAACGCGGCGCTCTACAAATTGTCCAATTATTATTATTATTATTATTATACGTACCTACCTAGGTATCTAGGTAATTTCCTGTCAGATTTGTGTGATTGTCTTTGGCTTGCAATTGCTTTTTCTACGGCCTGATGGATGGATGGATCCGGGAGTGAGGAGGTACAAATCCATCCCCCGCACTGCGGTGCAAGGCGATGGTCAAGAGAATCCTGCAGGAGAGGCCAATGGTCTCCCTCAACCTGTCCCTCCCGATCCTGCCTGCCGTGCAGCTAGTTAGCAGACGCATCCGACGCCAAACCTTGACAAACCTCACCCCGTGGACCCGGGCACCCTTGTTAAGTCACCAAACGTAGCGAACCACTTGGGTGACCTATTGCATAGGTGTTGGTCATCCAGTAAGTGGTTCCCGGGGCGGCGGTAGCCGTATCCTCCTCCCAAAATGTACCTAGCATAATATTTTTAAAAAATGCGTACAAAAAGTCAAAATAAACACGACGATATCACATTTTCAATCACTACCTTTACTGAACCATTTACGATATAAATAATAAAAATAATATTAGGTATTTATTTTTTTCGTAAACGCTCACCATCTTAAAACGATAATAACGATTTGCAAAACGGTCGAGATAAAACAGCGCTTAGATAATTTAAATATGTACCTACCTAGTTAAATGTTAAATTATTATTATTAAGTTTTGCGATTATTTACAGCTGCTTCGGTGAACATTATATCTCTACCTTTGATTAAAAACTGTTTTGTCATCAGTGATTGACTTTGATCATATCAATATTATGTAAATCTGCTGTGATAAATCTGCACATCTGATGTTATAGAATAGTGTGCGTGTGTGTGTGTTTGTGTTTGTGTTTTTTCGTGCCCAATATCGGTGGAAGTGTTGAAGTTTTGTTAATTGTTGGTTATCATCGTACCTCTCGATACTTTTGACAAGACGCGATGTGAGTAAATTTCAATTAATCCGTGCCCCGTTTCAACGAAATGTGCCCCCGTGCCCTCCGTCACCTTCTCCCGTCGTCCCATCCGTCCATCAATCAACCGCCGTCATAATAATTACATTTCGTTCCGGCCGGAACGAGGAACGACACACTTCTACCTTCTACTAGGGGTGTCCACTTAGAAAATACATCGATGTTTTGTTTCGATGCAATACATCGAGATTATACATCGATATTTTCCGATGCATCGGTTAGAAACATCGATGTTTTCTCAACATCGAGTACTTTTTCTAACATTGCATCACAAAGCTATAGTCGGCGTGTGATAAAGAATTATCAAGAAATCTATGTTCAGGAACTAAGCGAAAAAACAATATTTCATGAAAACTACATTTATTGAAAAAAATAAGGAATTGTGAAAATATTTTTTTATAATAACAAATGATTTAAAAAAATGCAGCATTACAATTTTTTTTTTTAATTACAATTAATTTTAAAATGCAAATGCATAGGATAAATGATTTATACTAACCTTACTTTATTACTTTACTTACCTGTCCAATCGAACTCACAATGAAACGATGAGATTTCACTTTAATAGTAGCAATATATTGTATCCAAATCCAATCCAATCTCGTTTTGTAGTAATTACCTACACTCCTACACATTCACCACACAACTAAAAACAAATGTGATTTAACGCTTTTATTCAAAATTGATCACCGAGACGAAAGCAGAGCAGATCAGAGACAAAAATAACGATTTTTTTTAAATTCTCTCACGCGCAGTGCTGCGAATAGTGCGAATGTCAATTTCTAATTATTTTTAGCGGCCGACAACAGTTCACACATCAAAAAAAGATAAAGGTTTGATGTTTTAACTTTTAAATTGTTCGAGATCAACTAAAACAGTAAAAATAGGTATAATCATTAGCTGGTTACCATTGATACATCGATGCATCGAGTAAATCAATAGACTTTAAAAACATCGGATTGATTCGATGCATCGTATAGTAAACATCGAGTGAATTCGATGCATCGATGTATATCGAATATCCCTACCTTCTACCTTCTACATTCTTCAAGTGGGCTTACTCGGAGTTGCACGCGCGTTCTGCTCTCTTCCGTTTTCTCGGCTCGTCGGGGAAAAACAAAAAGACTTTTTAAATTAATCTCTTCACGAAAGTCGATCAGTTTGTGTTTGTGTAATGGTAAGCCCACACTGCGGCCAACGTTCCAACTTCAAACGTTTGGACGATCGTGTGGAGGGGTGTTCGTACGTTGGAAGTTCGAGTTGGAAGGTTGGAGTTCGAGTTGGCCCGGGATCGCCTTCGAGGCGATCCCGATGGCCAACTCACACGAACCAGCCTGCCGCAGTAGTCCACACATCATTCTGCTATTAAAATGACGATGTTATTACGGAGAGTGGTATAACAATTGTTTGAAAACATGTCGTGTACATAGGTAAATGATTATACGTACGTAATAATTGCAGTCAACTGAAAAATATACAGCGTAGCTACAGCTGTTCCATGTCCGCCATTTTGGAGTTCGGAATTCGAAGTTGGAGGGTTGGCCGGAGCCACCACACGATCGGCCAACCTTCCAACTCCGAACTAAGTTCGGAGTTGGAAGGTTGGCTTCAGTATGGACGTAGCATGAGGTCTCAAATAATAAATATGGTTTCGGTACTGTCTCGTTATATTCTTTCTTTTTATTCGACTCTGGTAACCGTTAAAAACTTGAATAATTTGTTGTGGTACGGTTTTGTGTGGCATTTAAAACAATGTGAGCCTTCGAAGAAAACTGCGGTAAGAATACATTCAAGTTTATGAGTATACTAAAAGTGTTCTATTTTTATATTTTTCGTGGTTTAGGTTTATATTTGGATTTTCAAACGACACGTTTTTTTTAACCCACAATCTTAGAGGGATGTTTCGCAATGAAGAATCTTTCCCTATGTGCGCCGGTCTGCCTACTCGTTTCGCATAGATCGTGATTGGTACAAATATTTTATTTGTTATTAATATTGCACCAGTCCCGGCCTATGGGAGGCGGGAAATGAGTCAACAGTCAGCAGAACGAGGGAATTTCCACAGGATAAAGAAACAAAGCAGAATTCAAAGAATATTAATTTATAATATTTACTCATCGTAATTACTTACTTGTATTTTAGTACTCATAGTGCAGTAAATATTTAACTGGAAACATAAATAACCTGTCGCTTAATTGAAAATCTTTACTAGGTACCTACTTAGATATTGTTTTAGTTTTTACAAATTATTTACAATAAATCTTCACCCTCAGTACGATTTTTGCCGGGTCAAACCTTTTTCGTAGCTTTTAGCCCGACTTCTAAACAATAATTTTATAGTGTGTAGGTAGTAGATATTACACATAGACATACAAATAATATATTTTGTACGTATTTTGTAATATATTTTGTACGTCAGTGATATTACAGTTTTATTTATAAAAAAAAATCAAGCTTAATCGTTCCCTGCCGAAGATTATGGCACCCTTGAGGTGATTGTTTACCAAAACGGCGCTATATTTTCATTGTCAAAACGTGATAATATTTGTGTTATTTAGGATTTTTACTAAAAGCTTCATAAATCACGTTTTGGGAAACGTAGCGTCATTCTAATAACTGTTTTGGAATGGTTATGAAATTAAATTTCAAATTGTATTATTACAAATAAATAATAACATTTGTAAATATTAAAATTTAGAACACAAACATAATTTTTTTTTAAATGACCCACTTGATGTTTTTTGTGAAAACGGTACTAAAATCACAGATTATGTAAAAAAAAACACTTATTCTATCGTATAAATGTATAATAAACAATTTTATCACCTCACTTTTTTACCATTTCATACAAAAATATTTTAATAAAAAACTAACAATGTCTTGAACAAATGACAATAAAAAAAGATGAGGTTCGATTCGGCTCAGATAAATAATCTCTACATTCCATAGATATTTTTTAATACAGACGCGTAGCGTTGTTCATTATCGATATTCCGTTTTTTTTATTTCATGGTAATACTAGTGATGGAAATAAATCAATTTTTGTAAAATCTCTCGTGTTGACGTCAAAAGACGCTCTAATGTCTTGACCGCTATTATAATATTCACGTCTTTTGACGCTCTAATGTTCCGAGTGGTTAAGTAAGCGAAAAGAATCGCCATTATTTTGGAAAATTGTTTAAATATTTACTAATAATTTTGATTGTTAAAACTTAATTATTCATAAATTATAATGGATATGACGAGTTTTGAGTGCATATTTTTTGCTGATGTGTGAATTATTGTGTCTCTGTTTGATCTGTTTCTAATCGTTGTTTATTTCTACTTCAGATTGTAAATTTTGTTCAGAACATGAACGCAAAAGCTTTCCCAACCGGCGTAGTCATCAATACTCCATAGAATCCCCATCACCATCACGGAGGAGGAGGAGGGAATCCTCACTGAACTCCACAACCTCCACGACAACCTGCGGGGGATCACTTGATACAAGCGGAGAGAGGTGCAAACTGTGCCGGTCCCAACTCGCCCAACTACGAGGAGTACCTTGAGCGACCAGCAGGGACCTCTCCCGTCCAACTGAGGTAACTCCCCACACAACATTCACCCTAACACAAACCAACACCCTCCCCTCCTCACTCTATCCCCACCCCTTAGCCTTCAGCAAGCGGAGAGAGGTGCAAACTGTGCCGGTCCCCACTCGCCCAACTACGAGGAGTACCTTGAGCGACCAGCAGGGACCTCTCCCGTCCAACTGAGGTAACTCCCCACACAACATTCACCCTAACACAAACCAACACCCTCCCCTCCTCACTCTATCCCCACCCCTTAGCCTTCAGCAAGTTCTAGTTTCGCTAATATTGTCTTTATTTAATTAAATATTATAATTGTGATTTTACTCATATAGCTAAAAATAAGGAAAGATACTTCTAAAGAACTATCATTGAAGAAGAAGATAATAATAATAATAATCTAAATGAAAATATGACGGAGAACTCTACATAGAAAAATAGAAGCAGTTAATGGTCACAATTGAAAAATATATAGGAAAAAGAATTATGTACATAGTTGAAGATAAGATTGTTCATTCTAAAATTTCAAATATGACGGTTTGACAGAAGATGGAAATGGCAAAATTGGTAAACGCGCAAGTCCTGCATTTGAGTCCCAGTTTGTGACCATTATCTTTTTCTATTTTTTTGAGTTTTGTTCTCTTTCATATTTTAGTTTAGATTATTATTGTTATCTTCTTCTACAATGATATATTAAATTTATGGGAATAACCTTGAAAATTTATAAAGAAGAGAATTTTTCTTATAAAAAATTGCATACTTAAACTCTTCATACATATCAAAAATCATCAAGTACACAGCCATTTAAGGGCCGGTTCTCCCAAATCAGAATTTGCGATTCGGTTCTTTCTACGATTAATACTTTGAAAACCTTCCTGCAGAGGTTCCATCGTCTCATTAAAATAAATAAAGAAATGAATGTTTTGCCTTAGCGCCATCTGTTAAAATGACTGCAAAGTAACACGATTTTTATCAATATTGTTCGTTGATAAAGTCAGTAGTTTTATTGAACAGCAATCCAATTCAGTTTGCTTTACGTGCCCATTTACAAAAAGGACGCGTCGTAACATGGCAGAATTTAGGTCACTTTGTGCTTCGAGATTTGCGCTTTTTTTTCTCTATAGTCTTGAGCGCGTTTATTTTATTCAATCACAAAAATAACCCAGTTCCAGCTACTTTAGAGGGTATGCATCGCGGACTTTATTTTTAAAAATGTAATCAGCTATCCGAATACGAAAAAAAATATATACCTTATAGATCGTTTTAGGGCAGCGTACAAACAAATGTGAAAAATTAAAAATTTTACATTTACTTACAAGCAAAGTTTCTGACGTCATGACATCGTCGCGCTTGGAAGCGCACGTGTTCCTTCCTACATATCAGGGTTGTATTTCATCATCATTGGCCCGCGGGTATTTTTTTTCAATAATTTTTTTTTAAATTTTAGTTCTATGTTGCTATATTAATTACGTGTTTCTTTTTGTTGAAAAAACACATCTTACAAAATCGAAAGAGATACATACCTTTTATATTAACACAGCGCCCTTGAGGTGATTTTTCACAAAAACGGCGCTCTATAAATTATCCAATTATTATTATTATTATTATTAACTCTTGAGCAATTTTGAAACGTTACTTCATAGATATTACCACCGCAACGACGATTAGCTATAATTTCAATTCGTCAGTACTTAAATGAAAAAATATCGATAAACGATAGAGATACATACCTATACCTTTTTTATTACTTACTGAGCACTCCCACACACGTCACAGATTCCTACCCACCCTAACCCTAACACCTTTTCCTTCCCAGAACTTCCTCTCCTACCTTTCATAAAAATCCCCCCACACAGCATCCCCAAAGATAATATAGGACTGAGGGGAATCATTTTCTTCAGGTCCTCTTGTGTGGAGTTAATGAAAAAAAAATTATATATACATATATATATATATACTATATATATATTTAAAAAAAAAAACTAAATTAATTAAGGTTTTTCTCATAAGGTTATCTATACAGGGTTTCCGGGGATAAAGTGTACAAACTTCAGGAGAAGATTCTAAATGTAGTAAAATATGTAAAAATGACAACTTTTTTTCGAAATTTCAATGTTTTTTTTCCTAATAAAAATATTTTTCCGTAGAAGAACATACTTTTTTATAAGCAAACAATTCAACTTTTTTACCCGAAAACTACCTAAAAACGTTAGAAATAAATTATTTACCTCTTTTACTTGTACTATCATGTAGAATCACCTTCCTTCATCATCACCATTCAGAATCTTAACGACGTAAGTAAAGAAGTCGTGTATACAAATTGCGACTCGCGACCCATGTATTGGACGGACCTACTGTCGAATTTGCCCTATAAAAGAAAAGAAGAAGAAGAAAAATAATGTGGGAATCTTAACGACGTAAGTGAAGAAAGCGTGTAAACAAATATACCCCCATGGCACGGCGTATTGGATGAACGTACGGTCGAATTCTCCCTAGCGGGCCTGAAGATTCGACCTTTCCGCCGCGTTCATTTTGATTAATTCTGAAGAACGTGTTACAAATATTTAAGATGTTTCTAAATGTTTCCCTCCCGAATTTATTAATACATCGTCTAGAAAAATAAAATCTGGTGTGTACCGATAACTTTATATTTGAAAAAATCGGGTTATAAAGTTTTAAAATTGTTGTATGTAAAATAAATTAATGTGTATATATAACCGTGGCCGGTTATCCCATATATTTCTGGACTCCTTTCTATGGATCCAGATTCCTCTGAATATAGTACTCTCCCTACAGGGTGATAGCAATAATAAGTCGTAGGTAGACTATTGATGTTTATTCCGGGATAAAGTACAATGTTATTCTAAGGAAGTCTGATGGTAAGAGGACGAATGGACAACAATCGCACCCTTTTATACGTTCCTCATGTTGTCTCACTCATACACGCATGTCTCTTTCATACCGCAAGACATACGTTCACCACAGTAACGTATTGTTTTTATTAATCTAAAATATAAAGAACTTACATCTCCGGGTATCGGTTTGAATAAAAAAGTTATTATAGTTACGAATTCGCCGGAAATGATTAAAATGTGAGTTTTGAGCAAACAAAAATTATTAGGGTTGTGTACCGCCTTAAGAAGAGAAGACTTATAAGAAGACTTTTTGTAATTATTTATTTATTAAATGAAGAAACACACTTTGTAAAACACCACTTTATTAGAATTAATAATTATTTGACAGCCAACCAGGTTTCGCTTAGCTCAAGCTTCATCAGGGCTATTATATTAACTAATATAATAGCCCTGATGAAGCTTGAGCTAAGCGAAACCTGGTTGGCTGTCAAATAATTATTAATTCTAATAAAGTGGTGTTTTACAAAGTGTGTTTCTTCATTTAATATATAATGTCACACCACAAAGTTTTTGCTTCCTTCGATAAAATTATTTATTTATTGATTTAAACAATTCAATAATAATTATAAAGAGTAATATAACATTTATGCATCATAAAATTACATTCCAACATTTTTTATGATGATCTCGAAAAAGCAGTTTCTGTATTTATGTTTGGAGGGGACATTATTTATTCACATAGGTAAGAATTTTTTGTTACTACAAGTACTATTTTTAATAGTTTAAGTTATCAGTGAACTTTCAATTTAATTTTGAACTTTATTGGTTATAATTTACGATCTACTTTTAACTTCTCTAAATCTTATTTGTTTAAATTGTCAAATATAATTTAATCACTAACATAATACAATGAAGAATTGGTGGTTCCGAGATGGGCCAATAAAAACGGTGAAAGAACCCTAAACTATGTTGTACCAAGTAAAATACAATAAATTTTGCACATCAGAGGTATGTTAACAGCCGTCAAAAACTCGGATAGTTGAGCAAGCCCAATTCCCGCAGGAGTCATCCCCGATACTGCTGCTGAATTTACATCCATGGTATGTTTAGGTTTTGGGTCGCATGTGTTGACTGTAAATTTGGCGCGACACATGTTACATTCAAACAGTATTTTGGACATTAGGCCAACTCTTTTCTCAGATTTAACAGTAAGATTTCCAAATCCGCATCCGAAAGGAGAATGGTCCGATATGGATTGCAGTTGGCTTACAAAATAGAAAATGTCGACGATGCGTCTTTCTTCTCCTCCTTTGACTGCATCATTTTTATTCAACCTAGAAAAGCAAAAGCAGCATTAGAATGGATACCGATTTATAAAAAAAAAAAAAATTAAAATGGATATCGATAATGATTTGCATGCCAATATCATTATAAGTATGATAGACTTTTTAATATCTTTGTAGATTAGTAATTCACATCATCGGAACATATGTTTTTTCGTTAGTAAAATAAAATACATATATTAGTTTAGTGAAATAAATCAGTATCACCATATCATACCAATTGTAAATGCTTTGTGAAAGACCTCTCCGGCCGATGAGTTTCTTCCTAAGATGTTTTTTTTGTTCACGTATACGCGTGCTTCAGATTTACCGTAATAAAAAATAAAGTTAAGAGCATTGTTTGCCTGTGTCCAAACTCGCTTCCCAGTCTTTTTGTTGTCCCTTTCTAACGAAACAATGTATTTGCGGTGTGAGGCGGGTAGGTGGGAAGGGTAAATTGTATGTATTGGTGTGCGGCTGCAGCGCTAGCGAGCAAAATATGGTATTATAGAGTTTTAACAAAAGGGGCGCGTAATATTATGCTTCATTATTCGCGCGAAGCCGGGGATATTCCTCTTTTGTTGAGTTTATTAGTATTAGCATAATACGCTAATACGGGAGTCTCTCGACATATTCTTTAGTAGTGTTTGTTGGTGGGTCAGCGCAAAGAAATGCGTGAAAAAACATAAACATCATTTTATTGGAGAACAAGGGGAGTAATCTTTTTGTTTAGTGCCTTGAAATTAACGGAGACAGTATATTGTTATAGGATAAACGGGAATCGGATGCATGACGTGTGAGGCCGGTAGGTGGGAATGGTAAATTCTATGTAGTGGTGTCGGGCTGCAGCGCCAGCGTGCAAAATATGTTATTATGGAGTTTAAAAAAAAAGAGCGCGTAATTTCATGCTTGAATATTCGCGCGAAGCCGGGGAAATTTCCCTTTTGTTGAGTTCTTTAGTATTAACGTATACGCTAATACGGGGGTCTCTCGACTAATTATTTGATAGTGTTTGTTAGTGGATCCGCGCAAAAAAATGCGTGAACAAACATAAACATCATTCTATTGGAGGATACGGGGAATGATAATTTTATTTAGTGCCTTGAAATTAACGGAAAATTTATATTGTTATAGGAGATCTGGGAATCGTAAGCATGAAGTCAAATCGGAAATTATTAATATATTATAATTAATATATCATATAACTGAGATGTTAACAATTTTCAACCAGGGAAATCTCCCTGGTTCTGGGGAAAAAAATATTAAGAAATAAAACCCAAATCATAATTTTGAATGTATGATGTAATTTTTTTAACCTTATAGAACATGATATTTAGTCATATTTTCTCATTGAAAAGGAATACTGACATTTTTTTAAAATTATTTATTACAGTTAAATAAATACATTTTTCTCTTCATAACTAAATAATTCAACTCAACTTTAACATAAATTTATACAGTACATGATTAACATATAATTTAAAATATCTAAGCTTTATAAACAACTAACCGGGTAGGTATATAATAATATACTATATATATGTATACCTTATTTTAAAGTCTTAATTCATTAAAATGCAATGAGCTATTTTATAAATATTGTACAAAAATATTAAATAGGTGCATATTCGTAATGAAATAGTCAGACCTGGGTACATTATTTAATAATTTATTGTAATACCTAATACTTATTAACAAAACACATGGGTATGCCAGTGATTTTTCAGTGAGCTAGAGTGCCAAGTTTGAAAAAATGCGACATTATTGGTGTTGTTGAAACTGAAAATGTTACAATAGCTTTTATTGACGAATTTCTTTACAAGTACTTATACCTACATAAAGCCGTAAAAAAATCGTACAAGTTTGCACAAACAAGCATTTTGCACGACTGGGTTTGTGTTTTCGTGATTATCTCTATCCCAGTGCATCTTCGAGAAAAAATATTATTTCCAATTTTGTAAGTACAGCATAAAATTTCAACCCCATCCTATCTTGCACCATCCCATGCCATCGGGGGCTATCCATCCACAAAAATATTTTCCCTATCCCATTACGCCCCCTCCGTTGGCAAATGCAACCCTGCTATGGTATCCCATTACGCCCCCTCCATTCGGATTCACGAGTTAGGGGGCGCCAGAAATAAAAAAAAAGTTCTCTAAGTGAGCGGTGGGCTGATTTGCGGGACTATTTTATTTAATATTGCAATACGGGACTACAACTGTCATTGCGGGACGGTTTGCTGCCTTAGACATGGCAAATAAATTTTATATGATTAATTTGTGTTATTTCACAATTAATTCATTTAAAATAATATAGGATATTTGCGGCACGTTCCAGAGTGAAAGATACTTTCAGTATCGCCCTGGTAAGACCACCATTCAGAATTGAAACGTTGCTTTAATTTGCTTTAGCCGTGTCTGGTGACCAGATCTGAATAGTCAGGTACTTCTTTACCTTCCTCTTCCCATCTCCTTCCCCTCCCCATACTTTCAGCCTCACAACATACCCCAATTGGGGATGCCCTAGTCTCACTGGCTACAGATGGAAGCAGTGGGGACTCTTGTGCGGTATTTATATATAAATAAAAAAGGTTTGAAGAAATAAAAGTTTAACCGCAAAAATGTAACTCCAACTAAACATCTTGACGTCTTTGTATACTTTCTCGAATTTTTTGTTTTTGTGAAAAATATATTTTTTACTTACAGTTTGCTTGAAATCCAATCATTTACATCGATGTCAGCATCAAATAAATCTTTTTGAGTTTTTATTTATTTTATATATTCAATAATTTTATTATTAAATTAATAAAAACAGTTTATTTATAAACAAGTTCTGCTGGTAATTATTACTATGCGTGACAGCTGTTTCGCCTTCTGAGGGCATTATCAAACTGTGGTCATGCCACATACAGACAATCTATTTATAGTAAAAATCTATTTATAAATTAAAATTAAAATGGAGTTCTACAAATTAAACTTGATAACAATAAATAAATAAATCTTTCTTGGGAGACGTACCCTGGGTAACTTCAACACCATTTACGGAGGAACTGAAAAAAAAATTACATTATATTCCTACTGTAAAAAAATTGTGAAGTATAATTTAAAAAAATAATAATGAAGTTAATTTTATATCACCTGTTCCGTGTTCTTTCTGACTTTTTAACATTGCATTTTCTGTTTTTGCGGTGCCAGCTGGGTGGCTTACCGTGTGTCCACTTTCGACCTAAAACACAATTAACATTTTGAATAATCAATAAGGTGTATCCTAAACTATTGATAAATTCATAATATAATTAATCACCATTATTAAAAATTCTCAAATTGTTATTACTTACCCATGTTTAAACCAAATATTGGCGATTATCGTAAAAATCCAACAAAATCGCCTTGTGGATACTTGCAAGGAATCGCGAACAGCGATGCCAAATGCAAGCAGTGTCTGGACTAGACACACACACACCCCCAGATACACCGATTGTTGATGTATGACGAATGAGAAGATATCTTTGTATGTATATGTTCGTTTACCGGGCGATACGAGTCCTTTCCCGGCCCGCACCTCTCCCGCCGCCCCGCACGAAACACAAATGCGTAAACGAGACAACGGATAAAAGCTTGCTATTTTTTAGTCGAATTCGCGTCTAACTTAATTTGGGTTTTGACGCAAATAAAACTTTTTTTAGTGTTGAATCAAATTTTATTGTATTCTTCATCATATGCCTGAGTCAGGATGTGGAGAGATTTTTCAAAAATAGCATCCATTCAGTCACAAAATATTTCCAAAGTTGCCTCCTAAATTCATGGATAAATGGCCTTGTTTGGGGCCTATATTTTGTAATTAAAAGCAAAAATCGAGAATCGGATCCACATCCTTACTTTATATATGCCTAACCTATCTATTAAAAAAAAAAAAAAAAAACAATTAGTTTCATATTTTAGCCGTAAAATCAAATCAAAATTTTGTATGAAACAGGCCGCGCATGCGTTCCTCTTAATATGTATCTCAAGCGGTAAAAACTCTTGAACAGAGAGCTCTAGAGTCATGAAATTTTTCACAACTTTTCTGTCAGAAATTTATAAGTCAATGATACTGTTTTCAGCTAACAATTTCGCTTTCATCAATTTTGAAATTTCATTTTAACTGTCAAAAATAAAAAAAACCCTGCAACGAAAGTTATGCAACATTGTTTGCTCCATATTTTTCAGAAGTCGAATTTTTTTGTAAATCCACCCTCTCTTATTGATAAATTTGTTTTAAATTTTACTCAACTGATAAACAACTCTGTATGTATCGTAATCCGTTGTTTATCAGTTGTGTAAAATTTAAATTATTTAAAAAAAAAAATATTCAAATCCAGAAAATCATTCATAAGCCATAGCAAACTTGACCCATCGTAAAACCTGCTTCTAGTATCTAGGTTTCATATTTTTTTAAATTAAAAGACATTATTCAATATTTTTCATTTATTTATGAGAGCTGTTTATAAAAATCACTTTTCATACAAAATCACAAAGTATAAAACACGCAAATTGTCAAAAAAAAACTACAAATACATAGGTACAGGTCGGCAAAATAATGCAGAAAAAAATTGAGGGCACTGTAATTGTTTAAAATGTTTAAATGGCATCACCAAGATAGCTCACAGGAAAATTTCGAAAAAAAAGCACCATGGTCCAAATGCATATTTTTTTCCCATACTGTGTTCAGAAATAAGTTCCAAAAGGACATTCTAAAACAAATTTATGTTTAAACTTTTTAAAATTACTAACGCTTTGCAGGAAGATGTGATGTGAAGGGGAAGAAAGACAAAATGAGTATATTGGTGTTGCCATAGCAATGAAAACTTTTAGTATCATTTGAATAAATTTCTAGATTATTTTGCCACACTGTACGTGAAAATTATTATTTTTACAAATTCGTATTTAGTTTATTTTAGATCATTTTTCAAATATTTTAAGCATAAACTCTTCAGTTATTCAACTTTGATCAACAAAGCATTTTTATAACATTTTTGAATAGTTCATTTTCATTGCGGTGGTAATAAAAATGTTAAGTGACCAAAATTTGAAAGCATAGTTCAGTTATTTCCGTTTTAAATTGAAAAGACTAGAATAACTAACTAATCATCCGCCATTTCTCCGCAAGCACAGGCAGAGGATGGACCGCCACACAATTCTGTCTTGGCTTGCACTTCTTGTTTCATCGACATTCATACTTTGTCCCACACATCATAAATTTTCCGTCATTCCGACATTTGACTTAGGTTTGATTCACTCCCCATGCCTTCCTGGGACATACCCACTACATACTTCCATCTACATACGCATCATATTGTTGGAATAGAACATAAATATAATAAGTGTATGTTTATGAAAATACGAATAGCGCATCTCTCAAGATGATTTAACCCCTCAGGCGCGCTCAGGTACGCTTTCGGGTAAAACTTATATAGGTCTCTTACTATTATAGTGAGAAATATGATCTAAACAGTTTTAGAAAAATAAAACACAACGCTTTATATTCAATCTAAAAGTTAACCACAAAAATAATTAAAATGTACAGCTTTATGAAACCAAAGTTTTCGACTGCAATTAGAAAAAAAAATTATAAAACTTTGTGAATTTTTTTATTAATTATTTTATAATGAAATGACAAAAAAAAGTGAGGAAACGATAACGTCTATAATAAATTTTTCTAATAAAATATTTGTGTGTTTTTATTTCGGTATTAGTAATTTTAGTTAGAAAAACGTAAAGTGAGACATTTTAAAAACTTTTTTATGTTTGCATTCAAAATTTTTATATATCAAAAATCATTTGTCTATTTCGAATTATAAAATTGGAAAGAGTATTTTATCATTTACATTCAGAAATATTACATTTATTTGGATTTTATTGCAAAGCAGAAATGTTTTGACCTTCTGACAAAATGTGAATGAGGACTAAGGGGTTAAACTTGAAGTACGCTTTTAATTTGGATTTTCACATTTTAAAAAACATGTAAATTGGAGAACTATTTTCGATACATACATATCTGACAAAACAAAAAGTAAAATTAATCTGCTCTATATGCAGTTGAAACAAGTAAACAAGTATATGTACTGCATTTTATGTATTGAACTGAGCTTCTGAACAATTTAAGTGTCACTTAACAGTTTATCGGCACAACAATGTTACGCTAAATATTTATCATACACTAAAATAGTAATAGAGCTATTAAAGTATGCTTTTAGAACTCTGTCAAAATAAGCAAGCAGAGATGAAAAAATGTGCACTTTAAACATTGATTTTTTTTTCTTCATATTATAGCATTTAAAGGCAGGATGAGGTGCAGACACCAGTACAATTTCATTCAGTCTTTTATTTTACAGCCGCGCAAGTATTTCATTTCAAAGGAGCGATTCTGTATCTTTTGTGGATACGGGAAAGATCCCATATACGGAATTGGCTGTCAAATTTGTGTGATTTTCTATGACTTTCAATTGCTTTTTCTATGGGTGAACTGGGCCGATGTCAGATGTCAGCTGTCGTATATTTTAGTTTAACCGGTCGAGAGTCATGCCTAAAACTACATAACTTCCATACTGGAAATTACGGAATGCATCACTTTGAAGTAGACATGGGCAGATTCATTCCTAGAACTGAATCGATTCAGTCTGATTCCCCCGGCCTTTTGAATTGATTCCTTTTATTCATTCCTTTAATTCAAAAAAAAAAATTGTGGTCTCCAGTGACATTTCATATATTGAAATCACTGAAGGCCGACAAGTTTCATGTTGACTTTCGGCCGACTCTTCCCGGATGAGGTTTTTCATGGTTTCCTCATTCCCGAAGGCAAATGCGGAAGAGATCCAAAAAATAAGGACATGACCGACTCCTTCCCACTCCCAACATAACACAAACAGACACGTATGTATGCATGAGCGCCTGCCGGTGGCGTGGCTGCTTGATGATGATGGAGCTTAGCAAAACATGCAATTTTAGTAGGGTTTTTAGATAACAATTTTTCCCTACCGATGAAATACAAGGCCTTTAAGTCTATAATAGCCAGGTAACATTTTAAAATACCCACATGAGGTAAAAATTGCAAGGCGCATATGACGCAGTAAATTTAAATGATTCATCTCTTCAAGAAACATAAGAATCTAGTAAATGAAAAAAAAAAATGAAAAAAAAATACCTATCATAACACCTTCATATAAATAGGCCTAGCATGGTGGTACAGTACTGACTTTTAATTTTTCTTTATTCATTGCTTTGATAGTTACATAATTTGTGGATCTTTGGACCACCATGCTAGGCATGTGCCCGTGTTATGGTGGTCGTTACTTGGTACAAGACAAATTCAATAATGAAACAACAAAATTATTAAAATGCTAGCAATGCCCCCACTATTTCTCTTTATTAATTGAAGCTCCGCCGACACAATCTATCATCACTTCAACCATAATCTGATAATCCATTTTATGCACATTTTACCCTTTTGACCTCAATAATTTTTCACTCAAAATGTGTTTGATGACAAAATCTGTTTGGACAACAAAAGGTTACCTCATGGACTTTTTTCAATTCACATAGTTTCCCCGCACCGTCTTTTTATACAGGGTGTATCGGCACTTACCCAAAAGACTTTGACCAGCGATTCCTGAGCATGTTTGTAGCAAAAAATGTAGATATAATTTTTTTTAATTGTATGGTGACAATTTTTTTCAATTAAAATTCTAAAGGTTCACAGAAACTTATTAATACCGAAAGAGAACAAGACAATATTCCAAAAAGGACCATATTACAAGGCCGTTAAAGTATACAACAACCTTCCACATAACATCAAACAAATTCAAGACACACACAAATTCAAATCATCACTAAAAACATTTCTTCTAAACAAATGTCACTATACTCTTAATGAATACCTGATGTAAATCAACTCTGCTTAGTTTTTTTTTTTTTTTTTTCTCGTATAATGCAACATTTTGGTTTTAATGTCTTATAACAAATGTCATTACCCCTATTTTTGTATTTTATTTGTACTTTATTGTATTTGTATTTTATTTTATTGTTTGTATTTTATTTTATATGTGGTTAGATGGAAGAAATGGGGTCTACCCATAAGCCACACCCTTTGTATTTTCAAATGTACAATAAAAAAATTTTGATTTTGATTTTGATTTTATATGTCGCAACTGGGTACAACCAAGCGCATCACGTAATACACACTCCGTCTCATTCCAGCAGTACTGT
Source organism: Limnephilus lunatus (assembly GCA_917563855.2). Lineage (NCBI taxonomy): Eukaryota > Metazoa > Arthropoda > Insecta > Trichoptera > Limnephilidae > Limnephilus > Limnephilus lunatus. The sequence goes on from CAKJTF020000010.1 coordinate 1,372,771, forward strand.
ACAGACGAGGCGGAGTGCTTAAGAAAGAAAAATGTTTTTGATTTTTAGTACCTAACTGAAAAAAATCTCACTGAACAGCAAAACGACATCTACATTTTTTACTCCAAATACGCTCAAGAATCACTGGTTAAAGTCTGTCGGGTATACGCTGATACACCCTGTGTAATAATGCTTTCACACAAACGAAGTGTTGAATTCCGCAAGTATCTTCTTAAACTTTCATATATGAAAGTTTGTATCGGCAGATCAACGCTGAAATTTGAGTGTTGATTTAGCACAGACTAGGTGCGTTGATATATCAGTCAGTGTGCTCTGAGACTAAGAAGGTAAAATACATATATTAATTAGTACAGTTAAGTAATTGTAACATGTTCTCTCCTGCACAGAGCAGGATGCACAAACTTCCTGTAGAGGATGGAGGAGCCCTTGGTGGCAGGAGACAGCAGCCATAGACCAGCAGGATCTTCACCTCGTAGTAGAAGGGGAACCAGCTGAAGAACACGTTGGTGATGGTCTCCGCACAAGTGAACAGCGCAAACACTATCCAGTACATCATCCATTTTACCTGCAAGAATAAGGACTAACTTAGAAACTACCAAAAAAATTTAATGATTATCAAATATCTTCTTCTTTAGCCACATCAATAACATCTGTGTACGTAAAATTTGAAACAAAACTACCATTGTAATTCGGTTTCGAATTCAAGAATTCATCAAAAGATGTCGCCACTTCCATCAGCAGGTTGCACGGGTACCCCCCTTAGGTATAAGGGGGCATCCATTCATTACTTGAGCACAACGGGGGGGTGGGGGGTCCAGCAAAATTTCACACTACTTGAAAAAATATACGAATTGACTCAAATTTATCTTACCGAGGGGGGAGGGTCTAGATTGGAAGAAAAACTGCTCACGTAATTAATGGATGCCCCCCTAAGTAGGTACTCCAAATTTGTGAATCTGAGTATCTCTTCGGATATGGAAAAATTGACGGTAATAGTTGTGAAAATAGTATCAAGCGGCTATATATTACATATGACGTCGTTGCCTGTCCAGGTTACTTAGTCCCGGTGACTAGCGATCACTGGATGACAGTGGATCCGAGGAACGGGCTATTTTTGGAACAACTTCCTATCGGATTAATAAAATGGTCACCAACACTAACAATATTCAAAGCAAAAGCCGCCAGCCTAGGGCCTAGCAGCAAAAACTTGCAGAGAGGGTTTTTAACTGCTAGTTTCATATAATTACCGTTTCGGCTCAACAAATGTATGGATATTATCTTCAAAAATAACTTAAATTTTTTTATAAAACTTAAAACCTTAGTGTTCAAGAGAAATATTTTATAAAGCGGTAAAAATGCGGGGGCTTAATCACTGAAGAGAATAATAATGTAAATGAAATTTTGGTCTCCGGTGAAATTTTTTACGTTTTTTTTCTACAAAAATATAAAAAATACAGTTGGGGACGAGGTAAGAAGTTGGTTGATTACTCGGATTAGTGAGTGACCAGTGACAGCATGCGAAATTTTTAAAATCTTCGATGTGAAGAAAAAAAATTGCAAAAGAAAAAAAAAAGTCAACGAAAAAGTCAGCCATATGGCGAAGACCAAAATTTCATTAACATTTTTTACTCCAAATAATATCAGGAATCACTGGTTAAAGTAAGTCAAGTACGTCCCTTAACCAGTACACATGTCCTCTGATTTTACTAGGTGCTCTTACAAACTTCACCAGCAAGGTTAAATTAAAGAAGTGTAGTCTTTCCTCCCACCAGTCTGATGCTCCGCTTCCACCCACATCAATTCATTTCCTATCCCTCTACCATCCTTTTCCCATTTAAAAACAATTTATATTATATTCAAAATAAAATAAAAAAAGATTGACAATATGCAGAATTTTTTTTAAAATTTTATCTATCTCCAAATAAAAAAAATTAAAAAAAAAAATAGTAAATAAAAATTAGTAAATTAAACAAATTAGTAAATCTAATTTGTTTCGAAGAAATTCCTATAAACCCACCTTTTTTAAAAATCCATGAACCTAAAAGGCCCTGGACAGAGCATTAGTGCAATTTTTTATGAATGACATTGAAGCCAATTTTAGGGTGAGAGGAAAAAGAGAAAAACTGGCAGCCATCTTGTGAGACAATCTTTAGAAATGATTTGTATGCAAAGAGGTATAAAATGAACTACACGTTTTAATTACACACCACTTATTATTTATTGCGAATATTGAAGAAGTACACATTTTAATTTTTCATTTTATATTGTTAATCCCTCAGAATTCGGGCGTATTTTTTATAAGGTCAAAATATTACCGCTTTGCAATAAGATCCAAATGAATGGAATATTTCTGAACATAGAGTAAAACTAAAAACTGTTTTTGAAAGGTGATGAAATACCTTTACAAATATCATTATTAGAAATAAAACATAATTTTTTAAATATTAATTTTTGAAGTAAAACTTCTTTACGCACGCTTGACTTGGGGAGTAAGCTGGTGAATGCGTGACGAGAGCGTTACGAAAAGTGTGATCGGGAGAGACGAACAGAAGTTGAGAGGGAGATATAAGTTAGTGAAGATAGAAAGAGAGAGTTACGTTTCGTATATTACTGTAGGGGCAAGAGAGAGGTGCGAGCACACATTTTCTTTATGTCTTTCTCTCATAGCCAGTTACGTTTCGTATATCTAAGACACAGTGCAGGCCTATTGTCTGTGTCACACTATAGGAGCAAGAGAGAGCAGTGCGCGCGCACATTTTCTTTCTCTCTTCTTTTATAAGTTAGTGAAGTTTTTCTTCAGTCGTGTGGTCGCTCGTTTTTTTTAGTATAGGCTCACCTTACGTTTTTTCTATCTAAAATTACCGAAAACGAAAAAATAAAAACACACACACGTTTTATTAGGCAAATGAACGTTATTATAACCTCATATTTTGTCATTTCTTAAAAAAAAATTATTTTAAATTCTCGAAGTTGTTTTCATAGAGGTGCACATATAAATTTTTCTATTGTTAAATTCTAGATATGAATACAAAGCGTGGAATTTTCTCTTTCTAACACCGTTATTTATATTATTATTTCATGACAGTAAGGGAGATGCAACGATTTATATGAGACCTATGTGAGCTTAATGGACTAATGCAAATTTTTTTTTTTACAGTGAATACCGCACAAGAATCTCAACTGCTCCCGTCTGGAGCCAGTGAGACTATGGCATCCCCAATTGGGGTATGTTGTGAGGCTGAAGGTAGTGGGGAGGGGAAGGAGGTGGGGAAGAGGAAGGTTGGGAAGTACCTGGCTATTCAGATCTGGTCCTAAAGTCATTTTTAAGCAACGTTTCAATTCTGAATGGTGGTCTTACACCAGGGCGATACTGATAGTATCTTCCACTCTGGAACGTGCCGCAAATATACTATATATTATTTTTAATGAATTAATTGTGAAATAACACAAATTAATCAAATAAAATTTATTTGCGCACGCCGGGTTCGAACCCGCGACCTCCGGATTGTGAGTCAAGAGTCTTACCCACTGGACTACGGAGGTCATTAGCGACATCTAATTATTTTGGGTATTTAATGGAATGAGACATGTCATATTTAGTAAGTATAGCATTTTTAATACATCCTCTCCCCTCCCCCCCCCCCCCCCCCCTCTCACCCCGCGACCTCGAATAGCTCTGTCTAAGGCCATTTGGGTTCAAATAAAAAAATAGAAAAAGCCCAGAAACCTATTATAATAAGAGCGTTTCAGCAAACAGCATCATTGAATTTATTTAAATCTGTGGCAGATTCAAAAGATTTTCCACACAAAGGATTAACAAATAAAATCAACAAAACAGATTTACCTATTTCAGATCGCGATGGCTCGCGCAGCCAATTTAACATTATTAGATTAAAAATGATGATCGCAATTTGATACGAAAATAGCTTTAAGGACTGTGTGTACTAAAACTACGTGTATTCTTGATGATGAGCTGACAGCACCAGCTGTTGTCGGTTTTTTATAAAAAGAAAATATTTTTATTTTTATTAGAAGAAAATCATTTCATTCTAATTGTGTAGTCTTTTAAGTTTTTATTATTTGCTAAAACTAATCGTATTCAAAATGAGTTGTTTAAAAAAATCGCTTTTTAAAATAATGATTCATTATTATCTAATATTTAATAAAAAAAAGAAAGAGAAAAAATTACAACGCAAATATGAAATTGAAGATTAGATACGTAGAATCACAAACCGCTTTGGACTAAAAAATACTATATATCGTAATCATTATGTAGGAAAGTTTATTTATTATCTACCTATTTGTTTAAGTTTAGTTACAATAACTTACATTTTACAATATAATTTGATAATGTTGGCCTCACCAGGTAGCTGACACATGCTGAGGCCCCATCTTAACATATAAAAATTAATGTTTATTTGTTTGTCCCCTTTCAGAAACTTTGGTGATCTGTTTTGCGCACTTTGTATAAAAACTAAAAACATTACAAAAGGTGTGTATTTGTATTTGAAAAATACAACACAATAATATTTTATTTTTTTGTATTTCATATAGTTTAGCGGCAGGGAGAGAAGGCGGGAGGGGGAACGTAGGAGAGGGGGGTTTCGCGGGAGGGGGACGAGAGAAGGAATATGGAAGGGGAACGCAGGAGTGGGAGGGGAAGGCGGGAGGGGGGGGGGGGGGTTTCAAAGCGGGGAAGAAGGCAGGAAAGTGGAAGGGGAAGGCGGGAAGGTGGAAGGAAAACGCTGGAGGGGGCGTGGGAACGGGGGCGAAAAAGAACAAGGAAGAAACCATTTCTTTCTTTATGTGGCGTTGCAACACATACCGGGTACTCGCTAGTTTTATATATAAAAATTTTAAATATTTTTTTCTTTAATTCATTTTTTAATTGTGTATCTTAATTTATTTTGTTTTTGTTTTATTTTTTGTTTCAAGTGAAATATTGTTGTAAGCTTTTATTGCCTGGTATTTATGGTGTATTTGTCCAGGCTTGTGTTTACAGTCGGAGTTACATAAGTAATGAAAATAATTGTATAGATTATTTATTTAATAATGTGGTGTTTACGAGAACAGTAAAATAATGAAAAGTAAACTTCAATTTTGCACCGGCCTCCGCTACCCGAATTTCTTCCGATTTCTTATTTCTTACTCACTTTATTATCTCCTTCAAACATTTGAAGTTTTTAAGCTCTTAAAAAAAGATATGTTATTTTTGAAGATAATATATAGACGCGTTCCACGTCGAAACGCAAATTATATAAAAATTCACTCGATAGAAAAAAATCGCAAAGCATGCTCCGAAAATTATTATAAACACGTTTGTTTCAGATATTTCAAAAGTTATAGTTGTGAAAAAATTCACAATGTTTCTTTAGCTTTAGATGATACTTAAGAGCGAATAACCAGCAAATTTAAATTCAGATTCCGATGTCAGCGCTACACACTCGCTAGCGGGGATTTTTAGAACTAGAGTTCGTTCCGCTCCAAGCTTGGTTTCGAGATATACTAGCTCACGCGCTAGGACTGTATAGACGCCACAGTATGGGTCAGATGAAGATGTTAAATTCTCGCTTCCAGAATTTTGATGAGTAGTAGTTATTTGTAATTTGTATATCGAAGTGCATAAACATAAATAGATACAAGTAAAATGCGTAAACCCAGTAGGTATTAAGTAGATACCTACATGAATAAACAATTTGTTATATTCTTTTTAATATTTTGTTTTTAATTGTATTTTACGGCCATTAGATAACTCAGTATCGCCCTGATGTAAGACCACCATTAAGAATTGAAACGTTGCTTGAAATGGCTTTAGCCGTGTTAAGTGAACAGATCTGAATAGCCAGGTACTTACCCACCTTCCTCTTCCCTATATCCTTCCCCTCCCCACTACATTCAGCCTTACAACATACCCCAATTAGGGATGCCATAGTCCCACTGGCCCCAGACGGGAGCAGTTGGGACTCTTGTACGGTATTAATGAAAAAAAAATAGTAATATTCAGTTGGATTGTAAAAAATTACTCATTTTAAAATATTTATTCGTGTACATATTTGTTTATTTTATATTTATGTGAATACCGCACAAGAGACCCAAATGCTCCCGTCTGGAGCCGGTGAGACTATGACGTGACTATGGGGTATATTATGAGGCTGAAGGTGGTGGGGAGGGGAAGGAGATGGGGGAGAGGAAGGCGAGGAATTACCTGGCTATTCAGATCTGGTCACTAAACATGGTCATAGCCATTTCTAGCAAGTTTCAATTCTGAATGGTGGTCTTACACCACCCAGGGTGATACTGAAAGTATCTTCCACTCTGGAACGTGACGCAAATATATTATTTTTAATTTAAATAATTGTAAAATAACCCAAATTATTCAAATAAAATTAATTTGCCTACGCCGGGATTCGATCCCACGACCTTCGGATTGTGAGTCAAGAGCCTTACCCCTTGACCACGCCGGCCGTCAATAGGTAGTATCAGTAATTTGGAAGGCGGGTATGGGTACCGCCGCCTCGGGAACCATGTATTGGATTATCAACATCTCTGCCATAGGTCACCCCAAGTGACTTAGCAGGGGAGCTCGGGTTCATGGGGCGAGGTTCGTCTACGTGGAAGGTCGGATCAGGAGAGACCGTTTTTTTTACAATCGCTCGACACACTGCCTATCTCTACTTTGGGAATGCTGTGTGGAGGCTCGTTTTAGGGAAAGGAAGGAGAGGAACTTCGGAGAAGGAAAAGGGTATTAGGGGTGGGTAGAAATCTGGGGGGTCAGCGTGTCCAGGAGTGCGGATGTATGAGGCCATCCCTCCCACTGCCGTGCAAGGCGATGTTCCGAGAGGGTAAGGCTGGAGAAGTCAAAGGGACTCCCTCAACCACTTTTTCTAGATCCGACCTGCCATGCAGCTGGTGGGCAGATGCATCCGCCGCCAAGACCTGAACAAACCTCACCCCCACGAACCAAACGTTGCGAACCGCTTGGGATGACCTACGGCAGACGTGTTGATTATCTAATAAATGGTTCTCGGGGCAGTGGTACCCATACCCGATTCTCGTGTTTGTTATTTTTGTAATACGAAAAATGGATATAAAAAAGGCCTACCCTCCCACCCCCTTTCAACCCCCCCCCCCCCCCCCTAAACCCCCCTCCCCTAACACCTCTCCACCCCCCGGCTCCTTTACCCCCCCCCCCCCCCCCCCCAGCCACCCCTTTCATCTCATCTCAACTCTCCTCCAACCTCTCTCCCTTGGGAGCTGTTGGACTCTTATGCGGTATTACATAACAATATTTTTTTGGAGCATTTGGGACTCTCGTGCGGTATTCACATAACAATAATTTATAATATATATATTTTTTTAAATTTAGTGTGCTTTAGAGTCTTTAGACCACACGATTGAAGTAAAACTTAACAAACTTATAACAATAAATTTAAAAAAAAACATGCTTCTCAAACGGACAGCTGTATGCGACCTGAAAACACAAAAATTTATGTGAACCTATTCAAAAGCACTTCAACAAACAGAATTAAAGCGCACAAACCCTTTCTTTCTTTGAGTGGCCTGGCAACGCCCGCCGGGTGTCCGCTATATATAATGTTATATAGTGCAGGCGCTTGCATTATAATGCAGTTTTCCGGGACTTGGGATGGAACCATTACAGTTTAGTTGACCCCGAGGTTATGGTGGCCTTGCAACGCATGCCGGGTACCCGTTGTATATTATGTTATATAGTCCAGGCGCTTGCAATAAAATGTAGTTTCTCGGAACTTGGGATGGAACCGTTACAGTTTAGTTAACCCCGAGGTTACATTGGTCTTGCAACGCATGCCGGGTACCCGTTGTATATAATGTTATGTAGTGTAGGCGCTTGCAATATAATGTAGTTCTTGGGACTTGGGATGGAACCATTACAGTTTAGTTAACCCAGAGGTTACATTGGTCTTGCAACGCATGCCGGGTACCCACTGTATATAATTTATTTATTTATTTACGGAAAAATAGTCCATTAACAATAATACGAATAACATGCGTTCGTTAAGGCCCGACCCGCCTAGCAATCGATCACCGTTCGCATCGATTACCGTTCGCAGGACATTTTTCGTAACAATCATCACTTTTCGTAACGCATTTATCAGCTTACCCCCCATGTGTCGAGCGTGCGCAAAGAAGTTTTACTTCAAAAAAATTATTTTGAAGCTGTTGCGACTCTTGTGCGGTATTCACATAAGAATAATTTACAATAAAAAAAAATTTCAAAATTTTCATAAAAATATTCAATGAACATGAATTTTTGCGTTCGGTAAACCCTGTAGTTTTTACAAACACGAAACAATGAAATTGTATTATTTGGTTTCATTTTAAATTCGTCTTTTCCAAATATTACGATACAGAGCGCCGCGGAGACAACCGCCGGCTGCCACGTTTGCGGGCAGAGTGAATTCTCAATTCTCGAGTCGTCGAGCTATAAGAAAAATGGTAAAACGCGAGCTGTAAATTAATTAATATTAATTACTTCTTATGATTATTTTTCAATCAAAATTTTTATGACTTGTCAATAATGTCTTAGCAAAATAAGTATTTAAAAAAATCTTGAAATATATTAGTTTGGAAGTACGCAAATAAATACACAAACTGGCCAATTTACGTCAAGAAACACATGTACGTATATATTTTTTAATGATTTTATTTAAACTAAAATTAAAATTCTAAAACATACGTTTACCAGATAATGTATGGATTTATTTAACTGCATGATTATATGATTTGAAATTGGTGTTGTATAATACATGTACTTTTTTGAAAATATAACAAATCTGCCAACGACCTATGGTATAACCTTATTATACTTAAAATAAACATGTTTTCTCAAAATTTAATCCATACCTTTACTAGATAAAAGAACAATCTTTCAAAATCAATTTATAACTTTTTGTGGAAACGAGTCAATACGTCTAAACACTGATTTAAAAATGACATATTTCTGGTTTCTCTGGTAATGTCCTCTTAAGAGTATATTATAGGGGCAGAATTGTAATTTGCTGAAAAACGGCTCTCTAAAACGGCTTAATACTACCTTTCGTGTGTCATTCTCAGACTTGATATTTTTTGTTACCAAATAATGGACTTTTATTTTTCAATCTGCTTATTTTTTTTTGTAATTGATATAGGCATTCGACCATGAAAAATAAAAACATCGATACACCATACAACCCACTTTTAAAACTTCAGTCTATGATTATCGCACTAATAATGATTTTACACAATATTTTAAATTAAAAATATATACATAATACATACATCTGTAGAAGTACGGCCTCTTATTATCGTTATGATATCTGTGGATATTGATAATTAAATAAATACTTCATTTTTTCACTAAATTTGAACACGTTTCTTAGCTTCTACTCATTCCGGGCTGGAATCTCCCGTTGGCAGGTAGCGAAGCTGTACGCTCCTCGTTTGACAGCGTATATATTTTGAAAATACGGTCGAAGTGTTTCATTAATAGCTGTAAACATAGAATACCGACTCACTTGAAGCACTTCAATAATCTCAGGAAGCTACAAAAACAGAAAGTACTCGAAAATTCTCTTTTTTGGTATAAATTTTTCGAACTGTGACTTTTCAACGGCCATATTGTATAAATCGTTGAAAATATAACATTACATGTGCGTTCTTGGTTCTCGTTCCGAAACGGCGTTAGCGCGATGTTCACACGTGTGTGCGCACATACTTGCAAAACGTGCTACGCGCACGTTTTGCAAGTATGTGTGAGAATTAATTGTGCTGCGTACACACACACAGCTATAATATATGTAGCGTGGATTATTTCGGAATGTCAGTATGTTCATTTGTGAGCATTTGCTCGCCGTCGGTAAATTATGTACGCTGTGTTTGGTAATAGATACAAAAATTACCTTATATTATTAGTATTACTATCAAGTATAATGGACTAGAAGACGAGATAGGTAAACCATACGTCATCAAGTACACGGATGAAACTACTTTGTAGTGATAATGGGTAAAGCCGCGCAGTCATGGAAATAGTGAGCGATTTTTTTCGAAAAAATTACGACATCGAGTACGCGAACGGAAATGGTTTCATATGATAAAGGGGGATTAGAAAATGAGAAAAAGCAGGTCTGCCCACCGGCAGCCTAGCACGTTCCCAGGCAGCCGGCGTCAAAGTGGGGTAAAAAATAGTAAATTTTACGTCATCGAGTACACGAATGAAACCAATGAATAACATAGTCCAGATCGTTCTATTTAAGAATTTCTTGGTCTGCCGACCAGCAGCCTGATAGCTTTTAGTGTACGACTTTTTAATTATTATTATTTTTATTTTTTTTTCGTTTATCTGAATTATTATTTTTATTTCATTATAGTTTTAAATTAGATTGCCATATTTTAAAAAAATAAGCCATAATGATAAAAAAAAAAGTATTTGAGAGTTCCGAGTGTACCCATCCGTCGGGCGAGCCTTTCAACGCCAAACCACTTACGAAACCTGCCGCGGTGCCCCTCACCGCTGTCGCGTGTCCATATTATTGTACAAATTTATAATAATAATAGTCATTTTAAGATTGCCAAATAGTCCATAGTAGTTGGAAGTTCGAACAACTAACGCATCGTCGCCGTAAGAGCTGCGTTCGTTCGTAAAACGACGGAAATTTCCGAACCTCGCCCGTTTCATATCGGTTTTGCTTCCCCTGCTGCATCGATTACATCGAATACAAGATCGAAACTAACGAAAAACTGTAATATAGATCATCCCATTCATGACTTCCTTGGTCTGCCGACCAGCAGCCTGGCAGTTTTTTGTGTACGATTTGTTTTAATTAAAAAAAAATCAATATCTTTATTATTATTTTTATTTCAATATGGTTTTAAAAACTTAGAATGCCAGATATTAAATTAAATAAGTGGTAATGGCAGGCGCTTGCATTATAATGTAGTTTCCCTGTTATATACTGTTTTTATACAATACATAACTACGAAATCCATAATTATGAAGCAGAACTTGTTTATAATTAACTGTTTTTATACAATAAATAATAATATTATTGAACATATAAAATAAATAAAAAATCGAGTGTGCAAGACCACACGACTGAAGCAAAATTTCACTAACTTATAAAAGAACACATGATATTGGGGTGACATTGACATTGACATTCCAGACAATATTGTTTGTTGCATTTCACACAGTAGTACACACTCATGCGTCTTTTTTTCGCTGGGCAAAAGTTGCTCCGTTTTCTTTGGCATGCTCCGTTTCCTTTTTTAATGACATTGATCACCGTTCGCATCGATGATCACCGTTCGCATCGATGATCACCGTTCGCATCGATCACCGTTCGCATCACACTTTTCGTAACAATCAGACCTTTCGTAACGCATTCACCAGTTTACCCCCAAGTGTCGATCGTGCGTAAAGAAGTTTTACTTTTAAAAAAACGAGTGTGCTTTAGACCACACGACTCAAGTTAAACTTCACTAACTTATAAAAGAACATATGACATTGAAACACGTTAAAAAAGGAAACGAAGCATGTTCAAAAGTTGCACATGCTCCGTTTCCTTTTTTAATTTTTCGTAACAATCACACTTTTCGTAACGCATTCACCAGTTTACCCCCAAGTGTCAAGCGTGTGTAAAGAAGTTTTACTTAAAAAAAAAAATTATGTAATACATAAATACGAAATACATAATTACGAAGCAGAACTTGTTTATAATTAACTGTTTTTGGCTTGTTTATAATAAACTGTTTGTTTGTAAAATAACTTGTTTATAATAAACTGGGCATGTAGAGCGAATGAACGAAGAAAGTAGTGTAAGAAGAATATACAACGCAAATGTGAATGGTAGAAGAAGTCGGGGACGTCCGAGGAAGACATGGCACGATCAAGTGAATCAGATACTTGAGTCGGGCCATCCGGCCATGTCAAAAATCAGAATAATAGAAGAGAAAGAATGAGACGATGTATGAATGTGAGTGAGGCAAAGAGTGTGTGCCAAGACCGAGTTGTTTGGCGGTCCGTCCTCTCTGCCCACCCCTGCGGGGAAACGTCGTGATGGTTAGTTAGTTAGTTTTTATACATAAAATAATAATATTATTGAACATATAAAAGAAATAAAAAATAAAAATGGAGTTCTACAAAATAAACTTAATAACAATAAATGAACCACGAGATTCCAAACGTCGTTTATAATGGAAGTCCTGCGAGTATGAACGACCATGAACTATGGAAAAAAACCATCAACAAGCAAATTATGAAACATTTGTAAAAAGGATCATATTAAATATTCTACCAAAATAATAAGTTCCATAAGTTGAACACACTTTGTTATTGGTTTTGTTTTTACTTCGATATTTAAAAATATTGTGCTCGTCATATCATACACATGTTGAATGTTGAAGTTTTAAAATTGGCGAAGGCATCACTACCGCCACCTAGCGATCTAATAATGAATACATTTTGACAGTTTTAGAATTCGGCCGTGGCTATTACATCCCTTTAACAGAGCTGTTGAAATGAAAGTGTAATATATAATTTATTTATTTACTATTGTGACCATGAGGCTTTTACATTAAGTAATAATGTTTAAAAAAAATTACACACTGGTTAGTAGTACTCAATAATGTAGATGACAATTGTTAGGTACTGAGATTCGGTTTCGAACCGTTCTTGAATTAATTAACCAACGCTAATTTACTTACACCGCTGATAACTCAATACTTACTTATATTCGACTAGCTTCTAGCTTGGGTGTCCTCAGTTCAGCTTTGATACGACTTGAATACACTGCTAGGTTGCAGTTAAAACAAAATACAGGAAAACACAAAAATATCGGGACAATTGTAAATAAAAGGGTTCTCTTTTGCTATTAGAAAAAGGTTATATTTTCAGAAAGGACTCTAGGCCAGGAAAAGCTTAAATCCCTGTGAGAATGGGAGAATTTCGTGAAATAAAAGTGTCAGAAAAACATCATCCGCACAGAGATTTGCATTAAAAACCTGGCAACAAAGTTACATAATTTACATAAATTCAGTGTACATAGCAATCGCAGAAACACAATGGAGTGGCCAGGCTAGTGTCTGGAACACAGGTAAACGCTTCGATCAATTAAGTCTAGATAAGCCCTACCTAACTAACTTGCCTGTGAATAATGACGCCATGATATTAATGTTAACAATACAACTCTTCACCGTATTCCACCGCCTCGCTCAAAAAGCCTAGAGAAGCCAGTTCCTAAAACACAAAGTTCGTTCTCAAATCCCATTATGTAGTTTTGACATTCATCAACCAATCAGATGCCTTGAATATCACGCGACCCGTATTGTGGAGTTGAATTTATCACTCCTACTTGGTATAAACTAGCCGTACACGCTCGCTAAGTCGCTTGAAGAAATAACCCGAGGGCGTTCAGTGTGTGACAAGATGTGGTCTTTTAATTTTAAACAAGCCGTTATGTTTTGTTTTGAGCCTGTATGTCAATGTATTAGTGAACGAACCGGGCTACGTGGCATGACGTCAGAAATATTGCTCGACCAAAAGTAATTTCTTTAACATTATTACGTTTATTGAAACGCTGCCTAAAAGACATCTGTAAGGTATATTTTTTTTGTTGTATTCAGATAGCTGACTACATTTTCAAAAATAAAGTCCGCGGTGTGTACCTTGTACAATATTCGGAAGTGGTATATTTTTGTGTTTTAAAAAAATTAACTCGGTCCGGACGGCTGACACACAAATTAGTTTCAGTGTGGATCTTGTAGGCCGATAAAAGATACAACACAAAGCACTATGCGATCTGAACGGTGCAAAACAATGCAGACACTTTTTCATAAATTGGCCTTGAGCCTGCTTTTGCTGGCTTCTTGCGTCATTTTGAATTTCACAGGGCTTGTCTAGATATCATACGTCAATGGGTAAACGCAACTCTTCATACAGCGCCGAGCATCGAGAGTGAGTCTGGGTGGCGCTAGTAACAGGGATCGCGGTCCTTAGCAATAAGGGCACGACTCACGGGAAGCGATAACATGAAAGGAAAAAAATAACAAAGTGATTAGAAAATTAAGGCATCCAAAATGATAGGCCGTTCTGTGGTCTGTTAGGCTACCGGACAATGACCAGGGAATAGCAATTATTAAAAAAAGGATTTTCTATAAAGATTTTTAAGAAAGAGGTCAATCAAAACTATTCATGTGAGTGAAGGAAGTAAACATGTATAGCAGATAATATAAGCTCAAATGCCAGAACCGAGGATGTGATTATTGAAGAAATAAGTATTGAATTGGATTAAAAAAAAAGTGAACTTGGATATATGGTTAGAGGTACTTAAATTTGGCGATTGAGAGTCTCAACAAGCTCTCGTTGAGTTATCCGACCTTGCCTAAGGTTATCGTTGTGTTGATCGATAACATTAACCACTTCTCTAAAATCATCTTCAATGATCACATGCATCCTCTGGTTCTGGCATTCGAGCTTCAATGGCCATATTGTGAAGAACGGCACATGCATTGACTACCTTCCCTGCCATTTCTGGCGTATAATGCAGAACACGATGTTTTAGGAGACAGCGCCATCTTCCTTTTAAAATCCCAAAGCAGCGTTCTATGCAATTTCTGACTCTGCAATGCATTTTTGTAAAATGGTCCTCTGGTGATCCCGGTGCTGCGTTTAAAATGGGAGTCATCATGTATGGCCTAAGTGGGAATGCTGAGTCTCCTGAAATATTCAATTTATTTTAAAACATTTTTTTTTTAAAACAAAAATAATTAAAAATTGCAAACTTTAACAAATATTTATGTATTCATAAAAGAAATTTACCTAAAAGCCAGAAAGTCTCTCGGTTATTTGCTTCTTCCAAGTGTGGTTTTATGGCCATCATTTGCCATATATATGTGCATCGTGCGATGCACCTCCATACCTCGCATTTATCGCAATTATTTTTAACTTGGAATCGCAAATCTGTAGGGTGGAATAATAGTGTGATATATTATATGATCAGCTATTCTGTAAACATTTGAATAAAGGATATATTTATTTACCATGAGAGCATTCATCGAGTGGAAACCCTTTCGGTTGAAGTAGGCCTCTTCATCTACCTATGGTTTAACAATGGCGACGTGCGTCCCGTCTACGCATCCAATTACTCCGGGAAAATTAAATTTTTCTATAAACCTGAAACATATACAATTTAAATGCTTAAAATAGATATTTTCAGAAGAAAACTCACTTTGTGATGGCATTATTTATTTTATGAAAAGACAAACAGCTTTGTTTACATCATGCAAACGTGAATGGTAGAAGAAGTCGGGGATGCCCGAGGAAGGCATGGCACGATCAAGTGAATCAGATACTTGAGTCGGGCCATGTCAAAATTCAGTTGGCTGTTCATATAAATATTTTATTTTTTGTACACACATATTCTCTGAATGGCTATGCTTTTCAAAAGATTAGTAAAAATACATATATGAAAAAATACATATGTTTTGGTTCGATTAGAATGAATATTGTATTTTATTAATACTGTCATTGCAATATGCATGTATCATACACCATGTAATTGCTATTGTTACTATGTGTTTGTTTATCAATAGGTATATATTTTACCATTTCTCCTTTATTGTATGTGTTCTAAATGTGTAATCTTCTCTGTAATTATGTAAGACTTATGTTTTCCTCTATGTACAAATATAAAATATCACACCACATACATAATTTGTTTTTGTAATTATTATTGTTCCTCCCTTCAACTTCGATAGATACGACATGCTATAAAATTAATATTAGGTACGAAAGACGGCAAAGGTAAAAGGGTTAGAACTTAGAACAAAAAGGCACTAAGTCGGTGGTGATATTGGTTTCCATTCAAATCTACATGAAAAAACCCTTGACTCTGTGCAGAAACGGGCTGTCCGTTTGAAAGATTCTCCTAACTTTACAAACGGATTGCAATCTTTAGAGCACAGGCGTCGGCTAGGAATCCTGTGCTATCCTTGTTCTACCAGCATTTTATTGGAAGATGCTCCGAGGAACTAGTGTCCTTGATCCTTTCGGCACCGGTGCATAGTCGGGAAATAAGCCAAAAGCGCACCCAACACGGTTGACATTTCAACAGAGATGAAATATTACATAAAATAATTACACATTAGCTAGCCCATCATCGGAATATGCCACAAAATATAATAAATCTGAACATACCCTTGTTTTACAGCATTCCTTTCTTGCTGCGTTATTGGGAACTTGACATGCCTATGCATGATTCGGTTTATAGCCGACACTATTTGACGCATGTGTCGGCTAACCGTTTGCTGCGAAATGCTGTTGTGGAAGTCGTTTCCTACAACTTTTTGGTATGACCCTGTACCTAGGAAAGACAGTGTTGTTAGAACCTGAAACATAAAAAAATATTTGTTCATATGAAGCAGATATTAAGGAATGTGCTGTTAGATTGGAGTTTGACATTGTAAGAAAAGATGATAAATTAAAAACTTTGTATTCACTTTTAGCTCCAAGGGCACTCCGGTTGTTCTCCTAGGTACAGGGATTAACGGCCTCAACTCGTCACACAACGCTTTAAGATGAAGCCATACTAAATAATGCAAAATCATACAAAATCGTATGTTTTAGTTTTGAAAATTTGACCACTTAGAAGTATTATAGATGCTTCAATTAAATACTGCGTGTAGAACATACTTTGGCCCTTAAAAATATCGGTCATTTTTTTAATAAGTCTTTTAATAAGCTTAGAAAAAAATAAAGTATTAGGTCTATAAAAAACATTTTTAACTGAAAACTCTCCTACTTATAAACACTTTTTCGGATATGGTTTTATTGCATAATGTGGCAAATTCAGTTTCTTATATAATTATCGCGAAAAAAAATGATATTTACGCCCGAACCTCACAAAATAAAATATAATATGCATTTTCGCGTTGGTATTTTTGACATCACGACGACAATACGGCAGACGACGAATTTGCTATATCAAAGTGAACCTTATACCGTCCACCGAAGAACGACTGGCAGCCGCCCCCCTGTCTTCCGTCATTACTCCTCCGAACGGAGCGGAGAGCGGTCGTGTTATGCTCCGCGCCGCTTATTTTCGTGAAATCAATTTAAAAATTCCGTTTTATTGCTATAAACAATGCATAAAAAAGGAATTAATGTTTTTTACAGGCCTTTACGAAATCAACATGTAAAAAAAAAATCTCAAATATATTTTCCAACCTTTCCAAAAGCTTTTTCTCAAGTATTTTTAAACTCCTCCCATAAAAGGGCGTGAATTCCGATTTCGATTTTTTCCTGTACTAGTGGATCGCCTTAAAGAGGTCCTGCGACAGGCGGTAGTGAGCAATAAATAGTGATTCAGGAATGCTCATGGGGTTTGACAGATCCCTCAACTGTTTCTTCGGGCTGCCTCTACCCTGTAGGTAATCGTCTTGGCGAAAAATTCGCAAAGCAAATTGTAGGCGGAAATAACCTTCCATTGTGGCTAAAATATAGCACATAAATTATGAATACCTTAGATTGCAACAGACCCGTACTTATTTGGTACATAATATGTAAATATTTACTCAACAAACTACTATTTACTAAGGGAGAGGTAAAAAATGCATACAAATTCCAACCCATTTTGTGCAAATAGTTGTCAGTTGTAGGAATTGCTAAAACGAAGTGTAGGTAATTACGATAATAATTACGAATAAGTGCCTAAAAGTACGGCGGTTTGGTACACATCTACCAACCCGGTATCATTTAATTCCAAATAAATCATATTACTTACCTTTTAAAACGAGATATTCGAATAAAATATGTATAATGTCTCGTTAGACGAAATGTCAACTTCATAACCCAACAAAAGTTTCATAAAACGGAGGTCTCCCGATCCACTTTGGGAAACATGAAACTTATACGACTGAGTTCGATAGGGAGTACCAAAAATGACAAAAACCGGGCGTCGCTGTGGAATCTGTGACTTTCGGGTTTCCGACTGATAGAGAGTACCAAGTTTGGCGAAACTGACAAACATCTGTCAAAATACGGGTGTGAAACGTAGCGGTTGGCGGTTACGAGAGATAGAGAGTAACCCCCCAGGGGCAGGGAATTAGACAATGATCTAAGTTGTATTTAGCAATAATTGCCGTCCCACCGCCTCGGGTGTGGGTACGGTCGTTTCTGTAAATTATATAGTTGGGTAAACTTATTGAGTGACTTGGTTTGAGCCAAGTTTCATTTATTAGTAGTACGTCTAGGTCATAGGTTCTCAACGTGGGCGATAACGCCCCCTTGGGGGCGTTTGAGACCTTCAGGGGGGCGGTAGAAGATCCAGAGACAATTGGGGGGCGTTGAGATGGCACAGGGGGGCGTTGGCAAGTAAAAAAATATGATCTAAAAAAGACAAACAAAACACTCTTATCACATACTAATAAAGCAAAGTAAACTTTAATATTGGTTAATTTTTGTTATTAAAAACCCATGTCGGAAATTAAAAAGAAGATACGGCAATATGGTATGGATCCCACAAATCCATGCGATGAAGCCTTCTAGGTTTCAAGATCATTTTAATAAAATCAACCTGGATAAGAAAGACAAAGATGTGACCTATTTTCAAGACATAAAAAAGAAGTACAAAATTCAGTCAATTATATGAGTATAATTTTCAACAGCTTCTAAGCATAACGATGATGGACTTCGAGCTTCGTACAATATCTCATTGTTGATTGCTAAAACAGGCAAACCATATACTATTGGGGAAGATTTAATTTTACCAGCAGTAAAAGAAGTAATTACCACTGCGCTCCATAAACCAGCTGCAGATATCCGAAAAATTCCTTTGAGCAATAGTTCTGTGCAAAGACGAATTGATGAAATGGCTGAAAACATTGAAGAATCATTGAGCAATCATCTGCAGTCTTGTCGATTTTCAATTCAGCTGGATGAGTCCACTCTACCAACCAATGAAGCATTTCTATTGTCATACGTGAGCTTCATCAAAGATGAGAAAATATGTCAAGAACTAGCGTGCTTAAAAAATAAAATTCCTGACTTGCTTGCTGTGCATTGCGTAATTCATCGCCAGCATTTGGTTGCGAAAAATCTGAGTGTACGCCTACATACATCACTGCAATATGTTATCAGAGCAGTTAATAAAATCAGAAGTAACTCATTGAATGACAGATTATTTAGTCAGCTTTGCATTGCCAATGATGAAGATTTCAACCGATTGCTGCTTCACACAGAGGTGCGCTGGCTGTCAAAAGGTTCTTGTTTGACTCGATTTTACAATCTGTTTGAGTCTGTGATAGAGTTCCTAGGACACAAAGACACAGAATTGCGCGACAACCTAACCTCATCGAAAAACGATATTGCGTACTTGACAGACCTGTTTAAATTGTTTGTCAATCTCCAACTTCAAGGCGACGACTTAAATTTGATTAAAACAAAAAATTATACGTTGCAGCTTTTGTATCCAAACTACTATTATTCAAAAGAAATATCGGCAGACGGGAATTTAATAACTTCCCAAATTTATCAACTGTATCATTCCAGAACGACGACTTGCTTGTTTACTGTCAACACTTGGAAAACCTCCACAGTGATTTCAAGGAACGATTCCGGGATATTCACATTCTCATTTTCTTTGCACAAATAAGTGCATTTTCTTTGCACAAATGAGTGCAATTTTACCGCCGCCCCTGAACAATTTATTGAATAACCAACACATCTGCCATAGGTCACCCCAAGTGGTTCGCTACGTTTGGTGACTAAGCAGGGGTGCCCGGGTTCATGGAGGAATTTATCAGCAGTATGATTCCAGAACGACGAATTGCTTGTTTACTGTCAACACTTGGAAAACCTCCACAGTGATTTCAAGGAACGATTCCAGGATATTTAACGTGGACATACCAGACGGGGTTTTGGATCCTTTTTCAAATATCAACAGAGCAGGATCATCCCAGTTAGAAGAAGAACTAATAGAACTGACGACAAATGAGGAATTAAAAATTAAATTTAAGAATGGCTACCAAGAATTTTGGCTGCAGAAGCCGATTTCGCAACTGTACCCAGGATTATGGTCGATAGTTTAACGATTTTTAATAGCATTCCCATCGTCCTATTTAGCTTTAGCAACGTTGGTAACCAAAAAGAAAAATAGGCTCCATATTACTGATGCGGCGACTTACGTTTGTTTTTAAGTAAAAATTTTTTTTTTTTTTTTTTTTTTTTATTATTTCATAAATTTTTACAAGTTACATAATACAGCCAATTTTTTAAACTACCATACTAGGCTATTGCCCGTGCTGTGGTAGTCATATATGATACATTATTTTAAATAAACATGTAATAAAATATATAAAAAGGAAAGAAAAAAAGAACATATTTAGGGATAAATAAAATTAAAGATAAATACTAATACAGATAAAAATATAAGAATTAGAAGAAAGCTGAGAAAAAAGTGTATAAAGATATTTAAAAAAAGATTGAAATAAAAGATAGAAATAAAATTTGTCAAGTATTCTTCCCATTGACGTATGATATCTTGGTCGATGATTATGTTTATGTTCAGTTTTGAAGTTCTTTCTGCGAAAGAAATAGGAGAATATATGCGCCAGAGTAGTTTTTTTTTTTTTAAATGTAATGTTAAGCTCTTATGTGTTTTTTGAAGAAATCTCTTCCTTTTTCAGATATCCAAAGTTTAAAATGGGATTTGAAAAGAGATTTAGAATTATGTGACTTTATGTCGGCACTCAAAGCATTATATATTTTAGGAGCGATGAACCAGAATTGTCTTTGAGCGAATGAGGTTTTAGTTTTAGGGACCACGCAGCCCAGGTTTGATGAGAAACGAGTGTGTGCTTGATGTTGTGGAGCAACCAGTTGGTTTTTTTGCCATGTGTAACATACGCTAATCTGGATAAAAAAAATAACGATCGAATATCTAAGACCTTGAGTTTAGCAAAGAGTTCCTTTGAGGGATGGGTAGGTTTGCATTTAAATATGATTCTCAAAATTAGTTTTTGAACTTTAATAATTGGATTGATGATGGATTCAGCACAACCACCCCATCCCACAATACCATATGTTGCTATGGATTGGAAGAGGGCAAAGTATACGCTTCTAATGGTCTGTAAATCTAAGATAGACCTAAGGGAGCAGAATATATGGCAGAGTTTACGGAGTTTTTTAACTGTGTCACTGATATGGGCTTCCCAACGTAATTGATTGTCTACGATTAGCCCCAGATATTTAACTACCTTTGATGATTTAAGGACAGAACAAGTGCAATTAATATTAGGTGTGGTTACGGGATTGTGTAAGTTAAGTGAGCATGAATGAATGATTGGTTTATGACAGTTGTTAGGTAAAGTATGTTGACGTATGGAAAATGTCATATATTGGGTTTTGTCGATGTTAAGAGTGAGGAGGTTAGTGTCTAGCCAATGCTTTACTATTATTAGGGCATTATTAGTTTTTTTAATGACGGATTGCCATGTTTCGTCTTCGAATATTAGGACCGTGTCGTCGGCAAATGATAATATCTTACCTCCAATATTCATGGCACATAGTGAGTTTATATATATGAGAAATAAAATTGGTCCTAGTATACTGCCTTGGGGTACACCATATGACGCAGGTAATTTATTGCTTATATGTATTTTATCAGATTGGATGAGAGTTTGTTGTGTTCGGTTTATAAGATAGCTTTCAAACCATGTGAAGGCTATTCCTGTTATTCCAATCTGCTGTAGTTTTTTTAGCAGTAAGGGATGGGAGACCGTATCGAATGCTTTTGCCAGATCAAGAAAAACAGCAAGTGGTTTGCGACCAATGTCAAGATTAAGGGAAACAATCTTTGTGAGGACGGCTATTGCATCTGAAGTGCTCCTACCTTTGCGAAAGCCATATTGGTTATCCGACAGTATTTTGTTATCTTCGAGGAATTTACAGAGTCTACGTTTTACCGCTTTTTCTACAATTTTAGATATCGTGCTTAGTAGGGATATCGGTCGGTAGTTATTTACAGATAATTTGTCACCTGCTTTGAAGATTGGGATTATTGTGGCCTGTTTCAAGGAGTCTGGAAAAATGCCAGTTTTGAAACTTAAATTGATAATGTGTTTAAGAGGGGAGACGATATATTTTTGGATGTTTTTAATAATTTTTGCCGAGATGTGATCTATACCGGTGGAGTTACTATTTTTAAGAGATGCTATTAGTTCTATTATTTCAAGTTCAGTGGTGGGAGTAAAGTGAAATGGGTTATAACTCAGAGTATCGATAGGTATATTGTTGGCCAGGTCTTTCTCTGAGACGCAGTTTCTGTCCAAAATATTTTTTGCTAAGTTGGGTCCGATATTGGAAAAAAATTTATTGAAATGGTTAGATATTTTTTTAGGTTCAGAATTTACATGTATTGTTCGGTCTTCGATATCAACCTTAACAATAGGTGTGTCGGTTTTATTAATATTAGTTATATCTTTTATGATGTTCCAAATTTTTTTTTTATCATCGGTAGCTTCACTGATTTTTTTTTTGTAGTAGTCTGTTTTAACCTTTTCAATTATTTTTTTGCAATGGTTTCTATAACGTTTGTAGAATATGAGAGAATTATAATCATTGGGGTTTTTCCTGCAGAAGTTATGTATTTTATCACGTTTTCTAATACAATGGAGAATACCAGCAGTGATCCATGGTTTCAGTTTTGTTTCCGATCGTTTTTTTTTACATTTTGTATAAGATGTTGCATTGGCCAAGTGGTTTTGTAAAGTATTTATAAAAACATCGCATGCGGAGGTGGGATCAGTACATGAATAGGTAAGTTCCCAGTTTTCCTCCGAGACATGATTTAGAAGAATTTCATAAGAAATATTTTCTTGGGGTTGAGTGTTTTGGGGCGGTTTATGTTTTTTTTTGGTGATGGAAGTGATAATTGCATAGTGGTCTGTAATAGTTGATTGAAATATAATTGATTTATTGTCTAGTTTACTCTTAACAAATACATGATCTATACAACTGCCGTTTTTTGAGTCTGGTTCTCGTGTTGGAGCGGTGACAGCAGGGAAGTATCCTAATAAAGTTAATACATTTAGGTATTCATTGGCTTGAGGATGCATTTTGTTGATTATGTTTATGTTCAGGTCACCTATTATGTAGGTGTTTTGGCAGTGTTCTATGTTTGATAATGTTTCTTGTAGTGAATGTAAAAATGGGGTTATATTGTGTGTTGTTGGAGATCTGTATATGGTAAGAATTGTTATGAGACTATCTAGTTGAATTTGAAGACAGTTTGCGTTTTGAATTCTGACCTCTTTGACTGAGTGTGCGATGTGGTTTTTAATGTAAACAATGACGCCATCGTTTCGAGTTTGGTTATAAAGAGTGTTATAGTGATTGTAGTTTCTTAACGTTTTAGGAATGTAACATTTTTTAATCCAACATTCGGTCAAGATAATTAGATCAAAATCTAAGGCAAGATCAGTAAGAAGAATTAGTAGTTCATCAAAATTTTTGTTAATACTTCTTATATTCATAGAGAATATTGTAGGCGAAGAGTTACCTAGTAATAAATGACGAACTACTTCAGAATCATTTGTTGATGTAAGTGGGATTGGTGTTGAGTTATCTAGTAAATCTGCTAATTCTTCCATTTTTTAATTTTTTTTCTTTGATTCAATAGGTAATTGTAAAGATCCAGTGAAAGTGATGTTTTTGAAAGGATTAAGTTATTGAAGAGACATAGTATGAACATATAATTTATACCGGGTTTTTTAAATTTATGAGTGTAGAAATAAGTATCGAAAGCGATAGTTAAAAGTACAAATGTTATACATGGAATTCGAAATAAAGATTTTGTGATAAAGGTTGCGTTTGTAGATAAAAATAAGGAATGTTTAAGTACAGAAATGAAAAAATATTTAAAAAAATATCTATTGTTGGCAGAACTATAAACAATAAAATTTGATAAGGTAATTACACTTCTGATAGTTATTTTAGTAATATTGTTTTGGGTGATTGTTTCAATGTTTTGAATATATATAAAATAAATTGAACCATCGGTTTCTGTTGTAGGTAAGAGGTGAAAAGGATTTTGAGAGTTATTCGAAGCGATGACAATAATAGCAATAACATTGGCCTTCACAATGGATACAGAAACATAATAAGCAATAGAAGTGTTTTTTGTGATAATTACATTTATAAAATTCTGACATATGGAGTCAATATCAAAAATAGAAGATTTATCTTTGTTGGTACTAGAACTACTTGAAAAATTTAATAGGAAATTAAAAAAAGATTTGTCGACAACAATAATGTTTGCTGCTAAAAATAAATTACAGTTAAGTAATGTATGAAAAAAATATTTCAAAAAGTATCTATTTTTGTTAAAATAACAATCATTAGAATTTAAAAAGTTATTTTCGCTTCTGGTAATGTTTGCAGTAGTAGATGCATGTTGTATATGATAATACCTGTAATAATGGATAATACTTGCATGTTGAATATAAATAATAATAACCTGGAGAGTATTATTTAGGGAAATTATGCCATTGGTTTTTGTTGTTGGTGATAATAGAGAAGGATTTTGACAGTTATTCAGAGCAATGACAAAAATACACAGTTCGGTGACTTTTATAATAATAGTAGAAATTGTTAAAAATGAGGAATGGTTAAGTTTAGAAAGGAAAACATATTTAGAAAAACATCTATTGTTGGCAAAACTAAAAACAATAAAATTTGAAAAGTTAATTACACTCTTGATAGTAATTTTAGTAATATTGTTTTGGGTGATTGTTTCAATGTTTTGAATATTAATAAAATAACTTGAACCATAGGTTTCTGTTGTAGGTAAGAGGTGGAAAGGATTTTGAGAGTTATTCGAAGCGATGACAATAAAAGCAATAACATTGGCCTTCACAATGGTTACAGAAACAAAATAAGCAATTAAAGTGTTTTTTAAGATAATTTCATTTATAAAATTCTGACATTTGGAGTCTATATCAAAAATACAAGACTTATC
This sequence comes from Limnephilus lunatus, assembly GCA_917563855.2. NCBI lineage: Eukaryota > Metazoa > Arthropoda > Insecta > Trichoptera > Limnephilidae > Limnephilus > Limnephilus lunatus. The sequence goes on from CAKJTF020000010.1 coordinate 1,397,799, forward strand.
TTTATTGGTACTAGAACTACGTGAAATGTATAATAGGAATTTAGAAAATGATTTGTTGACAACAATAGTGTTTTTTGATAATAATAAATTACAGTTAAGTAATGTATGAAAAAAATATTTCAAAAAGTATCTATTTTTGTTAAAATAAAAATCATTAGAAATTAAAAAGTTATTTTCAATTTTGATTATATTTATAGTAGTAAATGCATGTTGTATATGATAAGAATTGTAATCATGGGTAATAGTTGCAGGTTGCATACAAATAAAAATAATCTGTAAAGTATTATTTAGGGAAATTATGCCAATGGCTTTTGTTGTTGGTAATAGTAGAGAAGGATTTTGACAGTTACTCAGAGCAATGACAAAAATATACAGTTCGGTGACCTTTATAATAATAGCAGAATTTGTTTTACAGTTAGAATCCATTTCAAAAATTCGAGATTTGTGTTTGTAATTACTGAGACTACATTTATTTTTTAAGTAAATATAATTATCAGAAAAACTAGATATTAAATGATTCTTTAAAAACAAGTTAACTTTATAGTAATAATGTTCTGTGAATGTGGTATTACAAAATATGAGGGAGAGAGAAGTAACTGATTTCATAATATTGTTGAAGCTAGAGAAAGATAGATTAAAAACAAATAGATAAGCAACATTGTAGGGCGAGTAGAGTTTATGAGATGTTGGGGGGGGGGGGGGCGATAAAAGATGTTTGTTTTTTTCATTGATGAGTAAAACAGGCGTCCCAATGTCTTTTCGCACATACACCTTTCCCTCACGGACCCAGGCGAATTTGAAGATGTTGTCCCGTGAAGCCTTCCGTGCAAGATACCAAAGATGTTTCGCACGAAAAGTTAGGTGTTCGGTGATGTAGATCTGAGAGCGAGTTCCTGCCATTCCGATGAGAGAGGTATTAAGTTTATTGTCTCTATTTGTAGTTTTTTTGTTGTACGTTTTGACGTCGCTTAAGAAGTTTTCACGATCAATGTTAGTTTTAAATTTAAGTATTATAGGCCTCTGTTGATCTTTATTGTTTTTTTGAGAGATACGGTATGCTGTATCTACGTTCTTGAGTTCCGTGTTGGCATTAGTTGTTTTTTGTATGTTAAATATAATGTTGTTCAGATTTTCACCGTTTATTTCAGGAATTCCCCTGATTTCCACGTTCTTTAATCTATTTTCTCTCTCAATTTGTTCGAATTGACCTAATATAAACAAACGAGCCTAATATAAACAAACTTCTTAAAACGCATCAAATTCAACCATCAGATAAGATAAGTTATAAATTCAATATCTTTTCAATGTTAATAAAAATACTTCTCTATACATATAATAAAGTATGCGTTTTAAATGTTATCATTAAAGCAATCTTCTTCTCAGAAATATGATAGAAGTCATAGCCTTTCTTACGATTACGTAATATTACAGTGTAATTACACATTTAAATATAATCGTGGCAATAGCTGTTTCAGAATCGCGACTATTTTTTACATAGTATGTAAAAAATAAAAACGGACTTTCAGGAAACCCATCGCCCCTCCCCCCCCCCCCCCGTAAATGCAGTTGGGGGGCGCTAGAAAAAAATATACTGTCAAAGTGGGCGGTGGGCAAAAAAAGGTTGAGTATCTATGGTCTAGGTTATAATCCAAGAGGAATTGATGGATTTCACCTAGTCCGTTTTTGATGCCTCCGTTTGCGTTCCAGTACGCTGCTTGGATATTTTAGGGTTGTCTAGTTATTCTCGACATTTAAATGCTGTTAACGGGTCTGAGTGGAGGTACCTGTACATTGTTATTTTATTGTAATGATGATATTAATGTTCGGGAATTTGATAGCAACAGGTGTCCCTGCTGCATGAAGTTTTGTAGTTGATCCATTGTTCTGGAGAGGGCATCTATTGCGTCCTGCGGGACGCGGGGATCAACGGAGTTTACTGGGGGGGCTTGGGGAAGAGGGGGGGTGACTTGTTGATCCATTAGGGGGGGAGGGCGGGGCTGGTTCGGGGAAGTATGGGTAGTGGTTGGCCGGTCCTGTGGGTTGGTCCTGTGGTTGTTTGTGGCGAAGTGTGGGAGGGGCCATGAGGGCCTTTCTGAGAGGTCTCGACTTTCAATATTTGGGTTGCGCCATTGGTATTGGTTGCGGTTGTAATTATTTTGTCGGGGGGCGTGACGAGGGATGGGACGGGCGGGGCAGCCTTTGTAATTGGCTGTGTGTGCCCCTTGACAGAGGACACATTTTGCCGGCGTATCTCGTCTTTTTTCACATTCTTGTGTAGCATGATCGCCGGCGCATTTTACGCAGCGAGGGCGAGCGTTACAACATAACGAGCTGTGACCGTGATTTTGGCATCGGAAGCATTGACCGATGCTCAGCCTGCTACGCAGGGTTTCCACGGTCACCCTGAGGTTTAATATTGTGTGAAGTTCCGTGTATATGGTCTTCGCACGGTCATTTTTTGATATTAGTGGGAGGGCTCGTCGCTGGGGGCCTGATTTCATCCTATGGACGGAGATAATCGGGAAGTCGGAGGCCAAGATGTCTGCAATCTCTTGGCAGGTAACATCCTCTGGAATGCCGCCGATTACCGCTTTCAGAGGCTTGTCCTCGGGAAGGCGGAACGAGTGGAACTCTAGGTTCCTTGCGGTGAAAAGTTTCGTGGCACGGAGGTGATCACGGGTGGTTTTAGGATAGATGTTAATGTACCGCGTCATGTTTTTTGCATGGAAATCAATTCCATGGTCTATGAGGGCGGCTTGGAGAGAGCTCCAGCCTGTCTTATTGTGGAGCATTATTGGAGGCACTCTTGAGTGGGAGACTACTATCTGAGGGGTCGGGGATGGGTGGGGGTTCTGGGAGGTAGAGGGTGCTGGTGAAGTGGTTAAAGGATTAGGTTGGGCGGGGCGTTGGGGTGTTTGGGGAGATAGTGGTGATAGTGGGAGAGGGGTGAAGAGGGTGGATGAGAGAGGGGTGGTTGCGGCTTGAGCCGTTCTTTTATAGGGCGGAGATGATGAACTTGAGGGTCCGGTAAAGGGAGGATTTGACGGCGTTTGCATTTGCATCGTAGGGGTGAAGGTCGTACGGCGACCGCGTTTCTTAGTGCTTCGGGCTTCTTCCCAAGGCATTTCGTCCGCGCTTGAGTCGGTGCCGACATCGGACAGCTCGTACTCTGGTTGGGGCAGGGGGAGGGGGGGGGGGGGCTTTTGCGGGGGCTCGCAAAGGAGGCGAGGCTTGTAAGGTGGGGCGGGTTGGAGGCGGGGCTAAGAAGGGGTGCGGGGGTGAGTAGGTCTCGGGGTGGGGACTAGAAGTGAGTCGTTCGCGAACGAGTCGGCTCAATGAGCCGGATTTTCACACGGATCCGTAAGATCCGGATCCGAACGAACGATCTTCACGGTTCGCGGATCTTTGCGAACCAACTGACCCGCCAGATCCGGTCCCGTGGGAGCCGGAGCAGTGTATCGTTCAACGGATCTCGCGGCTCGCGGGTCGCTACTGATGCGGATTGCTCGCTCGTTCATTCGTTCGTTCACAGCCACTTCAGTCAGCGACGCAGAAAAGTAAAATATGAAAGTAAGGTAACGGCTTACAGCTCAGTTCACCATGAGACTTTTCCACGTAGTGGAGTACCGTGGCTGTTCAGGGTGCATGTAATTACCGAAATACAATTAATATAATAATATCGGAATTCAAACGTGTGTACGTGCATAATACGTCAGTCGTGACGTCAGCGCTTCCGCCACATTAGAAGAGAATGTATGAGACGATGTATGAATGTGAGTGAGGCAAAAAGTGTGTGCCAAGACCGAGTTGTTTGGCGGTCCGTCCTCTCTGCCTACCCCTGCGGGGAAACGGCGTGATGGTTAGTTAGTTAGTTAGTTAGTTTTTATGTTCAATCTCCACTTTAAAATCTTAATACATAAATTAAAGTCGGGTTAGTTACACCAATTATAACTCAAGATCGGCTGGACCGATCTTTATGATCTTTGATTTGATGGATTTGTCTCCGCCCCGAATAGCAGAATAGCAATTAAAACATCGGAAAAGTTCACGAAAAAAAATCTTAAAAAGTATGGAACGAATTCTCATCCTTTGAAAGAGCTGCAGCAATATTGTGATAAGTATAATATTGAATAACTAATTTTAAGACAATTGCAAATCATAATGCAAATAGAGCGGTAACAATACTGCTCTATTCGTATTATGACAGTAATCATAACAATATGTGATTATAAATGTAAATAAGTATGTTAGTCGTAAATAAGAGTTGCAGGTCATAATACGAATAGAGCAGTAACAATACTGCTCTGTTCGTTTCGTATTGTATTATGGCTTGCAATTACATGTACAAACTCGGTTATAAAAATAAGTATAGTTCTAAATCACTATTCATAGAAGTCAGTTGTAAGTCATTAGTTGTCAATCTTAGTTATAATATAAGCCACTTGTAGTATTATAGGTATAGATTAAACGTATAAATGAATTTATAAAGCGCCCTTGAGGTGATTTTCTCACGAAAATGGCGCTATAAAAATCATCCAATAATAATAATAATAATAATTCTCGTTCTTCTCGATGAAGCCATACTAAATAATGCAAAATCATACAAAATCGTATGTTTTAGTTTTGAAAATTTGACCGCTTAGAAGTATTATAGATGCTTCAATTAAATACTGCGTGTAGAACATACTTTGGCCCTTAAAAATATCGGTCATTTTTTTTTAATAAGACTTTTAATAAGCTTAGAAAAAAATAAAGTATTAGGTCTATAAAAAACATTTTTAACTGAAAACTCTCCTACTTATAAACACTTTTTCGGATATGGTTTTATTGCATAATGTGGCAAATTCAGTTTCTTATATAATTATCGCGAAAAAAAATTATATTTACGCCCGAACCTCACAAAATAAAATATAATATGCATTTTCGCGTTGGTATTTTTGACATCACGACGACAATACGGCAGTCGACGAATTTGCTATATCAAAGTGATCCTTATACCGTCCACCGAAGAACGACTGGCAGCCGCCCCCCTGTCTTCCGTCATTACTCCTCCGAACGGAGCGGAGAGCGGTCGTGTTATGCTCCGCGCCGCTTATTTTCGTGAAATCAATTTAAAAATTCCGTTTTATTGCTATAAACAATGCATAAAAAAGGAATTAATGTTTTTTACAGGCCTTTACGAAATCAACATGTAAAAAAAAAATCTCAAATATCTTTTCCAACCTTTCCAAAAGCTTTTTCTCAAGTATTTTTAAACTCCTCCCATAAAAGGGCGTGAATTCCGATTTCGATTTTTTCCTGTACTAGTGGATCGCCTTAAACACCAATTACGTCTTTCTTCTCTTTTCTTCTCAATATCAAAAATTCTCACTCTCACCCCCTAAATTAAAAAAAACCATTCCCATAATGTCCATCAACGATGCGGTAGGAAACTTCCTCATTAGAACCATACAAATAATGAACTCCCGTGACCTAGTGGAAATTACTGAGGAGGAACTGGTCAGTGGAGGGAAGGCTTTGTTTGAGTTGGCCCGCCAACTGAAACACCGAATATCCTTCCCGCCCCTCACCAAACCCCTCTCCCCCGATAACATCGGCGAGGTGATATCCCAAATCACCTCCCCGCGCCCGCCTACCCCCGCCCCGTACGCCTTAGTAGCCGCGTCCCCACTAGAGGCGGACCAGATCTCGTTCAGTGAAAAGATCCGGGTCAGTGAACCGGCTCGATTGAACGACTGAATTAAGTCCATCTCTCCCCTCCCCTCCCTCAGCCCTCCTAACTTTATTAAAAAGGGAACCCCAATATTTTGGGGTTCCCTTTTTACTCGTTTTTATGAAACGTCAGTATCGAAATCTCAATAATAAAGGTAATCGCATAATGCACGTCCCGTTGTACCCGGGATACATAATTACTAATTACGTATTTTTAAAATTATTTATTACTACTGAAATGTTAGTCTTGTGACTAACTTAAAATTTCATGATGTCATCAAGAAATACGGGTGAAATTTGGAATCATTTTTCCGTTGCCACTAATAATAAAGACCAATTCACGTACTGTTCGCAACTAATTAGAAAATCGAAGAAATTAATTAAGAAATCGAAGCATCCCACCGTTCAAATTAAGGAATCAATGTCAACTGAGATAATTCAAACTCTGAATAATCCCGTTCCATTATTTACAAGTAATGTTCTAACATTCACTCTAATAAACAGACGTCCCCGACTTCTTCTACCATTCACATTTGCGTCGTATATTCTTCTTACACTACTTTCTTCGTTCATTCGCTCTACATGCCCAAACCATCTGAGGGTCCCTTTCTTAATCTTACTCATTATGCTAACATCAGCCTTACATTCTTTGCGGATATCCAGATTTCTCACACGATCATACATTGTTTTATCACACATACGCCTCAGGGATCTCATTTCAACAGCATTCAGATTACTTTCATCCTTCCTCTGCCAGTTCCATGCCTCACTGCCATACATCAGGGTAGGTACCAGGACTCCATTATGGATGGCCAGTTTCGCGTCTTTGGACAGTTTTTTATTAGCGCCAACGGCATTCAGTCCTCCATTAATGGAGTTACCGGCATTCACCCTTCTTTCAATATCTCTTTCAGCCTTCCCATCTCTCGTAAACACACTACCCAGATACACAAACTCATCCACCTGCTCCAAGTATTCACCATTCACAACTATATTGCATACTGTTTCCGTACTCTCTCTTTCAAATACCATGACTTTAGACTTAATTACATTCATCATTAACTCATTCTTCATACATACTTCGTTCATCCTAGATACGAGAGACTGTAGATCTTCCATAGTATTAGAAATCAGCACCGCATCATCAGCATACAACAGGCAACATACTTTCAGATTACTCAATTTCGCGCCCAATCCTACTTCTTTCAATTCTTGCATACAATTATCCATGTACAGATTGAATAACCATGGTGACATTACGCAGCCTTGCTTAACACCTTTTGTGATGTCAAACCACCCCGTAAAACCACCGTTCACCCTAACACATGCAACGCTTCCCTCGTATAGAGACGCAATTGCCTGTATGAGATTTGTATTCACTCCATACTTGGACAACACCTTCCAGAGATTTTTCCTGTCGACTCGGTCGTATGCTTTTTGTAGATCTACAAAGGCGCAGAAAAGTATCTGGTTTTTCGCTAGAAACTTCTCAGTGAGCATACGCAAGGAGAAAATCTGGTCCATGCATCCCCTTCCACTCATAAAAGCACCTTGCACATCCCATATTTTATCCTTTGTTTTCATTCTTACCCTTTCAATCAATATTCTTCCGTACAGCTTGCCGACTGAACTTAGCAGGCTAATAGCCCTATGATTCCCACATTCCATACGTGACCCTTTACCTTTGTATAACGGCATGATTACAGCCCTTCTCCAATCTAATGGCGTGTAACCCTCCTCTAAACACTGGTTAAAAAGTTTGCACAACCATGTGAGAATAATTTGGCTATCCCCTTTAAAGTATTCGGCAGCAATATTGTCGAAACCAACAGCCTTACCATTCTTCATGCATTTTATCGATTTTTTAATTTCGTCCACGCTGATCTTAGTAACATTCACTCCGTCATCGGTCATACCCGATTCACCACTGGCCTCACTATCACCCGGGTTGCTTTCGAAGACTTCCTCAAAATATTTCATCCATCTCTCTTTTATTTCTTCCTCATTCGTCAACATTCTTCCATCTTTCGATTTTATCACTTTCAGGCTTCCGTTCTCTGAACCACTCCGGGACCTTTTGACCTCCTTCCAAATATCCAAAATAGATAGCCATCCAAATAGATAGCCATCCTAGAAATCTAACACGCGACGCACGGCTGGAACCCAAACTGTCAGCCACTGACCCTGTGTCCTGTTTTAAATCGACCATTTGGTAATTTTTTTTATTACATAACGGTTTCGTTTCAAGATGGTGGTCTTTTAGATATTACCTTTTTATCCCGCCAGATTTCGCGTGATTGCAGTTCCTACTACGAACTGTCAAATCGAAATTTTTTTTTTTTTTTTTAAGTTTTCTTTATTCATTAGATTTTTCATTACATACATTGGGGATTTTTCGACCACCATGCTAGGCACATGCCCGTGTTGTGGCGATCGATTTTATATACAGTAGGTACATTAACAAATGAAATATGAAGAATGTGAAAGAATTAAGAAATTATATACATAAAATTATATGATATTCAAGAATACAAAAAAATATAAAAGAATCTAAATTGCTATAGAGTAATATAAAAGAGTTGTAATAATAATAAATAAATAAATAAATAAATTAATAAATAAATAATAATAAATAAATAATAATAAATCAAACAAAGGTATGTAATTATAAATATATAAAATAAGAGTAGGTACTATATGGTATGCATATGAGAAAGGAATTTTATTTTGTTGAAAATCTAAATGTGCATGGTTATATTGGTAGGTACATTATTTTACACCAATTTTTGTACAAATAAATGTTAGGTTTAAAAATAAAATGATGTTTTCCTCCAAATAAATTAAGTAATATGACATACTATACTATACAAATAACAGTAACAGAAACGGTTTAGGCAGATGTTGACCTTTAATAAATAGTATGGTAGGTACCAGCCTGAAAAATGTAACAAAAAAAATTGACTTTATAATGGTGACATTTCTTAGGAAAAATTATATAATTCCTAATTTTTTATTTTGGGAGGCGGGTATGGGTAACGCCGCCCGGGATCTATTTATTGGATAACCAACACCTCTGCCGTAGGTAACAGCAAGTGGTGTAACCGACGTGTTACGTACCCTCAAATGTTCTTTCAACGAAAAACATCCTTGGCGGTATCCTCTACAGTTCAGTGGTCATTTTTTGAGATTTCGCTGGAAATCCAAAAATCCGCTTGCCCACTGAGCTCGTTAGTACCGTACCGCCAGCGATCTTTTTCGTTGAAAATATTTTTATGTTTGTTTTCCAATTAGAATTTAAAGTTATTCTAATTGTAATATTGTATTAATAAAAAACTTTCATTTTACCATGTACAATGCCCCCGGTGCAACAAATAAACGCTATCATGCTCAGGTTGCCACCAGGGACATTTGTCAATTTATAATTTCAAACGTATTTTTTATGTTTCCCTTTTTTTGACATATTGTTAAATATTTTAACTTACGATCCTTGTAGGATAATGAAACTAAGAAATTTCATTCCGCAGTCCTACAAGGCATCGAGGGAAAGAGAGCCTGAGTCTCTAGCCCTTAAATTACTCAAACTAGGGCAATAAATGACCCTCAAAAAACACTTAGAAAAATTTCGGTAAAAATACGTTTTTCCGATTTTAAAAATCCGGGTGCCCCGTAAGATGGTGAAACAAACAGGTTTCATTAACACATCTTACGGGAGACCTCGTAAAAATAACATTGTAACTGTAAATAACCAGATATTCAGCCAAACGGCAAATCAAGTTATATTTTATGCGATTTAGCTCAAAAATGAGCTAAACGTCTCTAACTAAAAATCTAGCAATAGACAATTGGTTTATTTCATGATTACTGTATAATAACGAACACATATGTACACAATTAACTCTGTAGAATTATTATAAAAAATACATTTTAAGCGACCGCCTTCAACGGTGACACCGGCAAAATAGGGTGCCCACATAATGACCGCCCTATTTATACCATTTGGTCTGAGGACGAAAACCCCTCCACTTTTTCATAAAAACACTGCCCGAACGCTGTCGGGTACAAGTACCCCTTAAATGTTATGAAAATTTGTCAATAAATATGTTACGTTCAGTTCAAATTCTACTCTACAAAGTGTTTTTTATTACTTCCTACCACTGGAAGTCCTGCTTCCTGCTGCCTCCTGCTGAAGTTCTGCCTGGACGAGTGCCTGGTGCCTGCCGCTACAGCCGGCCCTAACTCTGGGTACTCCCAAGGCAACCAGGCCCAGGCAGAAACTAGGCGCATCCAGGGCCACTACCCACTGGATGTAGGGAGGCCAGCATCATCATCATCATTGGCAGACAAAAGGGAAGGAGTGCACAGCCACCGGTGCCCTCATAAATTTACAGTCTTGTAAGGACGACGACACGTCCGTTACAAGTGGTCCTTCGAGCCGGATCAGCTGCACCCCACGCCCACGCCTGATGCCACGCCTGATGTCACATCACGCCTGAAGCCACGCCTACGTGCCACGCCTGACATCACGCCTACGTGCCACGCCTGACATCACGCCTAAATACCACGCCTGATGCCACGCCTCATGCCAGGGCTAATGCCACGTCTGATGTCACGCCTCATGTCAGGGCTAATGTCACGTCTGATGCCACGCCTACATGCCATGCCTGACGTATCGTCTGAATGCCATGCTTGACGCCACGCCTACGTGCCACGCCTGAGGTCACGCCTGATGCCACGCCTCATGCCAGGGTTAATGCCACGCCTGAGCCACGACTACGTGCCACGCCTGACATCACGCCTCATGCTACGCCTGATGTCACATCACGCCTGAAGCTACGCCTCACGCCACGCCTGACGTCACGCCCGAGGTCACGCCTGCTACGTGGATTACGTGCCATGCCTGACGTATCGTCTAATGCCACGCCTGATGCCACGCCTGATGCCACGCCTCATGCCAGAGCTAATGCCACGCCTGATGCCATGCCTACATGCCACGCTTGACGTCACGCCTAGATGCCACGCCTGATACCATGTCACGCCTGATGCCGCGTCTCATGCCAGGGCTGACACCACACCTGTTGCCACGAGTGCCCACGCTCGTGCCCCCGCCAAGCTCTACTACTGAGATGGCACGCTCCACAGAAGAGAGCAACAATGAGCGAACACCACCCTCTACATCTATTGAGGACACGCTGCGCCAGCTGCAACGACAGCTGCGCAGCCAACAAAAACGTATTGATTGGCTGAATGCAGCCCTTCAACTACAAACCCGTGTAGGGCCGGCACAAGATGCGACAGGGCCTGCACAACCCCGTGCTGGGATCCTGCCGGCAAAAGATTCGACAGGGCCCGCACAACCCGGCACCGCAGGGCTGGCACAACCCAGTACTGCAGGGCTGGCACAACCCGGTGCCGCAGGGCTGGCACAACTCGTCGCAGCGAGTACTGCCTCGGAGCCAACCAGCCATGGACATCCGGACCAAGGAGAACCTTGGCAACTACAAGCATCATGGATGCACCCTGGACCTTCCGGCCCCGTACCGCCCTTGCCTCTGCACAATTCAAGGCAACAAGAAGCTGTACGAGAGATGCCCGTTGGACCTGTGCCTCTGATAAACCAGAGGCACCCCTCACCGCAGCCCCCTCACTCTGATGGGGGCCCCGGATGGATGCAGCCTGGACCTTCCGGCCCCGTACCGCCCTTGCCTCTGCACAATTCAAGGCAACAAGAAGCCGTACGAGAGATACCCGTCGGACCTGTGCTTCTGGTAAACCAGAGGTACGCATCACCGGCGCAGCCAGGGCCTGGAGGCCCCGCGCCGCAGCCCCCTCATTACAATGGGAGCTTTGGATGGCTGCAACCTGGACCTTCCGGCCCCGTACCGCCCTTGCCTCTGCACAATTCAAGGCAACAAGAAGCCGTACGAGAGATGCCCGTCGGACCTGTGCTTCTGGTAAACCAGAGGTACGCAACACCGGCGCAGCCAGGGCCTGGAGGCCCCGCGCCGCAGCCCCCTCACTCTGATGGGGGCCCCGGATGGATGCAGCCTGGACCTTCCGGCCCCGTACCGCCCTTGCCTCTGCACAATTCAAGGCAACAAGAAGCCGTACGAGAGATGCCCGTCGGACCTGTGCTTCTGGTAAACCAGAGGTACGCATCACCGGCGCAGCCAGGGCCTGGAGGCCCCGCGCCGCAGCCCCTTCATTACAATGGGAGCTTTGGATGGCTGCAACCTGGACCTTCCGGCCCCGTACCGCCCTTGCCTCTGCACAATACAAGGCAACCAGAAGCTGTACGTCAAATGCCTGTTGGACCTGTACCTCTGGAAAACCAGAAGTACGCATCACCAGAAGCCGCAACTACAGCGCCTTCCAACCCTGATGCAATCCTGGAGTCAACTGGCCACAAAGATCCAGGCCAAGAAGAAGCTTGGCGACTCCAGGGAAGATGTATGCAGCCTGGACCTTCCAGCCCCGTGCCGCCCGTACCTCTGCTCAACCTGAGGCAACGAGAAGCCGTACGCGATGAGCTTGTTGGACCTGTACCTCTGATGGACCAGAGGTACGCATCGCCAGCGCAGCAAGGGCCAGGAGGCCCTGCGCCACCGGCCCCGTACTACAAGAGGGACCCAACCACGATGCCGCCTGGACCTTCTGGTCCCGGGCCGCCATTACCTCTGCTCCACCAGAGGCAGCCAGCCGATCAGCAGAGAACAGCTGCCGGATCCGCTCCGCTGCCAGAGCAGTGGTCCCCACTGCCGCCTGGACCTTCTGGTCCCGGGCCGCCCTCACCTCTGCTCCACCAGAGGCAGCCAGCCGACCAGCAGATAACAGCTGCCGGATCCGCTCCGCTGCCAGAGCAGTGGTCCTCACTGCCGCCTGGACCTTCTGGTCCCGGGCCGCCCTCACCTCTGCTCCACCAGAGGCAGCCAGCCGACCAGCAGAGAACTGCTGCTGGATCCGCTCCACTGCTTGGACAAAGGTACCAAGCGCCAGCACAGATGGATGACCAACCACATCCCGCAGCAACAACGAGCCCGTCCTGCCCCAGCAGTACCACTGTCATAGACGTGGTGCTCCTCATAGGCGCAGTGAAGACGAGCCCACCCTGCCCCAGCAGTGCCACTGTCAAAGACGTGGTGCTCCTCAACGGTGCAGTGAAGACGAGCCCGTCCTGCCCCAGCAGTACCACTGCCATAGACGTGGTGCTCCTCAATGGCGCAGTGAAGACGAGCCCGTCCTGCCCAAGCAGTGCCACTGTCAAGGACGTGGTACTCCTCAATGGCGCAGTGAAGACGAGCCCGTCCTGCCCCAGCAGTGCCACTGTCATAGACGTGGTACTCCTCATCGGCGCAGTGAAGATGAGCCCGTCCTGCCCCAGCAGTGCCACTGTCATAGACGTGGTGCTCCTCATCGGCGCAGCGAAGACGAATCCGTCCTGCTCCAGCAGTGCCACTGTCATAGACGTGGTGCTCCTCATCGGCGCAGCGAAGACGAATCCGTCCTGCTCCAGCAGTGCCACTATCAAGGAAGTGGCGCTCCTCACACGGGGGGAGTCCGTCAACCCCATCATGGTTGTCATGGACCCCGTGTCATGGTTGTCATGGACCCACATCAGCCGGACACACGGCCGAGTCCTTGACACCATCCCTGCTGAAGACGACCAAGTAAGGACCGCCGGGACCCAGACGAGAACCAGAGTCTACGTTCGACCTGCCGAGAACCAGAGTCTACGTCCGACCTGCCGTGAAGCTCGCTGTGATCCTGCCGCCCGCGTCTACCAATGCAGCTTCACCTACTCATCCTACTACACGTCGTTATGACTAGTACAGCACAGCTGCACGGGGGGAGTGTAACCGACGTGTTACGTACCCTCAAATGTTCTTTCAACGAAAAACATCCTTGGCGGTATCCTCTACAGTTCAGTGGTCATTTTTTGAGATTTCGCTGGAAATCCAAAAATCCGCTTGCCCACTGAGCTCGTTAGTACCGTACCGCCAGCGATCTTTTTCGTTGAAAATATTTTTATGTTTGTTTTCCAATTAGAATTTAAAGTTATTCTAATTGTAATATTGTATTAATAAAAAACTTTCATTTTACCATGTACAATGCCCCCGGTGCAACAAATAAACGCTATCATGCTCAGGTTGCCACCAGGGACATTTGTCAATTTATAATTTCAAACGTATTTTTTATGTTTCCCTTTTTTTGACATATTGTTAAATATTTTAACTTACGATCCTTGTAGGATAATGAAACTAAGAAATTTCATTCCGCAGTCCTACAAGGCATCGAGGGAAAGAGAGCCTGAGTCTCTAGCCCTTAAATTACTCAAACTAGGGCAATAAATGACCCTCAAAAAACACTTAGAAAAATTTCGGTAAAAATACGTTTTTCCGATTTTAAAAATCCGGGTGCCCCGTAAGATGGTGAAACAAACAGGTTTCATTAACACATCTTACGGGAGACCTCGTAAAAATAACATTGTAACTGTAAATAACCAGATATTCAGCCAAACGGCAAATCAAGTTATATTTTATGCGATTTAGCTCAAAAATGAGCTAAACGTCTCTAACTAAAAATCTAGCAATAGACAATTGGTTTATTTCATGATTACTGTATAATAACGAACACATATGTACACAATTAACTCTGTAGAATTATTATAAAAAATACATTTTAAGCGACCGCCTTCAACGGTGACACCGGCAAAATAGGGTGCCCACATAATGACCGCCCTATTTATACCATTTGGTCTGAGGACGAAAACCCCTCCACTTTTTCATAAAAACACTGCCCGAACGCTGTCGGGTACAAGTACCCCTTAAATGTTATGAAAATTTGTCAATAAATATGTTACGTTCAGTTCAAATTCTACTCTACAAAGTGTTTTTTATTACTTCCTACCACTGGAAGTCCTGCTTCCTGCTGCCTCCTGCTGAAGTTCTGCCTGGACGAGTGCCTGGTGCCTGCCGCTACAGCCGGCCCTAACTCTGGGTACTCCCAAGGCAACCAGGCCCAGGCAGAAACTAGGCGCATCCAGGGCCACTACCCACTGGATGTAAGGAGGCCAGCATCATCATCATCATTGGCAGACAAAAGGGAAGGAGTGCACAGCCACCGGTGCCCTCATAAATTTACAGTCTTGTAAGGACGACGACACGTCCGTTACAAGTGGTTTGCTACGTTTGGTGACTTATCAGGGGTGCCCGGGTTCATGGGGTGAGGTTTTGTCAAGGTCAAGGCCCATGTATTTGCCCACCTGCTGCGTGGCGGGCCGGATCGAGGGAGACTGGTTGAGGAGGTATTTTGACCTCTCCAGCCAGAATCCCTCGACCCATCGCCTTGCACCGCAGTTGAAGGGAAGGATTCATACGTCTCCTACCATACCTCTCATACCTATTTCCTTCCTAGAACTTCTTATTCTTCCTTTCCTTATAAAAACCCTCCACACAGCATCCCCTAAGATGACATTAAGAAGTTATTTTCCCAGGACCCCCTGTGTGGAGCTAAAGTAAAAAAAAAAATTAAATAAATTTTACGTAAAATATTTATGGTTTGTAATTAAGTAGATCGGTATTTTAGTACATTTTTACAGAATTTATCCGGCAGGATTACAGCGAGCTTCACGGCAGGTCGTACGTAGACTCCGGTGCTCGTCTGGATTCGGGCGGTCCTTACTTGGCCGTCTGCAGCAGGGGTGGTGTCGAGGACTCGGCCGCGAGGCCAGCTGTTGCGGGGCATCGCAGGGTCCATGATGACCACCAAGTCGTCTTTCTTTATGGGATTGACGGTCTGGTGCCATTTTTGTCGGGTAGCCAAGGTGGGGAGGTATTCGCGGAGCCACCGCCTCCAGAACATGTCAGCTAGCTGCTGACTGATGCGCCACTGGCGGCGGAGACATACCTCCTCCTCTTGTTTGCCGTATAATGACAACTGGGGCCGGTTGCCTGCTGCTCCCAATAGAAAGTGGTTGGGAGTGAGGGGCTCCTCGTCTCTCGGGTCTGCAGAGACGTGTGTAAGAGGACGGTTGTTGACGGTCCACTCAGCCTCGGCCAGTGCTGTTCGTAGGGTCTCTTCTCTTGGGGCCCTCTCCTTCTCTCCGCCTTTGAGACGAGCCCTTTTTCGCCCCCGATTCGCTTTTGTCTGGCTTGTGTTTACACGGCCAGACACCTGCTATTTTATCAGCCGGCTGGACCCCGACCAGCCCACCGCCTAGGCCTCCGCGCCACCAACTGCCTTTATCAAGGCACCGAAGAAGAGGGAAGACCTGGCCCCACCGAGACGAACCCACATTTCAATTTCCATCCAGAAGAGGAGAAATAGAATCCCCGCCGTCCGGATGTTCCCCGGGCGGATGGAACCTGCCAACCCGGAGGATTCGCCGATCGAGATCCCCCGGGAGCCCGCCAGTATAGACGGCAAACCAAGACGGGATCGATCCTATTTACGATCCCTGCCTCCCAGCCCCAGATGAGCCACCCTGACCCGAGGACGCAGCCGGCTATCGCCCTGCCGCCCCCCGAGATGCCCGCGACCGGCCCAGCACCCGCACCCGGACCCAGCCGCCACGCAGTAGGCCCAGCTTCGGGCTACGTCCCACCCCCCAGACCCACGCTACCCCCCCAGGACATGGAGACGACCAGGCAGGAGGAAGGTTGGACGAGGCCGTCCAACCCCGTTAAGAGGCCCCTGTCACCTCAGGAACCCCGGGCGGTTGTTATCGGCAACCGCTTCGGAAATCTCCGAGAGGTAAGCGAAGGCGGCGGCGCACCGCAACCAAAACGCATTAACACTAATTCTGCTTTCTCTCCCGCAGGTACCAGCGGCCAGCCTGCCCGGAAAGATCGTGTCCCCCCGGTTGTGATGACCCTGGGGGCTCTCACCCATGCCCAAATCACCTCGGCGGTGCAGGGCCACATCGGGCACCCGAATTTTACGTTCCGCTACAACCGAGGCGGAACTGCAAATATCTTCGTGCGGAACATGGCGGACCACCGTGCTCTTACCAACGGGCTGCGAGCGGAGGCACGAGGCTTCCATACATACACGGCGGAGGCAGAAAAGCTGAAGAAGGCCGTAATCAAGGGCCTACCGAATGTTGACACGGAGGACATCGCGGCCGACCTGACTGAACAAGGCTTCCCCCCGGTGAAGGTCGTCAGGATGACTACAGCCTCGACCGAGTATCCCATTTACCTGGCCAACTTCGATAAGGAAGTGAATATGGGCCAGCTGAGAGCGGCAGTGAAGTACCTGTGCCACTGCAGAATACGCCTCCAGAAGCACAGGAGCAATCACCTCCAACATGGGACGCAGTGTTATCGCTGCCAAAACTTCGGGCACGGATCCCGAAACTGCGCCCACACCGCGAGGTGTGTGAAGTGCTTGGTGGAGCACGCCTCGGCCGAGTGCCCCAAGACCACCAGGGACGAGCCAGCCGCGTGCTGCAACTGCGGAGGCCCCCATCCCGCCAACTTCAGAGGCTGCCCGAAGAGGGTCGCCTACGTCGCCTCGCTCCAGCAGCACCAGCGACAGCCCCAACGTCAGGCCCCAGGAGCCAGCAGGCCACATCCTCAGGCGCAGCAGGCGCCGAGGACAGATGGACGCAGCTGGGCCAACGTAGCCGGCGGAAGGAGCGAGGAGCGACACGAGGAGCAGCCCCGCTCACAGCCCCGCACGCAGCCCCGCACGCAACAGCCCGCAGGAGAGGCTAGAAGCGATGCCCAACTGATGATGGCCCTGCTCGAGGGACTAGATCGCCTGCGACCGGAGCTGGCCGCAGCTTCCAGCGAAGCTGCGAGAGCCTGGATCCTTATGGGTCTCATCACTTCCACCATCAATGTCTGATCCCGAGATGGTGAACGTTCTCCTGTGGAATGCCCACAGCATCCGCTTCAAGACCGACGAACTGCTCGCTCTGGCAAACAATACTGACATTGACATTTTTCTGATTACAGAGACCTTTTTAAAACCTGACATACCCCTGAGAGTGCCCGGCTTCGAAGTACATCGAGACGACCGACCGGAGGGTGCAGGCGGAGGCACCGCCATATTCGTTCGTCAAACCATAACATCTACAAGAATCCCTACTCCGAAGTTGAAGCATACTGAAGCCACAATTATCGAAGTCACCATAGAGGATAGAGCGCATACCATCATCGCCGCCTACTGCCCCAAACTTCTGGTAAGAGAAGATTTGGATAAATTACTTAATTTGCGCCCCATTGTTGTTTTAGGAGGAGACCTCAATGCCAAGCACAATTATTGGAACAACTACCGAGGCAACGCGAATGGGAAAACGCTCTTTTCACATATGCAGACGCACAACTACACGATTATGGCACCGGACAAACCGACTCACTATCCAGCATACGCAAAGTATCCAAGTACTCTAGATATCGTACTTGAGAAAAACGCCAAGACCATCTCGCCACTGCGCACGCTGGATGAGTTATCGTCAGATCACCTGCCCGTGAGCTTCAGTATTGGAGGGACGACTTCAAGGAGCCCCAGAAAACGGCGAAATTACAAGGAGGCCGACTGGGAAGGATTCAAGAAAGAGATAAACGAACGAATGTACCTATCGTCGGCAACCCTGCGCACGAAGGAAGAAATCGACGAAGCCGCAAGCACTCTGACCGAAATCATCCAACTTGCACAAGACAACTACATACCTTACAAAGACGAACAGACTTTTACGATCAAGCTTCCCGAGTATGTCCTATCGCTCATCAAGGAGAAAAATCGCCTGCGGCGCATCTACCATCAAACGCGCGACGGCTACTTCAAAACCGCCTACAACACTCTGCAGCGGGAGATAAAACAAGAAATCACAGATCTCAGACGCGAACTTTGGACGAAGAAAGTTACGTCACTCACGCCCAAAGATAACAGCCTGTGGAAAATGGCGAAAGCACTGAGACACGGAGATAACACGATCCCCCCGCTTGAGAAGTTAGACGGCTCAGGGCTGGCACTTTCACTAGAAGAAAAGGCAAACGCGCTCGCCGACGGATTTGAGAAAGCCTACGCAGCCACGGACGGCCTACGCGACCCGGAAACGGATCGATTAGTAGATGAGTCTCTACAACATCTCGATCAAGCAGAGCAGACGGACACCGCCGACATACATTTCTGCACGCCGAGCGAAGTAGCCGTCATTATCAGGCGATTGAAGACAAATAAGGCGCCGGGAAGCGATCAAATACATAACATCTTACTGAAACATCTACCGCAGAAAGCAATAATTTTCATCACAAAGCTGTTCAATGCCTGCCTCATCACCGGACACTTCCCTCAGATCTGGAAAACGGCAACCGTGCTGCCCTTCTCGAAGCCTAACAAAGACAAGAGGCAGCCGACGAACTACCGGCCGATAAGTTTACTATCCACACTGAGCAAGGTATTTGAACAGGTGATTCTCAACAGACTTTTACCACATCACGAAGACACATTGCCAGACGAGCAGTTCGGATTCAGGAAAAGGCATTCCACTACCCACCAGCTCTCCCGAGTAGCGGAATTCATCGCCAGAAGATTCAACGAACATCGCTTCACCGCCGCTGCGCTGATAGACTTGGAGAAGGCATTTGACACCGTTTGGATCAGAGGGCTACTGCACAAGTTGCACATACTCAACACGCCCATATACCGAACGAGAGTGATACAAGAATACCTAAAGAACAGATCCTTCAGAGTCTTTATCAGAAACGCGCTCTCAACACTACGTGAGATTCCAAAAGGCGTGCCACAAGGGAGTCTACTGGGACCTCATCTTTTCAACATCTTCACACATGATATCCCCCGAGACGAGAGATGCAACTTATCCATATACGCAGACGACGTCAAACTTTACGTTTCCTCGCTGAAAGCAGACATGGCGGCCATATATGAAAAAAAACAGTGAACTAAATTAAAAGTGTCTATTATCCTAAACTGGATATCGCGCGCCAAACCAGCGTATTTTCATCACTAGAAGTGGATTTTTTAGTGCACAAAACTCAACATAACACCTCCACAACTGTCACTTGCAAACTAAACTAAATCATCAATTAAATCAAAACTAAAGTTCATAAACAATCAATAATTGCTAACCGGTCAAAACAAGTGAACCAATTTAATTGCATAATATATTAAAAAAGACTAGCTACATTAAATTATAAACAACAATATGAAGCCGTGCACACGAAATGCAGCCCGCAGCGGGTCTCCAGCTGCAACTCCTGCGGCGTCGTCGCAGATGGTACCAGCTGGTTCTCTGGCCGAGATTATGGAGAAGTTGAATAAAATCGATGTTGAGCTCACTCGCATTAAGCCAATGTGGGGTGAGATATCCGACATAAAGAAGAGCCTCGAATTCGCACTAGCAGCCATGTCCGATGCGGAAAAGAGGGTGGAGGTGGTTGAGAAGAGACTGGAGACCGTCGACCAGATAGTTTTGGAGGTGGCGTCAATTAAGAAGAGCATGGACATCTTCAGGTACGAACTGGATGAGCGGGATCAGCTCTCCCGTATGAAAAATCTGGAGATTAAGAACGTTCCATTAACGAAAGGGGAAAATTTACTCTGTATAGCCCAGAAAATAGGCGAGCAGATTGGTTTCGTGCTACAGCCAGAAGATGTAGACATCGTGACGCGAGTGGCTACCAAGACGACCCAGGTTAAGCCAATTATCATCCGGTTTGCTTCTAGACGGAGGAAAGAGGAATTTCTCGCTTTATCCAAAAAGGCCAGGAAGATAAGCAGCACCGACCTGAAATATTCTGGACCAGAAACTACAATTTATGTCAACAACCACCTAACAATTAATAATAAGATTCTGCTTTCAAAGGTTAAAAGCAAAGCACGGGAAGCAGGTTTTAAATTTGTTTGGGTAAAGGACTGCAAGATCTTGGTGAGAAAAAATGAAAATTCACCAGCTTTTTTAGTCACGAGGGAAGACGACCTCCAGAAAATAACATAAGAAAATACCTACTGCTCATCCGATTATTATTGCATACTCCTTCCTCTTCCTCCACACGCCCGCCTATCCCGCATCTCACATTGCCATCGCATAACTATTATATTTATTTATTACATTCGCACTACATTACCTTATTATATTTTCCTGTTCTCAACTCCTGTCAACTGCAAGATATTCTAACTTTCTGTACTCAATTTTTTATTTTTAACATACTTGGCCATATTTCAAGTGTCTATACATATTACACCTCATATTATGTTCACACATTCTCTGCATATTTTTGTTATTGACACTAAACTGAAAAAGAGTCCCTGCCTCTAAGTATTTTTTATCAGAACGTACGTGGACTGAGAACAAAAAATGACACGTTTCTTCGCAGTGTTACGACGTCACCCACGGTATAAAGGCCAAGACCCAGTTTACGCCTCTAGCGGTAATAATCCTTCTAGGAGGCTGAAGCTAGGCGGCTGGAAACGTCAGATTCATACGTTACGAACCTCACTTCTATGGATATTATTATCGCGGTGCAGCGCGTGCGTTTTGATTTAGGCAAAAAACTATAAATTTGAAGTATTACATGCACAATACATACAAAAGTTTGAGCGACGTTACGTATTAATTCTCTACAGAAGTGTTTTAAGTTTGAAAATGGTTAATAAGTGCGTTGTACCTCGTTGTAAAGGAAATTATGACAACGAACCAAAACGTCATACATTCAAGTTCCCAAATGTGCCCAAATGATGTTATATTACGTAATAAATGGGTTAAGTCTATTCGTCGGGATTTCATTCCAACAAAATATTCAACGGTAAGTCAAATGTGCTTATTTTTTTACTGCAAATACAGGATTCAACTTTGTACACAACCTCAATATACCTATATGAAAAACGTCATAAAAATCTATTGTAATGTGGTGTTTACACATGCTTATTCGTATTATTTTGATTTTAAAATGTGTTTATTGTCTAATTTAATGATGTTAGCTCATATCGTTGTTGTCTAATTTAATATTGTATCGGTTTTTGGCAGCTTTTTGGTGTAATGAAAGACAACACCATGAAAAAATATAAGTTTTCAAAGTGCCTAGATATTTAATATTTTAAACGGCTAAATAACACTATTTTTATGGGTGTACTGTACAATTGAAATCTATTATTGTCGTGCATTGTGAAAATCTACCTACATTATATTAAAACAAGTACAATTGAATGCATATTGATTGTTATGTTTGTACATAACCTCAATTTATAAAAACGTGCAACTGCGATTGTGATGTGATGTTTACACATGTTTATTCATATTATTTTGATTTGAAAATGTGTTTATGTTAACGTTGCTGTATAATTTAATATATTGTTTCGGTTGTGACAGCTTTTTGCTGTAATGAATGAGTGCCTAGATATTTAATGTTTATTGAACATAAATTAACACTAAAGTAATAACTTTTCAGGTTTGCGAGCTGCATTTTAGAAAGGAGGACATCATTACAACCAGTGTTCACACCAACATTCAAACTGGAGAGCAATGCATAATGAAGTACAAGAGGATGAAACTTGCTCCGGGAGCCAACCCATCAATTCTGCCAAATTGTCCAGCCTACCTGTCAGCGACTCCAACATTATCCCGAGAAAGTGTGGATGCAAGGAAGAACAGGAAAGAACTTATTAATTTACAAATAGTAGTAGAAAAGAGCATAGTTTCTAATGCAGTCTTTGAATCTCAGAACCATTTTTCAACTTTTAATGAATTTTTAGGTTGCATTGACAAACATAACTTCCCAAGTGATTGTATTACCGTGAAAAAAGAAAGTTCTGTAGTATTTTTTTTATCTTGCGAAAACTCCATTTCCAAAAGTCATTGCATCTGCCGTTGTCGATATAAATTTACAGTTAAGTTTATTTGTTGAATGCGTAGAATTAAAGTAAAAACACAGTAAAAAAAATATTCTTAACTGATTGATATACCCACATACACCATTCCCTCATCACTATTCAACATTTCAAAACAATATACCTCTAATATTTATACTACTTGTGTACTACTTTAGTTGTTATTATTTTCAGGTGCACGTTCTACAGCAGCCAGCCTTCAACCTCCAGAAACTGCAGCAGACTACTCTACAATCTCAACTGCCGGCAATCATATCCACCAACTACACAACATTCATATTATACATATTCCAACACATATCATTATAATCATATTTCGTTATTAAATGTAATCAATCATTAATTTTGTTTATATTTAGTTTATTCTTTAAGGCCAGTTGTTTCGCAGAATAACAATTCATCAAATTTCAAAGTTAATTTTCAAGTTCTGTTGAGGTTCTACTCAAGTTCTGTTATTATTTCAGGTATGTGGAATAACTTGCCCATATTGGTTTAATAACAGAACTTAAATAGAACTTTCACAGAATTTTTAAATTTACATTGGAATTTGATGAATTGTTTAAATTCTGTGAAACAACTGGCCCTTATTCTAAAAAAATTATCTTTTTTTGATACCTTCTCCAATTATAAGTACCAATACACTGTACTTAGAAATGTTGCATTTTTAATAAAGGATATTATTGATTTTTTACCAAGAAATTTTGTTGCCTTATTTTACCCGTCAATACTTTTTCCCCAATGTGCCATGAACCTATGTTTTTTGCACTTCAGTGTGTAATTAGTATAATATTTTCTCTCTTCAGATAACTATTTTGCCATAATTGGCACCTTATTAGATTTTTTAATCCATACTCATCAGCCTTCAGCGGCGGCCATCTTGATCCAGTGTCCTGGCCTTGTGGAGTCTAGGAGGTTTTGGTTACGAGCGGTGATTATGACGTGATTGGTATAACAGAGACTTGGCTTACTGATTCTATTTTAGATGGGGAGCGTTTTGACTCAAGATACAATGTTTTCCGACGCGACAGAAGTATCGAAGGTGTAACAATGGGTGGTGGGGTGCTCTTGGCTGTCAAAAAGGAACTCAATGCTATTTGTAATTACTCGTGGTGTTCTACGGATGAAGACATTTGGGTGACTCTTCGCATCCCACGTGCCAATGTATTTACTAGCGTTCATCTTTGTTGTATCTACCTGTCCAAAAGCTTCAATTTCAATGCTCGAATCTCCGCCTTTTCGAATGATCTAGGTTTTAAGCTTTTGAATCAACCTAACGACAAGTTTCTTATTATGGGAGATTTTAACCTTTCTGATATTACCTGGTCTCTTCCTGTGGATGAGGTAAACATGATTCCTTGCAACTATACTTCTACAATAAGTTCAACATTTATCGATAATATTAATTACTGTAACCTCCACCAATATAATGGTGTTCAAAATACGTTAGGAAGAATTCTTGATCTCGTTCTCTGTAATTTCTCGGTACGCGTTGCTCCCGCGAACGACCCGTTTGTTCCTGAGGATACTCACCATAAATCTATCATTATCACTGCTGAGTTTGTTGAACCCCCGGTCATAAAGGAAAACTCAATTAAAAGGCCTTCATTCCACAAAGCTAACTACGATGACATAAGAGACAGCCTGGCGCAAGTAGATTGGAACACACTTAACTTAACCGATTCCGTCAATCCTGCACTATCACATTTTTATAATATTATTAATAATTTGATCTCTGATAAGGTTCCATTGAGGCGTTCTGGTAAACATTCCTATCCCCCGTGGTATAGCTCATCATTAATAAAACTTATTCGCGAAAAGCAGAAATTTCACAGATTATATTATACTACTTATAAGAACCCTTCCGATTACATTACTTTTTCTAGGCTACGCACCAGACAGAAAAAAATGGCTAAGAAGTGTCATGAAGACTTTATTAATAATGCTGAAGAGAATATCGCCAAAGATCCCAAGGCATTCTGGTCATATGTTAAATCAAAAAAACTATCAGCATCTATTCCTAGCGTATTAAAGCATCATATTCCTTATAAATTATGCATGTAGGTACTAGAAGTTTTGGATCGATGATAAATTAAAATAATTTGAAAAATAATATTAATTATTTTTACTTTTATGAATAAAACCTCAAATTGCAATATTTTATTAAATGAAGACAATATTAGCGAAGATAAGTTTTTAGATTTTCACGGCCAAAAGCATTTTCGTTGCTAGTTTTTGGGGTGTTATGCCGTATTGCGCTACCTCCTTCTATAGCCGACGTTTCGGACAGCGTTGCAGTGTCCATCATCAGGGCAGATCCGGTAGATCCGACGATGTCGGATGTCACACATCGTCGGGTCTACCGGATCTGCCCTGATGATGGACACTGCAACGCTGTCCGAAACGTCGGCTATAGAAGGAGGTAGCGCAATACGGCATAACACCCCAAAAACTAACTCAATAAAAAATCTGAAAACAGAAAATCAGAAGATCCGGGCACATCTGGGACACAAACCCAGGACCTTCGGCTTTCCGGGCCGCAACTCTACCAACTGAGCTAATGTGTCCCAACCCAATCTTATTATTTTTAATTGCATCATACTGCGACTAAGAACTACCAACACTATCTTCATTTTCTATTGGCTGCTATATTTTACGTATGATTGCAAGATTAAAACCCGAACTAAATGCTATTTAGATGATGTCTGGATAATTCTTTATCCACTTTATTTTTAATATGCGTCATCTCTTGACTTTTCTGCAAGTCTAGGATGAAATTTTATTTTTATTTTTAACTTTGTGAGTAAACCGTCAAATTGTATGTAGATCATATTTAATTAAATGAAGACAATATTAGCGAAACTCAATCGAAAACCTGGAAACAGAAAAATCAGGAGAAGACATGTCCCAGATGTGACCATATCTTTTCCTGATTTTTCTGTTTTCAGATTTTCGATTTAGTTTCGCTATTATTGTCTTCTTTTAATTAAATAAATATAATAGCTAGCAGACTTCAAAAACGATCAAAATAATCAGCATAATCATAAAAATGGTTGTAAATTTTATAAAAAAGCTTCAAACGAACGAAATAAAATGACTGAATTGATTAATTGAATTCATTCACTTGTAACGCCATAAGCCAACTGCAAACTGCTAACTGCGCGGGAAGTCCTAATGTTTTTTACTGAGAACTGACCGATATCTAATCTGGTGCAATTCCTGGCTAATGCGGCGTGAAGGGAAAATTGCAACCAAATGCGAGATGCAGCACGGCCAAGGAGTTACAGCGCACTCAGTCACGGACTAAGCCCCCCAGTTAGACTTTGATGTAAATTTACAAGCTTTTTATTCAGTTCACACGGGCCTCTGGTCCTGGGGCCTCTAAAGGCCTCCATGTTCCCTTGATCAAATCCTAAACAAGGCTTTTAGGAACCAGGATACTGTAAAAAAACGAGTGTGCTTTAGACCACACGACTGAAGTAAAACGTCACTATCTTATAAAATAAGAGAGAAAGAAAATGCTCACTGCTCTCTCTTGCTCTTGCAGTGTGATACAGACAATTTAAAAAAAAAAATTATATGAATACCGCACAAGAGTCCCAACTGCTCCCATCTGAAGCCAGTGAGACTATGGCGTCCCCAGTTGGGGTATGTTGTGAGGCAGAGGATAGTGGGGAGGGGAAGGAGATAGGGAAGAGGAACGTGGGGAAGTACCTGGCTATTCAGATCTGGTCACTAAACACGGCTTATGCCATTTCAAGCAACGTTTCAATTCTGAATGGTGGTCTTACACCAGGGCGATACAGACAGTATCTTCCACTCTGGAACGTGCCGCAAATATACTATATATTATTTTGAATGAATAAGTTTTGAAATAACACAAATTAATCGAATAAAACTTATTTGCCACACCGGGATTCGATCCCGCGACCTTCGGTGTGCGAGTCAAGCGCCTTACCGCTGTGCTACACCTAACTGTAAACGTAACTCAATAGGTCTAACTGTAAACGTAACTGGCTATGAGAAAAAGAAAGAAAGAAAATGTGTGCTCGCACCTCTCTCTCTTGCCCCTACAGTAATATACGAAACGTCACTCTCTCTCTCTCTCTCTTTCTATCTTCACTAACTTATATCTCCCTCTCAACTTCCGTTCGCCTAGCCCGATCATACTTTTCGTAACGCCCTCGTAATGCATTCACCAGCTTACTCCCCAAGTCAAGCGTGCGTAAAGAAGTTTTACTTCAAAAGTAATTTTTTATTTCATTTTCTGAAAGATGCATTTGTTCTTAATGTTCTCACCAATTTTTTAAAGAAAATTCGTAAAATTGACGGAGATACAGCATTTTACATGAAACCTTTACAATTTGTTTGTTGAATTTTTTTATCCTTCAGCAAAACTATGTACGTAAAACTTCTCGAAATTACGTTTTTCAATCTGGTTGACAACATTTTATAAAAAACATACATCCGATTTGCATGCACCAAGTCTTAAACTGTTCGAAAATCCAGTTACTATGGCACAACAAAGGGATTTTTTATAAACGGCCCCCTTCTATTTTTTTTTGTCAGCGATGATGTTTTTCCACAAAAAATTGAAAATAAAATTTGCTGGTCCACCACTATTTCTTTTTTTAGATATCAAAATTCCCCTTCGCTTAAGACTTGGTGCGTGCAAATCGGATGAATAGTATTTTTTAAATGTTGTCAACCAGGTTGAAAAACGTGTTAAAAAGTTTCGAGAAAAACGCATTCAAAGTTTTGTTGAAGGATAATTCAAAATACAAACTGTTTCAAATGGTTACCCATATAATATAAAATACGTATAATATAAATATGTGCGATTGATGAAGCTATGCATACCAACTTGACTGTATTAGTTGAGACTAGATTGACCGAAGAACTTAACCTATTTTTAAACATACAGCTTCCGTTTTGATGGGGGTAAGAAATGCCGGCAGAGGAACCATCGATGGCAGATTTTCATGAAAACAATTTATTTAGCAATGACGCAAAAAAGTGTTCCTAACAAAATACTGTAAATATTTAATTAAAATAAAATTGTAATGGAGTTTTTCTACATGATGGGAAACGCAAACAAGTTATTTTTTATTTTATGTGAATATCGCAAAAGAGTGCCAACACTGTCAACTACTCCCAACCGCCTGGAGCCAGTAAATTTATGGCATCCCCAATTGGGCTATGTTGTGAGGCATGGAGATGGGGAATAGGAAGGGGGGGGGGGGGGGGAAAGGATATATATTTTTTACATTAGCTCCATAAAGAACGTCCTGAGGAAAAAAAACTCTCAGGGTCAATGTGATCTTTGGGGAGGGTCGGTGTGGAGGGTCTTTTTAGGGAATTGAAAGAGAGGAAGTTTTGTGAAGGAAAAAGGTTCGATTCAAACGTAGCGAATCAGTGGGGTGACCTATGGCAGCGTAGCATTCTACGAGTGGTAGCGCGTACCGCAGTACATTTCCTGGCTATTCAGATCTGGTCACCACAAACGCTAATGCCATTTCGCGACGTTTCAATCTGAATGATGGTCTTACACCAGGGTGATACTGAGAGTATATTTCGCTTTGGAAGTATACTTAATAAAAATGTTTCAATTCTGAATGGTGGTCTTACACAGGGTGATACTGAGAGTATCTCCCGCTTTGGAAATATACATCATATGATTAAACTGTGAAATAACACAAATTAATCAAATAAATTTTAATTTCGCACGCTGGGTTTAAACCCGCGACCTTCCAGAGTGCTAGTCTAGAGCCTTACCCATCGACTACGGAGGCCGTCAAATAGTTTATTCCAGTACATAGTTATTAAATTGAGAACAGTTTCATTTAATTAAAAAATTGCAAGCGTGCAACAAAAATCGGAAAATTTACACCAGTATTTTAGATTTGAATCCATAAGGAAAAATGTTTTAAATTATTCTTCATACCTACTTGTGTCATTGAAAAAAAATTCTAGAAAATTAATGAATTATCCTCCTAATTAAAATGTAGTAATATTATTCTGCATATAGTGCATATCCAATGCTTGGCGATCAAAGGTTGCGGTAGATAAATCAGCTCGGCACACATGCATGAAGATTGATTGCAGCTGGGATGACGGACGGCATAAATATACTAACCCCACGGACGGTCTGCCGATGCGCTGGGCGGATCAGCCGTCACAGCCGTCAGCCGTCGGCCGGCAGCCACCAGCCATCAGCCATCGGCAATCAGACATCGGACGTCGGGCAACTTCTCGTACAGGCCCGTAATAACTGGATTGCGTGGGATATACAGCACAGGGTCACTAAATTCGGTGGTGGTCGTTTGAGGTTAAAAAATTGGAGTGATTTTGAAGACATAAATGGTTAAAAAATTAAGTAGGTGCGTTTTACCCCTCAGGCTAATTTGTTCGCTTTTCGGAACAACTCATATGAGTCTCATAGAAATCATTTTGTATCCCTTGCTATCATAGTGAAAATATGATATAAACGGCGTTAAAAAGAGAAAACACCTCTATTCAAATCTAAATAGTTAACCCCAAAAAGTAGTAAAATGTATACCTTT
Source organism: Limnephilus lunatus (assembly GCA_917563855.2). NCBI lineage: Eukaryota > Metazoa > Arthropoda > Insecta > Trichoptera > Limnephilidae > Limnephilus > Limnephilus lunatus. The sequence continues at coordinate 1,426,922 of CAKJTF020000010.1, forward strand.
TTAAAACCAAAATTCAATTTGAAAAAAATTATGAAACTTTGGGATTTTTTTATTGATTATTTCATCATGGAACGACACAAAAAATGAGGTGACAATAACCTTTTCACTATAATTGTCTAATAAAATATGTACGCGTTTTCATTTTTTTGTCAGTAATTTTAGTTAGAAAAAACGTAAGGTGAGCCATTTTAAAAACTTATGTTTATATGCAAAAAATAGACATGAAATAGAACTTCGAATTTGATGAATTATTCAAATTGGTTTCCGGACAACTTGTTGGCACTTCGTCATTCCTTTGAAAAGTCATTAAAATTCATTAGATGAAAAATTTATGTTAAGCAGGTTAGGTTAGGTTAGGTTATGGGCTATTTTTCATCACTTTAATGACTTTTCAAAGGGGTGTTGAAGTGCCACTTTGTTCAGCTGTCAAGGAACCGTTCGAATTCTGTGAAACAACCCGTCCTAAGAGAGACAGAGCGCATGCTAAATGGGCTATTGGTTTCAAATCTACATGAAAGGCATTTTTTAAAATATACCCTTGAAACAATATTTTATCACTTCTAAGCCAATGAAAAATCTACTATAAAACGGAAACCATTTATTTGATAACCAACATCTCTACATCAACTCACTCCAAGTGGTTCACCACGTTTGGTGAGTTAGCAGAGGTGCCTGGGTTCACGGAGGGGGGGGGGGTAACGTTTGTTTAGGTCTTTGCAGCAGATGCGTCTGCCCATCTACTGCGTGGCGGGCCGTTTCAGGAGATTGATTGAGGGAGATCTTTAGATTGCGGTGAGAGTGATGGATTTGTGCATCCGTCACTCCTGGAAACCCTGACCCCTAAATTCCTAACCACCCCTCATACCTTTTTCTTCCCAGATTTTACTCCTTCCTTCCCTTAAACAGATCCTTCACTCAGCATCCCCTAAGATGACATAAGCCCTGAGAGAAATTATTTTCCTCAGGGTGTCATTCAGGGCAATGAAAAAAAAATTATAAATAAAATTTAGAAATTTTCTACAGAAGATCATGGTGGTGGATTGTGAATAAAATGACAAACTTTTCCCATACACCATAGATTCTCAACCTTTTTTGGCCCACCGCCCACTTTGAGAATATTAATTTTTCTAACGCCCCCCAACTCGTGAATCTGAAACAGCAATTGTCGTCACGATTATATTTACCACAACGGTGGTGGAGGGAGTGGAGGGGTGGGGGGGAAGGGGGGTATATATATAAAATAAATTTCAAGATATATGACAATTTCAAAAAAATTTAAAGACATTGCTAGAGTCATCCGTTTTTCTCGCTTTTTGCTGTTCGCTGTCGATCTAAAATTATTTCTTCTAATAATGGGATGGGGCCAAATGAGATATAATAATAATATTTTTTAATTAATTTCTTACACCATTACAAATTTGAATTTATTATACATAAGAAATAAGGCAAGAAATATGTCAATTTCAAAAAAAAAATCAGGCGGTGGTGAAGATTTCGTCAATGTGGAGAGACTCTTTCAAGAATCAAAAGAATTTGCCTTTTGAATCTCTCCTCACTGACGCCAAATATATCAATCTCGGAGGAGATTTGGTTCAGAAGCAAAATACTCCTCCCTACCGGGAGAACCATTGGCAAGTTATTCCTATAGGCAGGAAGATAGAATAATCTATGATGACGCTGTCTAAGTTAGTCATCTGGAACAAAGAGACACACGCGCTCCAAAATGGCTGAGTTCTCAATATAGCCTCGCAACAGTCTAAATAAGTGGGTGGCGGCATACCCCTCTCTTCTGAGCTGCAGGGAGTGAAGTCCCAGCATGCCCAGAAGAAAGTTCGTCAGGTAGAGCCATATATAGTGGTCGTACTCCCTCATGTAGAGAAATCTCAGAAACTTTTTTGAACCCTTTCAAACATAAGGGATCATCCCACCTTATGAGGATTCTAGATAAGCGAACCACTCTCCAGCCTATTGCGGACCAGGGAGAAGTATAAAATCTTCAGAGCACGGGTATCGCGAAAAACTCTGACGGTTATATGAGGACGAAATGTCAGCATACTTTCATACGTAATCACAAGATCCTTTATATTTGAAACTCGTTTGAGATTATGACCGAGCATGGTATACCTGTGTAAGGTGAGACTGGTATTCTCTGGTAAAAGTCAGAACTACGCATTTCAAGTTATTGAAATGAAGCTGGTTTCGTTGACTCCATTCTGAAATGTTATCAACATCAGCTTGACGGCGCTGGCAGTCCTCAATATTTCTTATAAGAAGAAATAATTTTAGATCGTCAGCGAACAGCAAAAAGCGAGAAAAACGGAGGACTCCAGCAATGTCATTAATGAAAATAGAAAAGAGGAGAGGCCCTAGGATCGATCCTTAGGGAACCCCAGAAAAAACAAGAAATTCAGCAGATTGGAAGATTCCGTGTGTGACAAATTGCTTTCTGTTCTTGAGGTAACTTTTAAAAAACTTTAATATCCGAAGGGAAAAATCCAACTGCGCAAGTTTTATGAGTAAGATATCATGATTCATAGTATCAAAGTCTTTGGAGAAGTCGTTATACGAATAGTCTACTTGGTATCCACTATCTAGACCTAGCAACATAGTCGGTGAAAACCATCAGATTGATTTCAGTGGATCTTCCTTTCCTGAAACTATGCTGTTCGGGGATAATGTATGCGTCTATCTGAGGCATAAGGAATTTATGAATTAATTGTTCAAATAGTTTAGCTGTTAGCAGGAGCTGATAGTATGGCAACTGGTCTATAATTTTCGATTAACTTTTTCGAACCTTTCTTAAAAATAGAACATATTTTTGGAAGCTTTCCATACTTCAGAAAAAGTGGAAGTACTAATCGCGAAGTTAATGATAAGACATATAATGGTGTTTTTAGAAACTCGGTGCACCCTTTAATAAAAAAATACGGGAACGAAGTCTGGTCTGATAGAGGGTGAGTTCTTCATGAGACTTGTGGCACTCATAAGGTCAGATTCCGTAAATATATCGAAATCAAAGTTTGAAGCTCCTCTGGTAGTAAATGTGGCCGTATTATTAATGTCTAGAGGTGGAGGGTCTTTATTGTAGACCGATTGAAAATGATCAGCAAATGCGTTAGCCACACTCAAGCCACGAAATTCTTGATTAACTTTTATCATGGTGTGTTCAAGACTCATCCTTCAGAATGGATTTTATATAGTGCCAAAACGTCTTGGGATCATGCGTGATGTTTTCTTCGATTTCAGACAGGTAGGCTCGATAGGCCACTCGAAACTCGCACCTAACTAACGCTCGGTAAGAACTAAACAGATCGTATTCACTCTGAAGGCCTCCAGCTTTCCAACGCTTATGAAGGGCGTGTTTGATCTCTATATTCGAGATGACTTCTCTCGAGAACCACTTCTCAGATACTTGCGACCACCACCGCTTGTCGTTGGCAAACGAAGCGCACTAGTTTCCTCGTTAATATCAATTAGGATCAACTTGTAAATCATTTTAATAATTTTAAAATTACGGCGCACAGCGAAAAAGACGTACGTCCTGCCGGCGAACTATCTGGAGCACTGAATGGGTAAGATGGGTTTCTCTGGGTCTTCTACCGCCCCCCTGAAAGTCTGAAACGCCCCCCAATTTGCTCTTGGTCTTCCACCGCCCCCCTGAAGGTCTGAAACGCCCCCAAGGGGGCGTTATCGCCCACGTTGAGAACCTATGCCATACACCAATGTGGGCTAGCCCAGTGTTCCTTCTTTAACTCCTTCCTGGTAAATACGGCCCTGGACAACGACCACCGACTATAACCATAACGTGGCAACCACTGAAGAGATCAAGCAATAGAAGGGTATTTTGGGCGTGTCCGTGTGATCAAAGCAAGGTCATTTTTGTCTCACCAAGTGAATTTGATCAAACATTTTTTTTAAATATCTTAATTACTTCTTAAATGAAAAATCATAGCATTGGTATTTAGGATGGATTGAAAAGTATTGTTTTAATTGGCGACATCCGTTTTATTTTACTTTTAGGAATTTTCTGTTCAGTGATTGCGGTCATAGATAAAGCTCCCCACTAACTTTAATAATTAATTAATAAATTGATACCACACTTGAATAAATCATGGTGGATGTTATTTATTATAATTTTTTTTTAATAATTCGTTCAATTTCCGGATAGCAATGCAAAATAACAAACCATAATGTTATATTATTCTATATTTAATCATGAGCATTCGACCTTATGACTTTCTAGGCCCTCGCTCAGTGAAAAATAATTTTGCGTCAAGACCTGTGAAAAATCATGGGATATTATAATGCCAATTTTGAAATCGACAGTTAAAATATTTTATTCTAGTTAGGTATCTACTGTATCGCTTGTCTCAACTATTCTTCATCAGTTCCAATTTTGAAAATTAAAGTTCAAAGTACCAGATTTCACGCAGAAATAAATAAAGCAAAATTGATATTTTTTGTAGCAAATTTCTAACAAGCATTCAAAATTAATATATTTTTGTAGAAAATCTTATTATTTCGAGCGTATATTAAATTTATAAGTGTTCCTGCATCGCTTCGTCCCTTACTAATAAAGGGACAAGGGATCCTATTGGTTGTTGCGGTTTCATGCCAACTCAGAACCACTTCAGAAAGGTCATTAAAAACCATGAAAAAATAATTTTAAAATAGCCGGTAACCCTAACCTAACATATTTAACCATTTTTTTCATTTATTTTTATTCTCACTCTTAATGACCTTTCTGAGGTGGTTCTGATTAGGTTTCATTCTGAGCTGGCCGGTCACCGGTTGTTGCACCCCGCCGCTCAGACTTACAGATGGTCTGACCGATATAAGGTCATGTGAGACCTCGAGAAAATTAAGTTACCTTCCGGGACTATCCGCGCAGCTTCAGGGTTTTGAAAAAAAAATTGTTTCAGTTTGTATTGGGATCAGTAAAGTTGAGAAAGATGGCAGAAATAATTGAAATTAATAATTTTATTACAAAATATTTTATTTTTACAAAGTAACACAAAATAAACACTTCCTAAACTATTATTTACATTCGTTGGTAATTATAATTATTTACAAACTAACATAAATACAAACATTTCACTGTTGAGGATTGGAAATAAGTAATAGTGCTGTTTTGATGTAAACTAAGTTTATTACTAATAAAATAACCACTCTTTGAAGGACATTTGGATATGGACTAATAATGAAGGAAAAAAGTCCACAACTTTAATTGGTTCTAATAATAGGGACTAATGTAATTAAAATACTATAAATCATCTAGATAACAGAAGCTATGAGATTTTGAACTATTTTAAACTATATTATAAGTGACAACCTAAGATCACCATTCACCTAGCTAATAATTCTATCACACTCCAATGAACGGAGTGAAGAACATGGATTTTCGGTCCCATGACAACTCAGAATCAATTTAACTCAACACCTCGTTGAAAAGTCAAGAAAAGCTATGAAAAAAAAAGAAAAATATTCCATAACCTAACCTAAGGTAATCTATTTATCCTATTTTAATGTATATTTTTTCCATAACTTTTAATGACATTTCAAAGGAGGTGTTGAATTGAGTTCATTCCAAGTTGTCCGGATTTTCAAAGTAACCCGAGAGTTAAAGCCCCTCCCCCCCCTCGAAATAATATTTTTTTGTTCATTAATAACTAACTTGAAACCTAACACTGACTTCAAAATACCTTTAATAATAAGTTAGTATGTATATCAAACGAATTTATTTAGAGTGTCATTTTTTGTACTTGCCCGCTGGTATAAAAAGTATACAAGTAGTTTTATTCTTGGTTCATTTGAATGAAAATATTTTTAATAATTTTGTTATTTATGGAACATCCTCTTTGCACTCCCTTTGGGGACACTTAATAATATTTTGTGTAAGTATGCATAGCGTACTTTACCACATATTGCATATAAGGATGTTGGAGGTTGGAGGACAAACCGTCAAGGGAGCAATTGTCGTGGAACCGATTTTCAGATCTGCAAGATCACAAGGCGAATTTCTTATTCTTATATATTATTTAAATACTTAGTTATCTACATTGACATGAATTTTCTGACAGTATAAAAATAAAACTACTATATTTAAGGCACAATGTGTTTACTCTTAGATTCAGGTAGATCATAATTGTATTTTATAATTCAATGTCCTTACAGATTAATTATATTACCTACACATACACAATACTAACAATATTTGCTAACATTTCTTAAACTTTTTCGCCGCTACGCGCATGAATTCGTGCGAAAATAATTTGTGCCCCCAGCGCTACGCGCATCATTTCATGCGTTCGACTTTAGCGGCTGTATACTACGTAAATATGCGACGAATTTAGCAGATAACTGAACCAAAAAATAGTTCAATCCTTTATCTTACTGACATCTGGCGTTTGCTGGTTAAAATATAATAAATTGTTTATATTGTTACGTTGCAAAGTTATAAGAATAGGTTCCTTTATTTCTGTCGCGCGGAAATAAGTGAATCGGGGCCCAGTGCACAAACTTGCCGCACCGCCCCCCCCCTTTCCCTCTGCCTTCCGTACGCAGAGAGGCCGGCCGCCACTCCGGGCAGTCACCAGTAGATCCCGGCCCGGCCAGCTTGCAACATCTCGCGTCGTGAATAACGCGCCGGAGAGGCAAATTCTCCCGAGTTCGAAATGTAAACTTTCCCCGGTGTTTGTCGACGTTCCCGCCCGATGACAGAACTAAACTGGAGCTAGCTGTTTGTCCTACATAGAAGTCATGGAGGATTTTGAAAGAAATGGGCGAGACGTCGACATTGAAGAAGCCGGGTCGCCCTCTCCTGAAGGACCTACCTACCAACAAATTATTCAACCAGGCATCATCCAGTATTCCTTGTTTCCCAGTCCTGGAAACATTTCAAAAATGCAGCAAAAAGAATCTCCGCAGTCACCTTCCAGTTACTGGCGTCAAGTAATGCCGCGCTTAAGTTCCCGGTCTCCCGCTAACATCGGGACTGTGCAAAATGAACCTCTTACCGGTTACCGTGAAAGTATTCAATTCCAACCACCAACATCCAACAAAACCTTCGAATCTATCCTGATGTCCACACGAAGGACCGCTCATTATGAGACTTGTAAAGAAAGTTTTCATAACCTCTCATCATCCATCAAAATTTCATCAGGACAAAAGAAGCGTCCCATTTTGAAGGCTTCAGGAGAAAAATTGTGCCGCTTCTGTCAGCAGAACGGTGAATCAAACCAAGTGTACAAGTCCCACAACCTGAAGAACGTGCTGGGAGAGGTGGAGTGTCCTATACTGCACAACTACGTTTGTCCCAACTGCCAGGCTACTGGGAAAAAGGCACACACCATAAAATACTGCCCCCGGCAGACTTCTAAGGAAGGGTTTTCCATTTCGGCTGTGCAATGTTTGAGGATGGCAAATGGCAAGATGCGTACTCAATACTTCTAAATATTTTATTTATTTACTATACAATCTAATTAATCGACATTTCAACCTAACACCTTCAAAATATCACAAAAATTCTCTTAACCACTGGCGCTTAGGCGTGGGGCCTATAAATTTTTTTTCCTCTCCACGATCTCGCAGTCTCGTTCCTCAATCAACAATTGTAAACTTTATAATGTTATTATGTTTTGTCTTGTTTATTCCCAATTTGTCTAGCACATCCAACAAGAATCCCGTCGCGAACGTAACTGCGTATCATAATTTAAATTATTACGGGCCCGATTTCATCATTTACGAGTTGTCACTCGACAAAACATTATTACCGGTATTCCAACGCAAGGTGCCCAATCAAGAAAGTTGTCGCCGCGAATAATACAGTGATTACAAAGTGTCGGCCGATTAAATTTGCGATTTTCAAATACAAGTGAATAGTGGAAATGAACACAAATTTTAAAAAAAAGTTATTCGACAATTAAAATCCTGTACATGATAAACCAATTATCCGCTTGGTCCCGAAAGTGCTAAAATATTTTACTGCAGCATGCTGGTCCATACTTATAGACATTTGCTGACGCCTAGGGAACAAGTGGAATAACTTCCTTCTGTCATTTGACAATTTTGGTATTTTTGACTCCTGCCGTTTGCTGAAACCGGGTAATGCTGAACCACATTCGACCGATGCAAAAAATACCTAATTCGCGTTGACGTGAATTCCTCGACAGGTGACATTACATCCTACCTTGTCAAAACGAAAGGAAATTCGCGTGTAAATACCAGAAAACTGGTGCTGCCTAAAATCAGACTATAAATAGTCACGTAAATAAAACCATGCCCCAAGACATTGTTGAATCCTCAAACAAATACTTCCACGAAAGCTTGTATAAAAAGAAACATATTTCTTTCTGTTTTCTGAAGAATCCCCCCTTCGGAAAGCTATAAGAAAAATTTAAAAACGTGTTCCCTTAAGGTGAACCCTTGTCCGATTATTTCTTATTTTCGGACTTTGCAAATTTGCAACCTTTTTTCGAAAACAACGGGATTTTTTCTTGAAAACATGTTCCCCTAAGGTGAACCCTTGTCCGATTATTTTTTATCTTCGGACTTTGCAAATTTACTACCTTTTTTCAAAAACAACAGGATTTTTTCTTGAAAACGTGTTCCCTTAAGGTGAACCCTTGTCCGATTATTTTTTATCATCGGACTTTGCAAATTTTCAACATTTTTTCGAAAACAACGGGATTTTTTCTTAAAAACGTGTTCCCCTAAGGTGAACCCTTGTCCGATTATTTTTTACCATCGGACTTTGCAAATTTGCAACCTTTTTTCGAAAACAACGGGATTTTTTCTTAAAAACGTGTTCCCCTAAGGTGAACCCTTGTCCGATTATTTCTTATCTTCGGACTTTGCAAATTTGCAACCCTTTTTCGAAAACAACGGGATTTTTTCTGAAAAACGTGTTCCCCTAAGGTGAACCCTTGTCCGATTATTTCTCATCTTCGGATTTCGAAAATTTTCGAACCTTTTTTCCAAAACACCTGGATTTTTTTTAAAAAACACATTATCTAAGGCAAACCCCTGCCCAAATTTTCAAATAATCCAAACACTTAGAAATACGTCCCCAGTGGTCAATCCCTGGCAAAATTTCTTTCCAATTGCGGATGAAGAGTCTAGTTCTCACTTTTTCCAACGTAAGGTCACACTGACACGACCCTATACACTATGGAAGTCCCTCAAGTCACGCTGGGTATAATTCCCCACATTTCTACGTCAAGAAAGGAAGAACTACTACAGGCCCTGAGAAATAGAAATATTTCCCCCAGAAATAAATCCAAAAAATGCCTTATTCAATATGCTTCTTTCTACAATAGAAAATACATTAAGGGGTTGCAATTTCAACCCGAAAACACCTCAGAAATCATCTCTATCCCCCTCACAGTCCCCGAAGCAAAACCCTTGGTGGTACAAGCCCAGGAACCAACCAAAATATACGATTTGACATCCTGGAAGACGAAATACAACGGACTCACGGATGTGGAGGATTTCATCAACAGAATAGAAGAAACAGCCCAAGTCAGAGGAATCCCCGAAAATATCCTACACAGAAACTTCATAGACCTCATCGCTCCTGAAATGCTTACCTGGCACAGGATACATAAGAGAAAAACAAACTCATGGAGTGAACTCAGGGCGGCACTTTTAACAAGTTTCGGAGAAAAAAAGGCCCAACATAGAGTCAGGCTATCCTTACTCGCTATCAAGCAGCACTCCGGAGAGCCTGTTGCTAGATTCACGCAGAGGGCAGAAGCCATCAATATCAAGCTTGCCCAACCCGTCCCTGAAGTGGAACTTCTCCCAGTTTTAATCGACGGTCTTCTGCCACGATACGAAAACATCATCACTTCCCAGAAAATTTCCACGCTGGAGCAATTAAAAGATGTCTGCCAGCTACTGGAGGCGTACCAGGATCGAAAGAGAGACGAAAGGTTCCCCAAAGAAAACTTTCGCCCAAGCACTTCGTCCGGCATAAAACCGGAGCACAACGAAAAGAAATCCTGCTCCTTTTGCCACAAGGTTGGTCACTCCCAAGCCACCTGCTTCAAGCAAGCTAAACTTTTACCCTCCAAAGACCCCCATTCTAACAAAAGGCGATCCGTTGATCGTTCTCCAAGAAGAGATGAAGGGAGGAAGTTTGGCAAAGGACCACGCCAAGACAATACCCAGACACCCATCCCGGATCTCAGATTCATTAAACCCCCTACGGATTTCTCCAGACCCCCTCCCAATTGGACAGCCAGAAAGACAAAAAACTAGACTCCAACCCCCCGGGCCACCCTTCCCTTAGGCCGAAGGAATGGTCGGAGTGGTTGGAACACGTGAAATTTTTCAAACAGGCTGTAACGGACGTGTTACATATCCTCGTATGTTCTTTCAACGAAAAACATCCTTGGCGGTATCCTCTACAGTTCAGTGGTCATTTTTTGGGATTTCGCTCGAAAACCAGAAATCCCGCTTGGCCACTAAACTCGTTAGTACCGTACCGCCGGCGATCTTTTTCGTTGAAAATATTTTATGTTTGTTTTCCAATTAGAATTTAAAAGTTATTCTAATTGCAATATTGTATTAATAAAATACTTTCGTTTTTATATGTACAATGCCCCCGGTGCAACAAATAAACGCTATCATGCTCAGGTTGCCACCAGGGACATTTTTCAACTTATCATTTCACTTGTATTTTTTATGTTTCCTTTTTTTTGACATATTGTTAATTATTTTTAGTTACGATCCTTGTAGGATAATGAAACTAAGAAATTTCATTCCGCAGTCCTACAAGGCATCGAGGGAAAGAGAGCCTGAGTCTCTAGCCCTTAAATTACTCAAACTAGGGCAATAAATGACCCTCAAAAAACACTTAGAAAAATTCGAAGGTGTAAATTTCATGTTTTTCCAAATAATAAAACCTGCGGGCCTTGTAGGACAATGAAATAATCAGTTTTCATTCTTGATCCTACAAGGCCTCCAGTCAAACTGAGACTTTGCTCTTAAAATACTTAGAGCCAAAAATAGAGCTCAATTTGCCATGTCAAAAGGACTTAGAAAATTTCGGTCTTGACATTTTTACATTTTTACCTCTACAAAATTCTAGGGACCCTGTGAGATGGTGAAATAAACAGATTTCGTTAACTTATCTCACAGGGAACCTAGGAAAAATAATTATAACTTAATAAATCATAAAACATTTTCATAAAAATCAAAAATTCTTAAAAACACGGTAAATTCACCAAACTAAAATTCTTGTTATAAATCTTGGCTTTATTTATATGTTTTTTCTATTTTTTATATATTTTGATTGTTAATTAAGGCTACAAAATCCGTAAAAGTTGCCAAATTTAAGCGAGCACTTTTACGGATTAAACCGGCAAAATAGATACTAAGCAGTTTCTTGCCCCTTATAAAGGAAAGTGCCTGGGTTCCGTTTTCCCCCTCCACTTTCCGTGAGCCACCTACCGATTGGTATAAATACGATGCAAATTTTCAAATAAATCAGTTCACTTCGACTCTTCAAAACTTGTTTTATTACTTGTTACTTAAGAAGTATTTTCTTCAACACCAGCTGCCTCCCGCCGACTTCTGCCTGTCTTCCGCCCTGGTGCCTACCTCCTCCAGACAAGCCGGCCCTACTCCAGGACACCGCAAGGCGCCAGGCTCAGGCAGAAGAATAGGCACATCCAGTGTCCCTTACTCATCAGACACTGGGTGCAGGAGGCCAGCTTTTATTATTTTACTCATCATACATCCTCATCAGCGTGCACTTAGACCCGGACCTATTTTACAGTTCTTGTAAAGGCGTCACGTCTGTTACAAGTGGTCCTTCGAGCCGGATCTACAGTCCTCGCCAGGATGTCTCCACCCTCGCTGAGATCCAAGAAGACGGCCCAAGAAGATGGCTCGCCTCCACCCCCTGCTGCTGAGCTTCCTACTGCCCCGGACGCTGGCCCTGAAGTCCTGGACATGCCTGATGACATATCTGATGCCACGCCCCGGCCCTCGCCCAGCACCACTCCTGAGACAGGCTCCGCAGACAGCGATGACGAGCCACCGCCCTCTACATCTACCGAGGATACGGTGCGCCAACTGCGACGACAGCTTCGCCACCAAAACAAGCAGATTGAACGGCTGATGGCAGCCCTTCAACCACAAACCCGTGCAGGGCCTGCACCAGATGCGACAGGGCCCACACAACCCGGCGCCGCAGGGCTGGCACAACCCAGTGCTGCAGGGCTGGCACAACCCGGTGCCGCAGGGCTGGCACAACTCATCGCAGCGAGTACTGCTTCGGAGCCAACCAGCCATGGACATCCGGACCAAGGAGAACCTTGGCAACCACAAGCATCATGGATGCACCCTGGACCTTCCGGCCCCGTACCGCCCCTGCCTCTGCACAATACAAGGCAACGAGAAGCTGTACGAGAGATGCCCGTTGGACCTGTGTCTCTGGTAGACCAGAGGCACCCCTCACCGGCGCAGCCAGGGCCTGGAGGCCCCGCGCCGCAGCCCCCTCACTCTGATGGGGGCCCCGGATGGATGCAGCATGGACCTTCCGGCCCCGTACCGCCCTTGCCTCTGCACAATGCAAGGCAACAAGAAGCCGTACGAGAGATGCCCGCTGGACCTGTGCCTCTGGTAAACCAGAGGTACGCATCACCGGCGCAGCCAGGGCCTGGAGGCCCCGCGCCGCAGCCCCTTCATTACAATGGGGGCTTTGGATGGCTGCAACATGGACCTTCCGGCCCCGTACCGCCTTTGCCTCTGCACAATGCAAGGCAACAAGAAGCCGTACGAGAGATGCCCGCTGGACCTGTGCCTCTGGTAAACCAGAGGTACGCATCACCGGCACAGCCAGGGCCTGGAGGCCCCGCGCCGCAGCCCCTTCATTACAATGGGGGCTTTGGATGGCTGCAACCTGGACCTTCCGGCCCCGTACCGCCCCTGCCTCTGCACAATACAAGGCAACGAGAAGCCGTACGAGAGATGCCCGTCGGACCTGTGCCTCTGGTAGACCAGAGGTACGCATCACTGGCGCAGCCAGGGCCTGGAGGCCCCGCGCCGCAGCCCCCTCACTATGATGGGAGCCTTGGATGGATGCAGCCTGGACCTTCCGGCCCCGTACCGCCCGTACCTCTGCTCAACCAGAGGCAACGAGAAGCCGTACCGGAGAAACCTGTCGGACCCTATGCATCATCAGCACAGCCAGGGCCAGCAGCCCCTGTGCCACCACCCCCTTACTACAATCACGGGGATCCAGCCTCATACTCGCAGTGGACACATCCTGGGCCATCTACACATGTGCCGCCGGTACCACTGCGCGAACAGGAGTACCGAGCGCCAGCACAACCTGATGACCAGCATCTGCCCGCTTCCAGCCCGAGCTCCGGCCTGCCGATGTTTCCTCCACAACCAAGTGCGGACGAGACGGCCCGCCACACCAGCGCCTGGATCCACCAAGCGGATAACCCGGTGGCTCAGCTCACCTGCGCGCTCACGGAGGCCATAAGAGCTTCAAGGGCTCAGGACAGCCCTCATCCCACAATTGAGGATGACCCCCGGATGGCAGCACTCATCGCCAGGCAGTCAATGGCCAAGGATCTGCCCACCTTCTCTGGTGACCCGCTGGAGTGGCCCACCTGGAGGGCACAGTTCACCCAGTCAACCTCAACCTGCCGGATGACCAGCAGCGAGAACCTCATCCGACTTCAGCGAGCCCTCAAGGGAAAGGCCCGCGAAGCTGTGGGCCCCCTCCTGATGGACCCTACCCAAGTGCCAGAGATACTGGCCGTGCTGGAGCAGCGCTACGGAGGGACGAATTCACTGGCTGCCCTGATGTTGGACAAGGCCAAGAAGCTTCCACACATGACGGCAGAGGCATCACTAGAAGACATAGCAGACTTCTCGGGGACTGTGCAAAACCTGGTGGCTTCACTCCGCTCCCTAAACAATGAGGGATATCTCACCAACCCGGCGCTCCTCAGCGACATCGCGGGGAAGATGCCATGCACGATGCGGTTGGCGTGGCTGATGGAAGTGCGGCATTACGAAGTGCCTGCCACCATCTGCCAGTTTGCCGCCTTCCTGAAAACCGTCGCGAACGCCATCTCCAAATCGGGAATGGTCGACCCCGCGAGGTCTAGACCACGTCGCGAGCAAACCTTTGCTACCTCGGAACAATTCGGGCCGCGAAATAGTGAAACGAGTCGTAAGTCACCACAAAATGACAGTTCGCGGAAAATACAAAACGAAAGTTCGCGAAAAATACAAAACGAAAGTGCGCGAAAGTATGAACGTCCGCGAAAAAACGAAAGTACGCGAAACACAAATCGAAGTGATAATGTGACACCCCACTGTGACTTTAACAATCGTGAAGGGTGCGTACAGTGCGGTGAAAGGGGCCACTGCCTCCGTGAATGTCGTGAGTTCGCAGCGAAGGACGTAAAACTTCGCTTTGAGACAGTTAAAAGTTCTGGATTGTGCCGTATATGTTTAGATGGCAAACACTGGCCCAAACAATGCAAATCCCGGGACTGGTGCGGTGTTGGAGACTGTCGCGCTCCACACCACAAGTTACTGCACGACCCATCGTTCGTAAAAAACACCACAACAGCTGATGTCCACCACATGTGACGCCAGGCCGACGGCGCCGTGCTAAAAGTGGTGCCAGTAGTGCTGACGGGCCCCACGCAGCCGATCTCCGCATTCGCGCTGCTGGATGAGGGATCAACGATCACACTGATTGACGCCGCCACAGCAGAAAAAATTGGCGCTACCGGACCCGTCCAAGGACTACGGCTCCACGGGGCAAAAGGCATGTGCTCCTCAGATCAAGCATCACGCCGCGTGCAGGTCACACTGCGCGGCGCCGGGATAGGCACCAGCTACCACATCAAAGCGAGCACCGTGAAGGGCCTCAGCCTCCCAGAACAAAGGGTTCCTGGCGGGTACGTCACACCCACACTTCTCATCGGGCAGGACAATGCTCACCTCATTGTCTCGAGGGAAGTGCATGAAGCCCGTGACTCTACGCGAATATTGTCACGGACTGCCCTGGGGTGGATTACCCATGGAGGAGGGACTCCCACCAGTGAAGACTCGGTCACCACTCTGGCCCTGCACGCTGAAAATCACAAAGATGACCTGCTGAGCGACTTGATACGAACAAACTTCGCAGTCGACTCCCTGGGAATCACATCAGCCTCCCGGGTGACCGCACATGTGGTACGTGCCAACCAGCTGATGGAGGACACCACCTGTCAGATGACGTCCGGCAGATGGCAGACTGGCCTGCTATGGAAAAACGAAAATATCACGCTGCCCGACAACAAAAAATGTGCGCTCAAAAGATTGTGGTCCCTGGAAAGGAAATTATTGAAGGAAGAGGACCTGGCAGTGGCGTACAAAGAAAAAATCAACCGGCTCATCACGCAAGGCCACGCACGGGAGCTCACAGCACGAGAGGCGGCAAAGCACTCCGCCCGCAAGTGGTATCTGCCCCACTTCGCCGTGGTGAACCCCAATAAGCCAGGAAAGATCCGTGTCGTATTTGACGCCGCCAGCCGCTGCAGAGGGACCTCCCTCAATGATCAACTGCTGACGGGACCTGATCTACTGACGTCACTCCTTGGGAACATTCTCCGGTTTCGAGAAGGGAAAATAGCCCTCGCCGCCGACATAAAAGAGATGTTTTTACAAGTAAAAATCAAAGCAGAGGACCAGCTGTCACAACTGTTCCTGTGGCGACCAACACTTCAAGAAGAGCCTCATACCTACATGATGACCTCGATGATGTTCGGCGCTACCTGTTCTCCTAGCAGCGCCCAATATGTGCGAAACCGAGTGGCACTACAAAATGCTGAGAGCTTCCCGGCTGCTGCAGACGCTATCCAAACAAAATTTTATATGGATGACTATCTGGACGCGGTGGACTCCATCAGTGAAGCCACTGGCCTTGTAAAAGACGTGGCCGCAGTTCTATCATCAGGAGGTTTCCATCTCACAAACTGGGCCTCTAATAATCCAGCGGTCATGGCCACCATCCCGCCTGAAGACCGCGCCAGATCAGCCATACGCATCAGCAGCGGTGAAGCAGAGACTGAAAGAATCCTCGGCCTGCTATGGGATCCAGTGACCGACTGCTTTCTGTACGCCTTCAGAGACGCCGCAGAACCTGAACTGATCAGCAGACCTACGAAACGTCAGCTGCTCAGCATTGTTATGAAAATTTTTGATCCTGTGGGGTTCGTTGCATGCCTCACAGTCAGATCAAAAATGCTGCTGCAAGACGTCTGGAGATCAAACACTGGATGGGACGAGATCATCAAACCCGATCACAATGAGAGATGGCTGGACTGGCTGGGACTCCTCCAAAGCTGTGGAGTTGCCATACCTAGAAGTTGTTTAAAAAGTAAACAAAGCAACGTCACACTCCATCTGTTCTGTGACGCTTCCGAACAGGCATGCTGCACGGTTGCCTATCACACAGAAGACATCAATGGAGAAATCACAGCTACCTTCTTGGCCAGCAAGTGTAAGGTGGCCCCCCTGAAGCCACTCTCCATACCCCGGCTCGAGCTCCAATCAGCTCTAATGGCGGCCAGACTAGCAGCAACACTGAAAAAAGAATGTCGCAGCAACATTGCGCGAACAGTGTTCTGGACAGACTCTACGACGGTGTTGTGCTGGCTACGCACAGACCCACGTACCTACTCAACCTTCGTGGCTAACCGGCTTGGCGAGATAGATGAGCTCTCCCGCATTGAAGACTGGAGATGGGTTCCCACAAAGCTGAACCCTGCCGACATTGGCACCCGAGACATCGAGACTCCCGATCTATCACCTGCAGGACATTGGTTCAGCGGCCCAGCCTTCCTCACCTTGGCCGAGGCAGAATGGCCGCGCGAAAGGTCCAAACTGCACCGGCCGGATGACAGCGTCCTTGAAGTGAAGGCCCAATATGTCGGGCTCACCTCAACTATGTCAGACGCTCTACCAGAGATCAACCGCTTCTCCTCATGGCCCCGCCTCATCAGGGCCACCGCCTGGGTCCACCGCTTCATAAATCGATGCCGTGTGGGACCCCACAAGCCCCTGGACGGATACCTGCAGCTCGAGGAGACCCGTGAAGCAGAGATCCGGTGGGTAAAAGCGGCCCAAGAAGACGCATTTGGCACCGATTTGAATGCTCTTCGTCAAGGAGCTCCCTTACCAAATGGCAGCCGGCTCAAAACGCTGAACCCCTTCCTAGGACCCGATGGCCTGCTGAGGATGGACTCAAGAATACGGACCACCAGCAGAGTCTCCCGAGATGTGCGGATACCCATAATCTTGGATGGAGACCACGCCTACACACGGCTCCTTGTGAACCATCATCACCAGAAGGCTGACCACCCAAGTACAGAGAGGACAATGGCAGAGGTACGGGGCAGCTACTTTGTGCTGCGACTGCGCACAAACATCCGCAGACTCGCCCACAACTGCCCCACCTGCAAGATGCGCAGAAGCAAGCCGGCTCCACCACTGATGGGACCCTTGCCACCATCACGGCTCGCCCACCATGTTCCCCCCTTTACAAACTGCGGGTTGGACTATTTCGGGCCCATGGACATCACCGTCGGCAGACGTCGGGAGAAGCGGTACGGAGCCCTCTTCACCTGTCTGTCCACACGTGCTATTCACCTCGAGCTGGCTACTTCCCTGTCTGCCGACTCAGCCATCATGGCCCTACAACGCATGACGGCGCGCCGAGGTCAACCAAAGACAATTTACTCAGACAATGGGACCAACTTCCACGGAGCAGACAATGAACTGAAGGACGCCCTGAACTCGCTCAAAGATGACGCCCGGATGAGGGATCATCTAACTTCAAAAGGAATAGAATGGAAATTTATTCCACCAATGTCTCCTCATATGGGGGGAGCATGGGAACGCCTGGTGCGCTCAGTCAAGCACGCCCTGCGAGCCATCCTGAAGGAGAGGGCCCCAAGAGAAGAGACCCTACGAACAGCACTGGCCGAGGCTGAGTGGACCGTCAACAACCGTCCTCTTACACACGTCTCCGCAGACCCGAGAGACGAGGAGCCCCTCACTCCCAACCACTTTCTATTGGGAGCAGCAGGCAACCGGCCCCAGTTGTCATTATACGGCAAACAAGAGGAGGAGGTATGTCTCCGCCGCCAGTGGCGCATCAGTCAGCAGCTAGCTGATATGTTCTGGAGGCGGTGGCTCCGCGAATACCTCCCCACCTTGGCTACCCGACAAAAATGGCACCAGACCGTCAATCCCATCAAGAAAGACGACCTGGTGGTCATCATGGACCCTGCGATGCCCCGCAACAGCTGGCCTCGCGGCCGAGTCCTCGACACCACCCCTGCTGCAGACGGTCAAGTAAGGACCGCCCGAATCCAGACGAGCACCGGAGTATACGTACGACCTGCCGTGAAGCTCGCTGTAATCCTGCCGGCCCCGCCCACCGATGCAGCTTCTTCTACTCAAACACGTCGTGAAGACTAGTGCAGCCAAGCTGCACGGGGGGAGTGTAACGGACGTGTTACATATCCTCGTATGTTCTTTCAACGAAAAACATCCTTGGCGGTATCCTCTACAGTTCAGTGGTCATTTTTTGGGATTTCGCTCGAAAACCAGAAATCCCGCTTGGCCACTAAACTCGTTAGTACCGTACCGCCGGCGATCTTTTTCGTTGAAAATATTTTATGTTTGTTTTCCAATTAGAATTTAAAAGTTATTCTAATTGCAATATTGTATTAATAAAATACTTTCGTTTTTATATGTACAATGCCCCCGGTGCAACAAATAAACGCTATCATGCTCAGGTTGCCACCAGGGACATTTTTCAACTTATCATTTCACTTGTATTTTTTATGTTTCCTTTTTTTTGACATATTGTTAATTATTTTTAGTTACGATCCTTGTAGGATAATGAAACTAAGAAATTTCATTCCGCAGTCCTACAAGGCATCGAGGGAAAGAGAGCCTGAGTCTCTAGCCCTTAAATTACTCAAACTAGGGCAATAAATGACCCTCAAAAAACACTTAGAAAAATTCGAAGGTGTAAATTTCATGTTTTTCCAAATAATAAAACCTGCGGGCCTTGTAGGACAATGAAATAATCAGTTTTCATTCTTGATCCTACAAGGCCTCCAGTCAAACTGAGACTTTGCTCTTAAAATACTTAGAGCCAAAAATAGAGCTCAATTTGCCATGTCAAAAGGACTTAGAAAATTTCGGTCTTGACATTTTTACATTTTTACCTCTACAAAATTCTAGGGACCCTGTGAGATGGTGAAATAAACAGATTTCGTTAACTTATCTCACAGGGAACCTAGGAAAAATAATTATAACTTAATAAATCATAAAACATTTTCATAAAAATCAAAAATTCTTAAAAACACGGTAAATTCACCAAACTAAAATTCTTGTTATAAATCTTGGCTTTATTTATATGTTTTTTCTATTTTTTATATATTTTGATTGTTAATTAAGGCTACAAAATCCGTAAAAGTTGCCAAATTTAAGCGAGCACTTTTACGGATTAAACCGGCAAAATAGATACTAAGCAGTTTCTTGCCCCTTATAAAGGAAAGTGCCTGGGTTCCGTTTTCCCCCTCCACTTTCCGTGAGCCACCTACCGATTGGTATAAATACGATGCAAATTTTCAAATAAATCAGTTCACTTCGACTCTTCAAAACTTGTTTTATTACTTGTTACTTAAGAAGTATTTTCTTCAACACCAGCTGCCTCCCGCCGACTTCTGCCTGTCTTCCGCCCTGGTGCCTACCTCCTCCAGACAAGCCGGCCCTACTCCAGGACACCGCAAGGCGCCAGGCTCAGGCAGAAGAATAGGCACATCCAGTGTCCCTTACTCATCAGACACTGGGTGCAGGAGGCCAGCTTTTATTATTTTACTCATCATACATCCTCATCAGCGTGCACTTAGACCCGGACCTATTTTACAGTTCTTGTAAAGGCGTCACGTCTGTTACACAGGCCTTACCCCTCTCTACAGTCTGCTGCAAACAGGCAATAGACGGTAGACCCTTCGCGCATTTTTCCGTAAACAATGTGGTTTTTTCAGGTCTCCTAGACAGCGGCGCGTCAGTCAGCTGTCTGGGCGACAACGCTCACACCTTATTCACAAACTGTGGTTTTAAAATGGAAGAACATTCTTCACATGTTACCACGGCAGACAACACTTCACAACGTGTTATCGGTTCTCTCACCCTGCCGATCAATTGCGACCAAAAAACAGTTTGGATCAAATTCCTGGTCGTACCTACAATCTCACAAAAATTTATCCTGGGAGTGGATTTTTGGATGGCTTTCAAAATTGCTCCGCAATTGTTTAACAACCCCTCCGTCCCTCCCCAAGTGAACGAAATCCGTACAGTAATACCGTACGAAAATTTGAACCCCCTACAAACAAGTCAGTTGGATCAGATGATCAACAAGTTTGAATCAATCTCCTTCGAAAGGTGCGGTTTAGGCCTAACCAACTTAGTAGAACATCATATAAAAACAACAGGTCCCCCAATCAAACAAAGGTATTACAATCTCGCTCCACAAAAATTGAAAACATTAGAAAAAGAATTGGACGACATGTTAAGAATGGGAGTGGTGGTACCCAGCCGCAGTGCATGGACCAACCCCACCTTATTAGTTTCAAAGAAAGACGGCTCGGCCCGTTTCTGCCTCGACAGCAGACGCCTCAACGCGTGTACAGTGTCAGACGCCTATCCGCTCCCTTTGGTCAACTCCATCCTTGACAGACTTCGAAACGCTAAATACATCTCATCTATAGATTTGAGCAAGGCTTTTTGGCAAATTCCTTTGGATCCCAGCTCCTGCGAAAAAACTGCTTTCGTGGTGCCTGGCAGGGGTATGTTCCACTTCAAAAGACTACCTTTCGGTTTAAAAAACAGCCCAGCGGAACTACAAAGACTCATGGATAAATTGTTTGGCCCAGAGTCCGATAACAATTTATTTTGCTACCTGGATGACCTGATCATCATCAGCGATACCTTCGAGAAACATATACTTATACTAGAAAAGGTTTTTCAACAACTCAAACAGGCCGGTTTGACTATAAACCTAAAGAAATCGGAATTCTGCAAACACCGCCTACGATACTTGGGTTTCATAGTAGATAAAGAAGGCCTAAGAACAGACCCCGCAAAAGTAGCGGCTATGACAAATTTCCCCCGGCCTACGAATGCAAAAGAGGTAAAAGCTTTCCTCGGACTCACTGGTTATTACAGAAGATTCATAAAAAACTTTTCAACTCTCGCGGCGCCGCTCAACAAAATCACTGGCGTCCGTAAAGGTACCAGTAACTTCTCCTGGTCCGCAGAGACCGAGTCAGCATTCAACTCCCTGAAAGAAGCCCTTCAATCAGCCCCAGTACTGAATTGCCCCGACTTCAATCTACCCTTTACGATCCATTCGGACGCATCAAACGTCGGAATCGGAGGAGTCCTCACTCAGAATTTTACGGACGGCGAACACCCCGTGGCATACTTCTCTCGTACCCTAAATAAGCACGAAAAAAATTACGGGATTACCGAGAGAGAATTACTAGCAGTCATGGAATCCATTCAACATTTCCGCGGATACATTGAGGGCAGTAAGTTTACCGTTGTCACAGACCATAGCAGCCTAAAATGGCTGATCTCGCTAGACAACCCCTCTGGAAGATTGGCTCGCTGGTCGTCCCGCCTATCTCAATATACCTTCGATGTCATCCACCGTAAAGGCGCGGATAATATCGTCCCGGATGCCCTTTCTAGAATCGAGATAGCAACATTAAATGCCGAATTATCCAATTCTAGTCTCCCCACAAAAGATTTATGGTATCAAAAAATCTTCAGAGGATGCAGTGACAACCCACAAAAGTTTCCGAATTTTATAATTAAGAACGGACAATTATACCGCAACTGCAAGCCACCACTGTCAATCTTAGAGGATTATGCCTGGAAAATGGTAGTCCCTCTCGAAAATAGAGAACAAGTTATTATTGATAACCACAGTGCCGTAGACTCCATACACCCTGGAACTTTCAAAACATACAAAAAAATATCCTTAAGATATTATTGGCCTGGTTTATTCAAACAAGTACGTTTATACATCTCCAAATGCGACATCTGCAAGGCATACAAGCACAGTACGGCACCACCGTCGGGTCTAATGGGCAACCCCAAGCGTGCCGATAGACCACTTCAATCCTTTTCAATGGACCTCATTGGACCCTTCCCTAGAAGCTACGCCGGTTACATGCATATACTCAGTGTGGTGGACGTTTTTTCCAAATATTGCTGGTTGTTTCCTCTGAAAAGGGCGACAGCGGCAGCAATAACCAATCTGTTAGAAAAACATATTTTCATACCCTACGGTACCCCTCGTACTATAATATGCGACAATGGCAAACAATTTATAGCTCTAGAATTTAAAGAGTTTTTGTCTAAATATGGTATAAAGGATGTATTCTACAACACCCTTTACACCCCACAGAACAACACCGTTGAACGATACAACCAGACCATAAACACGGCTCTGGCAATTTTGGTTGGCAAAGATCAACGCACATGGTGCAAAAAATTAGACAAAATACAAGCAGCCATGAACAACACGGTGAACCTCGCTACAGGTTATACACCATTTTTTCTCAAGCACGGCATGGAACAAGTAGTTCACGGTTCATTACACCCTGACATTTGCCTTCCACCCGCCCCTTCCTCCACAGCAGACCCCGCAGCAAATTACGCCCACCGCTTGGAAGAACTCTCCGCTATCTATAGTGAAGTAACAGACGCTCTACTATTGGCCCACCAAAAGAGCGCCGACAGGTATAACCTTCGCAGGAAGCACGTCACGTTTAAGGAAGAAGACATCGTCTGGAGAAGAAACAACACTCTGTCGCAAGGTGCGCTGTACTTCTCTGCCAAATTGGCACCCCGTTTTGTAAAAACGAAAGTCCTAAAAAAGATATCAGACCTGGTTTATCGATTGTCTGACATCTCTGGTAAACACATAGGTAACTACCATATAAAGGACATTGTAAAAAGTGGGAACATGGAAACAAACTCCATTGCCACGCCCGTATAACCCCAATGGTTATTCCCTGACTCCTAGTAACCATTCGTCTACAGCGCGTCACGGATCACTATGGAAGTCAACCCTTTTTGTTCGTCACTAATGAGCGGCCTCTCGCATACGATTGTCACTCATCAGGACACTCGAACGAAAAAAAACCTTTCTAGCTTTGGCACAGTAGTGTCAACTGTAGCCAAATTCGGGGGAAAAATATAATTCTCCCTTTGTTGTTTAGTTTCATTTTTTTGTTTGTTTTTTTTTTTTTGTATAAATATTTCGTCATCATCAATCATTCGCCTCTAATTGCTGCCCCGGGTGTCAAACCTTGGAAACATCGTCTTTTCTAAGCATGCACACCTCTACCTGAAATTGATCACTTCGGAGAAAGGAATTCCCTGTGGCTTACTGCAAGTAGTCGGAGACTACGTGCCCAAGGCTTTGTGCATCGTCACAACTTGCAGCATCATATTTTCACCTCATCGTGTCATGCCTCGTCACCCCTTCTTAAGTTTAGAAAAATCTTTTGTGTACATTAAATGTTGGGTCCTCGCCAAAGTGCATCTAACCCTAATGTTATATTTAGTTAAATTAAGTAAGCAAACCTGTGTAAACCCACGGCGTATCAGACGTTTGCTACCTGTTCTAAGTTTTTTTTTCTGTTTTTTTTAAGAAAATAGAATGGCGCTCAATAAAAAAAAAAAAAACCCCAATTGCTCTAGTTTTCTCCAGAACTGGATATGACACACCATATTCTGGAAAGTATCGTTATAAAAGAGACAACTTTCGACTTGTCTCTTCATTAACAATAAATTTTGTACAACATTTCAGCAACATTGAGCTACCCTTGGTCTCAACTGCTCAAACTGAAATCTTGGGTTGTCGTGTTGTGACTTATCACGTACAAAGTACGAGGTCTCAACAAGAAGCCAGGTCTCTAAGTGAACCACCCTGTGAATAGCCCATTCCATTATTGTAATTTTTGTAACACCAAAGTGTGTTCGTCATAGTCTGTTTAAGTAAGTAAAACCCAGATGGTCTTAAACACTCAAGTCGGACAGTTGTAAATAATTTTCCTTGTCAAGAGACAATTTAAAAAAGCGATAAGCGCATGTCTTGTATTGTTGCTACCATCGTACGTGTAAGCACAACTAAAAGTTGTACCATCATTGTACTATACTCTGTGCGTAACCAAAAGGGTTTGTACCACAAAAGATCTCTTTTGCGGTACGCTTAGATGAAATTCACATTTCATCAGCACGCCAGAATTTTTTTGTCCTTTAATTGCTGAAGTATAAAATCTTGGCCAGATCTTCAAATATGTTTTTGCCTTTGTGCAAGTCTTTGACGTATGCTAATATGGATTTATTATGCTACGGTATTGTTGTATTAAGTACATCAGTATGTCTCGCCGTCTGTATTGAATAGGTACCTTTATAGGAACGTTAACCTTTTGTTGCCATCATAGGTGAGAACCTTATAAAATCTGCCGTCATAGATGGGAATCTCAGAATATCTACTAAATGCGATACGGGGAGTCCGTTATAATTACTCTATGGTTTTTGTCAGAAATGTCATAAATACCTAGTCTTTTGTACCTCCTTTCAATACTGGGCAACCCAATTGTAATTCGTTCATTGTTATCCGTGAAGACGTTATAAAACTTACTTGTAAATCTTTGGATTTCACATCTTGTACGCTATACGTGAAGACGTTAAAATACTCACCACGAATCGTGCGAACGAAATAATATCAAACCTTTGTGTGTGAACTACGCAATGTAGTCCACACCCCCTTTTACTCATTAACAATGCCCGTGGACTTCCTGTCACAAGAACCCAGGAACTATCTACTATCTCAAAAGGACTAATCATACGCTTCACTCATGATTATGGAGCATCGTGTCGTGGGAGTTAAGTTGATGGACACAAAAAACACCTAACTCGTTGTCTGGGAGACGAACAAAGAAAAATCCCCAGGTTTGTGAGATTTGAGCAAGGGTCTGTCATTTCTCGCAAACAAGTAGGAGAATAAAACGACCCCTAATCTTCTACCCAATACACGTAGAGGATTAGACTCTTTTATGCCAGTGTATTTTCCTTGTCCTACACTACCAAAAATTATTGTAATGTACCAGGATTACTGCTGTAGACCTTGTTTCACCTCCACCCAGAGGTCGAATTTCGGAAATAGCCGAGTCCTCAGCAGTTTTCTTCGTTCAAATGTTCCCAATTGCTACCCTTCCCCTTCCTCGAAATTATCCGTGAATGGGGATATATGCGTTATGCACTTGGCGTTTCGTTTGTCAAATGGGACAATCTTCATACACGGATCCTTTCAACTTCCTACTCCCTTCCCACTTGTCATAACTTAATTGTACTCAATGTTTTGTTCTTCGAAAGTAGAAAAAATGCTACCGTATAGACGTGAGCATAGGTCATGGAAGACCAGCTTCTTTCGAACAGGGTATTTTGTTATACGTACAAACCCTTACCCACGTATTCTCGGAAATGTATTTAGTAAAAAAAAAAAAAACTGAATGGGTTATACAGAACCTTCCTTGAATACGTACCCTTGTAATATGTATTAGTTATCTGTTGCATTTAGTTAACTCTCTCCGTCTCTCTCTATACGTCAAACAAATCCAACCTTTCTCAACATGCACACCTTGTTTCTCTCCAAACCTTTTCATCATTGGTCTACTAGGCAGGTAAACTTCAAGAATTTTGTTCTAATAATAATTTTTTGCCGGATTAATAAGAAGACCAGCAGCTCTTCAACCTACCTACACCTGCGCCCTCTTCATGCTGCCTTCGCTACCGTCACGGAGGTCCCATGCCTTCAACCCCTGCGTACCAAAAGCACCCGACCGCATCTAACATAACCTAGTGTGAGTCGTGCGTGTAGTTGCGAATTGTATCATCACAGAAAACCGACGCTCAAACTAACCCGAGCATGCCAGCTCTAGGTTGGTTCCTGTTCCTGCTGCCATCGTGCAAATGTCTGTTGCCATTGTGCAAATGTTTCTGCTACATCATGCAAACGTTCCTGTTGCCACTGTGCAAATGTTTCTGCTACATCATGCAAACGTTCCTGTTGCCACTGTGCAAATGTTTCTGCTACACCATGCAAACGTTCCTGTTGCCACTGTGCAAATGTTTCTGCTACACCATGCAAACGTTCCTGTTGCCACTGTGCAAATGTTTCTGCTACATCATGCAAACGTTCCTGTTGCCACTGTGCAAATGTTTCTGCTACATCATGCAAACGTTCCTGTTGCCACTGTGCAAATGCCCTGCTACATCATGCAAATGTTCCTGTTGCCATTGTGCAAATGTTCCTGCTACATCACGCAAATGTTCCTGTTGCCATTGTGCAAATGCTTTGTTGCCATTGTGCAAATGTTCCTGTTGCCATTGTGCAAATGTTCCTGTTGCCACTGTGCAAATGTCTGTTGCCATTGTGCAAATGTTCCTGCTACATCATGCAAATGTTCCTGTTGCCATTGTGCAAATGCTCCTGTGCCCTTGCGCAAATAACAATACCAAAGATTGTTCACACAACAATCCCACTGCGTACAAAAACCAGTGTACCAACCACCAAATAACAACGGCTGTTATCTATGCAAACCACCACCTCTATAAAGGACCAACCACCAATTACGATTCCACTCTCCAGTACCTCAATGGTTTCGTACCAGCTCACCCACAGGATCCGGAAGCAGCTACCCCTTTTTGACCTCTGTGACAGGTAGAACTCTCTCCACAACCAAGAAGCCTCATCCTGTGTTCTCTTCTTCGTGTTTTCTTTAAGGCCCTAGTGTTCCTTGAATGTAATCTCAAACGGGCCAGGTTACTGTGACAAAGTAACCTTGTAACTTCAGTGAAACGTTCAACCATCCCAGACATCCTACGCAAACCACGTTCCGCAAACAATAGCTCACAGACCAATGATACAATTTTAGAGTTTTTTTTTTCTATCACTGCATAACCCTTGTACCTTTTTTCCAACAGGTCCTTGTTCTTCGCAACTGTATTTATGTATGTCACTGCCCTTTCATGTACATTTATAGATAATTCTTTGTTTTACCATGTATTATCTCTTTTGTTTTGGACTATAACTATTCTTCAGCTAGCAACTTTTTCTCTCTCCCTCCTTTTTCTTTTAAATGTTTTTTTGCACAAGTGCTGTAAGGGTAAGAGGATTTATTAGCCCAACAGCTCCATTGCCACGTCGCTTTTATTGCGGCGAGGGGGGAAGTGTTACGTTGCAAAGTTATAAGAATAGGTTCCTTTATTTCTGTCGCGCGGAAATAAGTGAATCGGGGCCCAGTGCACAAACTTGCCGCACCGCCCCCCCCCTTTCCCTCTGCCTTCCGTACGCAGAGAGGCCGGCCGCCACTCCGGGCAGTCACCAGTAGATCCCGGCCCGGCCAGCTTGCAACATCTCGCGTCGTGAATAACGCGCCGGAGAGGCAAATTCTCCCGAGTTCGAAATGTAAACTTTCCCCGGTGTTTGTCGACGTTCCCGCCCGATGACAGAACTAAACTGGAGCTAGCTGTTTGTCCTACATAGAAGTCATGGAGGATTTTGAAAGAAATGGGCGAGACGTCGACATTGAAGAAGCCGGGTCGCCCTCTCCTGAAGGACCTACCTACCAACAAATTATTCAACCAGGCATCATCCAGTATTCCTTGTTTCCCAGTCCTGGAAACATTTCAAAAATGCAGCAAAAAGAATCTCCGCAGTCACCTTCCAGTTACTGGCGTCAAGTAATGCCGCGCTTAAGTTCCCGGTCTCCCGCTAACATCGGGACTGTGCAAAATGAACCTCTTACCGGTTACCGTGAAAGTATTCAATTCCAACCACCAACATCCAACAAAACCTTCGAATCTATCCTGATGTCCACACGAAGGACCGCTCATTATGAGACTTGTAAAGAAAGTTTTCATAACCTCTCATCATCCATCAAAATTTCATCAGGACAAAAGAAGCGTCCCATTTTGAAGGCTTCAGGAGAAAAATTGTGCCGCTTCTGTCAGCAGAACGGTGAATCAAACCAAGTGTACAAGTCCCACAACCTGAAGAACGTGCTGGGAGAGGTGGAGTGTCCTATACTGCACAACTACGTTTGTCCCAACTGCCAGGCTACTGGGAAAAAGGCACACACCATAAAATACTGCCCCCGGCAGACTTCTAAGGAAGGGTTTTCCATTTCGGCTGTGCAATGTTTGAGGATGGCAAATGGCAAGATGCGTACTCAATACTTCTAAATATTTTATTTATTTACTATACAATCTAATTAATCGACATTTCAACCTAACACCTTCAAAATATCACAAAAATTCTCTTAACCACTGGCGCTTAGGCGTGGGGCCTATAAATTTTTTTTCCTCTCCACGATCTCGCAGTCTCGTTCCTCAATCAACAATTGTAAACTTTATAATGTTATTATGTTTTGTCTTGTTTATTCCCAATTTGTCTAGCACATCCAACAAGAATCCCGTCGCGAACGTAACTGCGTATCATAATTTAAATTATTACGGGCCCGATTTCATCATTTACGAGTTGTCACTCGACAAAACATTATTACCGGTATTCCAACGCAAGGTGCCCAATCAAGAAAGTTGTCGCCGCGAATAATACAGTGATTACAAAGTGTCGGCCGATTAAATTTGCGATTTTCAAATACAAGTGAATAGTGGAAATGAACACAAATTTTAAAAAAAAGTTATTCGACAATTAAAATCCTGTACATGATAAACCAATTATCCGCTTGGTCCCGAAAGTGCTAAAATATTTTACTGCAGCATGCTGGTCCATACTTATAGATATTTGCTGACGCCTAGGGAACAAGTGGAATAACTTCCTTCTGTCATTTGACAATTTTGGTATTTTTGACTCCTGCCGTTTGCTGAAACCGGGTAATGCTGAACCACATTCGACCGATGCAAAAAATACCTAATTCGCGTTGACGTGAATTCCTCGACAGGTGACATTACATCCTACCTTGTCAAAACGAAAGGAAATTCGCGTGTAAATACCAGAAAACTGGTGCTGCCTAAAATCAGACTATAAATAGTCACGTAAATAAAACCATGCCCCAAGACATTGTTGAATCCTCAAACAAATACTTCCACGAAAGCTTGTATAAAAAGAAACATATTTCTTTCTGTTTTCTGAAGAATCCCCCCTTCGGAAAGCTATAAGAAAAATTTAAAAACGTGTTCCCTTAAGGTGAACCCTTGTCCGATTATTTCTTATTTTCGGACTTTGCAAATTTGCAACCTTTTTTCGAAAACAACGGGATTTTTTCTTGAAAACATGTTCCCCTAAGGTGAACCCTTGTCCGATTATTTTTTATCTTCGGACTTTGCAAATTTACTACCTTTTTTCAAAAACAACAGGATTTTTTCTTGAAAACGTGTTCCCTTAAGGTGAACCCTTGTCCGATTATTTTTTATCATCGGACTTTGCAAATTTTCAACATTTTTTCGAAAACAACGGGATTTTTTCTTAAAAACGTGTTCCCCTAAGGTGAACCCTTGTCCGATTATTTTTTACCATCGGACTTTGCAAATTTGCAACCTTTTTTCGAAAACAACGGGATTTTTTCTTAAAAACGTGTTCCCCTAAGGTGAACCCTTGTCCGATTATTTCTTATCTTCGGACTTTGCAAATTTGCAACCCTTTTTCGAAAACAACGGGATTTTTTCTGAAAAACGTGTTCCCCTAAGGTGAACCCTTGTCCGATTATTTCTCATCTTCGGATTTCGAAAATTTTCGAACCTTTTTTCCAAAACACCTGGATTTTTTTTAAAAAACACATTATCTAAGGCAAACCCCTGCCCAAATTTTCAAATAATCCAAACACTTAGAAATACGTCCCCAGTGGTCAATCCCTGGCAAAATTTCTTTCCAATTGCGGATGAAGAGTCTAGTTCTCACTTTTTCCAACGTAAGGTCACACTGACACGACCCTATACACTATGGAAGTCCCTCAAGTCACGCTGGGTATAATTCCCCACATTTCTACGTCAAGAAAGGAAGAACTACTACAGGCCCTGAGAAATAGAAATATTTCCCCCAGAAATAAATCCAAAAAATGCCTTATTCAATATGCTTCTTTCTACAATAGAAAATACATTAAGGGGTTGCAATTTCAACCCGAAAACACCTCAGAAATCATCTCTATCCCCCTCACAGTCCCCGAAGCAAAACCCTTGGTGGTACAAGCCCAGGAACCAACCAAAATATACGATTTGACATCCTGGAAGACGAAATACAACGGACTCACGGATGTGGAGGATTTCATCAACAGAATAGAAGAAACAGCCCAAGTCAGAGGAATCCCCGAAAATATCCTACACAGAAACTTCATAGACCTCATCGCTCCTGAAATGCTTACCTGGCACAGGATACATAAGAGAAAAACAAACTCATGGAGTGAACTCAGGGCGGCACTTTTAACAAGTTTCGGAGAAAAAAAGGCCCAACATAGAGTCAGGCTATCCTTACTCGCTATCAAGCAGCACTCCGGAGAGCCTGTTGCTAGATTCACGCAGAGGGCAGAAGCCATCAATATCAAGCTTGCCCAACCCGTCCCTGAAGTGGAACTTCTCCCAGTTTTAATCGACGGTCTTCTGCCACGATACGAAAACATCATCACTTCCCAGAAAATTTCCACGCTGGAGCAATTAAAAGATGTCTGCCAGCTACTGGAGGCGTACCAGGATCGAAAGAGAGACGAAAGGTTCCCCAAAGAAAACTTTCGCCCAAGCACTTCGTCCGGCATAAAACCGGAGCACAACGAAAAGAAATCCTGCTCCTTTTGCCACAAGGTTGGTCACTCCCAAGCCACCTGCTTCAAGCAAGCTAAACTTTTACCCTCCAAAGACCCCCATTCTAACAAAAGGCGATCCGTTGATCGTTCTCCAAGAAGAGATGAAGGGAGGAAGTT
The DNA here is from genome assembly GCA_917563855.2 of Limnephilus lunatus. Taxonomy (NCBI): domain Eukaryota; kingdom Metazoa; phylum Arthropoda; class Insecta; order Trichoptera; family Limnephilidae; genus Limnephilus; species Limnephilus lunatus. The sequence continues at coordinate 1,457,980 of CAKJTF020000010.1, forward strand.
TGGCAAAGGACCACGCCAAGACAATACCCAGACACCCATCCCGGATCTCAGATTCATTAAACCCCCTACGGATTTCTCCAGACCCCCTCCCAATTGGACAGCCAGAAAGACAAAAAACTAGACTCCAACCCCCCGGGCCACCCTTCCCTTAGGCCGAAGGAATGGTCGGAGTGGTTGGAACACGTGAAATTTTTCAAACAGGCCTTACCCCTCTCTACAGTCTGCTGCAAACAGGCAATAGACGGTAGACCCTTCGCGCATTTTTCCGTAAACAATGTGGTTTTTTCAGGTCTCCTAGACAGCGGCGCGTCAGTCAGCTGTCTGGGCGACAACGCTCACACCTTATTCACAAACTGTGGTTTTAAAATGGAAGAACATTCTTCACATGTTACCACGGCAGACAACACTTCACAACGTGTTATCGGTTCTCTCACCCTGCCGATCAATTGCGACCAAAAAACAGTTTGGATCAAATTCCTGGTCGTACCTACAATCTCACAAAAATTTATCCTGGGAGTGGATTTTTGGATGGCTTTCAAAATTGCTCCGCAATTGTTTAACAACCCCTCCGTCCCTCCCCAAGTGAACGAAATCCGTACAGTAATACCGTACGAAAATTTGAACCCCCTACAAACAAGTCAGTTGGATCAGATGATCAACAAGTTTGAATCAATCTCCTTCGAAAGGTGCGGTTTAGGCCTAACCAACTTAGTAGAACATCATATAAAAACAACAGGTCCCCCAATCAAACAAAGGTATTACAATCTCGCTCCACAAAAATTGAAAACATTAGAAAAAGAATTGGACGACATGTTAAGAATGGGAGTGGTGGTACCCAGCCGCAGTGCATGGACCAACCCCACCTTATTAGTTTCAAAGAAAGACGGCTCGGCCCGTTTCTGCCTCGACAGCAGACGCCTCAACGCGTGTACAGTGTCAGACGCCTATCCGCTCCCTTTGGTCAACTCCATCCTTGACAGACTTCGAAACGCTAAATACATCTCATCTATAGATTTGAGCAAGGCTTTTTGGCAAATTCCTTTGGATCCCAGCTCCTGCGAAAAAACTGCTTTCGTGGTGCCTGGCAGGGGTATGTTCCACTTCAAAAGACTACCTTTCGGTTTAAAAAACAGCCCAGCGGAACTACAAAGACTCATGGATAAATTGTTTGGCCCAGAGTCCGATAACAATTTATTTTGCTACCTGGATGACCTGATCATCATCAGCGATACCTTCGAGAAACATATACTTATACTAGAAAAGGTTTTTCAACAACTCAAACAGGCCGGTTTGACTATAAACCTAAAGAAATCGGAATTCTGCAAACACCGCCTACGATACTTGGGTTTCATAGTAGATAAAGAAGGCCTAAGAACAGACCCCGCAAAAGTAGCGGCTATGACAAATTTCCCCCGGCCTACGAATGCAAAAGAGGTAAAAGCTTTCCTCGGACTCACTGGTTATTACAGAAGATTCATAAAAAACTTTTCAACTCTCGCGGCGCCGCTCAACAAAATCACTGGCGTCCGTAAAGGTACCAGTAACTTCTCCTGGTCCGCAGAGACCGAGTCAGCATTCAACTCCCTGAAAGAAGCCCTTCAATCAGCCCCAGTACTGAATTGCCCCGACTTCAATCTACCCTTTACGATCCATTCGGACGCATCAAACGTCGGAATCGGAGGAGTCCTCACTCAGAATTTTACGGACGGCGAACACCCCGTGGCATACTTCTCTCGTACCCTAAATAAGCACGAAAAAAATTACGGGATTACCGAGAGAGAATTACTAGCAGTCATGGAATCCATTCAACATTTCCGCGGATACATTGAGGGCAGTAAGTTTACCGTTGTCACAGACCATAGCAGCCTAAAATGGCTGATCTCGCTAGACAACCCCTCTGGAAGATTGGCTCGCTGGTCGTCCCGCCTATCTCAATATACCTTCGATGTCATCCACCGTAAAGGCGCGGATAATATCGTCCCGGATGCCCTTTCTAGAATCGAGATAGCAACATTAAATGCCGAATTATCCAATTCTAGTCTCCCCACAAAAGATTTATGGTATCAAAAAATCTTCAGAGGATGCAGTGACAACCCACAAAAGTTTCCGAATTTTATAATTAAGAACGGACAATTATACCGCAACTGCAAGCCACCACTGTCAATCTTAGAGGATTATGCCTGGAAAATGGTAGTCCCTCTCGAAAATAGAGAACAAGTTATTATTGATAACCACAGTGCCGTAGACTCCATACACCCTGGAACTTTCAAAACATACAAAAAAATATCCTTAAGATATTATTGGCCTGGTTTATTCAAACAAGTACGTTTATACATCTCCAAATGCGACATCTGCAAGGCATACAAGCACAGTACGGCACCACCGTCGGGTCTAATGGGCAACCCCAAGCGTGCCGATAGACCACTTCAATCCTTTTCAATGGACCTCATTGGACCCTTCCCTAGAAGCTACGCCGGTTACATGCATATACTCAGTGTGGTGGACGTTTTTTCCAAATATTGCTGGTTGTTTCCTCTGAAAAGGGCGACAGCGGCAGCAATAACCAATCTGTTAGAAAAACATATTTTCATACCCTACGGTACCCCTCGTACTATAATATGCGACAATGGCAAACAATTTATAGCTCTAGAATTTAAAGAGTTTTTGTCTAAATATGGTATAAAGGATGTATTCTACAACACCCTTTACACCCCACAGAACAACACCGTTGAACGATACAACCAGACCATAAACACGGCTCTGGCAATTTTGGTTGGCAAAGATCAACGCACATGGTGCAAAAAATTAGACAAAATACAAGCAGCCATGAACAACACGGTGAACCTCGCTACAGGTTATACACCATTTTTTCTCAAGCACGGCATGGAACAAGTAGTTCACGGTTCATTACACCCTGACATTTGCCTTCCACCCGCCCCTTCCTCCACAGCAGACCCCGCAGCAAATTACGCCCACCGCTTGGAAGAACTCTCCGCTATCTATAGTGAAGTAACAGACGCTCTACTATTGGCCCACCAAAAGAGCGCCGACAGGTATAACCTTCGCAGGAAGCACGTCACGTTTAAGGAAGAAGACATCGTCTGGAGAAGAAACAACACTCTGTCGCAAGGTGCGCTGTACTTCTCTGCCAAATTGGCACCCCGTTTTGTAAAAACGAAAGTCCTAAAAAAGATATCAGACCTGGTTTATCGATTGTCTGACATCTCTGGTAAACACATAGGTAACTACCATATAAAGGACATTGTAAAAAGTGGGAACATGGAAACAAACTCCATTGCCACGCCCGTATAACCCCAATGGTTATTCCCTGACTCCTAGTAACCATTCGTCTACAGCGCGTCACGGATCACTATGGAAGTCAACCCTTTTTGTTCGTCACTAATGAGCGGCCTCTCGCATACGATTGTCACTCATCAGGACACTCGAACGAAAAAAAACCTTTCTAGCTTTGGCACAGTAGTGTCAACTGTAGCCAAATTCGGGGGAAAAATATAATTCTCCCTTTGTTGTTTAGTTTCATTTTTTTGTTTGTTTTTTTTTTTTTGTATAAATATTTCGTCATCATCAATCATTCGCCTCTAATTGCTGCCCCGGGTGTCAAACCTTGGAAACATCGTCTTTTCTAAGCATGCACACCTCTACCTGAAATTGATCACTTCGGAGAAAGGAATTCCCTGTGGCTTACTGCAAGTAGTCGGAGACTACGTGCCCAAGGCTTTGTGCATCGTCACAACTTGCAGCATCATATTTTCACCTCATCGTGTCATGCCTCGTCACCCCTTCTTAAGTTTAGAAAAATCTTTTGTGTACATTAAATGTTGGGTCCTCGCCAAAGTGCATCTAACCCTAATGTTATATTTAGTTAAATTAAGTAAGCAAACCTGTGTAAACCCACGGCGTATCAGACGTTTGCTACCTGTTCTAAGTTTTTTTTTCTGTTTTTTTTAAGAAAATAGAATGGCGCTCAATAAAAAAAAAAAAAACCCCAATTGCTCTAGTTTTCTCCAGAACTGGATATGACACACCATATTCTGGAAAGTATCGTTATAAAAGAGACAACTTTCGACTTGTCTCTTCATTAACAATAAATTTTGTACAACATTTCAGCAACATTGAGCTACCCTTGGTCTCAACTGCTCAAACTGAAATCTTGGGTTGTCGTGTTGTGACTTATCACGTACAAAGTACGAGGTCTCAACAAGAAGCCAGGTCTCTAAGTGAACCACCCTGTGAATAGCCCATTCCATTATTGTAATTTTTGTAACACCAAAGTGTGTTCGTCATAGTCTGTTTAAGTAAGTAAAACCCAGATGGTCTTAAACACTCAAGTCGGACAGTTGTAAATAATTTTCCTTGTCAAGAGACAATTTAAAAAAGCGATAAGCGCATGTCTTGTATTGTTGCTACCATCGTACGTGTAAGCACAACTAAAAGTTGTACCATCATTGTACTATACTCTGTGCGTAACCAAAAGGGTTTGTACCACAAAAGATCTCTTTTGCGGTACGCTTAGATGAAATTCACATTTCATCAGCACGCCAGAATTTTTTTGTCCTTTAATTGCTGAAGTATAAAATCTTGGCCAGATCTTCAAATATGTTTTTGCCTTTGTGCAAGTCTTTGACGTATGCTAATATGGATTTATTATGCTACGGTATTGTTGTATTAAGTACATCAGTATGTCTCGCCGTCTGTATTGAATAGGTACCTTTATAGGAACGTTAACCTTTTGTTGCCATCATAGGTGAGAACCTTATAAAATCTGCCGTCATAGATGGGAATCTCAGAATATCTACTAAATGCGATACGGGGAGTCCGTTATAATTACTCTATGGTTTTTGTCAGAAATGTCATAAATACCTAGTCTTTTGTACCTCCTTTCAATACTGGGCAACCCAATTGTAATTCGTTCATTGTTATCCGTGAAGACGTTATAAAACTTACTTGTAAATCTTTGGATTTCACATCTTGTACGCTATACGTGAAGACGTTAAAATACTCACCACGAATCGTGCGAACGAAATAATATCAAACCTTTGTGTGTGAACTACGCAATGTAGTCCACACCCCCTTTTACTCATTAACAATGCCCGTGGACTTCCTGTCACAAGAACCCAGGAACTATCTACTATCTCAAAAGGACTAATCATACGCTTCACTCATGATTATGGAGCATCGTGTCGTGGGAGTTAAGTTGATGGACACAAAAAACACCTAACTCGTTGTCTGGGAGACGAACAAAGAAAAATCCCCAGGTTTGTGAGATTTGAGCAAGGGTCTGTCATTTCTCGCAAACAAGTAGGAGAATAAAACGACCCCTAATCTTCTACCCAATACACGTAGAGGATTAGACTCTTTTATGCCAGTGTATTTTCCTTGTCCTACACTACCAAAAATTATTGTAATGTACCAGGATTACTGCTGTAGACCTTGTTTCACCTCCACCCAGAGGTCGAATTTCGGAAATAGCCGAGTCCTCAGCAGTTTTCTTCGTTCAAATGTTCCCAATTGCTACCCTTCCCCTTCCTCGAAATTATCCGTGAATGGGGATATATGCGTTATGCACTTGGCGTTTCGTTTGTCAAATGGGACAATCTTCATACACGGATCCTTTCAACTTCCTACTCCCTTCCCACTTGTCATAACTTAATTGTACTCAATGTTTTGTTCTTCGAAAGTAGAAAAAATGCTACCGTATAGACGTGAGCATAGGTCATGGAAGACCAGCTTCTTTCGAACAGGGTATTTTGTTATACGTACAAACCCTTACCCACGTATTCTCGGAAATGTATTTAGTAAAAAAAAAAAAAACTGAATGGGTTATACAGAACCTTCCTTGAATACGTACCCTTGTAATATGTATTAGTTATCTGTTGCATTTAGTTAACTCTCTCCGTCTCTCTCTATACGTCAAACAAATCCAACCTTTCTCAACATGCACACCTTGTTTCTCTCCAAACCTTTTCATCATTGGTCTACTAGGCAGGTAAACTTCAAGAATTTTGTTCTAATAATAATTTTTTGCCGGATTAATAAGAAGACCAGCAGCTCTTCAACCTACCTACACCTGCGCCCTCTTCATGCTGCCTTCGCTACCGTCACGGAGGTCCCATGCCTTCAACCCCTGCGTACCAAAAGCACCCGACCGCATCTAACATAACCTAGTGTGAGTCGTGCGTGTAGTTGCGAATTGTATCATCACAGAAAACCGACGCTCAAACTAACCCGAGCATGCCAGCTCTAGGTTGGTTCCTGTTCCTGCTGCCATCGTGCAAATGTCTGTTGCCATTGTGCAAATGTTTCTGCTACATCATGCAAACGTTCCTGTTGCCACTGTGCAAATGTTTCTGCTACATCATGCAAACGTTCCTGTTGCCACTGTGCAAATGTTTCTGCTACACCATGCAAACGTTCCTGTTGCCACTGTGCAAATGTTTCTGCTACACCATGCAAACGTTCCTGTTGCCACTGTGCAAATGTTTCTGCTACATCATGCAAACGTTCCTGTTGCCACTGTGCAAATGTTTCTGCTACATCATGCAAACGTTCCTGTTGCCACTGTGCAAATGCCCTGCTACATCATGCAAATGTTCCTGTTGCCATTGTGCAAATGTTCCTGCTACATCACGCAAATGTTCCTGTTGCCATTGTGCAAATGCTTTGTTGCCATTGTGCAAATGTTCCTGTTGCCATTGTGCAAATGTTCCTGTTGCCACTGTGCAAATGTCTGTTGCCATTGTGCAAATGTTCCTGCTACATCATGCAAATGTTCCTGTTGCCATTGTGCAAATGCTCCTGTGCCCTTGCGCAAATAACAATACCAAAGATTGTTCACACAACAATCCCACTGCGTACAAAAACCAGTGTACCAACCACCAAATAACAACGGCTGTTATCTATGCAAACCACCACCTCTATAAAGGACCAACCACCAATTACGATTCCACTCTCCAGTACCTCAATGGTTTCGTACCAGCTCACCCACAGGATCCGGAAGCAGCTACCCCTTTTTGACCTCTGTGACAGGTAGAACTCTCTCCACAACCAAGAAGCCTCATCCTGTGTTCTCTTCTTCGTGTTTTCTTTAAGGCCCTAGTGTTCCTTGAATGTAATCTCAAACGGGCCAGGTTACTGTGACAAAGTAACCTTGTAACTTCAGTGAAACGTTCAACCATCCCAGACATCCTACGCAAACCACGTTCCGCAAACAATAGCTCACAGACCAATGATACAATTTTAGAGTTTTTTTTTTCTATCACTGCATAACCCTTGTACCTTTTTTCCAACAGGTCCTTGTTCTTCGCAACTGTATTTATGTATGTCACTGCCCTTTCATGTACATTTATAGATAATTCTTTGTTTTACCATGTATTATCTCTTTTGTTTTGGACTATAACTATTCTTCAGCTAGCAACTTTTTCTCTCTCCCTCCTTTTTCTTTTAAATGTTTTTTTGCACAAGTGCTGTAAGGGTAAGAGGATTTATTAGCCCAACAGCTCCATTGCCACGTCGCTTTTATTGCGGCGAGGGGGGAAGTGTTACGTTGCAAAGTTATAAGAATAGGTTCCTTTATTTCTGTCGCGCGGAAATAAGTGAATCGGGGCCCAGTGCACAAACTTGCCGCACCGCCCCCCCCCTTTCCCTCTGCCTTCCGTACGCAGAGAGGCCGGCCGCCACTCCGGGCAGTCACCAGTAGATCCCGGCCCGGCCAGCTTGCAACATCTCGCGTCGTGAATAACGCGCCGGAGAGGCAAATTCTCCCGAGTTCGAAATGTAAACTTTCCCCGGTGTTTGTCGACGTTCCCGCCCGATGACAGAACTAAACTGGAGCTAGCTGTAAGTACCATGCTGAATCTTACCCTGTGTGCATTTTAACTTCACCGCCCCTATAAAAAACGTAGAGAGAGAGAGAGAGCCTTCCGCAATTAGACAAGTTTTAGGTAGCCTAAAGTAAATCCCCTGTTACCGTGAGCCGAGGCTGGCAATTACCGTGTTAAATATTGTATTCTCAGAGAATAAAAACTATTTGTGCTATGAAACATGTGTTTTGATTGAGGAGAGAGGCTCGGCGATTGTGGGAGAAGGACAACGAACCACAGGCACTCGCCTTGAGGTAAGGAGAATCGTGTTTGTGCCGAATTGAGCTACCCGACTGGCAATTAGTATGATCTTCCATCCGTAGAATTTACTCCTCGTGGCCATGCTTACAATATAAAGCATTGTAAAGGGCTAGCGAGACTATCAAATCGTTTGACTCAAACACGTAGTTTTTTGTCTATGGTTAGAGTTTTTTGGTCTGTGGCTAGAGTTTTGACCGTCTCCAGAGGAAGCTTGACGCTTGATTCAAACATTGCGCAATAATCTACGTGATTGAATCAAATTGATATTTTTGGGCGTATCATAGACAAATAAGTACCTACTTGGTGATTCTAGATATTATGTATCACGTAAAACGTTTATAAAATTAGATTAAATTATTACAAAATAGGTATTAACTGTTTTTGTGTTTTAATTTGTAGAAATATATCTGATTTTTCTTTTAAATTGAAGTAAATATAATTTAATAATGTTATTAAGTCAATGTTTTATTAAAATATCAATAAATAACATTTATTATAACATAACAAATAATTATTTTTCTTTACTAGATTCCATATCGCACAAAAATCACTTTCGACTACCGAAAATGACAGGAAGCCAACATCTAGGCATAGACTAGATTTGACTCAAATGGTTTGAAGCGCGCGTCAAGCTGTTTGAGTCAAATATTCATAGACAATAACGGAAAATAAATTTACGTGTTTGCCGTCAAGCCATTTGATAGTCTACAAGCGTTCTGTCAAGAATTTGTCTATGCATAGATGTGATTTTCGATATTTGGGGGTTAGATGGATAGTTGGTTTGATTTATTTATGGTTGACAGTGAATTTTGTGCTGCTGGAATATAATGGAATCTAACAGAGACAAAGCATTCTTAGCTCTTGGGTTAGCTTTGTGTTTTAATAAAAAAAAAACGAATTTGGTGTCAAGAATGGTACAATTTGAGATCCCGCTTTACCAATAAGCATTTACAAAGCGTATTATAGGCAACAGCACCAAATGATTACGCGTATTTTTTCCAAATAGATGACCGTTCTTACGAAGCATTGTTGTATATTTCAATTGATATTATGAATAAATGTTATAATTAATATTTTAATATAACATTAATTGATAAAAGAAAATTATTTATTCCCTATTTCTCAGATGTTCACAAGACCTAAACACTATTTTTGAAATCAGTCAATAGCAGTTACATTATTATTAAACAATATGAAAACAAAACAAAAAAATATTTGCAGAACTGAATAATAACATTATTAATCAATAGCACTATAGCAGTTACAATAATATTAAACAATAAGAGAACAAAAAATAAAATACTTGCAGAACTTAATAATATATAATACTAGCTGGTACCCGGAATGCGTTGCAATTCCATTAAAATAAATAAATTAATTCTCCCTGCATGTCCTTTACCGTGCGTCCCCGTTGACCTCCCGAGTCCCCTTCCGAGAATACCGCACAAGAGTCCCAACTGCTCCCGTCTGGAGCCAGTGAGACCATGGCATCCCCGATTGGCGTATGTCGTGAGGCTGAAGGTAGTGGGAGGGGAAGGAGATAGGGGAGAGGAAGGTGGGGAAGTACCTGGCTAATCAGATCTGGTCACCAAACACGGCTTATGCCATTTCAAGTAACGTTTCAATTCTGAATGGTGGTATACCAGGGCGATACTTAGAGTATCTTAAAATCTGGAAAGTGCTGCAAATATACTTTATATTATTTTAAGAAAAAAATGTGAAATAACACAAACTAATCAAATAAAATTTATTTGCCACGCCGGGATTCAATCCCGCGACCTTCGGTTTGTGAGTCAAGAGCCTTACCGCTGGACTTCGCCGGCCGTCAATTTTTCTTTCCGTAAGATCTTTCCACAAAGTATTGTAAGGCTTAAAAAACTTTCAATTCCTTCCCCTTCCTCCAATTTTCTTACTTTTTCTTTCCGGAAGAAGCTTTTACAAAGTATTAGAAAACTTTTTAAAAAATCTGAATGAAATAGGTAAAGTGGTTCTGAAGTTATGGCGTGACCAAGGGAAACAGGGATTCATTTATATACATATATTTAAACAACTTAATAATTAAATTAGTTTTTTTTTTAAATCTGATGCATTTCTACAAATTAAACACAAAACAATTAATACTTATTTTATATTAATTTTATCTAATTTATAGAATTGTTTCATGATCGTAACAAATGTAACTAATTTTGAAAAAAATCTGTTCTTTTATGTCGAATAACGCTAACTATTAATGTACATGGGTTCCTATTTTATGATTCTGCCATTGCTTCGAAAATGTAATTAATTTCAAGAAATGGCCAAGATCACTTTTAATGAGCGAAAGCCAAATAAATAATTAAAAAAAATATAACTCTATGACTTGTCTATCCTCAAAAAATATCAATTCGCATCATGCTCGCCGCCATCACGTAAATCATTTGAAGCAAGCCACAAGCTTCCTCTGTAGACTGTCAAATCGCTTGGCTCAAACAAAAACTACGCGCAGTGTTGCCAACTTAACGAAAAACTACGTGTTTGACAGAAACTACTATTGATAGTGTCGGAATCTCTTAAGGCGATGATTCGTTAAATCTTCATTCAGTCATTTGAATGTCGCGCCGCTGAACCGTTGTGTTATCCATAGTATTTCTTAGGTGACCCAATCTGCTTTGATGGACTTATGCGTCGATGTAAAATATTGACCGATTTCTATTTTGCGAATCTTTTGAAGTAATCTATTTTTCTGTGGGACATTAGTTTGTTTGTGAACTTAAGTGACGTGACGTGTTTTAAAAATAGTTATACTCAAGACTCCTAATTCGTATTATTATTTTGTAAATTTGAATTGGTTGTTGTATATTTATGAATTTTCTTCGAATATATTAATTTAAAGGGCCGGCTACCGCGGAAATCAGCTGCGAAATTTCGATTTACTCGTAAAAATATCGTATTTTTATGAATTTATGCCGAATAGGTATCTGAATTAGGGCCGGCTGCGACAGGATTCGGCCGCGAAAATTCTATTTACGTGAAATATGTCGTATTTTTATGAACTTATTCCGAATAGGTATTTGAATTACGGCCGGCCCCGACGGGATTCGGCCGCGCAAAATTCGATTTACGAAAGATGTATCGTATTTTTATGATTTTTTTTCGAATAGGTATTTGTATTAAAGCCAGCCGCGACGGGATTCGGCCGCAAAAATTCAGTTTACGCGAAATATATTGTGTTTTTATGAATTTATTCTGAATAGGTATTTGAATTAGGGCCGGCCCCGATGGGATTCGGCCGCGCAAAATTCGATTTACGCGAAATATATTGTATTTTTATGTTTTTTTTTCCGAATAGGTATTTGAATTAGGGCCGGCCGTAACGGGATTCAGCAGCGGAAATTCGATTTACGCGAAATATATCGTATTTTTATGATTTTATGCCAAATAGGAATTTGAATTAGGGCCGGCCGCGATGGGATTCGGCCACGAAAATTCGATTTACGCGAAGTATATCGTATTTTTATGAATTTTATTTCGAATAGGTATTTGAATTAGGGCCGGCTGTAACGGGATTCGGCAGCGGTAATTCGATTAACGCAAAATATATCGTATTTTTACGAATTTACTTCAGAGAATCTGAATTCAAAAGGCCAGCTGCATCGGAAATAGACTGCAAAATTTCGATTAAAGCGGTAATATATCACTTTTCTAAAGTTTAAAGGGATGGCCGCGACGGTAATGGGCCGCGAAAATAGTATGTTGCGAAAATTATCGCGATGTAGGTTATCGGAAAGATCGAATTTTTGTGAATTTACTTCGAATATAGTGCCGACCGCGGCGATAAACGGCTGCAAAAATTCGATTTACCCCGGGAATAAGTCGTATTATTACGACTTTATTTGGATTTGCGGCCGAGAACCTCATTTTTCGACGATATTTAACGATTTTTTTTTTCGTAAAATTTCGAATTACGTGGGAATTCGTTAATTCAAAATTTTATTTTTGATGTCCCATGGATTTCGAATTAACGGGGTTCTACTGTACTAATTACTTAAGAAGTTAGTGTGTGCGCCATTTCTAAAAAAAGGAAAATGTCCCAGTATAAATGCCCAGAGTGTGATGTGACATTGTGTGTGTGGCTATGTTTTAGAAACTACCACGAAAAACAAAACTTATAAATATTTCTTCTCGTGTTAAGTTTTTATTAAAACTTTATTTGTTAGTAGATATAATAATAAACATAATTGTGTTTTGATGATATCGGCGCAGTGGTCCAAATCCCATCAGACCGGTTAAGTAAATACTATAGACAATATAGCAGTGCGCATGCATATGGCGACAGTTCTTGTTGATTTCTTGTGATGCGTCACTGTTTATAATATTACATCTGTATCCTGCGGTTTATTGTTTATTTATGTGTTTCAACAAACTTCAAGAGCATTACTAAAGCTATTAAGATAATCAAATCATAAATATCTCATGAAATAAGAGATTTATAGCTATTTAAAGTGGTAGGTTTTGATTTTCAAAGTGAGTACCGCGTACGAGTGTAATTTTCGGTACATTTGATCGCGGTGAAAAGGCTGAAATTTGTTTTATTTTTAAGAACAGTATTATTTCATGCTTTGGACCATACGCGTAAGTACAATAAGTAATCTTTGCTAATACTTTTAATTTAATTTTTGATGTCTTTAAATTCACGGGGTGTTTCTCGTGTGAATTCGAGGAAAATTGTGAAAGATTGTAGAAAATAGAAATGTAAAATTACTAATTTGATAAAGAACTAAATTTTATGAAATATTTTTTACTACTTACTTAGTTGATTAATACTTTGTAAATAATTGTAAAGTTCAGTAGTATTTTCATTTGTATAACACTGGAACACAATCAATAAAATATGTATTTATTTAACACTGAAGACCCAAACCTACACAAATGTACTTCTGCATTGGAAAAAATGGCATTCATTACAATTCTATGGATTATCTGTTCGGGGTTTATTAAATAAAGTACTTACCTAGTACAATAAAGTATCTAACTAGTACAATAAACATAAACGCCAATATTTTGGTGATATTATGAGGAACAATATGTTCAAATTTACAAAATTGAAGATATGTACAATAATTTGATGGAAGACTTGGCGAGGAAAACGCTTGTGGTTTCTAATTACGTGGCTTCTACGTTGCGCAGCCTCTATGATGAAGCTATCCGAGGCTGGCTAATGATAGCCAGCCTCGGATAGGAGAAGGCGCTAATAGAAGATTAAGTAGTAAGTACACGAAATTAAAAATAAAAATTAGAAATAGCCTAATGTAGTTGAATTTAACGCGATTTTTTTATTATTTATATTTCCTAAAATAAATACATCTATTTAGAAAAAGATTATTTTAATTTTTAACATTTATAGTGTATTTAATGAGCGTAATCGGAAACTCAGCGCAATTACTTCAGTCTGAAAGATGAATAATAAAATTTGCGAAAAGTATCAAAAAAATATTGTTTCTTGGCCAAATCGCTGTCAACGAATGATTCATGCCAATGACAGTTGACAAATTATTTTCTTCTGGCAGAAACTTCAATCTGCTTGACGAATTACCGAGAATGCTTGCAAAACTTTTTATAAACCGTTTTCAAGACTCTCATTTCTAGGTACAGCATTACACACTTAACTTTGTAGGCGACCGAAATAGTAAGTCCAAAGTTTTACTTCCATAGATTTGTCTATTTGTATCTAAAATATCTATAGTATAGTGGCGACGCCCACAACTACAAATTCAAATGTCGAACTGGACCTCAACTGAACATTAGAAATAAAATTAAGGAGAAAATAGAAATTTACACAAAAAATTGATTAGATTAAGTTTTAACAATTAGTTTTGATATTATAATAACAGGTTTCTGTTTTTTCATAGTATCTATCTACCTTCGTATTTAGATTTAGGTGACTGGACAGTTAATCCCCCGACAATTGGCCGCTACAAATTATAATTATAATAAAATTATAATTTTTGTGCATTATATGAATTTCAAACCTAAAATAGACTTCGAAATTGCCTTTAATAACAAGTTGGCATGGCATGGATGTCAAACGAATTTATTTACAGTGTTGCTTTTTTTGTTGAAGTAGTTTTATCTTTGATCCATTTGACTGAAAATATGTTTTATACTTTTGTTATTCGGCGGTGTTTTGTTATCCTCTCTGGGCGTAGGCACGGTGGGGCGAAGTGGGGTTGTCGACCGGGTCGCGTTTTACAGCACTTCATAGGATGGTTTTTCCTTCTCGAGATCGTGATACCTGTGCCCCTCATCTCCTTCTACCGCTCTGGCCCTCTCGCCCAGCCAGCCCTGGTGGTAGTCCTCCCCGCCCACCCCAGCCCCCTGCTGGTAATTATACAAGTAATTCTGGTGGTGTTGATGCGGATAGTGCGGTACTTGATGCTCAACTGGAAGGTATTGGTCTAACTCCTGATCGTCCACGCAGTCAATGGAAGGTTCTACGTCAATGCGAGAGAAGTCGATGTTGCCGTTTTGATGCTGTTGTTGAGAGTGGTTGTGATGGTGGTCTTGCAGGTTGACTGGAGGTGTGGGGGTGTCCAGAGATGATCTGGGAGGGCTGGAGAGCGGCGAGGAAGCCCCGCAGCTGCGGGAGTCCTCGGTCTTCAGCCCCTGCTCTTCCAGCTTGGGGTGGCGCGGATGGGGCGGGTTACCGCCCACGCGAGGCTGTTTGCGACGGCGAGGCTGGTATTTGTAGTCTGGGTGCTCCCGCTTGTGGATCACGCGGAGCCTTTCTGCCTCCTCGATGAAGGGGCGCTTGTCGTTCTCGCTGAGTTCTCTGAAACAATATATGTCTGTAAGTTTTCATAATATGTTTTGTACTCTGCGCCCTCTGCGGAAGTACACAACGTCTATCTACTGTAGTAACTCATTTTTTTCTGTATTTAAAGGCATAAATAAATATATAATATAAGCTAGTACTGCCGGTATATAACATTATTAGTTAAAAGTTGCAGGTAAGTAACATGTAAATAACTTAAAGCTACATATGTATGATATAGGTTCAGCTGTGTGAGCGGGGCCGATTGTTCAGATTAACGCACGTGTTCGAACTATAATAGGGAGACGATCCCCCCTAAGAAAGACTATGATATGATAGATAAGGTTTTTCCTCAAATATTCCCAAACTTTTTTTTAAAATATGGAAATTTTCATTAGGTGTTGGTAACTACCGATTATTCACCGAGTTAACCGAGTACAAAATAAAATAGTTAGAATTGATCACAAATTTTTGCAACGTTTGATAGATGCAGATAAAACATTACAGCGCCCTTGACGAGATTTTTCACAGAAACGGTGCTCTACAAATTATCCAATTATTATTATATATGAGAACCCAAATTTGGGTAAGAATTTATCGATTAATAACCGATTATTAATCGATACAATTGATTACTAATTGATAACTAATTGATTACTAATTGGTTACTAATTGATTACTAATTGATTACTAATTAATTACTAATCGATTACTAACATAATATGATTACTAATCCATTACTACTATAATACGATTACTAATATAATACGATTACTGATCGATTACTAATTAATTAATATCGATTATTAGTCGATTACTAAACGATTTTGAATATAATAAGATTATTAATCGATTACTAAACTAGTAATAATCGACAACTAACCGATTATTAATCGATCACTTAAAGAATATTTTTTTTTGTAATCTAAATAATAGATCAATCATCCAATATTAAAATGTAGTCATCAGAAACAAAATCAAAATATAAGCTAGGGTGTATAAATTTTTGGTCTCTTGTCTCTAAAGTACGAAAAGTGTTATCCTTTGTAACATAGGTTATGTAAATATTGCAACAAGAATTAATAGCAACCTCTGCAAACCTATTAATTTAATGCGGATGATTGCATTAGGGGATAAAAATAATATTTTTGTATGCTATTCAGAATTCCAACCGAAAAAACAACAATATTTAAAATAACAACAACAAAATCTAGAAATAATATTGATAGGGTCAAGTAAGTTAAGCTAAATCAAGAGATTCGAGAAATTTTGTGAAGTTCTGTGGTCTAATCTCTAATTATGAATGTCCGGAATCTTGCCACTGTAGCCACTGGAGCGCTTTTTGCCACAATATATATGGCACTATTTAAAATACCTTGGATTGCTTTACTGTCAATTTTGGCAAATTTTCCCTTATTGATATGTAATTAAGTGGAAGTTTACGATTTTATGATATTTTTTTAATAAATCCTAAGAATATGTAATCATCGACACAAGACATGTGAATTCATTGGCTATATAGAACTGTAATCATTTTGTATGTATCCATATTAAAATTCGGAGGTATGATTTTTTTAATGAAGGCGGAAAATATTCTACCAAAAAATGTAGAGCAATCAGAGAAAAAAGTTTTAAATTGCGTTGTCACTCAAGTGGGTAGTGAATATTATTTACCTCAGTCGACACATTCGCACAAGATGTTGAGTTCGCTGGAAAGGAATATGGAAAGTTTAGACCGTGATCTACATTGATTTTGATAGTGACAAAGATGGAAGATTTTAAATGTATAATTTAAAAAATATATGTATATATATGTCCTTTATTTTTTTACGACTTTCAAATAACGTTTCTAATATGATATTTTTATGCTAGGCGTTTCTTATAGCCGGCGCGCGGCGGTGTGAACAATCTGGTTCTACAGGATGATGTATATCATAGGTAGGTATACAATAAAAGTTTGAGGAACTTATAAATGACCTGCGAATGATAAGAAATAATAAGTATGGTTTATCTTTCACAAGAGTTCCATTGTACCCAGGTGCTTACGACTTCCTAACATTATTTTGGGAAATGTAAGATTTAAGCATATTAGGAAATGTAAAATTGAAGCATATTAGGTATCTACATATTAGGTATCTTCATATTGGTTATCTATGTGAGACAAAATTATTTTGAATAAAAAGAAATGCCGCGTAAGTGTGTCAAGTATTCCGGAAAATTCAGAAAAATTATCATTTTGAAATAAAAACCTAAAAAAATGTCGCAACAGTACATTGTTATTGTTATGATTTGATCATTCAATATTTAATATCACCTCGGGGGCGATGCTTACAAAATAATTCTTTCAATATTAGGTTTTTATTTTTTATTGTGAATACCTCACAAGAGTCCCAGTCGCTCCCGTCTGGAGCCAGGGAGACTATAGCATGATGCTATCCCCTATTGGTATATGTTGTGAGGATGAAGGTAGTGGAGAGGGGTAGGAGATGGGGGAGAGGAAGGTGGGGAAGTACCTGGCTGGTCACCAAACATGGCTAAAGCCATTTCAAGCAATGTTTTTAATGGTGGTCTTATACCAGGGCGATACTGAAGATATCTTCCACTCTGAAACGTGACGCAAATGTACTACATATTATTTTTAATTAATTGTGAAACACATATTATTCAAATAAAATTTCAATGTGTTTTATACATTACTGATGAAGATTCAGGCTGAACCGAATTCAGAATAAAGTGGTTATCAAGTGGTTAAAAAAAAAAGGTGGGGATTCACCCTACAATAAGGAAATAATTATTAAAAAATTACGATTAACAGGAATGAATGATTAATCGCAATTAATTATTAATTTATGGAATATTAATGAATTTTCGCAACTTTATTTAAGTATAGTTATTATAAATTGTTTTTATTTTTTTTATATATAAATATATATTTTTTTATAAATTTAGGTGAGTATAAAAATGTTTTTTTTATAACGACTTAATTATATATATATAAAAAAAAAAAAATATATATATATATATAGTACAATTTGTAGCGTAAATAATAATAATAAAGTTTAAAAAAAAAAAAAAAAAATTAAAATGGAATTAAATCAAACTGTTTGAACAACAAATATTCCGTATTAACCGAGAAGATAAAAGTAAGACATAAACAATAAAATATTTGTACATAATACTAATTAATCTTGCTTTCCGGGAGTCGAATATTTCTAAGAAATGCATTTATAGGCACACCGAAAACAATAATCGTTCACCTACATCAGATTTGCGGTAACTGTTCTAATTTAAAAAAAAATATTTGGTTGTTTCACGTACCTACCGTCTGTTTGTTCCAAGAAAGAAAGTTTGCGAGACGCAAAACATTAACGAATAAAAACTAACATTTGAAACGTTTTGTTTCATGACACGATAAAAAGTAATACAGACCGAGTACCTAATGATATTAAAAATTGATGAATTATAAAAGCTATTTCTAAATGATTTTCCTCGGTAGGTACTTGACGTAATTAATGCCTCTGGTGAAAAAAATAATAAAGTTTTTGTTTTGGCAGCACTGATTAGGAATATTTCTATGGACTTGTTGTTGTGTCAAAAAAACCTCGTTGGTTTACGTTTTTTCAATTAATTCCTGGTGTTAATTTCAGTGCTTTATAATCATTATGTTGTTGAGAAATCAATGGTAAATACATAATATGCGAGTGATATATCCAAGGATCTGGTCTGATGATCGAAATGGTGTTGTAATATGTGATGTTGTGAAAATACTTGGATTCCGTTAAATTATTCCGAAAACGTGGACGGTTTGAACATTGATGTAATTTAAATTATTTCACCTACGCGATATTAACCTAATCTAATCTAATCTAACCTAACCTAACCACCGTTGAATGATAATATTATTGTGTTTCATGGTTTGTGACCAGTGCAAAGAATTCCTTTTTGTGTACCATTTTTTTTCAGATTTAAGCTAAAAACCTACACTTTTGGATGTAGCTATAATTTTGTGGTAATCCATCATAGATACATGAAATAATGTTACTTTGTTTGTACAGTGGTTCAAACAAAGTAACACTATTTCATTTCCTTACTTAACTTCCCCGTTGATTGATAATATTAATGTGTTATGCCCGAGAACTGTTTGTGCGGAGCGAACACTCCGTTTTGTGTGCCATTTTTTTTTTCAGATTATTCATAACAAACCTAACCTAACCCAACCCAACTTAACCTAACCTAACTCCCCCGTTGATTGATAATATTAAAGTGTTAACCCGAGCAGTGTTTGTGTAAAGCGAACGCTCCCTTTTGTGTGCCATTTTTTTCAGATTTAACCTAATTAACTCCTACATTTGGCAACATCGCTTTTTAATAGCGTGTCTCCTGTTCTCTGCGAAAACAAAGCAATCATACTTAAATATCGCACATTGCACAAGATTATATTAAAATCAGCTGGATTATTCAAAATTGACGCTAAATATGACTACAATAAGGATGGATCTTTGTCAAACGTATGTAATTAATATTTAAATATCACCAAGACAATGTTGCAACAATATCGTCGTTATTTACGCATTAATTACCTACGCATTATTTTGTTGAAATTAAATTTGCCGAAGCTGCGTTTTTTTTGAAAGCCATGATTTTACTTCTTACTTGAAAAGTCAATTAAAATTCATTCTGAAACTAATATTAAATCACGGCATCCATTCTTATTTCTAAAAATAAAGACGAATTTGCCTAAACTAACTTACTAGAAGTGGTATTATTCTTTTAGTTTCGTTTAGTTCTTCTGACTTTTCAATTTCAATTTGGGAGGTGGGCATGGGTACCGCCACCCCGGGAACTAATTATTTGATAACCAACACCTTTGCCGTAGGTCAACCCAAGCGGTTCGCTACATTTGGTGACTTTTCAGGGGTGCCCGGGTTCATGGGCTGAGTTTTATCCGGGTCTTGGCGTTGGATGCGTCTGCCCACCAAGTGCATGGCTGGCCGGAACGGGACAGAAGAGTTGAAGGAACCATTCTCTCTTACTTCTGACTACTCCAGCCATTCTCTCTTGGAACATCGCTTTACACCGCAGTGGGAGGGATGGATTCATATGTCCGTCACTCCTGGGCGCACTAACCCCCAGATTCCTACCCACCCCTAATACCCTTTTCCTTCCCAAAACTTCTATTCCTTCCTTTACCTAAAAAGACACTCCATACAGCGTCTCCAAAGATGACATAGGCCCTGATGGAATTATTTTTTCCTCAGGGCCTCCTGTAACGTAAAAAAGTAAGATATTTTCAAATATTGTCTGGTTATTCGTAACCGTACGCAAATAGTCGTCTTTTATAACAGGTGAATTAAAAGGTTTTTTTGTAAAAAATATCCATGTTAAGAGCGTATAACCTGAGAAAACCAGAAATATGTCTCTTTTCCACAAAAAAATATAAATTGATTTCGAAAGATTGTCCTTTTATCTAGTAAACACTGTGATGATCTCGCCTTTGGGCCTACGAAATAATTCTTTTAAAATTGAGAGATCGATTTAGAAATATATTTAATTTTGTAACAGGGTATGGTTTCAGAATACGATTCTCTGTTCCAACTCTTAAGGGTGAATTATGAAACCGGGCCATTACTAGGAAAAACACGTGTGCCAAAATACTTTGGTTGGAGGAGGAATCCTAAAGGATATATCATTATCAAGTCAGGGGCGGCCGATGAATGTTTGCCCGAGTGGTGACTGACTTTAACGCGAGCAAATTGATTTGCGAAGCAATTGTCTTGTGAATTTTCTATGGCAGTAGGGAATTGAAAACTAGGCAATAAAGATTAACTAGCTTATGCCCGTTGCAAATGCAACTAACGGGTTAAAACTAACTTAAAAAATTCATAGTAAGCGGGTAGGTATCTACTGCCATAAAGGCATGGTAGGCATGCGCACATCAAAACCTAAAGTTTCATCGCAATCCGATAAATGGTTTAGCAACGCTTAGCGGTTATACATACAAATGTTTTTAAAGCCGCCCGCAGGGCCTAGTAGCAAAAACCTACCATATGTTAGTGTATAGACACCGTTGTAGGCATGCACACATCAAATCCCCAAAGTTTCATCGCAATCGGATGAACGGTTGAGCAATGCGTAATTTCGTGTTGCCAGAGCTCACTATTGTATCCAGGAACCAGGAATCCCCCCCCCCTTCCTCACCAGCATCCTCTTCCCCTTTCCACTCCGCCTCCCTCACCTTCCCTCACCCCACTTCACTCCTAGGCTTCTCCGTATCGTAAACCCCCTCCCGAGTTCCCCTCCCCCCTCCCAGGCTCCCCTCCCCCCTTCCTGTTTCCACCCCCCCCCCACCTGCCGCATTACATACACTAATTCCCGGTACATTTATTTTTCAAACAGCTCGCGCGCCACCTATAATTTTTTTTTACAAATTTCGTAATGCCAGAACTCACCAGTAATTTTATACAAACCTTGTACTAACAATAACGAACACAACAAAAAAAGAATTTTTCAAATTGTTGCAGTCCTTCGGAAGTTATGAGCGTACGTACATTTTCATACAAATTTTATAATGCCAGAACTCACCAGTAGTTTCACTGCTTAAAATAAAGCGCTATATGAATTTAATACTTTTAAAAAATATCCCGTTCAACTTCGAGTAATTTCATTGTAAAATTAGAAAACTAATACGTATGCAATATAGTCGGATGATACCGAGTTGTTATATGCAGATGGGTACCTACCTAAATTTTGAGTGCTGGTACTTGCATACATACGTAAAAAAAAACACGTATTTAGGCTGGGTTGTTTAACGAAATTAAAAATTCTTCAATTTTTCAAGTCAATTTTTACGTTCTGTAAAAGTTCGGTTCAAATTCTATTCAAGTTCAGTTATTATTTCAGTTTTATGATGCAACTGGCATGTACTGATAAAATAACAGAACTTGAATAGAACTTACGAAGAACTTGAAAATGAACCTTAAAAAAATGTTGAATTATTCAGTATCGTTGTACAACAACCTAACCTAAGTATTGCATTTAATTGTGTAGCTACGTATTCGGGTAGGTACCTCCGCATTTGTTACTAAAATTCCGGCAATATTTGCTTTTTCATCATATTTGCAATACCACTGAAATAAGTACCTACCCTGTAGGAACATATTTATGAGACGGACACGTAAAATTACTGTTAAAAGTTGCCTTATATTTCAGGGTACCGTATTTTCCAAAAACATCCAAGCCAGAATCGTTTTTCCGGCCGCAATGCCGTTTCCCGAAAAACAACAACCCAAACCGCTGAGAGATCCGTTTTCTTTTGACATTTCAATTTGCTGTTGAAGCGCGGGTAAATCTAGCGCTTTTGTATTAGGTACTTACCTATACTATATCATACACAGACAGATAATATTCCATAATTATATTTTTTAAACAGGCAAGACCGATGCACAAATTTGCACCAATCCCGCGTAAATTTAGGCCCTGTCGAGCTATGCAATTTGAAATCCGCCATTAAAAAAAAAAATTCTTCATACAAAACCTATTAGGGCGGGGTCTGCTTTTTTTAAGGTGGTAGTGGATTTTAACGCCATCACGACTCCATCTTCAGTGTTGCAAAGTTCGAGAAAAATTATAAAATTTTAATATACCAGCCAATTTTACAGGCTGCAAACGATTTGCATTTATCGATGAAAGTGAATTTTTCGCAAATGTCAGAAAAATGTCGAATTTGATTGCAATATTGTGAAACATTTTCAAGGGGGAGCTAAACATGTTTTGGTTTTAAAAGTTTCTAAAACTTGTAATGTTTATATTTATTAAAAAACATCTCCGGCAGAAAGTGTTTTTTTTACGTAATCTACGATCCCGCAAAGCACGTTTAAAATGTCATTTTTTCTCAAAAACGCCGTATAATTAATAAGAATAATTTCCATAGTAAATTTCGTTTTGTATGGAAACTCGAAATTGACACGCGAAAATGCCAATTTTTTTGACCCGGCGCACCTGGCGGCCGGAAATAGAACTAAGTCCAAAGGTGAGAGATTAAGTTAGAGGTTCTAGTTTTCGCCGCAAAATTTGCCACATTTGTCGCTGTTTATTATGTTTCAGCTCGATTTATGTGAGTTTCCTGTCTAGCGATAATGGTCTCTGCGGTCGGTGAAACTCGAGGAGCGGAAAGGTCGTTTTGGCGTGCAAGGGCCGTCTTAATCGACTTTACCCGAATGTGAACCTCGAGGTTGGTGAAACTTAAGGGGCAGTGCGGTCGATTTTGGCGTGCCAGAAAAAGTGAGTTTTTTGAAAAACCAAACAATACTATATAACTAGCTTATGCCTATTGCAAATGCAATAAACGGGTTAAAACTAACTTGACTTACGTACTAACAGAAAAAAAAAATCATAGTAAGCGGGTAGGTACCTGCTAAACATACAAATATATATAAAGCCACCCACAGGGCCTAGCAGCAAAAACCTGCCATACGTTAGTATATAGACACCTTTGTAGGCATGCACACATCAAATCTCCAAAGTTTCATCGAAATCGGATGAACGGTTAAGCAATGCGTAATTTCATGATGCCCGAGCTCACTTTTGTATACAGAAACCGTCGTGGGCATGCACACATCAAATATACAATTTTTTATCGCAATCGAATGAATGCTTTAGCAACGCTTAGCGGTTAAACACACAATTATGTATAAAGCCGCCCGCAGGACCTAGCAGCAAAAAGCTGCCACACTACATACACTAATTCCCGGTACATTTAGTTTTCAAACAGCTCGTGCGCCACCTATTAAATTTTTTTATACAAATTTCGTGAAGCCAGAACTCACCAGTAGTTGTATACAAACCTTGTATTAACAATAACGAACACAGCAAAAAAAGAATTTTTCAATTTGTTGCAGTCCTTCAGAAGTTATGAGCCTACGTACATTTTCATAAAAATTTTATATAAAATAAATAATTGTCTTAAGTACCCATTCCGGTAGGTACTGGGGCTTTTCCTTACAAAATTCCGGCAATGGTTTTGCTTTTTTATCATATTTGCAATACTACCGAGATAAGTAGGTACCTACTCTGAATTAATAACATTTCAATTTGTACCTACTGGCCGGTAAAAATCTACCCTTCAGAAGTGAATCTATGGACACGTATTTTCTTGTTTTTTTTAGAAAATTTTATAGGTTTTTCGGCGACCCTGAACTTTTTTACATGGGACGGACACCTCATATTGTTATCAAAAGATGCGTAATGTTTTCGGGTACCGAATTTTTCAAAAACATCCAAGCTGGAATCGTTTTTCCGGCCGCAATGCCGTTTCCCGAAAAACAACAACCCAAACCGCTGAGAGATCCGTTTTGTTTTGACATGTAAGAATCCTGACCTAACTCAACATTCGTAGCAATTTCTTTTGCATTGAAACTAATGGCCAAAATGACATCTTTTTTTTGAAGTACACCTGTCGGCAGGAAATATAACTAAGCCGAATTGAGTACTTTTATTTGAGGTTCCAGTTTTTGCCGCTGATTTGCTTCAGTTTTCTGTGAATAAATCGCTAGCAAAAATGTAGGCAAACAAAATGCTTAATTTTTCCGTAGTTTTCTCCAGTACTGAAAAGTGTGCTTTCGTACCCAAAAAAGACTTTTTTCTTTCCCTTTTTGAGCCTACGCGTACGTCGCGCCGTTTCAACGGGTGAACCTGACGACGGGAAATAGAACTAAGGCCGAATTTCTCCGTCGGTGAGAGATTTAATTGTAGTTTTCGCCGTTTGGTGCGCTGCTAACCGTGCAGCGGTGTTTTGTATGAAAAATGGTCCGTAATCGGGACACGATTTGGGGCCGTTACCCTAAATCCGATAATGGTCTCTGCGGTCTTTGAAACTCGAAGAGCGTAGAGCTCATTTTCGGATCCATCAAAAGTCTTAAAATTCTGTATCCGAAAGTGAACCTTGAGGTTGTTGAAACTTAAGGGGGGGCGAGGTCGATTTTGCCATAAAAAAAAAGTGAGCTCGTCTTCAAAACTGAGCATTAATATATAATATATCTTGGTGCATTTAAATATACTAGAGCGACGCGCCGATTAGGGGTTAAAATATTTAACATTTGTCAAAATAAGATTACAGAATTCGTTAAATAGTGACGCACGCAGAAAGAACGAAAACGTGTACAGACAATGCTTATATAATGTTATTATATAACCAATAAAGTCGACGCAAGTGATTAGGACGAGTAGTGAATTGAAGTGCGCCACTGAGCTCTTCTTTTAAGCGTTATTGGGATACTTTATGACTCCGGCGCAGACAAAATTAGTTTACACCGGAAAAAAAGCGAACATGGTTTCTACACAAAATTCTCTGAAATAATAGTTAAAGTGTGACATTTTTGACTATTAAAGTTGATATATGCATATTGGGAGATGTGCTTATCACTTAAGATTTGAAAAAAAGTGACTAATAAATTATTGAAACCACACAAGTAGATGGGTGGGAGTCAGGGGGCAGGGGGTTGGAACTAGACAGTCGGGGTAGAGAAGTGTTGGTGGAGAGTCGGGGAAAGAACCTAGCTGCATCTTGGAATAAATAACTGCATGACGGGTTGTGTTTTAGAAGTGCTTGGTTGAATTAAATATTATTGTAGTGAATTGATTTGTGAAATTATTTTGTGCAACATGGCGAATTTGGTAAGTTTGTATAAAATTATTAACATATTCAGTACGGGCCTTGCAGGAAAGAGTCAATTAGGGTTTATCTACAAGCCTTAGGAATCTAGGACCTTTTTTTGTCGAGGTTGGGGAACAATGAGCTTTGCACGTTTCCGGGTTGACCGGCGACGATTTCTTGAGACAAGACCGTTGTAAAATAATAATTTGGGGATACAATTAACTAAATAGCATTTGAAACACAAAGTGCGCTTCCGGGCAATAAATCTTAGACGAGAGACTTCATTTAAAAGACGGGATTTTGAAACCACAAAACAATAATAAAATCCTTTAAAAGTGCTTTGTTGGTGATCTAGAAAACTAGGTTACTGGGTATTCTCCAATACATAACGGGTACCAAAATACATAGGTATAGAATGTAGGTATAAATTAATGTGTAAAGCGCCTTTGAGGTGTTAATTATTATTTACGAGTTTCGTAATAATATTTTTAAACGTAGCTAGGGGACTATATTTAGGAAAGGGTTTAGGCAAAGGCATTATTAGGTAATATAACAGTTTATGGAAGGTGCGTAGCATGGGCATCTTTGCTTACTAACAAAATCTGACATAATTAAATTCCCACTCCTAAAAATTTCCCATATCTTATTCCAAATTTTAGGTATCACAACAAGTCTATTACATAGGACTATACATAAAATTATCGTATAATCCTCACCTTTTGGTTTACGCTTAGGTAGGTATATTTCATTCGATATTCGATTTAGCAAAAACTTTCACATTGTCGGTTGAATGAAGCCGTCGGTAGGTATTCATATTTTAAGCGTAATGCGTTATATCCACCTACATAAGTAGCAAAAGTTTTCTTAACTTCCTCACACTAGGAATAGGGATCATCCAGCATCAGGGTGGGATTGTACTCTGGACGAAAGCGCAGCGGGGGAAATAGAAGGGAGGGAAGCCAGATTCACGACCTGGTGCCTTTCATTCTTGGACCCAGCACCCTGGAAGCCGAGCTTGACATTCCTTTCTTTGAGCTGATATTTGAGTTTGAGCTTGGGGTACGCCTATCGTAGAGCATATGCCCGTGACATTTCGGGGAAGGTCCCAAGTTACGCTTGTGTATGTTATGCGAGAGGATGTATTTTTCATTCAAATCAAACATCACTGATGACCATCGCGATTGCAGGCTGGCGCATGTTTCTGTAACGTGCCTAGGAAAACCGTAATCAATATTTCTACTGGTTCGACTTTTCTTTGTTGGAATCCAGATAAGTTTTCTTAACTCCCTCACACTAGGAATAGGGATCATCCAGCATCAAGGTGGAAATGTACTCTGGGCGAAAGCGCAGCCGGGGAAATAGAAGGAAAGGAAGCCAGATTCACGACCTGGTGCCTTTCATTCTCGGACCCGGCACCCTGGAAACCGAGCTTGACATTCCTTCTTTGAGCTAATTTTTGAGTTTGAGCTTGGGGTACGCCTATCGTAGAGCATATGCCCGTGACACATATAGGGGAAGGTCCCAAGTTACGCTTGTGTATGTTATGCGAGAGGACGTATTTTTCATTCAAATCAAATACCGATGACCATCGCGATTGCAGGCTGGCGCATGTTTCTGTAGCGTGCCTAGGAAAAACGTAATCATTATTTCTACTGGTTCGAGGCGGCGTGCTGGACGGAGAACGGGACTATTGAGGACATGAGTGACTGCCAAGGCGAGGATCGGTGACATCAAAATCTTCCTTAATTAAATTCATACATCGCCAGATCAGAGGAGAGAGCGGCCCCACCGATCTCCTGACATTGCCGATTGTCTAATCAACTTCGGTTTAATGTTTATGCCGGTGCTTTAGGAGTAAATGGAACTCAAGTCATCGGCATGCTGAAGAACTTCAGAATCATCATCATCATCATCAATCCAGAGTAGGATGTCACGATCCAAAACCTCGTGCCACCCACACATTTCCTGAACAGTTCCTGACATCGGCTATCACGCCATTAATCGGAGCAGACCCTCATATCAAACGGTATGAGATGACCTCTCATCATCATCATCAACATATTTTTAATTTGGCGGCTTATTGGTCGATATTATTCCCATTACCACTCTATGATCCAGAAACACACATCAAACCCTTTCCCGACAGAAGGCAAAACATGTCGATTTTCATTCGTCGCTTGCGACCTTAACATTCTCTGGAGGAGTTGGAATTGGAAGCTGATTTGGCGGTCTATGACCATCACCTTATCAGTTGGGCTATGGAGGAGTCCAATTATTTAAACAGCACATGTTCTGTCTCATGTTAATCCAAAATACCTACCCGTAGAATCAAATTAATAAAATAAAACAAGCTAGCTAACTAACAAACTGCATCTAGAACCGTGGGTGTAGAATTATTGCACTCCGTACTGCTTTGAGTGTAAATCTTTTGTTAGAATGTACATAAATGTCAAATTATTTTCATGATAGCATTTTATAGAGCTGCAGAGAGTACGTGACATCGCATCGAAAGGTAGGATCTTCTCAATTCGCCGTTTGAATGTAAATTTATATACTAGATGCTAGGAGGGAAAATGCAGATTACTTCAATAAAAATAGTCGTCGATGAGCGTAGGTGTATAACAGGTGCTAGGGGAGGAAGCTGAACGAATATAGATATATAATTAGTTAATTTTCAAGCTAGTCAGACTCAGTCATTGTTATTCGAAGCCTTGCAAATTGTAACACGCCATATCTAAAAGAACAAGGGTTTACCACAAATAAATTATTAATTAAATTGGATTAAGAGTATATTATAGGGGCAGAATTGTAATTTTCTAAAAAACGGCTCTCTAAAACGGCTTAATACTACCTTTCGTGTGTCATTCTTAGACTTGATATTTTTTGTTACCAAATAATAGACTTTTATTTTTCAATCTGTTTATTTTTTTTTTTGTAATCGATGTAGGCATTTGACCATGAAAAATAAAAACATTGATACACCATTCAACCCACTTTTAAAACTTTAGTCTATGATTATCGCGTAAATAATGATTTTACACAATATTTTAAATTTAAAATATATACATAATACACACATCTGTTAAAGTACGGCCTCTTATTATCGTTATGATATCTGTGAATATTGATAATTAAATAAATACTTCATTTTTCACCAAAATCGAACACATTTCGTAGCTTCTATTCATTCCGGGCTAGAATCTCCCGTTGGCAGGTAGGGAATCTGTACGCTCCTCGTTTGACAGCGTATATATTTTGAAAATACGGGCGAAATGTTTTATTAATAGCTTTAAACATAGAATACCGACTCACTTGAACCACTGCAGTAAACTCAGTAAGCTACAAAAACAGGAAGTACTCGAAAATTCTCTTTTTTAGTGTAAGTTTGTCGAATTGTATTTTTTCAACCGCCATATTGTATAAATCGTTTAAAATATAACATTTTATGTGCGTTATACTTCCGAAAATGGTTTGTGCGATGTTCATATTGTTCCATGCGTGTGGCGACGGGCACGTTTTGCAAGTATGTGTGAGAATTCAATGCTGCGTACACACACACAGCTATAATATATGTAGCGTGACTTATTTCGGAATATCAGTATTAGTTCATTTGTTTGTGTCGTGGACATTCATTCACTCGTCGAACATTTCTCCGTAGGTACATTATGTACGCTGTGTTTGGTAGTAGATACAAAAATTACCTTATATGATTAGTATTAGTATTAAGTATAATAGACAAAGAGACAAGATAGGTAAACCCTACGTCATCGAGTATACGAATGAAACTACTTTGTAGTGATAATGGACGTTTATAAAACCTTAAAAAAGCTGGTCTGCCGGTGCGTCTTTTGGCAGGAGCCGCGCTGTCACGGAAATAGTCAGTGATTTTTTTCGAAAAAATTACGACATCAAAACAACGAGAATAATAAAAGTCGATTAGAAAATGAGAAAAAAGCAGGTCTGCCAAACGACAGCCTGGCACGTTCGCAGGCAGTCGGCGTCAAAGTGGGGTAAAAAATAGTAAATTTTACGTCATCGAGTACACGAATTAAACCAATGAATAACTATAGTCCAGATCATTTCATTTAAGAATTTCTTGGTCTGCCGCCCAGCAGCCTGGCAGCTTTTTGGGTACGACTTTAAAAAAAAAAAAAAAATTTAATTTTTCGTTTTCTGAATTATTATTTTTATTTCATTATAGTTTTAAATTAGAATGCCATATTTTTTTTAAATAAGCCAAAACCTGCCGCGGTGCCCCTCACTGCTGTCGCGTGTCCATATTTTTGTACAAATTTATAATAATAATAGTCATTTTAAGATTGCCAAAATAGTCCATACTAGTTGGAAGTTCGAACAACCAACGCACCGTCGCCGTAAGAGCTGCGTTCATCCGTAAAACGACGTAAATTTCCGAACCTCGTCCGTTTCATATCGGTTTCGCATGCCCTGCTGCATCGATTACATCGAACACAAGATCGAAACTAACAAAAAACTGTAATCTAGATCATCCCATTCATGATTTCCTTGGTCTGCCGACCAGCAGCCTGGCAGTTCAAAAATAAAAACACCATAAAATCGACTCCAAATGTGAACCACGAGAATAATTACGAAGCAGAATATGTTTATAATAAACTGTTTTTATTCAATACATAACTACGAAATACATAATCACGAAACAGAACTTGTTTATAATAAAAAAAATTTTATACATTAAATAATAATATTATTGAACATTTAAAAAAAATAAAAAACGAGTGTGCAAGACCACACGACTGAAATAAAATTTCACTTATCTTATAAAAGAACATATGACATTGGGGTGACATAGACGTTGACATTCCAGACAATTTGGTTTGTTGCATTTCACACAGTAGTACACACTCAGGCGTCTTTTTTTCGCTGGGCAAAAGTTGCCCCGTTTTCTTTTGCATGCTTCGTTTCCTTTTTTAATAACATTAATCACCGTTCGCATCGATCACTGTTCGCATCGATTACCGTTCGCATCACACTTTTCGTAACGCATTCACCAGTTTACCCCCAAGTGTCGAGCGTGCGTAAAGAAGTTTTACTTTAAAAAAATTATTTATTCAATGCATAAATACGAAATACATAATTACGAAGCAGAACTTGTTTATAATAAACTGTTTTTATACATTAAATAATAATATTATTGAACATATAAAAGAAATAAGAAATTAAAATGGAGTTCTACAAAATAAACTTAATAACAATAAATGCACCACGAGATTCCAAACGTCGCGTCGGTAGTTTATAATGGGAGCTGCGCGAGTGTATACGAATGACGTGAACTATGGGAAAAAACCATCAACAAGCAAATAATGAAACATTCGTAAAAAGGATCATACTAAATATTCTACCAAAATAATAAGTTCCATAAATTAAACACACTTTGTTATTGGTTTGGTTTTTACTTCGATATTTAAAAATATTGTGCACGTCATAACATAACACAAGTTGAATGTTGAAGTTTTAAAATTCGCGATGGCATTACTACCGACATCTAGCGATGTAATAATTAATACATTTTGACAGTTTTCGAATTCGGCCGTGGCTAGTACATCCCTTTAACTATACCAAACCACTAAAACAAAAAAGTACACAACGTTGTGGGGTTAATTACAAATTGATTAATTAAGAGCATCTCGTCACGTTTGCATAAAAGTATTACGTGATGGGGTTGAAAAGGCGCTGCAAAAGAAATGCAGGGGAGAGACGCGAGAACGGGCGAGCTACGAGTTTTTAAAGGCCGAGCGGGGTTGCGCCGGCAGGGTAGCTGTAGCAGCATTTGGAAATCAAAAGGTAGGTTTTACTTCGTAGAGGGGGGGGGGGGTTTATCACAACATATATTTTAAATTTTGAGAACTATTTATTTTAGTATAATAATGTTATACCATAGGTCGTTGGCAGATTTGTTAAATTTTCAAAAAAGATTTTTTATTATACAACACCCATTTCAAATCATATAATGATGCAGTAAAATAAATCAATAAATTATCTGGTAAACTAATGTTATAGTACTGTCAACCTGATAGTGCTCCCTCTCTAAACACGAGAATTTCTCAATTAGGGAGGTATTGTTACCACCAATATTATATATTATATATATTTTGTTTAATTGTATACTATATGTATTGGTTAATAAATAAAATAAATAAAAAGAATTTTAATTTTAGTTTAAATAAAATCATTAAAAAATATATACATACATGTGTTTCTTGACGAAAATTGGTCCGTTTGTGTATTTATTTGCGCACTTACAGACTTTTTTTCAGATTTTTTTAAAATTCTTATATTGTTCAAACATTTTTGAAAAATTATAAATACTTATGATCAAAAAATAATCGCAAAAAATACATAATTTTAATAGTTTTATTAACACGCCTTTCAGCATTTTTGGATGTAGGTATATATTAAAGCAAATTTGGAATGAAATAAAATCGATATTGAGTTATTAAAAGCTGATACGGAGAGTAATTAATCTTTCTCATTGGAACCGCCCTGTATGATCGTAAGAATATATTTCGACGAAATGTGGATTTTTGACCGCTGGTTGGTTAAACGCGTGGCCTGCGATCAGGAAAGATTAACGAAATTGTTTTTAAATAACCTTTTTTATAACGCCAGTACCCGGCGTGCGTTGCAATGCCACTCAAAGAAAGTGTTTGTGTCTTAATTCTGTTTATTGAAGTCCTTTGGGATATACAATTTTTTTTTTGATTTTCGTCGGGGGCGGACACGAAACACGGTTTTCCGACCTGTAAGCAGGCCACATACAGCTTCAGTGTGAGAAGCATTATATTCTCTATCATATAAATTAGATGTCTATTGTTTATGCTAGAAGTAAAGGATTCTGGTCTTGTACTTTCGCCCGGTCTCCCTTATAACTACAGCTGGCATAACAACATGTAAATATTGTAACACTAGATAACAATAAACTGTATTTAAAAACTCATCTTTGATTGCTTAACTAATGCGTCCAGTAAAACAAAACCTTACTACATGAGCACAGCATATAATCGGCACCAAACGTAGCAAACTACTTGGGGTGATTGTTGTTTATTTAATAAATAGTTCCCGGAGCAGCGGTACCCATAATGTAAAAGAATGCAAGGCTGATGTGAGTGTAATGAGTAAGATAAGAATGGGACGCTTAGGTGGTTTGTACATCACGTAAAGTGTAGAGCTAATGATCTAAGAAGAGATTGTAGGGAGAATATACTAAGTACGTGAACTTGATTGATAGAAGTCGATGAGTCGGGGACGCCCGAAGAAGACACGGCGTGAACAGAATAACAGAGTGATGTATAAATGTGAATGAGGCAAGAAGTGTGTGCCAAGATCGAGTTGCTTGGAGATCCTCCCTGCAAACCTCTGCGGGAACAGCGTAATTGTTAAATAATATTATTTATTATTAAAGGCATGTTAATTTATTTGTTTAGACAATTTTATGCTTTCGCCATTATTTTTTCCCTTTTTCCTTTCAAAGGATTTAACATATAATTTAGTTGTAAAGTTTGCGAAAGACCCTCAAAATTGTTCCCGTGAATGAAAATTCGTTAGTTAATTCGACAAGATATTTGTACCTAGCGTCAATCATAATAGACTTGATAAGCATTTATATAATTCTAATTTAATTTTTCATTAATTATTAAAATAATTCCCCTCAGGGCCTATGTCATCTTTGGGGATGCTGTATGGAGGGAATTTTTAGGTGAAGAAGGAGAGGGTGTTCTGGGAAGGAATAGGAAGATGGGTAGGTATCTGGGGGTCAGTTTGTCCAGGAGTGACAGACGTATGAATCCATCCCTCCCTCTGTGGTGTAAGGCAATGTTCCGAGAAAGTACGACAGATAAATCAAAGGAACTCCCTCAACCATTATCTCCCTATCCGGCCTGCTATGCAGCTGGTGGGCAGAGACATCCGCCACGAAGACCCAGACAATCTCATCACATGAGCATAGCATATTATAGGACACCCTTGCTAAGTCACCAAACGTAGCGAACCACTTGGGGCGACCTATTGCAGAGGTGTTGGTTATCCAATAAATGATTCCTGAGGCAGTGGTACCCATACCCGCCTCAAAAATTGATTCTTTCCGATGTCTACGGTTTCTTTTTAATTAATAGGTCACAAAATATTTCAACTGATAATCGTGTTGTAGTAATAATTAGCCACTTATATCTTAAGTTCAATTTTTTAAATAAACAAGAACTATCGTGATGCGAAATCAAACCGGGAAGAAGAGGAAGCATAGGAAGGTCCCAGCAATACAGATCTAGTCACTAAAAATAACTAATCACACTTCAAGCAACGTTTTATTCTGAATGATAAGTCTCAAAAAATCCCATTGAAATTTAATTAATTTTACGTGCGCATCGCCCCCGGGTTGATAAGAGTCCGCGACGTATGGGCCAGTTGTATTGGCGCCTTCATATTCTATAAATACCTATACAGTCATCTACTCAAACTTGAACGAATAAGCGGCAACGTCGCAAGACGTTGGTTTGTCGTCAACATAAAAACAAATATATAGATTGGACCCTGCATTGTCGACCAAATTAAAGTAAATATACGCAGGATGCCTCACTGCATTGAATGTAAAAGGAGTTCAGATTGGTGGAACGTTAAAGGGCGTTTTTTTCGTTGTGTATATTTTTTAATTAATTCTTTTCAAAAATGTAAATACCTAGCAACAATTAAACGCTTAAAAGCTAGTTTATACTTTAGTTAAAACTATGTAAAATCAAGTCCTTCAGACAGACGCAGTAATGTCGATCCAATGAAAGGACGCAAAAATGATAGCGGGATGTATATATATATATATATATTTATCTCCTCTCGTAAAACGTTGATCTTGCGCGACGGTAGACCAGTTTTAAGTTGATCCGTTCGGACGTGTTGATCCATCCGGATATGCTGATCCATTACACAAGCTGGCATACACATCCTGATCCATGTGGATCAATTTATACCATCAAGATTTAGCTGTAAGCCACGCCCATTGTTCGGTGTCTTATACATTTTACACGTTTTTTTTTGTTGATCCATATAAATGCCAAGTTTTGACCGCCAACAAAGGTGCCCGTCTGTCGTACTTTTCAGCTTCTTTTAGTAGGTACCTGTACGTTCTTATTTCAAGTCGTTCTATTTCATTTCTTTTTTAATGTATTTTGGTTTAACCACTCAGAACATTAGAACGTCAAAAGACGTGAATTTAATAATAGCAGTCAAGACATTAGAACGTGTTTTGACGTAAACGCGCGAGATTTTACAAAAAATGATTTATTTCCATCACTAGTATACGGATTACCGTGAAATAAAAAACGGAATATCGATAATGAACAACGCTACGCGTTTGTATTCAAAAATATCTATGGAACTTAGAGATTAATTTTCTGAGCCGAATGGAACTTCTATATTGTTTGATTCTAATTCTCTTTGAGTTTGCTCTGACACCCTAGTGACGTTTTTCGTGTTTTGAAGATAAATACCCGATAATGGACAAGTAAGTAATTATTTTATTGTTGAGATATATATCTGCCACTCTTTTGTCATGTATTTAGTTGGTTTGAAGTGTTTATCTTGTAAAAATCGTTATTTTCCGGCCAACTTTCATGTAGTTAGAATATTTCATCGCGTTGAACGTTGATTTCGTAATAAATCGCCGCTATTACTGCTTGAAATTGTATATATCCATAAAAGCATGTATTCTATTAGAATATTTACCAAAAACATTAGTAATTTCATGACACAATTGTTATTTTTGATCGTTTTTGTGAAATATTGGCAAATACAGTCGAATATGTCATAATCCGCCATTTCTGATCATTAGTGATGTCACTTCCATTTTTTTTGAAAAATTCGAATTCGAATTTTTTCTGTGTGAACTGATATTTTTGAGTAAAACATTATATTTTTTCTGCGAATAGCCTTACATGGAATTCCGACGAACCCATACCGGATTCTTTTCAACAGCTGCTGGAAGCCGAAGACGAGAAGGCCGAAGACGAGATTTCCTCTGGAGCCGATAGCAACAACAGCAGCTTTGGGGAAATTCAGGAGGCCCCCGAATCTGACATCGAGGAACCCGAAGAGACATTTGATGACGAAATTTATATAATTAAAATCAATACTTTGTTTAATGTTTATTTTTTTTTCCGTCAATAAAATAAAATGTTTTTCAAATTTTTTTTCAGGCTACTTTGTTTTTTGCGAGAAGAGCAAAAGCGAATCAAATGCTCTTGATGGATGATCATTCGATGGTGGCTCCTGATACCCAAGGCTCCAGTGGAGATCTGGCAAGCGGCGGTGGGCATGTAGAAGGTATATACATTGTAATAAATATAAATATATATATTTAATATTATTAATAAAATTGTATATATATATAATTTTATTTATGTTGCGCTGCCTTTGCATTATATTTTCAGAATGGGAGCAGATGGAGCAGCAAAGTGTTGACAGTGATGCAGAAGCTGGACAAGCAAGCGGTAGTCACATAGAAGGTATATGCATTATTATATATTATATTAATACATTCTGATTTATCTTTTGCAGCATTTGTCCATGAGAATAATAATAATATATGGATGACTTGTATAGCGCCGTTTTCTACCATTCACACTTTTAGAAATATACAGGACAATACTTACCTGTGTCTTATTCTTATATTTTCAGATTTCCAGTTTCTGCAGCCGCTATAGATAATAATTCTAGACAGTCGTATCCATAAAGTCAAAAACCTTTCATCTTCACCTTACCTGCCTACGACATTGTAAATAACTAATTAAATAGAGCCTAAGAATTTTTTCACAAAAACGGCGCTATAGAAATTATCCAATTATTATTGTTAATAACTGTTTATTTTCTTTCCGAATGGCACGAAAAAAATTATACCTGTCATACTCTCTGGAGCTCCGCACAGGACGTCATGGGTCACTGTTTTGTATGGGAATTGTCACTGTAACCATGTTTAATTTGTATGCTTATTGTAATACACATAAGAGCTTAATATTATATAATATTATTAATAATCAATAAAAAATAAAAAAAAAACTTACTCTTGCGCACCTATTTTTCAATTTCTTTTGTAGAACGAACTACAAAACTACTCGAAAGTGACCATAAACATGTACTCTCGTGTAGAAGAATAGTTACCAAATTTTATTTTTATTTCAAGGAGAATAATTCTTATTAAAAAAAAATTTCCTCATTTTTATTTCTCAGCATTCTGTTTATATTTTTATTTATAGTAGTATTTTTTAGTTTTATTTATCCTTAAATATGTTCTTTTTTTTCTCCTATTCTTATATTTTTTTATCTGTTTATATAAAATAATATTTCATGTATGACTACCACAATACGGGCAATAGCCTAGTATGGTAGTTTAAAAAATGGATAAAATGTAACATGTAAACATTGATGAAATAATAAATAAATTAATAATTGTATGTGATATATTCTGTTGGCGAGCTAACAACAAACAATAAATAAATACATAAATCATGTGTTTTTATTTTTGTCTAACTACATTCAATAATAACTATGAATATGAAATTGTTTCGAGCCGGTTGCAAAAAAATTTGCCGGTGTGCGAAAAAATTCGAACTATTTCAAAAGTTATCACATCCCTATTAGAAGCTAACTTCACTTCGGTTCCAAAACCAGTAGTGAATGACATTTTTCGAGCTATTTCGCGCGCGATTTCGTTGTTTTGATTTTATAGTAAATAAGTGTATATTTACATTTTTTCAATAGATTTCAACAATTATATATAATTCGACCTGTGTGCTAACGTTTTTGAGTAAATACAATATTCAAATGCTAAGTTTCAGTGTGAAATCACGACGTCACAAATGTGTCTCGTATTTGTAGGTTATTTCAAATTTACGGAATTTTAGGCATTACTTTATATTACAGTAATAATAATTGTATATCATCCCATATATACGACCATAATGCATCTGTTGAAATCGATTTCCGTTGTAATTACGTATTATAAAAATAGAAATTAAATAATTTAATATTCTCCATACTGAATTCAAATCGTAAAAAAAGGTGATAAAATTATTTACTAAATAATTTTTTTTAATTTTTTTAGTTTGGACGGTAAATATTTTGAGGTGGCAAATAGTTTTTAAATATATTTCTTCAATATATAAAGTGTTATTTCTTTACGTTACTTTAGAAAAAAGTACATTTTCAAGGCTTTGAAATAATGGTAAGCGATTTTTTAATATTTTTGACGTTTTCATAAAAAAAATGTATATTTAGAAACGCAAATATTTACTTATAATAACACAATGTGATAGTGCATTTCATAATCTTTCCAAAACAGTTTTTAGAATGAGGCTACGTTTCCCAAAACGTGATTTATGAAGCTTTTAGTAAAAATCGTAAATAACACAAATATTATCACGTTTTGACAGTTTTCAAAGGCACACATAATATACAAAAGCCTATGCCTGAGAGGTTAAGATTTAATTTTTATTTTGATTTTGTTTTTGATTTTGATTTCGATTTTTTTTGATTTTGATTTTGGTTTGAGATTTTAATTTTGATTTTGATTTTAATTTTTATTTGCATTCTTATTTTGATTTTTTAATTTTGGTTTTAATTTAGATTTTGATTTTTACTTTCATTTTGATTTTGATTTTGGTTTGAGATATTGATTTTGATTTTGGTTTTGATTTGAGATTTTGGTTTTGGTTTTAGATTTTAATTTTGATTTTGATTTTGGTTTGGATTTCGATTTTGATTTTGATTTTGGTTTTGGTTTGAGATTTTAATTATGATTTTGACTTTGATTTTGGTTTGAGATTTAGATTTTGATTTTGATTTTTGATTTTGTTTTTGATTTTGATTTTGATTTCGATTTCGATTTTGATTTTGATTTCGATTTCGATTTCGATTTCAATTTTGATTTTGATTTTGATTTTGATTTTGATTTTGATTTTGTTTTCGTTTCCGCTTCTAAGACCCGCACAAACCTCACCCCATGAACCTGGGCACCCCGGTTAAGTCACCAAACATAGCGAACCACTTAAGGTATACCTTAATTTTGGGAGGCGGGTATGATTACCACCGCCCCGGGAACCATTTTTGGGTAATCAACACCTCTGTCATATGTCACTTTGCAGTGACATTCGTGACTTAGCAGGAGTGCCCGGTTCAAGGAGTGAGATTTGTCTAGGTCCGTGCGGCGAACGCGTTCGCTGACCTACTGCGTGGCAAGCCGGATTGGGAGAGACTGATTTTTTGTGACTTAGCAGGGCTGCTCGGGTTCAAGGGATGAGATTTGTCTAGGTCTTTGCGGTGAACGGGTTTGCCCACCTACTGCATAACGGACCGGATTGGGAGAGACTGGTTGAGGGAGACCTTATTTTTCTTACATTAGCTCCACACAGGAAGCCCTGAAGAAAATAAATCCCGTCAAGGCCTATGTCTTCTTTGGGGATGCAATGCATTATCGGGGAATACGTATGATTCCTCGATAATGCATTGCATTACGATCTCTACGAATTCGGAAGTCGCAAGAACAAATTGCATTACGATCAATACGAATTCGGAAGTCGCAAGAACAAATTGTGGCGTGCGCAAGTAAATATTATTTTGATTTAAATGTATAATTCAACGATATCTAAGGGGCATTGCGACCTTGACTACGAATTCGGGAGTCGCAAGTTCGAATTGTGGCGAGCAGAGGTAATTTTTATTTAAAACGTTTGTATAATACAACAATAATGCAGTGCAGTGCGATCTTGACTACGAATTCGGATGTCGCAAGTTTAAATGGCATGAGCCAGTAAATTTTATTTTGATAAATACGTATAATTCCTCGATAATGCGTTGCCTTACTATCTTGGCTACGAATTTGGAAGTCGCAAGTTCGAATTGTGGCGTGCGCAAGTAATTTTTATTTTGATATAATTCCTCGACAATGCGTTGCATTACGATCTTGACTACGAATTCGGAAGTCGCAAGTTCGAATTGTGGCGTGGCCAAGTAAATTTTCTTTTGACAAATACGTATGATTCCCCGATAATGCATTGCATTACGATCTCTACGAATTCGGAAGTCGCAAGAACAAATTGCATTACGATCAATACGAATTCGGAAGTCGCAAGAACAAATTGTTGCGTGCGCAAGTAAATATTATTTTGATTAAAATGTATAATTCAACGATATCGAGGGGCCTTACGATCTTGACTACGAATTCGGAAGTCGCCAGTTCGAATTGTGGCGTGCGGAGGTAATTTTTATTTGATAGTTGAGATATTGATTTTGATTTTGGTTTTGATTTGAGATTTTGGTTTTGGTTTTAGATTTTAATTTTGATTTTGATTTTGGTTTGGATTTCGATTTTGATTTTGATTTTGATTTTGGTTTTGGTTTGAGATTTTAATTATGATTTTGACTTTGATTTTGATTTTGGTTTTGGTTTTGGTTTGAGATTAAGATTTTGATTTTTGATTTTGTTTTTGATTTTGATTTTTGATTTCGATTTCGATTTTGATTTCGATTTCGATTTCGATTTCGATTTCGATTTCGATTACTATTTTGATTTTGATTTTGTTTTCGTTTCCGCTTCTAAGACCCGCACAAACCTCACCCCATGAACCTGGGCACCCCGGTTAAGTCGCCAAACATAGCGAACCACTTAAGGTATACCTTAATTTTGGGAGGCGGGTATGATTACCACCGCCCCGGGAACCATTTTTGGGTAATCAACACCTCTGTCATATGTCACTTTGCAGTGACATTCGTGACTTAGCAGGAGTGCCCGGTTCAAGGAGTGAGATTTGTCTAGGTCCGTGCGGCGAACGCGTTCGCTGACC
Organism: Limnephilus lunatus; assembly: GCA_917563855.2. Taxonomy (NCBI): domain Eukaryota; kingdom Metazoa; phylum Arthropoda; class Insecta; order Trichoptera; family Limnephilidae; genus Limnephilus; species Limnephilus lunatus. The sequence goes on from CAKJTF020000010.1 coordinate 1,498,420, forward strand.
TACTGCGTGGCAAGCCGGATTGGGAGAGACTGATTTTTTGTGACTTAGCAGGGCTGCTCGGGTTCAAGGGATGAGATTTGTCTAGGTCTTTGCGGTGAACGGGTTTGCCCACCTACTGCATTACGGACCTGATTGGGAGAGACTGGTTGAGGGAGACCTTATTTTTCTTACATTAGCTCCACACAGGAAGCCCTGAAGAAAATAAATCCCGTCAAGGCCTACGTCTTCTTTGGGGATGCAATGCATTATCGGGGAATACGTATGATTCCTCGATAATGCATTGCATTACGATCTCTACGAATTCGGAAGTCGCAAGAACAAATTGCATTACGATCAATACGAATTCGGAAGTCGCAAGACCAAATTGTGGCGTGCGCAAGTAAATATTATTTTGATTTAAATGTATAATTCAACGATATCTAAGGGGCATTGCGACCTTGACTACGAATTCGGGAGTCGCAAGTTCGAATTGTGGCGTGCAGAGGTAATTTTTATTTAAAACGTTTGTATAATACAACAATAATGCAGTGCAGTGCGATCTTGACTACGAATTCGGATGTCGCAAGTTTAAATGGCATGCGCCAGTAAATTTTATTTTGATAAATACGTATAATTCCTCGATAATGCGTTGCCTTACTATCTTGGCTACGAATTTGGAAGTCGCAAGTTCGAATTGTGGCGTGCGCAAGTAATTTTTATTTTGATATAATTCCTCGACAATGCGTTGCATTACGATCTTGACTACGAATTCGGAAGTCGCAAGTTCGAATTGTGGCGTGGCCAAGTAAATTTTCTTTTGACAAATACGTATGATTCCCCGATAATGCATTGCATTACGATCTCTACGAATTCGGAAGTCGCAAGAACAAATTGCATTACGATCAATACGAATTCGGAAGTCGCAAGAACAAATTGTTGCGTGCGCAAGTAAATATTATTTTGATTAAAATGTATAATTTAACGATATCGAGGGGCATTACGATCTTGACTACGAATTCGGAAGTCGCCAGTTCGAATTGTGGCGTGCGGAGGTAATTTTTATTTGATAGTTTGTATAACACAACAATAATGCAGTGCAGTGCGATCTTGACTACGAATTCGGATGTCGCAAGTTCGGATATTGATTTTGGTTTGAGATTTTAATTTTGATTTTGACTTTGACTTTGATTTTGATTTTGGTTTTGGTTTGAGATTTTGATTTTGATTTTGATTTTAATTTTGATTTTGAATTTGATTTTGACTTTTGATTTCGATTTCGATATCGACATAGATTTCAATATCGATTTTGACTTTTGATTTTGATTATGATTTTGATTTTGATTCTGTTTTTTTTTTCGTTTTCGTTTATGCTTTTAAGACTCGCACACCCTATGAACCTGGGCACCCCGTCTTTAGTCACCAAATATGGCGAACCACTTAACGTATACCTAAAATTTGGGAGGCGGTTATGGTTATCACCGCCCCGGGAACTATTTTTTGGGTAATCAACACCTCTGTCATATGTCACTGCAAGTGGTTCGCTACTTTTCGTGACTTAGCAGGAGTGCCCGGATCAAGGAGTGTGATTTGTCTAGGTCCGTGCGGCGAACGCGCCCACTTACTGCATGGCAATCCGGATTGGGAGAGACTGTTTGAGGGAGACCTTTTTTTTAGCTCCACACAGGAAGCCCTGAAGAAAATAATTCCCCTCAGGGCCTATGTCATCTTTGGGGATACTGTGTGGAGCGTATTTTTGGGTAAGGAAGAAGATGATGTTCAGGGAAGGAAAGGGGTGGTAGGCAGACGCGGCCGGTGTCTTAAATTTTTGATGGTTCACCGAGTAATTCATCAAAAACGTAAAATAAAAGTAGGTAAAATAAAAATAAAATTAGACAGCCTAGTAACTCATAACTCGTACAGTGCCCTTGAGGTGATTATTCACAAAAAACGACGCTATACAAAGTATCCATTTCAAAGTTTTCTTTGCAGATTTAGGTACTATCTTGGTTGATAATTAAATGTAGTTTTGGCGGGCCATTGGCCATAATTCTGCTTTTATTTTCATGGTTCATATATATTTTATTATAGTCTATATTTATTATTACATCACTAATTTTAAAAAGGCAAGGAAATTTATTTATATATATAAACAGCGATATCAGAATATTTCTATAATATAATGATTTAGTAGGCGGCTGACGTAGGCAAAATGTATAGCGAGCGATATGCTGAAATAGGCCAAAACTAAATGATCTTTTATCTATTATAGCTAAGACTGTTAGCCCCATAAAACAAATTTAACCGGTTAAATAATTATAATTTAATTGTTTCGACTCAATCATTGTTTTGCCACCGCCAACCGCCTACAAAATGAATAATAACACAATAACAACATAAGACAGAAAAAGAGCCGCACAAGACAGGGAAGAATGGAAAAGAAAATTAAAGGAAATTGCTGCAAACCAATCCCAGGATTGAAACCAGAGAGAGAACAACATAGCGTAAACGTTTCTATTTGTAGCGCATTCACACAAACAAAAGGTCACAAAAACTAATAATGACAATGTCAAATCGGTTCCCTCTCGATCAAGATAATATCGCACACGATGACCCGTTGACTCATCGTTTCATTTTACAAGACCAAAACACAATTACTGTCTTATTTAAACCCGACTTAAGAATAGTCATTTCGCTGGAACCATTTCTTCGGAACTCTTCGGACATTTCCGTCATCCGCATGCCGCACGGACAGCCGGCACTCGGTTCCTACTGTTCCGAGCCGATATAAAGTGCGCGCGGGAAGCAATGCTTTAGGCCCCTATAACTATTCTCTACCAATTTCATGTGCACAATTTTATAATTAAAAATATTATGTAGGAATACGATGAGCTGCAAAATGTTGTTCAATTTTGTTGGCGGTTCGGCGCACGAGTGCACTTTAGGACGGGCCGCGCCTGGTGGTAGGTGTGAGTAGGAATCTGGCGGTCAGTGTGTCTAGGAGTGAGAGACATGTGAATCCATCCCTCCCATTTCGGTGCAAGGCGATATTCCTAGAGGGTACGTCTGTAGAAGTCGAAGGGACTCCCTCAACCATTCTCTCCCGATCCGGTCTAACTATCTAATCTGACATCTAATATATAATCTAACGGTGACCAGGCAACTCAGAAAGAAACCAACTCAGAAGCAAATCAGAAAGGTCATTAAGAGTGGTAATAAAAATATATAAAAACATTTGTTAAATAGGTTAAGCTAGGTTAGGGTTACCGGCTATATTAAAATTATGTTTTCATAGCTTTTAATGACCTGAATTATGAGTTGGTTTCTTTCTGAGTTTGCATGGAACCAATCTAAAACTATTTAAAGAGGAAAGATTTGATTGTTTGTTTGTTTGCATTGAATAGGCTCCGAAACTAATGAACCGATGTGAAAAATTCTTTCATTGTTAGGAAGCTACACTATCCCCGGTTGACATAGGCTATATTATATTTAAAAAAAATTAGGAATCATTACTAAAACTCCAATAATGTAGCCCAAGGTGTAAAAAAAATACCTAAAATATTCTTTACATCGCGTGCGCTGCGAAAACTATTAACAATAGAATAAAATAATGTAGTACGGCTTTGCAGAAAACATCTTTATAAACAAAAAGTGTCGTGACAGCATATGTCTAACTATTATAGTTATGCCACAAAAAGTGTTTAATAGTAGAAGTGTGTTAGATTAGAATGATCGCCTTTGGAAACGGTGACCAGAAAACTCATAATGAAACATTCTGAGAAAACATAGGTTGAATAGGAAGTTAGGTTAGGGTTACCGGCTTTTTAAAAATTATATTTTCATAGCTTTTAATGACCTTTCTGAGGAGGTTCTGAGTTATTATGAGTTGGTTTATTTCTGAGTTGACATGGAACCTTTCGGAACATCGCCTTGCACCGAAACGGGAGGGATGGATTCATACGTCCGTCACTCCTGGACACACTGATCCCCAGATTCCTACCCACACATACTACCCTTGTCCTCCCCAGAACTTCCTCTACTTCCTTTCCAAAAAATACCTTCCACACAGCGTCCCCAAAGATTACATAGGCCCTGTGAGGGGAATTATTTTCCTTCGGGCCTCCTTCCTGTGTGGAGCTAATGAAAAAAAAATACCTCTACCAGTCTCTCCTGATCCGGCTTGCCTCGCAGTAGGTGAGCAAAAGCGTTCGCCGCACGGACCTAGACAAATCTCACTCCTTAACGAACCACTTGGAGTAACGTATGGCAGAGGTGTTGATTAGCCAAAAAATGGTTCCCGGGGCGGTGGTAACCATACCTGCCTCCCAAAATTTAGGTATACCTTCCTCATCAAAGAAAAAAAAATAAAAGAATAAAAATATAGCTATTATTTTAGCTCATTGACATAAGCTCCACACAGGAAGCCCCGAGGAAAATAATTCCCATCAGGGCTTGTGTTATCTTTGGGGATATCTTTTTGAAGAGACTCCCTTAACCATTCTCTCCCGATCCGGCCTGCCAGATGGTGGGCACACGCGTCCGCCGCCATAACCTGCACAAACCTCAACCCATAAACCCGGGTACCCCAGCTAAGTCACTAAGCTTAGCGAACTACTTAACCTAGACCTACAGTTTGGCAGGCGGGTACGGGTACCGCCGCACCGGGAACCATTTATTGGATAACGAACTCCTCTGCCATAGGTCTCCCTAAGTGGTTCACAACGTTTGGTGAATTAACAGGGGTGCTCAGGTTCTTGGAGTGAGGTTTGTCTAGGTCTTTGTGGCGAATGCTTTTCCTCACCTACTGCGTGGCGGTCCGGATCGGGAGAGGCTGCTTGAGGCAGACATAATCTAGACCTCTCCAGCCGGACTCTCTCGACCCCACGTAAATAATAATAATTAAATAACTTACATTGCTTAAAAAGTGAATCTAAAAGGTTTCATTATCGCCATGACGGCCGGCGTAGTACAGCAAAAACTCAACCACCGAAGGTCACGGGATCGAAACCCGGCGTGGCAAATAAATTTTTCTTGGTTAATTTGTGTTATTTCACAATTTATTCATATAAAATAATATATAATATATTTTACTTATCAGATTGATTACCATAGGTAGGTAGGTACCTATGGTCTGGAATTTTAACATGAAAAATTATTACAATTTGGAAGGTGAGAGTGGTACCGCTGCCCCGGGAACCATTTATAGGAATTTTAGGAACAAATGCAGCATAAAAATAAGAATATGCATAATATGAATAGCTGCATTTACAAATGCAGTTATTCTTATTATGTTGTTTACAGATTTTCTTCATTTTTATTGTTTCATTGGAAATAAGGTTGCTTCATGTAGTGACGACCGGCGTAGTCTAGATGTAATCAGTGACGGCCGCTGCCCTGAGAATGTGGTGGTTCACTGACAATCCGTACCTACTTATGACAAAAAAATTAAATTAGGAATTTTTTATTATTAATTTATTTTCAAACAAACTGTTAATCCCTCTTATATGTATATTCAACACTGGTTGCACTCATTTTGGTAATAAAATTATATATTAACAAATTATGTTATTAGTATTTAACATAATCAATACAAAAAAAAACAAAACAATGACAATTATCACGTGACGGGTCAATATAACGCGCGCCGCAAGACGCAAACGATCTACGATCTTCGCCGAAAATCGATTGTATTCGTGTCACCTCGGGTCCATAGTTCATGGTCAATCGGTAAACTTCGGCAAGGATCGGATTATGTTGGGCCGGTGGCACGCGAATCCAAGCCAAATTCTGGTGCAAATAGCGAAATCGACGGGCTTTCGATGTTTTAAATATCCCGATACGAGGCCGCTCGGCGGCCGCGCTATGGGAGATTAAAACCGTTCTCTCTGATAATATTCGTAGCATTATATTGTATATTGGTAACTAATATTTTGAAATGATTAAATTAGAGATTTGATAGATTTAAATTAGATAAATTAAATTAGAGATTTTTTAGTCTTTAGTAAGTAAATAAAGTAAATTTAGGCATTATATTTTGGCAGTGCTGCACACGAGCGCACTGTGCGACCAGCCGCCCTTGGAGGTAATGCTCTTGACTCGTACACCGAAGTTCGCGTGGTTTATCACAATTTATTAATTAAAAATAATAAATGCATAGTATATATACTGGGCGTACTGTACAGGGCCCGCAGATACTTTAATAGTACACAACTGCTAACTTACCAGCCTCTGTGTTTCCTCCCTCCTACAACATGGGTCTCTTCAAGACCCATGTTCACTCCTTCCTTTTCTCAAAAAGACCCTCCACACAGCGTCCTCAAAGATGACATAGGCCCTGAGGGAAATTATTTTCCTTAGGGCCTCCTGTGTGGAGTTAATGTAAAAAAAAAATATATATATTTGCGGCACGTTCCAGAGTGAAAAATACTCTCAGTATCGCCATAGTGTAAGTAAGACCACCATTCAGAATTGAAACATTGCTTGAAATGGCGTAAGCTGTGTTTGTTGACTACATCTGAATAGCCAGGTACTTTCCCACCTTCCTCTTTCCTATCTCCTTCCCCTCCCCACTATCTTCAGCCTCGTAACATACCCCAATTGGGGATGCCATAGTCTCACTGGCTCCAGACGGGAGCAGCTGAGACTCTTTACTATAAAAAACAAATAAAATTACTTAACATGAAATATATTTTACTTTTTATTTACCTACTATTAAACATTTTCGGTAGCATATCTCTTTTGTGTTTGAATATCTTGTACAAACTGACTGCGATTGAACGTGCAAAAACAACACGAAAGTTTCAACATTATTGTGCGTGATAATTTTTCTCACAACAAGGCAGCACGAACACTTTTACTTACATTTTAAACTCATCATATCTTTCTAATGAATTGTCCGATTTTAATAAAATGGTTAGACAACAATCTCCTCACGCTTAACTTAGATAAAACCAAATTCCTCCGTTTCAGTGCAACACAAGCAGGAAAACCAAAAGAAATACACAACATCCTTATACACCATTGTAATGACCAAACCACTTGTAAATGCTTAAACTTAGAATGTGTCGATAGCATAAAATATCTTGGAATCATATAAGTCTCTGAGATGGGACGAACATATAGTCTCAACTTCCATAAAGATCAGAAAACTTACTCATCTATTCATGTCTGTTAGAAATATTCTTCGCGTAAAAGATCTGAAACAAATGTACCATGCCTTGTGCAACTCATTGCTAGAATATGCTTCCTTGGGATGGGGCGGCTGTTCCAAAACAATAATGGATCCTTTAGCAAAAGCACAAAAATCACTTCTAAGGGTCATCCTTAAGAAACCCTTCAGGTATCCCAGTGATCTATTATTTGAAGAGATACGAGTTCTTGATGTACGGCAACTATACATAAGAAAAATTATTTTACATACACAAAAACACCGACTCCAATATTCATCCATTGATCATCTCCACAACACCCGCCATGCAGGGAGGAATCCAGTGGTTCCACCTACTACAAACACATCACATGCCCAAAGACAATACTCCTACTTAGGGCCTAAATTGTTCAACATCATACCCGATGCATGGAAATCGAAAAATACAAGCACTTTACGGAAATGGGTTAGCAATTGGCTTCTAGATATGGGGAGAGTCAAGAGCGAACATATGCTAACACAATCTCACATACCTAATATGTACTAAAAAGTTTATGTTATTCAAAAAAAAAAAATTTTTTTGCTCTGTTTTCTTATCCTTGTAACGACTGTTCTTTGATTCTTGTAAAATAACGACCAGGCGTTTCAAAAATAAGTCCTGAAATTATCTATATAAATACATAGGAAATTCATATGTCATGTCATAATTATATTCTGGTTTTAATGGGTTATTTCTATTACTTACTTATGGTACTTATTAAAATTAAATAGTCAAAAATAAATTGGGAACTAATATGTCATATATTGGCAAATTATAAATATAAATGTGTAAATTCTAATATGCAATTGTTAATGTTCTCCAAAAAGACCTCGAAAGAATTTCCAAATTGTGATCGCCCGAAAGAAGCTATTTACCTATTCTGAAGGCAATTATTGATGTAATTAAATGTAGTAAATTTAAAATATTATATCTAAAATATAAAAATCCACAGTTCCGAACTCCTGCAACTTGCAGTGGGAGGTACTGAAGGTACTCGTACCATCGAAACAGCGCGCTGCGGCGCATTGGAACTCGAAACATACTAAGGTGTTATTGAAAGTTATTATTGCAATTTTGCAAACCTAAGATCACCTTACTTTAAATTTTGGTTGTATACATTTTTATATTATGTTTGTATTCTTTCTTATCGTAACTTATTGATAACACATATCTCACTGTACTTAAATTTATATATTTTTTTTGCTCATATCTTTATTTCATGTATATGTTTTTATTTCCATCATAACTTTATTTGTTCTAGTTTTTTTCTCTTAAAAAAAATAGAACAAATAAAGTGACGTATATAAAAATGTTACGTATATAAAAAAAAAAAATGTATTTATATATCATTTGTCATAATATATTGGGTATATAAATGGTTTCTTTCAATATATCCTATGATATCTTGAAAGAAACCATTCACATGTAAAAAATATTATGAACTGAATATACAATTTGGCTGTCCTGAAACGGGTATCCTTCCCAGTTGGACAGACAAAGTATCATTTTCTAACTTATTGTAATATGTATGCATATAAATAAAAAAAATTAAAAAAAAAAAAAGTTAGCCCGAAACATTAAGTTTCCAGCTGGAAGGCGTCTGATAGAAGGTGTAGTGCCATTTTAGCGTCTCAGGGCCTACAACAACCGTCACAATATTAAATGGTAAACTAACTTACTATCTACAGTTTAAAAAAAAAGTTTAATAACTTGTGAATCTTATAACTTTACAAGTAAAAGCTTTTCAATGTTATTTGTTTTAGATATTGTAAGCATGGCCACGAGGAGTAAATTCTACGGATGGAAGATCATACAAATTGCCAGTCGGGTAGCTCAATTCGGCACAAACACGATTCTCCTTACCTCAAGGCGAGTGCCTGTGGTTCGTTGTCCTTCTCCCACAATCGCCGAGCCTCTCTCCTCAATCAAAACACATGTTTCATAGCACAAATAGTTTTTATTCTCTGAGAATACAATATTTAACACGGTAATTGCCAGCCTCAGCTCAAGGTAACAGGGGATTTACTTTAGGCTACCTAAAACTTGTCTAATTGCGGAAGGCTCTCTCTCTCTCTATACGTTCTTTATAGGGGCGATGAAGTTAAAATGCACACAGGGTAAGATTCAGCATGGTACTTACAGCTAGCTCCAGTTTGGTACGTCGACAAACACCGGGGAAAGTTAACATTTCGAACTCGGGAGAATTTGCCTCTCCGGCGCGTTATTCACGACGCGAGATGTTGCAAGCTGGCCGGGCGGGCATCTGCTGCTGACTGCCCGGAGTGGCGGCCGGCCTCTCTGCGTACGGAAGGCAGAGGGAAAGGGGGGGGGCGGTGCGGCAAGTTTGTGCACTGGGCCCCGATTCACTTATTTCCCGCGCGACAGAAATAAAGGAACCTATTCTTATAACTTTGCAACGTAACACTTCCCCCCTCGCCGCAATAAAAGCGACGTGGCAATGGAGCTGTTGGGCTAATAAATCCTCTTACCCTTACAGCATTTGTGCAAAAAAAAACATTTAAAAGAAAAAGGAGGGAGAGAGAAAAAGTTGCTAGCTGAAGAATAGTTATAGTCCAAAACAAAAGAGATAATACATGGTAAAACAAAGAATTATCTATAAATGTACATGAAAGGGCAGTGACATACATAAATACAGTTGCGAAGAACAAGGACCTGTTGGAAAAAGGTACAAGGGTTATGCAGTGATAGAAAAAAAAAACTCTAAAATTGTATCATTGGTCTGTGAGCTATTGTTTGCGGAACGTGGTTTGCGTAGGATGTCTGGGATGGTTGAACGTTTCACTGAAGTTACAAGGTTACTTTGTCACAGTAACCTGGCCCGTTTGAGATTACACTCAAGGAACACTAGGGCCTTAAAGAAAACACGAAGAAGAGAACACATGATGAGGCTTCTTGGTTGTGGAGAGAGTTCTACCTGTCACAGAGGTCAAAAAGGGTAGCTGCTTCCGGATCCTGTGGGTGAGCTGGTACGAAACCATTGAGGTACTGGAGAGTGGAATCGTAATTGGTGGTTGGTCCTTTATAGAGGTGGTGGTTTGCATAGATAACAGCCGTTGTTATTTGGTGGTTGGTACACTGGTTTTTGTACGCAGTGGGATTGTTGTGTGAACAATCTTTGGTATTGTTATTTGCGCAAGGGCACAGGAGCATTTGCACAATGGCAACAGGAACATTTGCATGATGTAGCAGGAACATTTGCACAATGGCAACAGACATTTGCACCGTGGCAACAGGAACATTTGCACAATGGCAACAGGAACATTTGCCCAATGGCAACAAAGCATTTGCACAATGGCAACAGGAACATTTGCGTGATGTAGCAGGAACATTTGCACAATGGCAACAGGAACATTTGCATGATGTAGCAGGGCATTTGCACAGTGGCAACAGGAACGTTTGCATGATGTAGCAGAAACATTTGCACAGTGGCAACAGGAACGTTTGCATGATGTCAGCAGGAACAGGAACCAACCTAGAGCTGGCATGCTCGGGTTAGTTTGAGCGTCGGTTTTCTGTGATGATACAATTCGCAACTACACGCACGACTCACACTAGGTTATGTTAGATGCGGTCGGGTGCTTTTGGTACGCAGGGGTTGAAGGCATGGGACCTCCGTGACGGTAGCGAAAGCAGCATGAAGAGGGCGCAGGTGTAGGTAGGGTGAAGAGCTGCTGGTCTTCTTATTAATCCGGCAAAAAATTATTATTAGAACAAAATTCTTGAAGTTTACCTGCCTAGTAGACCAATGATGAAAAGGTTTGGAGAGAAACAAGGTGTGCATGTTGAGAAAGGTTGGATTTGTTTGACGTATAGAGAGAGACGGAGAGAGTTAACTAAATGCAACTAATGACTAATACATATTACAAGGGTACGTATTCAAGGAAGGTTCTGTATAACCCATTCAGTTTTTTTTTTTTTTACTAAATACATTTCCGAGAATACGTGGGTAAGGGTTTGCACGTATAACAAAATACCCTGTTCGAAAGAAGCTGGTCTTCCATGACCTATGCTCACGTCTATACGGTAGCATTTTTTCTACTTTCGAAGAACAACACATTGAGTACAATTAAGTTATGACAAGTGGGAAGGGAGTAGGAAGTTGAAAGGATCCGTGTATGAAGATTGTCCTATTTGACAAACGAAACGCCAAGTGCATAACGCATATATCCCCATTCACGGATAATTTCGAGGAAGGGGAAGGGTAGCAATTGGGAACATTTGAACGAAGAAAACTGCTGAGGACTCGGCTATTTCCGAATTCGACCTCTGGGTGGAGGTGAAACAAGGTCTACAGCAGTAATCCTGGTACATTACAATAATTTTTTGGTAGTGTAGGACAAGGAAAATACACTGGCATAAAAGAGTCTAATCCTCTACGTGTATTGGGTAGAAGATTAGGGGTCGTTTTATTCTCCTACTTGTTTGCGAGAAATGACAGACCCTTGCTCAAATCTCACAAACCTGGGGATTTTTCTTTGTTCGTCTCCCAGACAACGAGTTGGGTGTTTTTTTGTGTCCATCAACTTAACTCCCACGACACGATGCCCCATAATCATGAGTGAAGCGTATGATTAGTCCTTTTGAGATAGTAGATAGTTCCTGGGTTCTTGTGACAGGAAGTCCACGGGCATTGTTAATGAGTAAAAGGGGGTGTGGACTACATTGCGTAGTTCACACACAAAGGTTTGATATTATTTCGTTCGCACGATTCATGGTGAGTATTTTAACGTCTTCACGTATAGCGTACAAGATGTGAAATCCAAAGATTTACAAGTAAGTTTTATAACGTCTTCACGGATAACAATGAACGAATTACAATTGGGTTGCCCAGTATTGAAAGGAGGTACAAAAGACTAGGTATTTATGACATTTCTGACAAAAACCATAGAGTAATTATAACGGACTCCCCGTATCGCATTTAGTAGATATTCTGAGATTCCCATCTATGACGGCAGATTTTATAAGGTTCTCACCTATGATGGCAACAAAAGGTTAACGTTCATATAAAGGTACCTATTCAATACAGACGGCGAGACATACTGATGTACTTAATACAACAATACCGTAGCATAATAAATCCATATTAGCGTACGTCAAAGACTTGCACAAAGGCAAAAACATATTTGAAGATCTGGCCAAGATTTTATACTTCAACAATTAAAGGACAAAAAATTCTGGCGTGCTGATGAAATGTGAATTTCATCTAAACGTACCGCAAAAGAGATCTTTTGTGGTACAAACCCTTTTGGTTACGCACAGAGTATAGTACAGTGATGGTACAACTTTTAGTTGTGCTTACACGTACGATGGTAGCAACAATACAAGACATGCGCTTATCGCTTTTTAAAATTGTCTCTTGACAAGGAAAATTATTTACAACTGTCCGACTTGAGTGTTTAAGACCATCTGGGTTTTACTTACTTAAACAGACTGTGACGAACACACTTTGGTGTTACAAAAATTACAATAATGGAATGGGCTATTCACAGGGTGGTTCACTTAGAGACCTGGCTTCTTGTTGGGACCTCGTACTTTGTACGTGATAAGTCACAACATGACAACCCAAGATTTCAGTTTGAGCAGTTGAGACCAAGGGTAGCTCAATGTTGCTGAAATGTTGTACAAAATTTATTGTTAATGAAGAGACAAGTCGAAGTTGTCTCTTTTATAACGATACTTTCCAGAATATGGTGTGTCATATCCAGTTCTGGAGAAAACTAGAGCAATATGGGTTTTTTTTTTTATTGAGCGCTATTCTATTTTCTTAAAAAACAGAAAAAAAAACTTAGAACGGGTAGCAAACGTCTGATACGCCGTGGGTTTACACAGGTTTGCTTACTTAATTAAACTAAATATAACATTAGGGTTTGATGCACTTTGGCGAGGACCCGACATTTAATGTACACAAAAGATTTTTCTAAACTTAAGAAGGGGTGACGAGGCATGACACGATGAGGTGAAAATATGATGCTGCAAGTTGTGACGATGCACAAAGCCTTGGGCACGTAGTCTCCGACTACTTGCAGTAAGCCACAGGGAATTCCTTTCTCCGAAGTGATCAATTTCAGGTAGAGGTGTGCATGCTTAGAAAAAAAACGATGTTTCCAAGGTTTGACACCTGGGGGCAGCAATTAGAGGCGAATGATTGATGATGACGAGATATTTATACAAAAAAGAACAAACAAAAAAATGAAACAAAACAACAAAGGGAGAATTATATTTTTCCCCCGAATTTGGCTACAGTTGACACTACTGTGCCAAAGCTAGAAAGGTTTTTTCGTTCGAGTGTCCTGATGAGTGACAATCGTATGCGAGAGGCCGCTCATTAGTGACGAACAAAAAGGGTTGACTTCCATAGTGATCCATGACGCGCTGTAGACGAATGGTTACTAGGAGTCAGGGAATAACCATTGGGGTTATACGGGCGTGGCAATGGAGTTTGTTTCCATGTTCCCACTTTTTACAATGTCCTTTATATGGTAGTTACCTATGTGTTTACCAGAGATGTCAGACAATCGATAAACCAGGTCTGATATCTTTTTTAGGACTTTCGTTTTTACAAAACGGGGTGCCAATTTGGCAGAGAAGTACAGCGCACCTTGCGACAGAGTGTTGTTTCTTCTCCAGACGATGTCTTCTTCCTTAAACGTGACGTGCTTCCTGCGAAGGTTATACCTGTCGGCGCTCTTTTGGTGGGCCAATAGTAGAGCGTCTGTTACTTCACTATAGATAGCGGAGAGTTCTTCCAAGCGGTGGGCGTAATTTGCTGCGGGGTCTGCTGTGGAGGAAGGGGCGGGTGGAAGGCAAATGTCAGGGTGTAATGAACCGTGAACTACTTGTTCCATGCCGTGCTTGAGAAAAAATGGTGTATAACCTGTAGCGAGGTTCACCGTGTTGTTCATGGCTGCTTGTATTTTGTCTAATTTTTTGCACCATGTGCGTTGATCTTTGCCAACCAAAATTGCCAGAGCCGTGTTTATGGTCTGGTTGTATCGTTCAACGGTGTTGTTCTGTGGGGTGTAAAGGGTGTTGTAGAATACATCCTTTATACCATATTTAGACAAAAACTCTTTAAATTCTAGAGCTATAAATTGTTTGCCATTGTCGCATATTATAGTACGAGGGGTACCGTAGGGTATGAAAATATGTTTTTCTAACAGATTGGTTATTGCTGCCGCTGTCGCCCTTTTCAGAGGAAACAACCAGCAATATTTGGAAAAAACGTCCACCACACTGAGTATATGCATGTAACCGGCGTAGCTTCTAGGGAAGGGTCCAATGAGGTCCATTGAAAAGGATTGAAGTGGTCTATTGGCACGCTTGGGGTTGCCCATTAGACCCGACGGTGGTGCCGTACTGTGCTTGTATGCCTTGCAGATGTCGCATTTGGAGATGTATAAACGTACTTGTTTGAATAAACCAGGCCAATAATATCTTAAGGATATTTTTTTGTATGTTTTGAAAGTTCCAGGGTGTATGGAGTCTACGGCACTGTGGTTATCAATAATAACTTGTTCTCTATTTTCGAGAGGGACTACCATTTTCCAGGCATAATCCTCTAAGATTGACAGTGGTGGCTTGCAGTTGCGGTATAATTGTCCGTTCTTAATTATAAAATTCGGAAACTTTTGTGGGTTGTCACTGCATCCTCTGAAGATTTTTTGATACCATAAATCTTTTGTGGGGAGACTAGAATTGGATAATTCGGCATTTAATGTTGCTATCTCGATTCTAGAAAGGGCATCCGGGACGATATTATCCGCGCCTTTACGGTGGATGACATCGAAGGTATATTGAGATAGGCGGGACGACCAGCGAGCCAATCTTCCAGAGGGGTTGTCTAGCGAGATCAGCCATTTTAGGCTGCTATGGTCTGTGACAACGGTAAACTTACTGCCCTCAATGTATCCGCGGAAATGTTGAATGGATTCCATGACTGCTAGTAATTCTCTCTCGGTAATCCCGTAATTTTTTTCGTGCTTATTTAGGGTACGAGAGAAGTATGCCACGGGGTGTTCGCCGTCCGTAAAATTCTGAGTGAGGACTCCTCCGATTCCGACGTTTGATGCGTCCGAATGGATCGTAAAGGGTAGATTGAAGTCGGGGCAATTCAGTACTGGGGCTGATTGAAGGGCTTCTTTTAGGGAGTTGAATGCTGACTCGGTCTCTGCGGACCAGGAGAAGTTACTGGTACCTTTACGGACGCCAGTGATTTTGTTGAGCGGCGCCGCGAGAGTTGAAAAGTTTTTTATGAATCTTCTGTAATAACCAGTGAGTCCGAGGAAAGCTTTTACCTCTTTTGCATTCGTAGGCCGGGGGAAATTTGTCATAGCCGCTACTTTTGCGGGGTCTGTTCTTAGGCCTTCTTTATCTACTATGAAACCCAAGTATCGTAGGCGGTGTTTGCAGAATTCCGATTTCTTTAGGTTTATAGTCAAACCGGCCTGTTTGAGTTGTTGAAAAACCTTTTCTAGTATAAGTATATGTTTCTCGAAGGTATCGCTGATGATGATCAGGTCATCCAGGTAGCAAAATAAATTGTTATCGGACTCTGGGCCAAACAATTTATCCATGAGTCTTTGTAGTTCCGCTGGGCTGTTTTTTAAACCGAAGGGTAGTCTTTTGAAGTGGAACATACCCCTGCCAGGCACCACGAAAGCAGTTTTTTCGCAGGAGCTGGGATCCAAAGGAATTTGCCAAAAAGCCTTGCTCAAATCTATAGATGAGATGTATTTAGCGTTTCGAAGTCTGTCAAGGATGGAGTTGACCAAAGGGAGCGGATAGGCGTCTGACACTGTACACGCGTTGAGGCGTCTGCTGTCGAGGCAGAAACGGGCCGAGCCGTCTTTCTTTGAAACTAATAAGGTGGGGTTGGTCCATGCACTGCGGCTGGGTACCACCACTCCCATTCTTAACATGTCGTCCAATTCTTTTTCTAATGTTTTCAATTTTTGTGGAGCGAGATTGTAATACCTTTGTTTGATTGGGGGACCTGTTGTTTTTATATGATGTTCTACTAAGTTGGTTAGGCCTAAACCGCACCTTTCGAAGGAGATTGATTCAAACTTGTTGATCATCTGATCCAACTGACTTGTTTGTAGGGGGTTCAAATTTTCGTACGGTATTACTGTACGGATTTCGTTCACTTGGGGAGGGACGGAGGGGTTGTTAAACAATTGCGGAGCAATTTTGAAAGCCATCCAAAAATCCACTCCCAGGATAAATTTTTGTGAGATTGTAGGTACGACCAGGAATTTGATCCAAACTGTTTTTTGGTCGCAATTGATCGGCAGGGTGAGAGAACCACATCACGTTGTGAAGTGTTGTCTGCCGTGGTAACATGTGAAGAATGTTCTTCCATTTTAAAACCACAGTTTGTGAATAAGGTGTGAGCGTTGTCGCCCAGACAGCTGACTGACGCGCCGCTGTCTAGGAGACCTGAAAAAACCACATTGTTTACGGAAAAATGCGCGAAGGGTCTACCGTCTATTGCCTGTTTGCAGCAGACTGTAGAGAGGGGTAAGGCCTGTTTGAAAAATTTCACGTGTTCCAACCACTCCGACCATTCCTTCGGCCTAAGGGAAGGGTGGTCCGGGGGGTTGGAGTCTAGTTTTTTGTCTTTCTGGCTGTCCAATTGGGAGGGGGTCTGGAGAAATCCGTAGGGGGTTTGATGAATCTGAGATCCGGGATGGGTGTCTGGGTATTGTCTTGGCGTGGTCCTTTGCCAAACTTCCTCCCTTCATCTCTTCTTGGAGAACGATCAACGGATCGCCTTTTGTTAGAATGGGGGTCTTTGGAGGGTAAAAGTTTAGCTTGCTTGAAGCAGGTGGCTTGGGAGTGACCAACCTTGTGGCAAAAGGAGCAGGATTTCTTTTCGTTGTGCTCCGGTTTTATGCCGGACGAAGTGCTTGGGCGAAAGTTTTCTTTGGGGAACCTTTCGTCTCTCTTTCGATCCTGGTACGCCTCCAGTAGCTGGCAGACATCTTTTAATTGCTCCAGCGTGGAAATTTTCTGGGAAGTGATGATGTTTTCGTATCGTGGCAGAAGACCGTCGATTAAAACTGGGAGAAGTTCCACTTCAGGGACGGGTTGGGCAAGCTTGATATTGATGGCTTCTGCCCTCTGCGTGAATCTAGCAACAGGCTCTCCGGAGTGCTGCTTGATAGCGAGTAAGGATAGCCTGACTCTATGTTGGGCCTTTTTTTCTCCGAAACTTGTTAAAAGTGCCGCCTTGAGTTCACTCCATGAGTTTGTTTTTCTCTTATGTATCCTGTGCCAGGTAAGCATTTCAGGAGCGATGAGGTCTATGAAGTTTCTGTGTAGGATATTTTCGGGGATTCCTCTGACTTGGGCTGTTTCTTCTATTCTGTTGATGAAATCCTCCACATCCGTGAGTCCGTTGTATTTCGTCTTCCAGGATGTCAAATCGTATATTTTGGTTGGTTCCTGGGCTTGTACCACCAAGGGTTTTGCTTCGGGGACTGTGAGGGGGATAGAGATGATTTCTGAGGTGTTTTCGGGTTGAAATTGCAACCCCTTAATGTATTTTCTATTGTAGAAAGAAGCATATTGAATAAGGCATTTTTTGGATTTATTCCTGGGGGAAATATTTCTATTTCTCAGGGCCTGTAGTAGTTCTTCCTTTCTTGACGTAGAAATGTGGGGAATTATACCCAGCGTGACTTGAGGGACTTCCATAGTGTATAGGGTCATGTCAGTGTGACCTTACGTTGGAAAAAGTGAGAACTAGACTCTTCATCCGCAATTGGAAAGAAATTATGCCAGGGATTGACCACTGGGGACGTATTTCTAAGTGTTTGGATTATTTGAAAATTTGGGCAGGGGTTTGCCTTAGATAATGTGTTTTTTAAAAAAAATCCAGGTGTTTTGGAAAAAAGGTTCGAAAATTTTCGAAATCCGAAGATGAGAAATAATCGGACAAGGGTTCCCCTTAGGGGAACACGTTTTTCAGAAAAAATCCCGTTGTTTTCGAAAAAAGGTTGCAAATTTGCAAAGTCCGAAGATAAGAAATAATCGGACAAGGGTTCACCTTAGGGGAACACGTTTTTAAGAAAAAATCCCGTTGTTTTCGAAAAAAGGTTGCAAATTTGCAAAGTCCGATGGTAAAAAATAATCGGACAAGGGTTCACCTTAGGGGAACACGTTTTTAAGAAAAAATCCCGTTGTTTTCGAAAAAATGTTGAAAATTTGCAAAGTCCGATGATAAAAAATAATCGGACAAGGGTTCACCTTAAGGGAACACGTTTTCAAGAAAAAATCCTGTTGTTTTTGAAAAAAGGTAGTAAATTTGCAAAGTCCGAAGATAAAAAATAATCGGACAAGGGTTCACCTTAGGGGAACATGTTTTCAAGAAAAAATCCCGTTGTTTTCGAAAAAAGGTTGCAAATTTGCAAAGTCCGAAGATAAGAAATAATCGGACAAGGGTTCACCTTAGGGGAACACGTTTTTCAGAAAAAATCCCGTTGTTTTCGAAAAAAGGTTGCAAATTTGCAAAGTCCGAAGATAAGAAATAATCGGACAAGGGTTCACCTTAGGGGAACACGTTTTTAAGAAAAAATCCAGTTGTTTTCGAAAAAAGGTTGCAAATTTGCGAAGTCCGAAGATAAAAAAATCATAGGACAAAGGTTCACCTTAAGGGAACACGTTTTAAATTTTTCTTATAGCTTTCCGAAGGGGGAATTCTTCAGAAAACAGAAAGAAATATGTTTCTTTTTATACAAGCTTTCGTGGAAGTATTTGTTTGAGGATTCAACAATGTCTTGGGGCATGGTTTTATTTACGTGACTATTTATAGTCTGATTTTAGGCAGCACCAGTTTTCTGGTATTTACACGCGAATTTCCTTTCGTTTTGACAAGGTAGGATGTAATGTCACCTGTCGAGGAATTCACGTCAACGCGAATTAGGTATTTTTTGCATCGGTCGAATGTGGTTCAGCATTACCCGGTTTCAGCAAACGGCAGGAGTCAAAAATACCAAAATTGTCAAATGACAGAAGGAAGTTATTCCACTTGTTCCCTAGGCGTCAGCAAATGTCTATAAGTATGGACCAGCATGCTGCAGTAAAATATTTTAGCACTTTCGGGACCAAGCGGATAATTGGTTTATCATGTACAGGATTTTAATTGTTGAATAACTTTTTTTTAAAATTTGTGTTCATTTCCACTATTCACTTGTATTTGAAAATCGCAAATTTAATCGGCCGACACTTTGTAATCACTGTATTATTCGCGGCGACAACTTTCTTGATTGGGCACCTTGCGTTGGAATACCGGTAATAATGTTTTGTCGAGTGACAACTCGTAAATGATGAAATCGGGCCCGTAATAATTTAAATTATGATACGCAGTTACGTTCGCGACGGGATTCTTGTTGGATGTGCTAGACAAATTGGGAATAAACAAGACAAAACATAATAACATTATAAAGTTTACAATTGTTGATTGAGGAACGAGACTGCGAGATCGTGGAGAGGAAAAAAAAATTAGGCCCCACGCCTAAGCGCCAGTGTAAGCATGGCCACGAGGAGTAAATTCTACGGATGGAAGATCATACAAATTGCCAGTCGGGTAGCTCAATTCGGCACAAACACGATTCTCCTTACCTCAAGGCGAGTGCCTGTGGTTCGTTGTCCTTCTCCCACAATCGCCGAGCCTCTCTCCTCAATCAAAACACATGTTTCATAGCACAAATAGTTTTTATTCTCTGAGAATACAATATTTAACACGGTAATTGCCAGCCTCAGCTCAAGGTAACAGGGGATTTACTTTAGGCTACCTAAAACTTGTCTAATTGCGGAAGGCTCTCTCTCTCTCTATACGTTCTTTATAGGGGCGATGAAGTTAAAATGCACACAGGGTAAGATTCAGCATGGTACTTACAGCCAGGGCCGGATTAAGCTTGTCGGGGCCCCTAGGCAATGCACGTCTCGGGGCCCCTACCTACCTTTTTCTTACTTCAAAAAAAAATTCTACCACAACGTATTTTTATTCATAATTAATGTTATTTTTTTTCTATTTTTTTTAATTTTTTTTATATGAATACCGCACTAGAGTCCCAACTGCTCCCGTCTCCCCGTCTGGAGCCAGTGAGACTATGGCATCCCCAACTGGGGTATGTTTTGAGGCTGAATATAGTGGGGATGGGAAGGAGATAGGGTGGAGGAAGGTGGGGATGTACCTGGCTATTCAGATCTGGTCACCAAACACTGCTTAAGCCATTTCAAGCAACGTTTCAATTCTGAGTGGTGGTCTTACACTAGGGCGATACTGAGAGTATCTTCCACTCTGGAACGTGCCGCAAATATACTATACCTATATTATTTTAAATGAGTAAATTGTGAGTAATACTAATTGATTGAATAACATTTATTTTAAACGCCAGGGTTCAGTTGCAGTTATGTTGACTTAAAAATTCCCTCCACACAGCATCTTAGATGACATAGGCCCTGAGGGTATTTTTTTTCCTCAGGGGCTCCTGTGTGGATTTAAGGCTCCGTTACCGGCCCCAAAAAGAAGAAGATCGAGAGATACGAAAGTACGAATGTTAGAGGAGAGCGCTAACATTTATAGCGCTAAAATCGATGCAAAAATTGCGAAAATCTTTAATAAAACATGACTCGTTTAAAATAGAGCAAAAATCTCTTGGGGGCTGTCTAAAACAGTATTTAATGAAACACTGCGAATTTTTTCATACATGTAACTTGTAAAATAACGGAAACAGACTTGAAAATAAAAAAAAAATGGAGCATAGTTTGCGAATTTTTTCTATTGAGGGAATTTCATATAATTTTCGTTTCGGCGTGAAGAATGTATAGATATTATCTTCAAAAATAACATATATTTTTTACGAGCTTAAAAACTTACACATTATCACTAAAACAGAGATAAATTACCCTTCCAGGCTGTGCAAACGGTGTGTATTTTTTCCAAGAACAATTTTTTAATTAGTAATGTTTTCACATCCGCGGCCGTTTGTAAATTGAATAAATTTTTCACGGGGTTTTTTAGTAAGGCCGCAAATGTTTAAGGGAGGTTTGCAAGAAATCGGTAGAAATTCGGATAGCGGCCTCTTAATGTAAAAAAAATAAAAAAAAATCTCGGGGCGCGGGGCCCCTAGCCGATGCGGGGCCCCTAGGCAGTTGCCTACTCTGCCTTAGGGATAATCCGGTACTGCTTACAGCTAGCTCCAGTTTGGTACGTCGACAAACACCGGGGAAAGTTAACATTTCGAACTCGGGAGAATTTGCCTCTCCGGCGCGTTATTCACGACGCGAGATGTTGCAAGCTGGCCGGGCGGGCATCTGCTGCTGACTGCCCGGAGTGGCGGCCGGCCTCTCTGCGTACGGAAGGCAGAGGGAAAGGGGGGGGGCGGTGCGGCAAGTTTGTGCACTGGGCCCCGATTCACTTATTTCCCGCGCGACAGAAATAAAGGAACCTATTCTTATAACTTTGCAACGTAACAATATATAAACTTTAAAAAACATATCCAAATACTCCACTATCTTACATAAATACTCAACCAGGGAAATATGCCATAATACACAGGTTATTTCCTACGTCCTACTAAATCAAACAAAAAATAATACCATAAACTAATATATGTATAACTAAAGTAAACACGTTCTGAAGCTGAACTTAACTAGAGACCAAAACAAAAATATAAAAACTACAAGCCTCCTCACCGGACACCCTAGTGAGGAGGATTGCGAAAACTGTAACATTTTTTTTTGCTTTATACTTAGATCATGTACTAACTTTGCCATAGAAACTAAAAAATAAAATAATAATAATTAATCATTGAAAAAGAAGATAGTTTTAAAAATATCTCAATAAAAATTTGAAATTGAAAAGACAAAAAGATATCGGTCTACCGATGGAAATTGGTATCAATAGCTCAATTGGGAGAGTGTTGTCCCGGTAAGACAAAGGATCTGAGTTCAATTCTCAGTTGCGACCGTTACATTTTTATTTTATGTTTTTATATTTCATCGTGGTTTGTTAATATTCTCTTCCATTCAGTGTTCAAAAAAATTTATTAGACGGATGTAAGTAACATTCTAAATTTTGGATTTTTCGACTCGCTAATCCAAAGACCAATCGGTATAAGTTAATATTATGTTCAGTATGGTATGCTTCTAATTGTGTACCTGGTCCAGATATATTTTTTTATTGTGGTGAGATCTGAGATATTATATTATTTTTACTGTACCTACACTTAGAATATTGTGGAAGGTTGATTTTAAATTTTCAGTCACGACAATTACCTATGTTTCTTGTGTTTCTCCTGTATATTAGATCTGATTGTAATATCAATTATGTTGTTAAAATATTTTAAGGAATTCACCGTACCTATAAAGATAGGCATGTATGCAAAGGAGGAAGATCAATTTAGGCCCTAAATAAAGATACTTGTGATGGAGAATCTATGCATGTACTTCACGAATTAGCGTCCAGTCATGTATTAGCCATTCATTACGCATTACATCATTGGGCGTAGCGCCACCAATTTAAAAAAATACTAAGAACTTTACCTTCCAGTATCCACAAATTTACTTCTGCAATCAAAACAAATAAAAAATATTAGACCTTACGAAAATAAACTAATTCGTTTCGAGGAATAGGCTCCGGTTTAGCAATATTAAATTTAACTTAGCCAAAGTACTATTAATTCGGAGTTTGTTTAGTCCGGGCCGGTAGACATTGTTATATTCTCCAGACCTTTGCTATAAATCACACGCATTAATGACAACCTTTTACGCACTCATGCGTTTCCAACAAATGCATTATTTTAATTGAAAACGATTAACAAATATCGAAGGATTAAGCAAGCCCAAAAACTGATTCTTGCATAACCATTTTTTGTGCCTAGACTTAAATCTATGAAGTCTCCCACGATTCGGGAATACTGAAAATGCTATATAAACGAGGACTTAGCGTTCCTCCATGTTCACTCTTATTTCTTATTACGTGCAGTCTCCACGCTGCACTTTTGTTCGCTAATTGACATTGTCTAAATTATAAGTTGATTATCTTAAATAAAGTTATTAAATCTAAACTTCCAAGTTATCATTCCTACACGGTACTACTTCCAAGATATCACCTACATTACCTCAAGACATCACCTTAATCTGCATACTTCATAAACTGCAGATATCCTCATCAGCAAATCCATCGACAACCGGAGAGAATTTCTCGAACACTGCTCGCTGCGAGGGAGTTATTATTATTTTCTGCGTCCTCAACCGAGGGTCGTAGCAAAATTGGTGTCAGAAGTGGGATAGTTTAATCGCTATCATCATCATTGATAGTTTAATCACTATCAGATAGTTTAATCGCTATCACCGATAGTTTAATCGCTATCATCGATAGTTTAATCGCTATCAACAGCTACGGATAGCTGATATTTCTTCACGCAAGGATCTTCTGTGACGACGGAAGACCATCTCCAATAAGGACACGAAAGACTAGTTTGGCGGACATTCTCCTCGGAGAAATCTTTCCTCGGAAAGCAGGTGCGGCTCTCACCTGAAACCCCTGTCTACCTCACGACATCGACGGAGCCTGGAGAAGGAAGAAAAGGCAACAACGTGGACAACGGAAGCTTCGCGCAGTCCAGCGTCTACGGTGAACTTCAGTTCTTCAAGCAGCCAAGAATCCGATCCTGATATTCCCGACAACGAGCTCGAGATCTTCACTCCACCTTCTCTTCAAAATGAATTGGGCACTCATCGTTTTTCTACTGTGAGTACATAAAAATTTTTGTCCTGTAGAAATTTTTATTCCTTGCTTCCAATTCCTCTTAGACGTGTCATTAGTGTAACCCTTTTCTTTTCACTTTATGTACCGTGAACCGTACATAAGTGTAACTTTTCCTTCTTACTATTTGTACCGTGAACCGTACATTAGTAAAAATATATATTTTTATTAAAAAATAAAAATATTTTCTATTTCTACCAACAAAAAAAATTATCTTAATAATTTCGCGTAACAAATATTAAATTATATAAAAAAACGTAAAAATAAAAACAAATTCCTTTTATACCAAATGATTTCAATAAAATTTTAAAAATAACTCTATTAATTTCGCGTAACAAATATTAAATTAATAAAAACGAAACGTATATAAATCGTAAAAATAAAAATAAATTTCTTTTATAACAAATGATTTCAATAAAATTTTAAAAATAATTCAAATAATTTCGCGTAACAGATATTAAATTCATAAAAACGAAACGTATGTAAATCGTATAAATAAAAAATAAAACTAAATAAATTTCTTTTATAGCAAATAATTCAAATAAAAATTAAAAATGACTACTGCTTCAGTCTCATCAACTACTTCCACATCTAAAGAAACAATCTTAGCTTTACCTGTTTTGTTTAAATTCATAAAACCTTATGACGGAAACAGAGATGTAGTGTTATCTACGCCTAATCAACAAAATACATTACCTTCTTATATTCTAACTTCATTAGAAGGGCAGGCAGAAGTAAAACGCGCTAATCTTGTAACTAATAATTGGACGGAACTTAAAGATTTAAATGAAGCTTTTACTATCTCCTTAGAAGAAGAAAGAATAAACAAATTACTTAATTCGTCCAAGACTTATTATAATAATTCAATAAAAAAATGTACGATTTGTGAAAAATCGGGTCATTTTAATGACAATTGCTATAAAACTAAAAATAAAAATGATAATTTCAATAAACGTAAAGTAACATTCGTAAAAATTAATAATAATAATAACTCAATTAAAACATGTACGATTTGTCGAAAATCGGGACATTATAATTACAATTGCTATAAAAATAAAAATAAAAATGATAATTTCGATAAACGTAAAGTAATGTTCGTAAAAAATAATAATAATACAAATTTTACCCCAAATTCGGGATCCAATTATAATAAATCCAATTACATAATATTATGTTTTATTCTTATATAGTGCAATTACATTGCGTTAATTTACTAGATATTCATCTGTGGAAAAGTGTGTGGAAGGGTTTAGTCTTTCATTTGGGAAAGATTCAACCCGGACATGAAATCTGGAGCACCGTAAAATATAAATCCAATTATAATCAACCATTTAGTCCAAATTCAGGACTAAAATATAATACAAATAATAAAATGTGCCGGTATTGCAAAAAACCTGGTCACTTAAGACTTAATACAAGAGTGCAGAACGTTAAAATATAAAAACGAAAATTCTAATTCTGCATCTCCTAATAATAATAATAATTCGTCTTCCCAACCAAGGAAATATTTTAACTCCCGATCTGCAGTGGAACCCCGAGCCGGTATACTGTAAGTCACGAGCTAGGCTCAGGAGTATATTAGAACATTCCGTGCTAACTTCAAAAAAAAATATTTATAAAGATAATATTGCAATTATATATTATCTGCCATCTCGCGTTATCTTGCCATTTCCAATTACCTACATGGTAATATTTATTTATTTATTTATAAATGCCATCTCATGTAGACGTGATCTCTTGACCACTTTGAGATAAATGGCTTCGGTTACCTTTGTGGTATTATTTATTTATTTATTTATAAAAGACATTTTCATGTCTCGAACACCATCTCATGTAGACGTGATCTTTAGACCACTTTGAGATAAATGGGTTCGGTGCCGTATAAATTCGATTGAAATTCGATTGAACTTTCGGTTGATTCTCGTGGAAATGTGCAAATGAAAATAAAAAAGACTCTCAAAATGAGACAATTAATGAGACAAATAGTCTCGGTACCGTAAATTCGGGCAAATTTATTGAGATAGGCTTTAGCACCGTAAAATCGGGCATTCATTAGATCGAAAAAATCGATCGAAACTCTTGGAATTGTTCTAATAATAATAAAAAAAAATAAATAATAAAATCACGATTTCCACAGTGAAATTTTAAACCTTGGGTATGATGAATTTAAGGGAACGACATTTTAAAAAAAAAAGCAAAAATTCTAAATAATAATGAAAATAAACTTTTAATAATAAAAACTTAAACTTTTAATAATAAAAACTTAAACTTTTAATAATAAAAAAAAAATAAACAATTCTTCTATGAAACTCTTATTCAAAATTGATATTTTAAACCCTGAAATAAAAGAAGGGATAATAATAATAAATAAAAAAATACCTATCGAAGGTATATATAATAATAATGCTTAATAATAACGATAAAAGTAATACGATAAAAAATATAAATAATAATAAAATAATAAAAAATATCAATGCTATAACTAAAGTGGTGCGAACAATAAATCGTATTGCACTATTTTAAACTCAACAAATGA
Source organism: Limnephilus lunatus (assembly GCA_917563855.2). Classification (NCBI taxonomy): domain Eukaryota; kingdom Metazoa; phylum Arthropoda; class Insecta; order Trichoptera; family Limnephilidae; genus Limnephilus; species Limnephilus lunatus. The sequence continues at coordinate 1,524,917 of CAKJTF020000010.1, forward strand.
ATATGCTGTTATAAAATGTATGAAAGTCTATTTAGACAATATTCCTGAAAACGTTTACCATTTTAATCAAAATTCTAACGATAACGGTAAAAACGTATAAAATTAATTGGTGATCAAATTTGTATCGATCAATTAAATTCAAAGGAAATCAATTCCTTATTCTTATTAGATATTTGCGACAATTATAAATCTATATTTTATTCGAAGGCGACAAGCTTTCCACTACTTTCTAATGATTAATGAATAACGCATTAATTGGTTTACAAGAATTATATTGCTTTGTTTATTTAGATGACAAATTCATCTACGCAAATTCTATAGAAAATCACGCAAAAACTTACAGCTTTATTTCAAAGACTTGCTGACAATAACTTAAAAATTCAACCGGATAAGTGCCATTTCATGCGAAAAGAAGCTACTTATCTAGATCACTTAATTTCTAACTAAGGTGTCACACCTAATCCTGAAAAAAAAAATAATAGCAGTCTCTGAATTTCCTATTTCCTGGAATCCTAAAGAAATTAAATCGTCCTTAGGTCGAGCTCGTTATTACCGAAGATTTATAGAAAACTTCAGTAAAATTAATAAACCCTTGAAAAAACGAACAGCAAAATGCTTTCGATACTAAAAGAAAAATTCATTCCACCAGATATTATTGATCAACTTTTAAATGAACCATGTTTCGACGAAATAAATGCTGACGACTTAGAAGATTGTCTTAATAATCTATCTACGAATAATTTAGAGATTGATAATAATTATATAGAAATAGATGAAGGTGTTGTTAACCCTGTAGGAAATAATACCGATAATGATACTTACGAAAATTATATAAGATTTTACGCAGCTAAAAATAAGCCAAATATATTTAGCTTTAATGAACATGATTCATTCTTTATAAATAATATGTCTAAAAATATGGCATATCCAACTTCAATCGATCTAGACGATCAAAACCCTTTTTGTGCTGAAATATTATTAAATTGTTCAGACACCGACGAACTTTTAGAATTACCAAAAACACTGTTTGGTATTCATGAATCTAAATCTATAGATAATAAAAAATCCTATTTTCATTGTTTTACTAAGACTCACTATTTCGATAAAACAACCCCTAAAGATATTTTCTTAACACTTAAAAACTTAAGATCGAAACTCATCGAAAAACGTGTAACTGAAATTACGTTACCAAACTTTCAAAACCCTTTTGACTCTGTACCTTTTATAAAAATAAAATAAGTCATTCAATATCTTTTTAGAAACTTAAAGATTAAAATTAATATTAATCACAACAAAATTATTAATCCTTTAACTTCACAAATCCCTATAATATTAAAGGAATGTCATGATAGCCTTATGTCAGGACACCCAGGTTTCATCAGAACCTATAATCGGATCAAAGAAAGATACCGATGGGAAAAAATGAAAGATGATATTGAAAATTACGTAAAAAATTGTATCCACTGTCAGAAAAATAAAACTGACAGAAGAACTTATAAAGCTCCAATGGAAATAACGACAACTTCCACGGAAGCCTTTGAAAGAATTGCGGTCGACATAGTAGGACCACTTAGCGAAACTGCTTCAAATAATAAATATATAGTCACTTTTCAAGATGATCTAACTAAATTTTCGCAAGCCTATGCGGTTAGCTCTACAGAAACAGAAACTGTTGCTAATTGTCTAGTTAAATTCTTTTCTCACTACGGAATACCTAAATCAATCCTCACGGACCAAGGTGTTCAATTTACAAGCAACTTAATGAAAAATCTTACGAAACTATTTAAAATTAAACATTTAAAAACTACTGTGTATCACCCACAGACTAATGGAGCATTGGAACGCTCTCATTCTACTTTGAAAGATTATCTTACGCATTATATAGATAACGATCAATCAAATTGGGACGATTATATCCCTTTAGCTATGTTTTCGTATAATACAAGTACACATTGTACAACCAAATTTACTCCATACGAACTTGTCTTTGGACATAAACCTATTTTACCAAGTTCTTTGGAAAACACTGATTCAAATCCAACGTATGAAAGTTACCTGAATCAATTAAAATATAAATTCGCTATTACTAGAGCAATTGCCCGTGAAAGAATCGGACATTCTAAGGAAACTTCCAAAAAATATTACGATAGAAACGTATATAATAATACTTATAAAATTAACGACTTAGTATTACTTAAAAACACGAATAAACCTAAATCATTAAGCAAGAAGCTTACTCCTAATTGGAAAGGACCGTACAAGATCGTACAAGTCCATAATAATCAAAATGTTACTATTAAAATGGAAAATAACTCTATTAAAAGATTCCATGTAAACAGAATTAAGCCATATCGCGCTTTATCTCCTATTCCAGGTACTTCAAGACAAAATTAATCTTTTTACAAAATGTAAATAATAATTATGCTTTATTTAAAATTAAAAGCACATGTTCAAAATAATTATCGTTTGGAATGTACGATTACAATTATTGGAAATACTACAAAATCAAACAAATGATAATTGTAAAGATCTTTTAAAACCAGTTTTAAATATTATAAAGAAATGTAAAACTAAATACGAATCGATAACGCACCTTGTTTCAAACAAACGCTCAAAACGCGGTTTAATTGACGGTGTCGGAAAACTATTCAAAGCTATTTTCGGAACATTAGATTCTGAAGATGCACAATATTATGACGATGCGATCGAACGCGTTATGTCTGATGATAAAGAAATTTATAATCTTATGAAAGATCAATTACAAGTCACTTAATCGACTCTGATTAATTTCAATACTACACTTGCTAAACTGAACTATGATGAATATACTATGAATAAAAACATTATAAAAATAAATAATTACTTCAAGGAAGACCACGATAAAAATAATTTACAAGATATTAAAAACGTACTTACTTCTCAAACAAACTCTTTATTCGAGACAACAGAATACTTTTATGATCAAATTGACTCTTTAATCAATGCTATCTTATTTTCTAAACAAGGAATTTTACATCCAGATATTATTACACCTCAACAATTATATTTCGAACTTAACTCGAATATTAAAAATTTACCAAGCGGAAAAGAATTCCCCTTGAGTTTGAAACTTGAAAATATTCATGCTCTAATTGATGTATCAGAATTAATTTCATATTATATTGACGGTAAACTTATCTTCACCACACATTTTCAATACCTTCCTAACACAAACAAAAACTTACGTCACCCCAAATAATTTGAATTGGCTGTTCAAAAGATTTATAATATGGTTGAATGAAAAGGAAAGAACAGACATTCAAAATATTCTAAATAAATAACATTTCATAAAAGTTCTCACGAAATTATATAATATTCAAATAAAACAAACACGAGAAACTGCAATTTTGCAATATTTAATTATTATGTAACCGCTATATTCAACTGTCACAAAATTTTAATTTACTTTTATCTATATAACATATGCAATCTTCTCATGGAAATGTAACTAATAAAAAAAAAATAAAAAGAAAAAAAAAAAAAAACAAAGTATGTATGTAAATATTTAATATACCAACATATAATTTATCTTTTTTATCTTTCCACATACATATATATATTTGTTTAAACACATTTCTTTTGGAACAAACATAGATGTGATTTACCCGCCTCGGAACAGACTTTGTCTAGTGAGGCGGGTAAAAGAAAAGAAAACAATGTAAATAACCATGATACTAAATAAACGCCCGGGTTGCCGGCACTGAAACTGAAAAAAAAACTGAATCTAAAGCTTTATTAACAATACCCATTGAACTGAGTTTTTTCAATAGTAAACCGTGGGATACGGTATCAAATGCCTTAGACAAGTCCAAGAAGACAGCCATTGCTTTATTGCCAGTATCGAGAGCTTCTATGACTGTGGTGATCATTTTTAATGCAGCATCACTGGTTCCCATGTTCTCTCGGAAGCCAAACTGATTATCTGAGAGAATTTCATATCTTTTTACATAAGACATCAACCTAATTTTAGCTAAATTCTCTATAATTTTTGATAGGGTGTTTAGCAGGGATATAGGTCGATAGTTATTGAAATTAATGAGAACGGGTAGTTTCTACGACTCGTTCTTTGCCATCCACCGTGTTAACTTCTACATCTAATCGAAAAGTCATGCAATGTCTAGTGTTTTGAATATAATGCCCTCCACGTACAAAGTCGTATCTTTCCCTAGCATAAACTTTCTAATAAAGTTTGTTTTTCGGAAGTGACCAGCAGGTAAGTAAGTATGTTATTGTCTCTATCTGTAAATAATAAAATTAAATAGGTGTATGTTATTGTATCTATCTGTAAATAATAAAATTAAATAGAACCTAGGAATTTATAATGAATTGTAAAGCGCCCTTGAGGTGATTTTTCACAAAAACGGCGCTCTACAAATTGTCCAATTATTATTATTATTATCTCTTTCTTTTCAAGAAGTTAACACGGTCTTGAAGAGGCTCGTGCCACTTCTTCCTATTCTCAAAAAGACCCTCCACAAAGCATCCTCAAAGATGGAATAGGCCTTCAGGGAAATTATTCTTTTCAGGGCCTCTGTGGAGTAGATGTAAAAAAAAAACCACTGCCTTTTTTTTTTTGACGGCGTTGTAATGAGTGTAGATTTGACCATATTTGTAAGTATTACAAATGTGGAGAAACCGTCTGGAGCCAGTAAGACTATGGCGTTCCCAATTGGGGCATGTTGTGAAGCTGAAAATGTTGGAATAGGAAGGAGACAGGCAGAGGAAGGTGGGAATTACCTGGTTATTCAGATCTGGAAGCAATCTGGACCAAGGTCAGTAAAAAAAGAAAATAAATCAACTACCTACTAACCTACAAAAGAAATGCCGGCGTAACATTTGCAAGCCAAAAAAACATAAAAAATATGAGGTTATTTTTTTGGCAGACTTAGGTATTAGATAATAGATAGGTATTCCTACAGGACACATAAATAAAATCTCGTCAGCCATGTCGAGACACAGACATATTCCAATCTTAAAAAAATATCCATTATTTTAATGTGGTTTGTCAAATAGTGTTGCCATTGTTTCAAGAAATCCGCCGATTTAATGGTTTTTAATTTCGCAGTCGATGTCAAAAGGAATGCCGAACAAAGATGGCGGCTTGCAATTAACAGCGACTTGCGGTGGGCACGAATTAAAAGACGATTTGTTTGTTTTTATTTTTTGATTCATGCTTAAGACGAAACACGGTCGCCGAGAAATTTGAATAATAGGTATTTCACTAAAAGATGCTAAGGGAAAGGGACAACAGCACCTCAGTGTGAAAATCTACTGCACTATACAAAGAGGAAAGATTTGTTTGTTTGTTTGCATTGAATAGGCTCCGAAACTACTGAACCGATTTGAAAAATTCTTTCACTGTTGGGAAGTTACACTATCCCAGGGTGACATAGGCTATATTATATTTTCAAAAAAATAGGGATCCTTACTAAAACTCCAATAATGTAACCCAAGGTGTTAAAAAATTACCTAAAATATTCTTTACATCGCGTGCGCTGCGAAAACTATTGATGATAGAATAAAATTATGTAATACGACTTTGCAGAACACACCATTATTTACAAAAAGTGTCATGACAGCATATGTCTAACTATTATAGTTATGCCACAATAAGTGTTATTTTATTTTTAAAATTTAAATAAAATGTCGCCGCTTAAAAAGGCTCTTTATTTGTATCTTGGTTTTAGTTTTTATCAAAATAAACTACTTCATATACAAGAATGCTTCAATACCTTTATTTAACTTTTCTGTATTATTCAATTCGGACATACCATTCGAATGATATCACGAGTTTAAAAATGTAAGGATTAGAAACGTAAGAAAGTATTAGACGCGGGAGGGGAACGGGGACGCACGGGAAGGTGATTCCGGGAGAAAAATGTATTTGTTTGAATATGGCATTGCAACGCATGCCGGGAACCAGCTAAATAAAATAAAATAAAATACCTAAATAAAATTGTCAAAATCGAGGTTTTGTATTCCCCAAAACTGGACAAAGTTTTAAGTTTTTTTTACCGACTATTTAGATGAAATTATTCCATGTTTGTAAGTTTTTTAAAAATAAGTACATTATTTAGGTTGTAATTGTAATTACATACCTATTTACTTCTTCAAGCTTCGCAAAATTACTCTGTGGCATCATTAATTATATAATTTGTCTATACTTATTGTCATTTATTTTCTTTAAATTAACATATCCTAATGAAGATAACATTTTTTTTTTTTTTTTTTTTTATTTTTTTTATTTATTTTTTTTTTTTTTTCATTTATTTATTACAGAAGATACATTATTTATACAGCAAAAATAACATATGAAATATAATATTTATATTTCAAAATAATCTTTGATACAAATAAACTATATAATAAATTTTCACTGATTTTTTTATTTTTTATTTTGTATGATATTTCTCTTCTATAGAAGATACAGAATCATCCATTTGGAATAGATTATTAATGAATATATTTATTTTGTGCAGGTACCCGACTCCTGACGAGAAGAAGAACCTTGTTATCGAAACATGTAGATATTGTTTATAATATAGTGGTTTAAACAAAGTGATCTATTATTCATTATACATACCTATTTGTTTATTTTTTAATTAATTAATAAAAAAGTGTTTAATTTAATTTAAAAAAAGTTCTGCTTTGTATGACACCATAGGAAACAATTTAATCGATTTTTTTTTGTATTTATCTTGTAAACCGATTCATGGTAAGCCAACCCAAGTGGTTCGCGCCGTTTGGCTATTTAACAGGGGTCCCCGGGTTCATGGGGTGAGGCTTGTCCAGTTCTTGCCACTGCCTACCAGCTGAATGGCGGACCGGATCGGGGGAGAAGAGTTGAGGGAGGTCTTACCTATATAGACCTTTCCAGCCGGACTCTATCGTCATGCAACCGCAGTGTGAGGAATGGATTCTTACATCCTTCACTCCTGGACACCCTGATCCCCAAATTCCTTTCTCTCATACACTTTCCCTCCCAGAACTTCCTCTCCTTTCTTTCTAGATTACGTAAAGTAAGTAGGGTATCGGTACTTACATCCTGTCATGATGATGCAGATGATGTGACTGGTGGTGAGGAGTTCTGTCTCGCTGTCTTCTGTTCTTGAACCAGTCGGTAACCTGGGTGAGGGTCAGGCCTGTTCTGCAGGCCAGGTTCTTCTTCTCGTCAGGAGTCGGGTACCTGCACAAAATAAATATATTCATTAATAATCTATTCCAAATGGATGATTCTGTATCTTCTATATACTAAAAGCTTTCTAAAAAAAAAAAACAAATCAAAACGTTTAAAAACGAAGATAAAAAAACTCAGTTTTGGCTTCTCTACGTGATGTAAATTCCCTAGTTTCATTAATAGTTCCCGGACACTAACTAACCATCACGCCGTTTTCCGCAGGGGTAGGCAGATAGGATAGACTGACAAACAACTCGGTCTTGGCACACGCTCCTTGCCTCATTCATATTCATACATCGTCTCATATATGCTAATCTATTATTCTGACTCTTGAAATAGCACGACCAAGTGAATCAGATACCTACTTGAGTCAGTGATGTCTTGATGTCTTCCTCAGGCATCCCCGATTTCTACCATTCACATTTGCGTCATATATTCTTCATACACCCCTTTCCTCGTCCATTCGCTCTACATGTCCAAACCATCCGGACACCATGTAAGAATATATATTTTTTATGCTGCTTACCCATTTTTTTAGTACCAATTTTATTAAAATATTACGCAAAAAGTCACAGTATAGTCCGATTTCTTGACAGATCGGTCCACATTTTGAAAAAGATAAATCCAAATAATTTGCTAATAAAATATTATATCACATGTATAGGCACCTTTTCGCTCGTCTGGAATACTCACACATTCAGTTTCGATTTTGAAAATGATACTTCAATTCAAAGCAAATCCTAGAACCCAAACGAAAGCCAAATACTAAGTTCGGAGATCGTGCTTTCGGAGTATCTGGGCCTAAGGCTTGGAATAGACTCCCTCCGGAATTAAGATGCATAAAAAGCCCAACAGAGTTTAGGTCCAAACTAAAAACCTACCTTTTCGGGCTCTCATACCCTTAACTTAATTTAAATATATCTATCTGAGAGTATCATACTTGTATTGCCTATGATATGTCTTAATCACACTTTTCTTACTGAATTAAAATTACTCGAATCCTTACACATCAATCTGTCTTTCGGAAGATCAAATCCTTGTACTACTGTACCGCCCACCATTAAATGTTGCTTTTACTTTCCAAAATACACTCATTAAAGAATATATTACATATTAATATTAAAATATTTTCAGGATTAAACAACATGTGTTCACAATTATGTCCTCTGCGTGCGAACTCTATCTAAATTTCTTTAAATAGACAATAAACAGTGTTAATTTCAAGCGACCTCCCAGGTAATTATGGTCCTGTATTAATTCATTAAAAAAAGCAAAACGTACAGACATTGAGTATTTTCATCCAATACAGTCAGTTAACCCTTCTAATCACAGGAGACCCAAGTTGTCCCAAAACATCATATGCCGTTATAATAACAAGAGATCCAGATTGTCCCAGAGCGACCGTGCATTATTAAAAGTTATATATCTCTCTTCCTGTCATGCGAATATTTGTGATTTCTTTTATGTTAGAGAGCCAAAGAAATAATGCTTCTCATTGTATTAGGATTATATGAGCTATGTTGTTGAGATATTTTACAAACCCGATCATAAGTGACGGTTTTATTTCGAGCCAATTTTTGACGCAACAAACATTTAATTTTAAAATAAAATTGTATGAAAGTGATAAAAAGTGAGGTGACAGTTTTATTACAAATGTTGTTAAAAAAGGAATCTGTATTTAAAATTTTAAGTTTATTCTATTTTAAGAACTTTAATTCCAATATTCGCAGGTATGCATTTTTTAGCTAATTTACATTTCCAATATCAAAATTTTAATATTTAGAAAAAAAAAAGTTGATTTCTAATAAATACATCGGAAAGATTATTTTATCTAGATTTTAGAACAATTTTTGTTTTTGCAAAAGAGTTAAAAAATAACCCATAAATAGGAAAATTTAAGATGCATGGCAAGAAACAGGAATTTTGCGCGCGAACCTTGACAGGCAAAAGGTTACAGATATTATTTTCTTATTATTCGAAGGGTTAAAAAAAATCTTAAAATCGGTCCAATCGGTTTTCTCCTCCAGTTTTGGAGGAGAAAAATGAGGAATATAAAACCTCGATTTTGATGATTTTGTTTAGGTATTATCAGCCTTAGGTGCAGTTGTCCCTTTCACTCAGTATTCGGGGAAGTAAGAGTGACAGTGACAGCTACAGTTTGGTAAAATACCTATTTTTAAAATTTGTTGGCCTCCGGGTTTCCTTTTAATCTCTATGATTTGAATTAATCTCAACATATTATAAATTAAAGTCCTCCGCCGCGTCTGTCTGTCTGTTCGCGATAAACTCAAAAACTACTGAACGGATTTTCATGTCGTTTTCACTAATAGATAGAGTGATTCATGAAGAAGGATTAGGTATATTATTTATTAAGGTTTTGTGTAAATTGGCTGAAATATATAATTAAATAAGGATGTCTGTATGTGTTGGACAAGCGGGCTGGCAAGCGGGCGGTGTGGATTTGATTTGTATGCAAATTAACAGATGGTGGTGTGAGTTAAAAGGTTGGGTTAGGTTAGTTTACGTTAGGTTGGGTTAGGTTAGGTTTGGTTAGTTTAGGTTAGGTTGGCGTTAAGTTGGCATTTATTTATTTTATTTATTTTATTTATTTTATTTATTTTATTTATTTTATTTATTTTATTTATTTTATTTATTTTATTTATTTTATTTATTTTATTTATTTTATTTATTTTATTTATTTTATTTATTTTATTTATTTTATTTATTTTATTTATTTTATTTATTTTATGCATCTATATAAAAAAAAAGTTAACATTTTTTTTTTGGCCTTGGCTGTCTCACTAGGAAATCCTGTGTCGAGACAGACTAGTTTACAAATATTTTTTAAGTATAAAATAAAATACATTTTTCAATAAAGTAAAAATATTTGACAAAAAATTACAGGTTGGTAGGTAGTGGTAACAATAATGGGATAAGAGGATTATATTTGGGTGAGGTGACTAATTATTGCACGACCTTTTTCGATGATCCATTTTGTTTATCAGAATTTTGTATTTGTTAATATTATTCGATTGTCTTGTTTTGTCAGATAGGTTATTGTATATTTTAGACGCAATGTATTTGAAATTTCTTTGACCAAATGTTGTGTTTGTTTTAGGTGTTTGTATGAGTTCTTTGGTTTTGTGCCGCGTGTTTACAATATTTTGGGTATTTTCATAAAATGTATGTGTTTTATTTTTAAACAGATGAGTTAAGATTGTTTTTGTGTAAATTTGTCGAATATCTAATACATGGAATTTGTTGAATATATCTACAGTACTTGTTATTGTGGGAACTTAAAGAATAAATTTCATAATTAATTTTTGTGCCTTCGATAATGAATCTATAGCGGATAGTGTTGCGCCTCCCCATGCGATTATTCCATATTCAATGATTGATTCATTGTGTTTCGTTGTGGCCGGGTCAGCTAGTAAATACTAATAAGAAAAAATACTTACCGATTTCTAATATAACAATCCTTCAGAGCGTTTCTGCTCTTTTCTTTGAAGCAATTGACCGTTTCTTCACCGTCCCAAATAGTCTTCGGTAGCGGGTACTTTTTTCTCAATCTGTACTTGTCTACAGCACCTGTTATACAAAACAAAATACTCATTATAAACAGATATAATATATATTTGGCAATACTAATTAAAAATACATATAAAGTTACATCGGTTACAAAGTTACATAAGTTTTTAACAAAGAAACAAAAAAATTGCCTTTTCTCACCATAAAGTGACAATGCCCTTGTGTTTGGTGAGGGAATTCTAGCTCAATTAGTAAATTAAAAGATCGTGTAAGTTGGTAATAACGGCAATTGTAAATAATAAGTAAGGTTAGAAAATCATGTATAAATTTAAAAATAAAAATAATGATAAGTTTTAAAAAAATCATAAAATCATAATCGATATTCAGAAAACTGTTTCTGAAAAAATAAGAAAATATGCAGATTTAGGAAATGAGATTAAAAGAATTTGGCATTCTCGGACTATAAAAATATTACCATTTGTTATTTCGGCCACTGGCATTATACCTAGCTCTCTCATTCAAAATTTAGGCGTATTAGATTTGTCAAAAAATTTGTAGATATATAAAAATGCAAAAGTCGGTCATTTTGAATACATGTGGGATTACGAAAGATTCTTTTAACCTTTTCCACTCCGTCGGCCATTTGACGTATTGTTCTTGTATTGTTTTGTATTTATTATACTTATATAGTGCACTACATTGCGCGAATTTACTAGATATTTATTTGTGGAAAAGTGTGTGGAAGGGTTTAGTCTTTCATTTGGTAAAGATTTAACCCGGACATAAAATCTGGAGCACCGTAATAAAGCATATAAAAACACTTTAAAACATATAAAAATAAACTTAAAGAATAACATTATAAAAACTTACTGAATCACTTTAATAATAATAAATTATAATTGGCTGATTTATAAAGCACCGTTTTCGCGAAAAATCACCTCAAGGACTGTTAAGATTTCAGGTACTGAAATATTAATATTTGTGATTGTCACCCTAATGGTTGTGGCAACATTTTTGTGTTGGCGATTGCCAGGGCGATTTCGTATTGCCACGGATTTTTCTTTCTTCTCTTGTTACCATCCGTCTTGGGCGGGTCGTTTTTGGCAAAACGTCTGCTGCCAGGTTTTCACTTCATGTGGGTTATAAAACCGCGGAGAGAGATAGCAATATTGGGCTCACCGTACATGAGCTACCCTACGGGTCTTTTATTGTTTCAATAAAGACCGATATTCGAGAGCTGGAGTTATTATTGAAGAGTTACTCCAGCCACACTTCCTTTCGGAATCTGGTGTTACCGCGCCGGATTGCTCTGTCAGGAGAGCGGAAGTTGAGATCCTGAACATTGGTCCTTCGAGCCGGATGATCATTATTTGGATTGATCCATTTGAGACGGAAGATCACTATTTGAAGTGGCCCAGTCAGGCCTCATCATCATCGGGAGTGGTCCAGTCGGCGTCCTCATCACCATCATTGGATTGATCAAGCGAGCCTCATCACGACGCTCGCATGCACAGCAAATCAGGTTGTAGCCTTCCTTTCATTGTCCTTTCAAATTCCATTTAAAAAGCTAAAAATCTGTGTAAATGCCACATTATTTCGTATTGATTATATCGAATTATATTCGGGTGTTCATAATCAGATGCTTTCAATTTAGCATAAATTTGTTGGTGATAATAATTTTTATTGTTGTATTCAGACTGCCGAATAACTTTGCTTCTGCCTACCTACAATTCTAGCCACGCGTTTGCAAGCTACGTCTTTGCATGCCATAGAATTGTGATTGGTTTCTCTATAATCCATAGTATCCATTATCCATAGATTTTACTTTACGTCAAGCTGCCGCGTTGGTTTATTTATGTGCCGCGTTGTCCGTGCTGTGTGATTCAGTTTGTAAATCAAGTTATTGTGTCATTTCGTTTCTAAAAAATGGAACTCGACAGGTTGATTAAACGGCGCGGGGTTTTGAAAGGTTCATTAACGAGATTTGAAACCTATTTAAGCAACGAAGATGATATTAGACCTGGCGTATTGTCATCCAGGTTAGATGCCATCAAACCATCTCTGATAGAATTCTCCAAAATTCAGCTGGAGATTGATTTATTGAACAAATCAGAAGATAATGACGCGAGGGATAATTTTGAAGGTACATATTTTAATGTAATTGCATTAGGACAGGAAATGTTATCAAAATTTAAGAAGATTGAAAATGTCCCAAGTACTTCAGTAAATTTACCACAAATTTCTATACCCGTTTTTTCAGGTGACAACCATAAATGGTTGACTTTTAAAAATTCGTTCATTGCCTTAATTCATGATAACAGTAAATTAAATAATGTTCAGAAATTTCATTACCTTATTAGTTATGTGTCCGGAGACGCACTTGATTTGATTAGTTCTCTAGAAATAACCGGGGATAATTATAGTGCAGCCTGGACTATGCTTATTTCTAGATACGAAAATATCCGACTTATAGCAAATAGACATTTGAATTTCTTATTTAATTTTACACCGTTAAAACGACAGAATCATCATGAATTACGAAATTTAATTGATCAAGCAAACATTCATTTGAGAGCTTTACATAATTTAAAGCTTCCAACAGAACATTGGGATACATTAATTATACATATGTTAACCTCAAAGTTAGATAATCACACACGTAGCCTTTGGGAATCAATAGAGTGCGATAAAATTTATCCTACGTTCGAGCAGTTTAGTAATTTTATTTCACAAAGGTCTCAGATCCTGGAAACTATCCAAGGTGGTATTGGTGGAATGCAACAGAAAGTAGAACCGGTTGCAACAAAACCAAAGTTTTTTAATTTTAAGGAAAGGAATTCTACAAACAAGGTTACGTTAGCGTCAAGCAACGTTAAGTGTATGCTGTGCAATGACAGTCATTTCATATATTCTTGCAAAATATTTGTTAACAAAGAACCAGCGGCACGAAGAAAGTTCGTTTCAGAAAGCAATTTATGTTATAATTGCCTAAAACCGGGGCACCCTTCAAGGTTGTGCAGGTGGAAGGAAAAATGCAGTGTTTGTGATGGAAAACATCACACTCTGTTACATATCAATACTGATAATGTACAAGCGGGTACTTCAACTGGCAAGAGTCAGTCGGAGGCACCAGTAAATTTAGCATGTCATAGCGACATGAACGGGCGAGAAATTTTACTATCTACCGTAATAGTAAAAATAGAAGACGCGTCTGGTGGAACACACAAAATACGCGCACTTTTGGATTCGGGTTCAATGTCTAATTTTATTACAAAGGATACTTGTAAAAGATTAAATTTGCATTGTACAAAGTTGAACATACCTGTTTCAGGTTTGCATAATAATTTAATTCATGTAAAGGAAACAGTTGACATTAAATTTAAATCATTATGTTCTCAATACCAGGATGAAATATCTTGTTTGGTATTGGATGAGATTTCTTGCAATCTTCCGCAGACCTTGATTAACCCAAAAATGTTGAACATTCCAGACGGTATCCAGTTAGCTGATCCGCAGTTTTATCAGCCAGCTTCTATTGATATGCTGATCGGAGCAGAGATGTTCTGGCAGGTGCTTCGTACGGATCAGATACAGTTAGGAAAGGATAAACCTACATTGCATCGAACGGAGCTAGGCTGGATAATATCAGGAGCTGTACAGAGGCGTCATAATACGAGGCCAGTTAAAGTTTGTCATATTTCATTAAATTCTTTGCAGAACCAAATAGAAAGGTTTTGGAAGGTTGAAGAAACCGAAAATAGTAAGCATCACTCTCTGGAAGATAGTGAATGTGAAAGGATTTTCGAAGGCACGCATAAACGCGATGCAAACGGTAGATTTGTAGTCAACTTACCGTTTAAATCTAACCTATCTCAATTAGGAGATTCATTTAGTATTGCTAAAGGTAGATTAGTGTCAATGGGAAGGAAATTCTTAAGACAACCTAGTTTAAAGGAACAATACTCGGAATTTATTGATGAGTATCTTGCGTTAGGTCACATGACTGAATGTGAACCTCCAAAATGCGATGAAACTACTTATTATTTACCACATCACGCTGTATTTAAAGAATCTAGCACAACTACTAAAATTCGTGTTGTTTTTGACGGGTCGGCTAAACCCGCTCGAGGGATTTCTTTGAATCGCGCTCTAATGATTGGGCCCACCATTCAGAATGATATATTTTGTCACTTGGTATTTTTCAGAAAACATCAATATGCAGTCACCGCAGATATTGCAAAGATGTACCGCCAAATTAATATTAACCCGGAACACAGAAATTACCAACGTATATTATGGAGAAGGGATGCGGAGGATTGTTCGAAACACTATACGCTAAACACGGTGACATATGGTTTGGCTCCTTCGCCTTATTTAGCAATACGTTGTCTGCATCAGCTAGGTAATGACGTTTCATTTACTCATCCATTAGCTAGTAAATCCCTTAAGGAAAATTTTTATGTAGATGATTTTCTTTCTGGTAGTGATTCCATTGATACTTGTCATTTGCTTAAATCACAAATCATTAATGCGCTTGCTACAGCAGGCATGGAGATTAGAAAATGGAGGTCTAATGCGCCCTCGATTAATGATTCTAAAGAAAATTTGGAATTATTGCCAAATGAATCCAATGAAGCTAAGATTCTCGGATTAATATGGGACACCAAACTTGATGAGTTTACCTATCAGGTAGAAAGCATAGACTCAAAGTTAGAAGTAACAAAACGTCAAGTTTTATCATTAATTTCAAAAGTGTTTGACCCTTTAGGACTGGTAGGCCCAGTAATCATTGTCGGTAAGATAATTATGCAGAGATTGTGGAAGCTAAAAACATCCTGGGATGACAAGCTACCCAATGACCTTTTATTGGCCTGGCAGACTTACACGCTGAGTCTCAGTAAAGCAAATCATATTCGGGTACCAAGGAAAATTTTCTGCTTTAATAAAAAATCTTTTAGCTTACACGGTTTTTGCGATGCATCTCAAGTAGCATATGGCGCTTGTCTGTATTTAAGATCTACCGATGAACACGGCATTCACCAATCACAGTTAATATGCGCTAAATCTCGTGTAGCCCCACTAAAAAATTTATCGTTACCACGCCTTGAGTTATGTGGAGCACAATTATTAGTTAAATTAATGAAGCGGGTGACGGCAGCTCTCCAAGTAACTGTTGACACCACTTTGTGGTGTGATTCGTCAATAACGTTGGCTTGGATTGCAGGAGAATCGTACCGTTGGACTACCTTTGTTGCTAACCGCGTATCAGAAATACAACGTGAAGGTGATGGCGCTATATGGCGTCACATTTGTTCAACTGAAAACCCAGCTGACATAATTTCCAGAGGAATAACATCTCAGCAGTTGAAAACATCTTCATTATGGTGGTCAGGACCACCATGGCTCACGTCCGACGAGGATAAGTGGCCACGTTCTACATTTGATACTCCCACGGAATTGCCAGAAACGGCGAGGATAGTTTTGGTTACTAGTAGTCCTGTCGATTGGGAAATATTTAATAATTATTCTTCATTAAGGCGACTGAGGCGCGTAGTTGCTTATATGTTACGTTTCATACATAACTGTTCTAAACGAAGACCGATGCGGGTCGACGAGCTTTCTGTAATCGAACTGGAACATGCCATGCATGTATTGATTTTGAACGCTCAGCGATTCGCATTTCATGATGAAATAGCGTCTGTGACCAATGGAGGATTTGTATCTAGGCGGAGCAAGGTAAAGGCACTAAATCCTTTTATGCAGGATGGGTTGTTGTGTGTTGGAGGTCGACTATCACAATCAGATATTACCTCGGTCTCTCAAAAACATCCAATTTTGTTACCACAAAATCATAAGTTGACTGACTTAATAATAACCCATCTGCATTATGAGAATTTACATTTAGGATGTAATGCTCTGCTCGCATTACTGCGTTTACGTTTTTGGCCAATATTTGGTAAAAACGCAGTGAAGCGAGCACTGCATAAATGTATTGTATGTTTTCGAGTCCGTCCGCGCGAGTGTCGCCAGCTCATGGGTGACCTTCCTGCTGACCGATTTCGAATCCAAAGACCATTTTATGTAACGGGCATAGATTATGCAGGTCCAATTGTAATTAAGTCTGGTTTAACCAGAAATGCTAAGAGTGTAAAATCTTACATATGTTTATTTATTTGTTTTTCAACGAAGGCAATTCACCTAGAATTAGTGACTAATTTAACTTCAATGGCATTTATGAATGCATTGAAAAGATTTATAGCTAGGAGGGGTAAACCCTCACGACTCTTTAGTGATAATGGATCTAATTTTACCGGTAGTTATAGGGAACTTACTGAACTATTTGATTTTTTGAAGGCATCCGATAAAGAAATCCATAATTTTTTAGCCCAGCAGAATATTAGCTGGAGTTTCTTGCCTCCCCGCTCACCGCATCACGGGGGACTTTGGGAAAGTGCAGTTAAAATGACCAAGTTACATTTAAAAAAGGCAATGCGGTCAACTGTTTTGACATACGAAGGCATGAATACCATATTAATACAGATTGAAGCTTGTTTAAATTCCCGTCCTCTGACTCCATTAACATCAGATCCAAATGATTTAAACGCACTCACTCCCTCACATTTCCTTATTGGCGACAACCTGTTAGCATTGCCTGAGCTTGATATCCATCATCTGCCTACAAACAGGCTTAATATTTACCAAAAGATGTCTACTGTTGTTCAATCTTTTTGGCACAGATGGAGCCGGGAATACCTAGCAGAATTGCAGAACCGAGTCAAATGGCAAGAAGGACGTCAACGCAGTTTACAGCCTGGTGACATGGTCATCATCAAAGACAACCAGCTACCTCCGCAGTACTGGAGGATGGCGCGAGTGACGGAGATCCACCCTGGCCAAGACGGACGCGTCCGCGTCGTCTCCTTGAGGACGGCCAGAGGTGTCACCAAAAGAGCCGTGACACAGCTCTGTCTACTTCCCATGGAGGATCCTTCCTCCAACCTGGATTAATAACCAATTACAACCCTAAAAGTGATGTGATGTGTAAATCAAAGTGCTGTCAGGCTCATCAGTGCCAAGTGATAAACTATTTTCTCATAAGTGGGTGCAGCGCACCAGAAGGTTCTACGTTATTAGACTTTTATTTTTTTAATGACAAGTCTGACATAGGGTTATGTACTTAGTTATAAGTTTTTTGTTATTATTTTGATATCCATATATTGAATATTGTTTATTTTTGTATGTGAACTCGTTGGGTAAATTCTGAGTACCAATGTTGCAATCTCTTTCTACATTATTTTATGAAAAACGACTATTCCTTAATATCCGTTTTGGGGCGGGAATATGTTAAGATTTCAGGTACTGAAATATTAATATTTGTGATTGTCACCCTAATGGTTGTGGCAACATTTTTGTGTTGGCGATTGCCAGGGCGATTTCGTATTGCCACGGATTTTTCTTTCTTCTCTTGTTACCATCCGTCTTGGGCGGGTCGTTTTTGGCAAAACGTCTGCTGCCAGGTTTTCACTTCATGTGGGTTATAAAACCGCGGAGAGAGATAGCAATATTGGGCTCACCGTACATGAGCTACCCTACGGGTCTTTTATTGTTTCAATAAAGACCGATATTCGAGAGCTGGAGTTATTATTGAAGAGTTACTCCAGCCACACTTCCTTTCGGAATCTGGTGTTACCGCGCCGGATTGCTCTGTCAGGAGAGCGGAAGTTGAGATCCTGAACAAGGACACTGAATTAAGGCATAAAAAAACAAACTTTACTAAAACTTAAAAAGTTACTATAAAAAGGAAGTTGGATCAAGCCGAAAATGATAGTAAAACAGTATAGACGGTTATAAATGAAATAATTGACAAGAAAATAAACAATAATAACGAAATCAATTTTGAGTTATCATGCTATTATTATTCATGTTAACTCAAAAACATGTTGTAAAGAAAACCCCTCAAAAGCTGCAAATATATTAAACAGCTTCTTTGTAAATGTAGGGAAAAATCTCGCCAATCTCATTCATATTGACTCAAATATTATAACATTTCCAGACTGTAATATTGATGTCATAAATAAAATGGCAAAATTTGAAGTCTACATAGAGGAGGAAATAGTTTCTATTATAACCGGTATGAAAGGAGGATCTGCTCCGGGCTTTGATGCAGTTACGGTTGATATTTAAAAAAAAACATTAAAAATCAAATTTCTATACCATTAATGCATATCAAAGGTACAATTTCCACGACATCTGATACCCTGCTCAGTTGATTAACCCCTTTGTTTAAAGGGATATTATACCCGTGGAGAAATCCGTAAGCTGTCAAAATTAGTTTTTTTTCACATCGCTAGATGGCGGTAGGAGTGTCTTCCCGAATTTTAAAAGATCAACATTAAGGGTAGGGTTTGGAAAACATCGCTCCGCATTATCAGTAGCATCCGCATCTAGTAGCAGCAATACTAGAAAATTATATAGGGGTAGTTAGAAAAATGTGTAAAGTTACTAGTGATTAAACTTTTTTTACTGTAATCTTACAAATTCTATAAGTTATACATGCTGCAACTTTAGTTAAAACGTTGAAAAAGGCCTTCGCGATTATCTCTCCTGAACCTGTTGTAAACGTTTTTAACAAAAATCCTTCCGTAATCTCAGAGTAAACATTATGTTAAAACACGCTATTAAATTTAAAGCACTTCAGTGTATCTAGATTTTTATTGTAATTCGCCTAAACTTTCTGAATTTTTCAACTATCCTCCGCCATACAAAAATGTATGGCGGAATAATATTCGCCGCGCGATGTCTAAATGTCTGTTGAATTTCACAGAATTCATTCAGTTGTGAGAAAGCGGTCACGGCGGGAGCACGCATATTTTTTTCGCGGCAATTTTGTTCGCTGTGTCTTTGATTTTTGAAGAAATCATTGAGGAGATAGGTGTTACAGAAACCGGGTAAGTAGAAATAAAATATATTTATTATTATCTAATAAATTATTTTTAACTTGATTTACAGTTTTACAGATTTTATTTATTTATTTTTTTTTAAACTTCATGTACCTTCAAAATGGGTAAAAATAAAGGAAGCCTTGCTTACCGTGCCATAAAAATAGACCCACCCAATGGAAGAAAAGGAGAATAAGGTAATAATGTCAACATTTAAATTTTTTACTGATTTCTATCAAAGGTAGTTTGAAGGTGGACTGAAGTCATTTTGCATTTTGACATCTAAAAATTTCGGCATCCATCTTGAATTTCTCTAGTTATCTACCGATTTGGTTCAATATCAGAATTCTGGCGTTTAGAAGTGCACTGAACTCGAATCTAATGTCAAAATGCAAAATTTCGGCATCCATCTTGAATTTCTCGTGTTCTCTACCGATCTGGTTCAAAATCAGTATTAGGGAGTATTGGCGAGCACTGAACTCGGATCTAATGTCCAAATGTAAAATTTCGGCATTCATCTTGAATTTCTCTAGTTATCTACCTATTTGGTTCAAAATCAGGATAAGGGCGTTTGGAGGTGCACTGAACTCGGATCTAATGTCAAAATGCAACATTTCGGCATCCATCTTAAATTTCTCTAATATCTACCTATTTGGTTCAAAATCAGGATTAGGGCGTTTGGACGTGCACTGATCTCGGATCTAATGTCAAAATGGAAAATTTCGGCATCCATCTTGAATTTCTCTAGTCATCTACCGATTTGGTTCAATATCAGGATTCGGGCGTTTGGAAGTGCACTGAACTCGGATCTAATGTCAAAATGCAAAATTTCGGCATCCATCTTGAATATCTTAAGTTTTTTGACGATTTGGTTCAAAATCAGGTTTAAGGAGTTTGAGGTTCACCAAACTCGAATTTAATGTCAAAATGCATAATTTCGACAACCATTTTGAGTTCTCTACCGATTCCGTTCAAATAGTCACTAAGTTTTATTGAAAACAACGGCTGTCAGATCCATTGATAAATCGAATGAATTTCGATGTTGGGTAAATTCTGGGTTGTATTATTACAAATAAATTTAATGTTTTTTGGCTGCAATTGAAAACAAACCATATATGAACCAGAAATTTTTTCCACATCAAAACACCATGAGATTCTATGTCACATTGAGTCAAAAACTAAGACGTCTGTAAAGTTTCAGGGGCTAAAAAAAGTCTATGTATCCTTGCCCTTGCATAATATGATTTATAGTCTGTCGATCTGTATCAATTATGTTGCAAATAAATTAAATTTTTTATAAAGCAAGTGTATTTTTATTCCGTATTTTATCTAAATGCTGACCAGTTGTGCCTGAATCTAACCGAAATACACAGTAGATCGAGCGGCTGGCTCGCGGCTCGCGGCGACCGAGCTTGTTTGCAACTACCAAAAATACCTAACTGCAGTGAATGGGCAGTTTGACCCAGGCGCAAATGTCTCTATGAGCTATCCACGCTATTCCACAATATGATTCTTAGTATGTTAAGCTGTATCCATTATAGTAGAAACTAAATTTTAATTTTATAAGGCAAGTATATTTTTATTTCGTAAGTCCGTAGTGTCTAGTATACCCACATCTCCTCTAGTCAGACGCAGGCGGCCAGCTGCGGCCGTGTTTGTCTACAAGTACAAGAAATACCTAACTGCAGCGTTAGCGCGGTTTGATACCTGG
This sequence comes from Limnephilus lunatus, assembly GCA_917563855.2. Lineage (NCBI taxonomy): Eukaryota > Metazoa > Arthropoda > Insecta > Trichoptera > Limnephilidae > Limnephilus > Limnephilus lunatus. Next base: position 1,546,311 of record CAKJTF020000010.1, read on the forward strand.
CCCTTAAACTTGCGTTATAAACAGAAGAGCACAGTATTTTTAAATGTCAAAGTAAAAAACAAACTAATAACAAAGTGTGGTTTATTTATGGAACTTATTATGTTAGTAGAATATTTAGTATGATCCTTTTTATAAATGTTTCATCATTTGCTTGTTCATGGTCCTTTCCCATATGCTTCCATTATAAACACATATTGCGTTATGAACAGACAAACACAGTATTTTAAAAATATATCGAAGTAAAAAAAACAAACTAATAGCAAAGTGTGGTTTGTTTATGGAACTTATTATGTTGGTAGAATACTTAGCATGATCCTTTTTTATTAATGTTTCATCATTTGCTTGTTCATGGTCCTTTCCCACAGGCTTCCATTATAAACGGCGATTGGAATCTCGTGGTTCACATTTGGAGTCGATTTTTTTTTCTTTACTTCTAAATATTCAGTAGTTTATTGTTTTTTAAACAATATTAAATTTTCTAGAATTCATCATTATTATTACTATCCCCAAATTATTTGGAAACGTATATTGCATAGAATATATACATTAATAACATCATTAATAATATTGACTACCAGAAATAAAAGAAAGATTCTTTTTTATTTATATATTTATTAAATTTTTCTGTGTAATTTCATTAAGGAATAAAGACGAAAAATCCCCCCCCCCCCCCTCCCGGGACTCCAACGCACTCAAATTCATTCGTTACTTGAAGCATACCTTGTTTGGAGTATTTTTTCCGGCTGCCATAGATAAATCATGTTTTGATCTACGAAGAGAAAAATAATATTATTATTTGGAACTTTACAACACAACACATATATTCTTCCATCTGGAAAATCATTACTTCTGGTGTGCCTCAGGGGTCCATTTTGGGTCCTTTGCTTTTCTCTATCTATATAAATGATATTACGACATGTTTTCACAACGCTCAAATTTTACTATTTGCCGACGATATGAAGATATACCTTCCTATAAGCTCCCATGACTGTTCTGTGCGTTTACAAGAAGATCTTGACCGACTGACGGATTACTGTCTCAGAAATAAGCATTTTATCAATATTTCCAAATGTTGCAAAGTCACATTCACACGTAACCATATAAAAATACTGGATGAATACACCATTTCTGGATCGCTGTTAACAAATAAAGATTATATACGTGACCTCGGGGTTATTTTGGACTCTAAACTTACCTTTGATAAACAGTTGATAATATTGTCACCAAAGCAACAAAGAGTCTAGGCTTTGTACTGAGAACATGCAAATTTTTCAAAAACACTAAGACTTATCTGATTCTGTACAATTCACATGTTCGTCCTCACCTGGAATACTGTTCACAGGTTTGGAACCCGCGCTATATTGTTTATTTTAACAGGTTAGAAAGAGATCAGAAGCGATTTCTCAAATTCCTCAATTATAAATCATTCAACATATACAATTCTTACGACGAAATCGAGAAACATTTTCGAATCTCGAAACTGCTCAATAGGAGGCTTGTCGCTGATCAGATGCTCCTGTACAAAATTATTAACTCAAAAGTTGACTGCCCGGAGCTGCTAAATAAAATAAATTTCCACACGCCGACTCGATATAGCAGACAAAATACCCTTTTCTACATTGATAGATGCAACACTAATTCCAACCAAAATGAATTTTAAATTGCTGCTTAGTTCTGTTTTTATTTTTTCTGTTTTTCTTAAATTTTCTAGTTTACATTCAGATACTTTTATGTTTCTAAATACCTATCTGTGAACATTAATAATTGGTCTGTTTTTTTGCCATCCTCTTATGTATATTTTATAACTAAGACTGTTTATGTTCCTTAAATAAATAAATATAGAATATCTTTGATTTGACAATGTGTGAATGATTACGTGTACGCAGAAAGGCGATATTTTTGTTAATTTCCTTTCAAAGTTTTTTTTGTCCGTTTCTCCAACACCATTTACACATTATTGACTTCATTTGAAATTTTAGATAAAAATATATAAACGGCAATAAACTTTTTAAACATGATCCTTATACTAATCCTATCCTCAGAGCACGTGTTCCAATCCTAACAAACAGTGCCCCCTGGTGTACCGGTCTCACCGGGACAGGAGTGCTTCTGGCTGGGGTGGTACAATCGTGTCGTTTCGTATCGTATGATCCTTATACTGATAATAATGTAACTAATTTCTACAAAGTAAAAAAAGTAAAACAAAAAAAAACTAAGTAAAAAAACATCCCATTAATTAAGAAATGTATTGCCATGGCCAATCAGAACTCAAGAAATTAAAACCAAAATTTTGTATTTTTACATAATTCTACCCCATAACTCCCCTTTAGCAATGTAGGGTAATTATTGTATTAATTACCAAACACTGTGTACATAAAAACCGTTCACTCTCAGATTAGCGTTGATTTGTACAAACACAGTTATAATATATGTGGCTTGACGTATTTCAGCCTATTGCTCGCCATATATTCCAATAAGGAATGTACGGCGAGCGATATGCCGAAATACCCCACGCCACGTATATTGTAGCTATGTGTGTGTACACAGCTTAAAGACAATGAATTCTCACACATACTTGCAAAACGTGCACCTGCCACATGAAGTTTGTGCTAACGGTTTCGGAATTGGAATGCATACGCAAGTTAAATGTTATATTTTAAGTGTCTGGAACAAAATGGCAGTTGAAAAAATACAGTTTGACCAAAAAAGAGAATTTTCGAGTACTTACTGTTTTTGTAGCTTCCTGAGATTATTGCAGTGCTTCAAGTGATTGGGTATTCTATTTTTAGAGCCATTAACAATGCGTTTTGATGGCATTTTTTAAATATATACGCTAACAAACAAGGAGCGTATAGTTTCGTTACTTGCCGACGGGAGATTCTAGCCCGGAATGAATGACGAGCTGTGAAATGTGTTAGAATTTGGTAAAAAAGGAAGTATTTATTTAATTGTTAAATCCACAGATATCATAACGAGAATAAGAGGCCGTACTTTTATAGATGTATGTATTATGTATATATTTTAAATTAAAAATATTGTATAAAATCATTATTAAGGCGATAAACATAGACTGAAGTTTTAAAAGCGGGTTGTATGGTGTATCAATGTTTTTATTTTTCATGGTCGAATGCCTACATCAATTACAAAAAAAAATAAGCAGATTGAAAAATAAAAGTCCATTATTTGGTAACAAAAAATATCAAGTCTGAGAATGACACACGAAAGGTAGTATTAAGCCGTTTTAGAGAGCCGTTTTTCAGCAAATTACAATTCTGCCCCTATAATATGCTCTCAACCAAATTTGTCGGAAGGTCATAATATGTATTTCCACTTTACAATCAAATTCAAATGAATGGAATATTTCTGAACGCATCTGAAAACTGAAAACTGTTTTGAAAGGTGATGAAGTACACTTACAAAATACACATATAAAATTTTGAAATATGAAATGGAGATCAACTGGAGGCACTGCTGAAAACCAGCTGCATTCCAGGAGAAATCCTGAATTGTAGCTGAGCAGTGACCTTTTCATCAATATACTCAATGATAAAAGAACAAAAGTATAATACTGTAAAAAATTTGTAGATGAATAAACGTTTTTATTATTATTATGTCTGTACCTAGCTATCTTAAATTTTCTCCGACTTTGAAACAGGCTGCTAAAAGTCGAGTAACCGCCAAAAACCGAAAAGCAAAAGCCTGGTGTTTGCCAAAACAAATGTGTATGGCCACGCCCCAACGTCTCATATTTGCACGACGGCCTCCGTGGTCGAGGGGTAAGGCGTGCAACCAACAATCCGAAGGATTTCAAATTTCGACGTGCGCAAGTAAATTTTATATGATCTGACCACTGAGCTTCGTCGGCTTATCTCCTACTCGCCAAATAATTTAATATATACTAGTGTATCATTCAACAATTATTGCTTATTACATTTTTCCACCTGCAAACAACCAACTTTGATTTATATGAGAAAGGCATTGTAAGTGCTAAATCTCCCACTAGGTGGCGTCGAGACAAATTATGTCTACATTTTTTGGTGAAATACTTTAACTCGTCCAATATTAATAATTATTTTTTTAATTGCTCAAGAATGGATGCGGGTTCAAGCCCCGTCGGCGGCATGTATCTTTTCTCGAAAGATTTTTTCAATGTAGATGAGCGTTTCAGACTAACAATTATTGCTTATAATAATCGTTACCCTTTGTACTATGCATAAAAATCTTGTCTGACATTGACATCTTGACATTAGTTTATCAATTAAAAAAATAATTATTAAATTTTATACGGTAGAATTGTGTTATTTCACAATTAAATCATTTGAAATCCAACCCCTTTTCCCTTGTTCCTACTCCCCCCCTCTCCTCAGGACCCCCCTCTTCATGTGAATGCTATAGCTACACCCTTGACTGAAATTCACATATCAGCATCACACAACCCATTGTCTATTATTCCGCCATCCCATTTCAAAGTAGTAAGTACTTACCCAAGGGTCTGCCTCTGACCTTTTCGGCCTCCCTGTAGTGCGCTCTGAACCACAGGGCTTGCAGTTCGGGGTGGTATCGCGGGCTGAACTGCTGAGATTCCAGTACCACGTACAACTCTTGGTACACCCCTCGATGGAATGCTACTAACGCTCTCGCCCTGGAAAAAAATCACAAACGTTCATATTAGTAGAGTAAATATGTTGGAAGGTTGTGGGAATCAAAGCTGACTTCAGATACTTGCAATCCCGAATCCCAAAATCCCGAATCCCGCAATCCCGAATCCCGCAATCCCGAATCCTACAATCACGAATCCCACAATCCAGTAATCCCGAATCTCACAATTCCAAATCTTGCGCCCCAGAATCCCGCGGTATTTCAGCAATATTTAATCCCGCAGATTTGCGGGAATTTCATATGCAGGATTTGCAAGTGTGCGAGATTAAAAATCTTACTAAATTTACTCCAAAAACATGCTATTCATATAAATAAGCTGTGGTCAATCTAGGATGGGAGGAAACATCTCAAGCTCGGAAACTTAAAAACCAGGAATCGATTTTGAAGAAAGAGGTTTCGCTTTTTGAGAAAGAAGGTAGTGTTACCAGATGTATGGTTTTACCATGTTTTCATGGTTTTTTAGCGGTCGCCAAAAGAATGCAATTTTGACTTTTGAGTGATAAACTATTTTTTGCATGGGTCGCGTGGGGAAAGTCCCAAATTCGGGAATGTATTTCTTGAAATTCAGTAGGCGACAACGGGTTCACTTTATCTATACAGGTTCTCTTTTTCAATATTATCTCAATAAGTAATCTGCAATGAATACAAAAAAAAATAGTAAGTATCTATTTATATGTAACTGTAATTAGGTAGGTACCCAAATTAACTCGATACTGAAAAAAAGTATTTTGGGAGTTGGGGGTAGAATTTTTTCAACCTCATATTTAAACCTTTAATTTAGAATGAAGTTCTATAAATCAAACTTGCTAGAAGCACAAAATAAAACTTCACACAAAAAAATTGTATTTAAAAAAAAAAAACATCTTTAGCAACGTCAATAAATTTTTCAATCTTAGCACTCTAGCTCACGGAAAACTGATGTACCGCCACCGGTAAACGCATGATCAACGATTTGTAAGAAATTAAATCTAAAAGATTTCGGTTCGTGAAAAAATGTCAATAATAAGTAGCTCAGAAGAGATAATACGTGACATCTATTGTTAAACAGTGAAACTACTCAATTATCTTTGTGTTTAATTGAAATGCAACGCGCAGAAATAAATCCAATAAATGTTTTAAAATATTTCTTCAAATTAGCCACATTTTGGCCAGCGAACGCTCGAGGGTTTTTGCAAATCGGCCGAAATGTGGCCAAAAACCTTATAATACACTAATATGGGTGTTAATCTGGACGCTGATTTTGAAAACCTTTCCTTTTCACCTTCACAGCCCACGACTTTGTAAATAACTAATTGTGGAAAAAAGTAAGCAAATTTCTTATTGTAAGCTTTTGTAAAGGTCGTTTCACAAAAATTATTCATTCCTAAAGAGTCCTAAAATCTCCAGTTTTTCAAAATGAATATTAACTCAACTTTTGCCACTAATCTTCTCATAAATGTAATACTAACAGTGATGGAGGTAGCAAATGTGAAGCCATGCAAATAGCCAGGTTTTAAATATTCCTATTTTATATTATATTAGCAGACCCGGCCACACGTTGCTGTGGCTACCGAAACACAACGCCATTACCCAACCTTTATAAAATCCACACCACCCACTTGCCAGCTGCCCGCTGCCTGAATTGCATATTTGAATTTCTCGGCTTTTCTCTACTATAATAAGCATTTATTATACATATAAACCGTCCTCTTGAATCTCTCTATCTATTGGTGAAAACCGCACGAAAATCCGTTGTGGAGTTTAAAAGATCTAAGCGCACAAACATTTTGAGCGACTTTATTTTATACTAAGTAGGTAATGATGAATATTTGAATTTCTCGACTTTTCTCTACTATAATAAGCATTATTATACATATAAACCTTCCTCTTAAATAACTCTATTCATTGGTGAAAACCGCACGAAAATCCGTTGTGGAGTTTAAAAGATCTAAGCGCACAAACATTTTGAGCGACTTTATTTTATACTATGTAATTATGAATTATATGAATTTCTCGACTTTTCTCTACTATAATAAGCATGTATTATACATATAAACCTTCCTTGAATCACTCTATCTATTGGCGAAAACCGCATGAAAATCCGTTGCGTACTTTAAAAGATCTAAGCGCACAAACATTTTGAGCGACTTTATTTTATACTACGTAATGATGATATAATATCCTCCGCATGCGAAGTCGTATCTTCTCCAAGCATAAACTTTCTAATTAAAGTGTGTTTATGGAAGTGACCCATTTGTAAATAATAAAATTAGATAGAGACTAGGAATTCATAATAAATTGTACAGCGCCCTTGAGGTGATTTTTTACAAAAATGGCACTCTAAAAATCATCCAATTATTATTATAGAGCCGCGTCTAACGGGTTAACTACAAGCGTTTGCCAAGATCACATCGAGAACGTTTATTGTTCAAGACGCCACTATTATGAGTATGTTTTATAATCTGTAAATTAAATAGTTAAGTTTGTTTGAAATGAGAGCGAAAGTAATATCGTTAAAAATTCCTTTGTTTATAATTATTAGATACTGTTTTGTTAATTCATTTAAATTTCAGGAATTAAAATTACTTGGGCACATAAATCCTTTGGCGCCTTCGTATTGTTGTTGTATTTTGATTTTTTTTTTTTTTTACATTAACCAGAAATCATTTTCCTCAGGGCCTCCAGTGTGGGAGGCCCTGAGGAAAATGATTTCCCTCAGGGCCTATGTCATCTTTGAGGATGCTGTGTGGAGGGTCTTTTTGAGGAAAGGAAGGAGTTAACATGGGTTTTGAACAGACCCATATTGTAGGAGGGAGGAAACACAGAGGCTGGTAAATCGTTCCACATCCGAGCTGTTGAACTCAAGAACGAGTCGTAAAAACGACCCGTTCTCATGTGACTAATGTCAACCGTGTACAAATGTTGGGCGTGTGTTTGGCGTGTTTCCCGACTATGCACCGGTGCCGAGGGGATCAACGATGCTAGTTCCTCGGAGCATTTTCCATTGTAATACCGGTAGAACAAGGACAGCATTCCCACCTGACGCCTGTGCTCTAAAGATTGCAATCCGTCTGTTAAGATGGGAGAATCTATCAAACGGACCGCCCGTTTCTGCACAGAGTCAAGGGTTTTTTTAAGGTATTTTGGAGCTCCAGACCAGAGGTGGCTGCCAAATTCAACCGTGGGGCGCACTTGCGAAAGAATATAGAGCAAGAGCCCGTGACGATCAGACCTTCGTTATTTTATAAAACCTGAAAGTTTCTTCGTGTATGTTCCTAATACAGGTAAAGACGATCCCCGACTATAAAGTTTGTATCACCGGGTCCTTGAAATATAGCAGGTTGCAAAGGTGTATAAAATTGCATCTTAATTTCAAGAGCATTTTTCTCGCAATTTTACAAGGTAAGTAGTCTGCATGTATATATCGCGCTCGCACACAAGGAAGACTTTTATTACGGTGCTCCAGATTTTATGTTCGGGTTAAATCTTTCCCAAATGAAAGACTAAACCCTTCCACACACTTTTCCACAAATGAATATCTAGTAAATTCTCGCAATGTAAGTGCACTATACGGCAATGGCAAACGGCGATGGCAATGGTTCGCGGCATCTAATTTCTTCAATACGCGTAAGGGAGATGTATTATAACAACGATTGCATTTCTAAATACATAGATACTTCGTTTTTTTAACTCTCATCGAGTTTGTAAGCAAGAACTGTGGGAATATTAAAAGCGTACAGTGGGAATAAAAACAATCCACAAAATTTTAAAAAAAGGAGGGAGGGATTAACTATGCCACTGCTAAACAGAAAAAAATAATAGTTAAGTCCCTTATACTTACACTTTACTAATATAGCTAATTTATAACCAGAAGCCGTAAATGTCGTATTTTGCGAACTACTTATAATTACTTTACGGTGCTCCAGATTTTATGTCCGGGTTGAATCTTTTCCAAATGAAAGACTAAACCCTTCCTCACACTTTTCCACAAATGAATATCTAGTAAATTCACGCAATGTAAGTGCACTATATAAGATAATAAATACAAAACAATACAAGAACAATACGTCAATCCACCAGAAACATAATGGGAAAATATTTCACCGACTCCAGATATTTTCATATCAGAGGGTTCGGCTCTGATGAAATCCTAACTGGTCCGATAAATCCTACTGATCCCTCAATATAAATATTTAAAAAAATCTTTCGTAATCCTACATGTATTTAAAATGACCGACTTTTGCATTTTTACTTACAAATTTTTTGACAAATCTAATACGCCTAAATTTTGAATGAGAGAGCTAGGTATAATGCCAGTAGCCGAAATAACAAATGGTAATATTTTTATAGTCTGAGAATGCCAAATTCTTTTAATCTCATTTCTTAAATCTGTATATTTTCTTATTTTTTCAGAAACAGTTTTCTGAATATTACAAGAATTTGGAATAGCGACATCAATGATATAAGTTAATGTAGTTATTAGTTATTATTATAAACTGTGTTATTATTATAAACTATTCATGCTAATCGCCTGCTCTCAACACAGGTTCTCCTAGTGAGACAGGTATAGAATAAAACAAATTGTAAGTAAAAAAATTAATAAAGATGAATAATAAAATAAATAAATGTTTCTGACAAGGTGAAGGAACCATCGAAATGGTCTGATTACTGAGAAAAAATATATTGATAGTTCCTCAAGTAACATATATAAAATTCAGCTTTTATACTTTAACGTAAGTAAAATTATAATTAATTAATATACCTAATATCTTTCAAACACACCGTGATCCAAACTTCATAGTCGGGGATCATCTTTACATGTATTAGAGACATACACAGAGAAACTTTCATTTTTTATAAAATAACGAAGGTCTGATCGTCACGGGCTCTTGGACTAATATTTTTATTAGTAGGGACTTGAATAGTTCTTGTTATTTTTCGCCGAAATTCGCATTACTTTTTGTGTTGCGGTAAAAGCTCTATTGAAAGGCTTTATAATTATCGTGACAATCCACGGTTACGGTACCGCGACGGCAAAAAAGCAATAAACATACGTTCCTTATCGCTATAATGCTGCAGCTCTTTCAAAAGATGAGATACACAATGCACGTAGGTCTGTTTCATCCAAATGAAAAAAGTTATCATTTTCTTGCATCTCTCTCACACAACGCACCGCGACGTCTCCGTAGACTACTACAATACTAATAGCTGTGACGATAATTTTGAAAGTATGGAATATAAACTAACTAACCATCACGCCATTTCCCCGCAGGGGTAGGCAGAGAGGACGGACCGCCAAACAACTCGGTCTTGGCACACACTCTTTGCCTCACTCACATTCATACGTAGTCTCATAAAAACTCTTCTATTATTATGACTTTTGACATGGCCCGACTCAAGTATCTGTTTCACTTGATCGTGCCATGTATTTCTCGGGCATCCCCGACTTCTTCTTCCATTCACACTTGTGTCATATATTCTTTTCACACTATTTTCTACTTTCATTCGCTCTACATGTCCAAACCATCTGAGGATCCCTTTCTTAATCTTACTCATTATGCTAACATCAGCCTTGCATTCTTTGCGGATATTCAAATTTCTCACACGATCATACATTGTTTTACCACACATCCGCCTCGGGGATCTCATTTCAACAGTATTCAGTTTGCTTTCATCTATGGTATCGTATGGAATATAGTTACAAAGATATTTAATATTGAAATGAGAGAAAATTTCTAAAATTAAAAAAAGTCAAATGTCAATGCGCTGATGACTTTGCTTTTGTTCTTCAACTTATAATGCTGCAGCTCTTTCGTATACACTAAATAATAATAGTCGAAAATGAGACAAACGGTGAACGTATGTCTGCACCCCCGTAAAGAAAATGAAACGCAAGAAAAATGTGATACTTTGAATAATAATAATAATAATATTTGGCTAATTTATATAGCGCCGTTTTCGTGAAAAATCACCTCAAGGGCGCTGTACAAATAAATACATAAAAAATAATATTACTGGCTTACAACTAAGTTTTACAATTATAACTAGTGACTTACATCTAAGACTTATTGCTAGTGACTTACGACTAAGACATATAAAAGCTGACCTAAAACTGAGCTCAATGACATATATATTTACAATTATGACTTAAAGTTAGAGATTTATAACTAACATATTTATTTACATTTAAAAATACTTGAAAACATCTTATAAATATCATACATTCGCCAGAATCACCCACAGCGCCAGAAGAAGAAGGAAGGTTTTACATAATACATGGACATGGATGCAAAATTTATCGGATTTACGAAATTGAAGGACACAGTCACACGTATTTTGTGTGTCTCATTATTATGTAATGTATAAGAAAGAGCTGCAGCATTATGGTGATAGGGAACGTAGGTGTGTTTATTGCCTTTTTTACCGTCACGGTACCGTAAACGTGAATCATCACGGTAATTATAAGAGATATATTTTTCATCAGCCTTTTCCATACACAACTTAAATTTGTATTACTAAAATACTAAAACACCCGAAGAAAATACCCAATCAAACTGAATAACATTTTTTTAATCAACAGGTATACCAAATATCTGGTACGAAAATATGTTATTTTATTAATTTTTGTTTTAAATTATGATATACGTTTATTGGTCATAAAGAATTCAAATTTGCATGATTTTAGAGAAAATTTTGGAATTTTTTTGTAAGTTAATTATAATATTTAAAAAAATATATTTTGCTTTTTCTACTGTACTAAGTAATATAATGGAAAAAAAAATAAAACACCCTAAAAAGGGAGTTTTTTTTAGTCGAAATTTTAATTTGTGTACAAAAAATTTGTTTTCTGACGTAAAAAGATCACATGTAATTAAAATATACGCCCATCAAAACGCTTTTTTAAATAATTTTTCTGTTTATTTATTCTTTATCATATTTATATGGAAAATGGAGCAAAATAATAATTATTTTTAAACATTTATAAATTAACTCATGAATAAATGCCAAAATTCGACGGTATTTTTTTTATTTTTTATGTTTGTTACCTCAGAATTATTGATTGGGTGAACCGATATTAATGATTCTTTTTTTATTAGAAAGCTGGTGCTTCCCGTGTGGTCCCATTTTAATTTGGTCCAGTTCTGACAATGGGATCCATGAGAAAACCATATATGTGTTAAATTTGCAATAAGTATGTGCGCGACAAATGGACGAATAACTCAACATTACGCCAACAGATTTCGATGATTTTTTTTAAAGTAAAACTTTTTTACGCACTCTCGTCACTAAAAATCAAAAAATAAACAAAAAATTTAACAAAACAAAAAACGACTTAAAAAATGCACTAAAAAGTAAAAAAATAATTTCGTACGATTGTTATTTTTGGAGTCGGTGTCAGCCAAGATCTCCACATCTCACCTATAACTAGGTACCTATGTATGTTGTTAAATGGGCAGACATCGGCCGCTTAGATCTTGACAAACCTCACCCCATGAACCCGGGCACCCCTGCTAAGTCACCAAACGTAGAAAAACACTTGAGGCGATCAATAGCAGAGGTGTTGGTTAGCCTCCCAAAAACTGGGCATACTGTACAGGGCCCGCAGATACTTTAATAGTACACAACTGCTAACCCTGTACAAATCACAAGTGCGCTCCATGGTTAAATTTGGCAGTCACCTCTGGTCTGGAGCTTCAAAATACCTGATAAATACCCTCGACTCTGTGCAGAAACGGGCGGTCCGTTTGATAGATTCTCCCATATTAACAATGGACGGATTGCAATCTTTAGAGCACAGGCGTCCGGTGGGAATGCTATACTTGTTCTACCGGTATTTCAATGGAATGAACTAGCCTCATTGATCCCTTCGGCACCGGTGCATAGCTGCATAGTCGGGAAACACGCCAAACGCGTGCCCAACGCATGTACACGGTCACATGATAACTCTTTCTTGTGTTCAACAGCTCGACTGTGGAACCTTCCTTCCTATAATATGGGTCTCTTCAAGACCTATGTTCATTCCTTCCTCTCTCAAAAAGACCCTCCACACAGCATCTCAGATGACATAGGCCCCGAGAGAAATTATTTTCCCGGGGCGGCGGTACCCGTATCCGCCTTTCAAAATGAAAGTAAAATAATAAATAACATCAGAGCAAAGACATATTATTATTTTCGTGTCTTTCAATTCTTATCTCTATACCTCTTGTTATCAAATGTCTCAATTAGAGAATGAAAATGATATTGTTTATAGTTTCATATCGTGTTACATATCTCAGACTAAATTAATCGGTGATAGTTTTATTACATTAGCCCGTGAGAACAGACCTATTCAAATATGTGACTGACTCGTGTTTTGATTTTCATTTATGGGTCAGCATTTATCACTGACGAGTGATGTCAGATAATTTATATTGAAAGAATTCGGGGATTCCCCGGAAAACACGTAAAATCATGGTCTGTACACGAATCAATCAGAGAGTAATAAATAATAATGCTTGGCTGATTTATATAGCGCTGTTTTTGTAAGAAATCACCTCCAAGGGCGCTGAAAATCAATAGAGATCAGAGTAATCGATAAAGATGTATTTAGTTTATACTTGCACTCCCCGGCACGTGTCGCACAATGCCATTGAAAGAAATAAATTGAATCTCCCTGCATGTCCTTTCCCGTGCGCCCCCGTTCCCTTCCACCTTCCCCGCCTTCCCCCTCTCTCGTATCTTCCTTCTCCGCAAACCCCACCTCCCATTTTCCCCTTCCCCCTGCCTTTCCTCCCTGGCGCTAAAGTATATGAAATATTCACATTTTCATCTATACAAATTTCATAACGCCAGAGCTTACCATTATATACAGCCTATATGTTATTCTGATGTATAAGCTATATTATTGTAAGGTTTCATTAAAATCAATTCAGTAGTTTTTGCGTGAAATAGTAACAAACACACGTACATCTATACAAATTTTTGCGTTTATAATTGCGTAAGAATCAATCAGTGATATTTAATTTAAGAGGACGGTATGAGTAGGTACCGCTGCCCCGAGAACCATAAATTAGATAACCAACACCACTGCATAGGTAACGTGGACCGTACGTCCCGTTTTGAACTGGACCGTCCCGTTTTCAGGAACCCTGCGCCGTTGTCCCGAAGAAAAATGTCGGGACGCAGAGTCCCGTTTTAAGTGACTGTCCCGTTGTCTTAAAGAAAAGCGTCGGGATGCAGAAATGTCCCGTTTTCTGTGAATCTGTCCCGTTTTCTCGAAGGAAAGCGTCCCGTTTTCAGTGGCTCTGTCCCGTTGTCTCGAAGAAAAGCGTGGGGCGGGGAAAAGTTTTCAGAAAGCGAGCTACTCGCGACGTCAAATTGAGAGCAATAGTTTGTCTCAACTTTTAGATTTTTAAAATAATTTATTTCTATTTTTTAGAATGAATGCCGCCCAGCTCCCAACCGCCTGGAGTCAGTGAGATTATGGCATCCCCAATTGGGGTATTTTGTGAGGCTGAAGTTCAATGGGAGGGGAAGGAGATTGGAAAGAGGAAAGTGGGGAAGTGCCTGGTTGTTCAGATCTGGTCACCAAACATAGCAACAGCTATTGCGACCAACATTTCAATTTCGAAAGGTGGTGCTACGACCCTCGGTTGAGGACGCAGAAAATAATAATAACTCCTTCGCAGCGAGCAGTGTTCGAGAAATTCTCTCCGGTTGTCGAGGGATTAATGATGAGGATATCTGCAGTTATGAAGTATGCAGATGTAGGTGATGTCTTGAGGTGATGTAGGTGATATCTTGGAAGTACACTGAAAGAAATGTTTTGGTACTATTTACTAAATTTTCAGTAATTATCTACCAAACAGTTTAGTTGCTGTGGTGACTGCCGAACTTTTAGCTACTGTTTGCTAAACAGCAGTTTATTTATGACAGCTAAACGATTCAGATATTCTAGCTAAACTAATCGGTTGACACAGCTTTCTGTGTTTAGTTGTGTTACCTAAACTGTTGTGTATTTTATATCTAAACCATTTTGTAGTGTTTGGTTAAAAAAGCATAACTGTTTAGATGTAGTAACCTTATTATTTATTTAATATTCCAAAATGGTTAGGTTGATTAACTAAACTTTGGTTGGAATAGCCCTACTGATATAGATGTTTTAGCTCTCTATTGCTAGCTAGCTTTAGGTACTGTAGCTTAGCTTTTTGGTTAGATTATCTATTTTAAATAGGAAGTGCAGCTTTGCAGTTTAGCTGAAAACAATACAGGGTGTAAATGTAACCACCATCAACTCGAAGGATTATACCCATGATTCAGAATCATGGGTTAAATACTTTGAGTTGCTGGTAGTTTATTACAACCATTTTGAGAGATGAAACCCAAATACATAAATATTATGTTTTGTAAGACTAGAATCTACTTATTAAAAACCTCATTCAAATAAAAGTTATTTTGTTAAGAATCGTCTCTCAAAATATTGTTTCCTGCTACCAGCAAAACTCACCTTTATTTTTTTCTACGTAAGCTTCCAGATTCCAAGAAATTAGATAGTCCTCCATGGTTTTGTCTGCCATTACAACTATTTAGAAGTAGCGGCCGGCATAAAATAAATTCACAACGAACGTCAATTCCTCTGTAGTGCACACTTAGAACTGAGAACGGCGTCATCTGAGACATCTGGTCAATCTGTTCATCTCGGCCGCGCAGCTGGCCGAAACGAAAATGCCGTTATATGCTCGAGCTCGTCTACTAAAGTTTGGTGGATTTAACTAAAATTTTGTAGCAGTTTGCTTAAGTTTGTGCAATGCAACTAATTGTTATGTAAAAATACCCAATTTAGATATTCCAACCTCAGTTTGGCTATTTGAACAAAACATTTAACCAAACTCGATGTTTAGTTAAATTTAGCTAAATACTTTGGGAAGTAACAAATAAACTTAAGCTACTAAAGTGAAATAGGTTTAGTAAATTACTTTAGGTTAATTGACCAAACAGGTTATTTTGTTTAGGTAAGTAAGCTTTTAGTATACTATTAATAAAGTTTAGTTGCAGTAGCTCAAGCACCTTTTACTAAACAACGACGGTATCTGCACATAAAGTAGTTTAGGAACTAGTAGCTGAAGTTTAGGCGATGGTTACACAACTTCAATTAGCTTAACACTTTAGCTAACTCATTTTTTTCAGTGTAGTACCGTGTAGAAATGATAACTTGGAAGTTTAGATTTAATAACTTTATTTAAGATAATCAAACTTATAATTTAGACAATGTCAATTAGCGAACAAAAGTGCAGCGTGGAGACTGCACGTAATAAGAAATAAGAGTGAACAAAGTGAACCTCGAGAAATGCTAAGTCCTCGTTTATATAGGTTCTATTTTCAGTATTCCCGAATAGAGGAATGGTGGGGAGACTCATAGGTAAGTACCTACTAGGCACAAAAAATGGGTTACACAGGAAATCAGTTTTTGGTGTTAATCCCTTCGATATTTGTTAATCGTTTTCAATTAAAATAATGCATTTGTTGGAAACGCATGAGTGCGTAAAAGGTTGACATTAATGCGTGTGATTTATAGCAAAGGTCTGGAGAATATAACATACCTCCCTTCCTTAAGATGAAAGCAACATTTTTAAAGTTAGTTGCTGTAGTTATATTTTGAAACATTTTCATTTGAAGTTAACTCTTGTAGAGGTATATCTTCGTTTTCGCAATTTAACCCATCTGAATTTCTGAATGTCATTCTTGGTTGGATCCTTGTAGTGGATCGTCTAGGATTATTACATTGATTGTATATCCTGACACAACATTTATTATCATTGTCATCATTAGTAAAATAAGAATTAAGTATTCTAAAGAATCTACAACATTTCAATAATTTGTAAATTATAAACATAGTTAGAAAAGTGAATAATGTATACATAACAATTTGAAGTTTTGATGAATGTCTAACCGTAAGTGGTCTTGAATTATATGATTTAAGATCATCATTAAATTGATCGATTTTATGAGATGCCAAATTAAGGTCATCATGTTGCAAATTAATTAAATTTATAGGTTCAAGTTCATTTAGAGTTTCATTATATTTTTTCATGTTACAACAATTGTCATCGACAATATTTAAAGTTGAAACAGGGTTTACATATTCAGTAATAAGATTACTTTTTGCAATTAATTGTGTGAGTCCAGCATAGGCTCTACAACTAGAATTTAAAGTTAATATTCCAGTGTGGAATAATTTAATATCAAAAATATTATTTCTATTTTTGCAATCAATAGTTATTTTAGATGGATGTGAATAAGTAAATATCCATTTGTTGTTTCTTATAGGCTGCCATAAAAGTATGTTGCCTTTAATAATTCTACTAAAACATTCGTTAGGTATTTCATTAATATAAGCAGACAATAATATCGTCTCGCATATTGGATCAGAGAAGGTTGATAAAACATCTAGATCCTTACATATAAAATTTTCATTAGTAATAGTTTTACAATTATTCTTAAGATTATCAAGGTATACATAAAAAGATTTGTCCTTTGTAATAGCTAAGTATTTATGTTTAGGAATAATTAAGGAAAATGTATTTGGGATATCAATATTTGGAACAGGTAGGGGTACTACATGGAAAAGGTTATATTCTTGTGATGTAACTAAAGGTAACTTCGTTATGAAGATAAGTTTACCGTCAATATAATATGAAATTAATTCTGATACATCAATTAGAGCATGAATATTTTCAAGTTTCAAACTCAAGGGGAATTCTTTTCCGCTTGGTAAATTTTTAATATTCGAGTTAAGTTCGAAATATAATTGTTGAGGTGTAATAATATCTGGATGTAAAATTCCTTGTTTAGAAAATAAGATAGCATTGATTAAAGAGTCAATTTGATCATAAAAGTATTCTGTTGTCTCGAATAAAGAGTTTGTTTGAGAAGTAAGTACGTTTTTAATTTCTTGTAAATTATTTTTATCGTGGTCTTCCTTGAAGTAATTATTTATTTTTATAATATTTTTATTCATAGTATATTCATCATAGTTCAGTTTAGCAAGTGTAGTATTGAAATTAATCAGAGTCGATTTAGTGACTTGTAATTGATCTTTCATAAGATTATAAATTTCTTTATCATCAGACATAACGCGTTCGATCGCATCATCATAATATTGTGCATCTTCAGAATCTAATGTTCCGAAAACAGCTTTGAATAGTTTTCCGACACCGTCAATTAAACCGCGTTTTGAGCGTTTGTTTGAAACAAGGTGCGTTATCGATTCGTATTTAATTTTACATTTCTTTATAATATTTAAAACTGGTTTTAAAAGATCTTTACAATTATCATTTGGAATATATGATAGGTATTTTGAACAAGTGCTTTTAGTTAAAGCATAATTATCATCTAGGATTTGTATCTGTCTAGGAAAAGTACTAATATTTAGATAAGTAATAACTTTCCAATCGTCATTATATACTTTAAGTTTTCCAATTTGATCGAAGAAAAGTCCATTTCCAGTCGATATTGGTTGGACATCTTGTGAAAAGATTAAGTTTGTCTTGAAGTACCTGGAACAGGAGATAAAGCGCGATATGGCTTAATTCTGTTTACATGGAATCTTTTAAGAGAGTTATTTTCCATTTTGAGAGTAACATTTTGATTATTATGGACTTGTACGATCTTGTACGGTCCTTTCCAATTAGGAGTAAGCTTCTTGCTTAATGATTTAGGTTTATTCGTGTTTTTAAGTAATACTAAGTCGTTAATTTTATAAGTATTATTATATACGTTTCTATCGTAATATTTTTTGGAAGTTTCTTTAGCATGTCCGATTCTTTCACGGGCAATTGATCTAGTAATAGCGAATTTATATTTTAATTGATTCAGGTAACTTTCATATGTTGGATTTGAATCAGTGTTTTCCAAAGAACTTGGTAATATGGGTTTATGTCCAAAGACAAGTTCGTATGGTGTAAATTTGGTTGTACAATGTGTACTTGTATTATACGAAAACATAGCTAAAGGGATATAATCGTCCCAATTTGATTGATCGTTATCTATAAATCTTTCAAAGTAGAATGAGAGCGTTCCAATGCTCCATTAGTTTGTGGGTGATACACAGTAGTTTTTAAATGTTTAATTTTAAATAGTTTCGTAAGATTTTTCATTAAGTTGCTTGTAAATTGAACACCTTGATCCGTGAGGATTGATTTAGGTATTCCGTAGTGAGAAAAGAATTTAACTAGACAATTAGCAACAGTTTCTGTTTCTGTAGAGCTAACCGCATAGGCTTGCGAAAATTTAGTTAGATCATCTTGAAAAGTGACTATATATTTATTATTTGAAGCAGTTTCGCTAAGTGGTCCGACTATGTCGACCGCAATTCTTTCAAAGGCTTCCGTGGAAGTTGTCGTTATTTCCATTGGAGCTTTATAAGTTCTTCTGTCAGTTTTATTTTTCTGACAGTGGATACAATTTTTTACGTAATTTTCAATATCATCTTTCATTTTTTCCCATCGGTATCTTTCTTTGATCCGATTATAGGTTCTGATGAAACCTGGGTGTCCTGACATAGGGCTATCATGACATTCCTTTAATATTATGGGGATTTGTGAAGTTAAAGGATTAATAATTTTGTTGTGATTAATATTAATTTTAATCTTTAAGTTTCTAAAAAGATATTGAATGATTTCTTTTATTTTTATAAAAGGTCTGTACCTTTGTAGCTCTGTACCTCTGTAGTCAAAAGGGTTTTGAAAGTTTGGTAACGTAATTTCAGTTACACGTTTCTCGATGAGTTTCGATCTTAAGTTTTTAATTGTTAAGAAAATCTCTTTAGGGTTTGCTTTATCGAAATAGTGAGTTTTAGTAAAACAATTAAAATATGATTTTTATTATCTATAGAATGAATACCGTATAACGTTTTTGGTAATTCTAAAAGTTATTCAGTATCTGAGGAATTTAATAATATTTCCGCACAAAAAGGGTTTTGATCATCTAGATCGATTGAAGTTGGATATGCCATATTTTAGACATATTATTTATAAAGAATGAATCATGTTCATTAAAGTAAAATATATTTGGTTTGTTTTTATCTGCGTAAAATCTTATATAATTTTATAAGTATCATCTAATTCTAAAATATTCGTAGATAGATTATTAAGACAATCTTCTAAGTCGTCAGCATTTATTTCGTCGAAACATGGTTCATTTAAAAGTTGATCAATAATATCTGGTGGAATGAATTTTTCTTTTAGTATCGAAAGCATTTTGCTGTTCGTTTTTTCAAGGGTTTATTAATTTTACTGAAGTTTTCTATAAATCTTCGGTAATAACGAGCTCGACCTAAGGACGATTTAATTTCTTTAGGATTCCAGGAAATAGGAAATTCAGAGACTGCTATTATTTTTTTTTTCAGGATTAGGTGTGACACCTTAGTTAGAAATTAAGTGATCTAGATAAGTAGCTTCTTTTCGCATGAAATGGCACTTATCCGGTTGAATTTTTAAGTTATTGTCAGCAAGTCTTTGAAATAAAGCTGTAAGTTTCATTGCGTGATTTTCTATAGAATTTGCGTAGATGAATTTGTCATCTAAATAAACAAAGCAATATAATTCTTGTAAACCAATTAATGCGTTATTCATTAATCATTAGAAAGTAGTGGAAAGCTTGTGGCCTTCGAATAAAATATAGATTTATAATTGTCGCAAATATCTAATAAGAATAAGGAATTGATTTCCTTTGAATTTAATTGATCGATACAAATTTGATCACGAATTAATTTTATACGTTTTTACCGTTATCGTTAGAATTTTGATTAAAATGGTAAACGTTTTCAGGAATATTGTCTAAATAGACTTTCATACAATTTATAACAGCATATTCATTTGTTGAGTTTAAAATAGTGCAATACGATTTATTGTTCGCACCACTTTAGTTATAGCATTGATATTTTTTATTATTTTATTATTATTTATATTTTTTATCGTATTACTTTTATCGTTATTATTAAGCATTATTATTATATATACCTTCGATAGGTATTTTTTTATTTATTATTATTATCCCTTCTTTTATTTCAGGGTTTAAAATATCAATTTTGAATAAGAGTTTCATAGAAGAATTGTTTATTTTTTTTTTATTATTAAAAGTTTAAGTTTTTATTATTAAAAGTTTAAGTTTTTATTATTAAAAGTTTATTTTCAAAATCAATTTTAGAATTTTTGCTTTTTTTTTAAAAATGTCGTTCCCTTAAATTCATCATACCCAAGATTTAAAATTTCACTATCCATCGTGTGGAAATCGTTAATTTTTTTATTATTTTTTTTATTTTTTATTTAATATTATTATTAGAACAATTCCAAGAGTTTCGATCAATTTTTTCGATCTAATGAATGCCCGATTTTACGGTGCTAAAGCCTATCTCAATAAATTTGCCCGAATTTACGGTACCAAGACTATTTGTCTCATTAATTGTCTCATTTTGAGAGTCTTTTTTTTTCATTTGCACATTTCCACGAGAATCAACCGAAAGTTCAATCGAATTTCAATCGATTCTACTAATTTTTTGCCCGAATTATACGGCACCGAACCCATTTATCTCAAAGTGGTCTAAAGATCACGTCTACATGAGATGGTGTTCGAGACATTTTCATGTCTTTTTATAAATAAATAAATAAATAATACCACAAAGGTAATTGGAAATGGCAAGATAACGCGAGATGGCACATAATATATAATTGCAATATATATTATAATAAATATGTTTTTTTTTTTTGTTAGCATGGAATGTTCTAATATACTCCTGAGCGTAGCTCGTGACTTACAGTAGACCGGCTCGGGGTTCCACTGCAGATCGGGAGTTAAAATATTTCCTTGGTTGGGAAGACGAATTATTATTATTATTAGGAGATGCAGAATCAGAATTTTCGTTTTTATATTTTAACGTTCTGCACTCTTGTATTAAGTGACCAGGTTTTTTGCAATACCTGCACGTTTTATTATTTGTATTATATGTTGGTCCTGAATTTGGACTAAATGGTTGATTATAATTGGATCCCGAATTTGGGGTAAAATTTTTATTATTATAATTATTTTTTACGAACATGACTTTACGATTATTGAAGTTGTCATTTTTATTTTTATAGCAATTGTTATTAGAATGTCCCGATTTTCCACAAATCGTACATGATTTAATTGAATTATTATTAATTTTGGATGAGTTTAGTAATTTATTTATTCTTTCTTCTTCTAATGAGATTGTGAATGCTTCATTTAAATCTTTAGGATTCCTCGATCTTAGTATCGTGGCGATTGATGGATTAGTCCCGTACATAAATGTTTGCATTCCAAGTTCTTGGATGCTGGCTGTTCTGCCTAACATTTCTGTAGGATCTTTATTATTTTGATTTATTGATACTAACAAGTTTTTAATGCAATTTTCAATTCTAAGTATATATTGAGAAACACTTTCATTATGGAATTGTTTACAATTTTGAAGTTCTAGCAATAAATGAGCGTAATGTTTGCGTTCTCCGAATGATCTCTTAAGTAAATCCTTAAGTTCCGTCCAATTATTAATTACATGGTTTGCGCATATAACTTCTGCTTGACCTTCTAATGAAGTTAGAATATACGAAAGTAATGTATTCTGCTGATTAGGCGTAGCTAACGCTACAGCTCTATCGCAATTTGTTAAAAACGCGCAGAGTTTTTCTCTGTTTCCGTCGTAAGATTTTATAAATTTAAACAAAACAGGTAAAGGTAAGATTGTTTCGTTAGAATTTGAAGTTGATGAGGCTGAAGCAGTAGCCATTTTTTAAATTTTTTTTTAATTGAATTGTTTGTTAATAATTTTAGAAATTAATTTAATTTATATACGTTTCGTTTTCACGAATTTTATATCTGTTACGCGAAATTAATAAGATTATTTTTATGTTGAAAAAATAGTAAATATTTCTTAAATTTTATAAGAAATATAAATTTTTACTAATGTACGGTTCACGGTACAAATAGTAAGAAGGAAAAGGGTTACACTAATGACACGTCTAAGAGGAATTGGAAGCAAGGAATAAAAATTTCTACAGGACAAAAATTTTTATGTACTCACAGTAGAAAAAGTAGTGCCCAATTCATTTTGAAGAGAAGATGGAGTGATGATCTCGTGCTCGTCGTCGGGAGTATCAGGATCGGATTCTTGGCTGCTTAAAGAACTGAAGTTCACCGTAGACGCTGGACTGCGCGAAGCTTCCGTGGTCTCGTTATTGCCTTTTCTTCTTTCTCCAGGCTCCGTCGATGTCGTGAGGTAGACAGGGTTTCAGGTGAGAGCCGCACCAGCTTTCCGAGGAAAGATTTCTCCGAGGAGAATGTCTGCCAAACTAGTCTTTCGTGTCCTTTATAGGAGATGGAGTCTTCCGTCTTCACAGAAGATCCTTGCGTGAAGAAATATCAGCTATCCGTAGCTGTTGATAGCGATTAAACTATCGATGATAGCGATTAAACTATCGGTGATAGCGATTAAACTATCCGTGATAGCGATTAAACTATCCCACTTCTGACACCAATTTTGCTACGACCCTCGGTTGAGGACGCAGAAAATAATAATAACTCCTTCGCAGCGAGCAGTGTTCGAGAAATTCTCTCCGGTTGTCGAGGGATTAATGATGAGGATATCTGCAGTTATGAAGTATGCAGATGTAGGTGATGTCTTGAGGTGATGTAGGTGATATCTTGGAAGTAGTACCGTGTAGGAATGATAACTTGGAAGTTTAGATTTAATAACTTTATTTAAGATAATCAAACTTATAATTTAGACAATGTCAATTAGCGAACAAAAGTGCAGCGTGGAGACTGCACGTAATAAGAAATAAGAGTGAACAAAGTGAACCTCGAGAAATGCTAAGTCCTCGTTTATATAGGTTCTATTTTCAGTATTCCCGAATAGAGGAATGGTGGGGAGACTCATAGGTAAGTACCTACTAGGCACAAAAAATGGGTTACACAGGAAATCAGTTTTTGGTGTTAATCCCTTCGATATTTGTTAATCGTTTTCAATTAAAATAATGCATTTGTTGGAAACGCATGAGTGCGTAAAAGGTTGACATTAATGCGTGTGATTTATAGCAAAGGTCTGGAGAATATAACAGTGGTCTTACACCAGGACGATACCAAAAGTACCTCCCACTCCGCAAATATGCCCTATATCATTTGTAATTATTAAATTGTGAAATAAAACAGTTTAATTAAATAAAATTTATTTGCGGAAACCGGAATTTGAACCCTCGACCATCGGATTGCCAGTCGAGAGCCTTACCGTTTCGTGAAAAGCTCACTAGGAGCTCCTGTGCTGAGGTGTTCACTTCACATGATCAGGTAGTATTTATTTATTTATTTGTAAGAGGTCCCGGAGACTTTTGTGGGGGGTTCAAAAAAACTTTTGAGCTTTACCCGCCCCCCTCTTCACCCCTACCGCATCTCCATCTTCAAAAGTCCCGTTTTAAGAAAAAAAAACTAGTCACTTAATGCATAGGTCACCCAAAGTGGTTGGCTATGTTTGGAGAGACTTAATAGAGGTACCAGAGTTCATGGAGGGGAGACTTGTCTAGGTCTTGCGGCGGATGCGTTTGCCCACCTACTGCGTGGCGGGCCGGATTGGGAGAGTGGGTGAGGGAGACCTTCTGACATCTCAAGTAAGCCGCATTATAAGATGTGGATTCATACTTGATACACTAACCTCCAGATTCCTACCCTCTTTTCATACCTTTCCAGAACTTCCTCTACTACCTTTCTCTAAAAAAGACCCGCCGCTTAGCTTCCCCAAACTTGACATAGACCCCGAGGGAAAATGCTTTCCTCAGGAACTCCTGTGTGGAGATGTAAAAAAATAATAATAACGTTACCTGTTTGTAAATAAACTGTTTTTTTTTTATTATAAATTAAATTATTATATTATTGAATATATACATTTTTATGCAAAAACGTGAATTTTGCTATTTTCATGCGAATCACATAATTCGCAACTTTCGGACATATAAAGCAATTTTTATGGTAGCTATTGTAAAATAAGAAAGTAATATCTTTAATATATATAACAAGTCGGGTTAGTTACACCATTTATAACTCAAGAACGGCTGGACTGATTTTTGTGATTTATGATTTGTTAGATTTGTCTCCGATATTTTAATAACAGAATAGCTATTAAAATATCGGAAAATTTCATGAAGAAAAATAATTATGAAGAAAATTATTTTCCTCTTACATTTTGTATAGAAGAAATTCTCATATTTTGAAAGAGCTGCAGGAATATCAAATAGTGAGTGAATTCCAAAAAATTCAAAAACGTCAAATGTCAATGCGCTGAATGTTCTTACATATAATGCTTCCCTCTTTCTTACACACTAAATGTCAAAAGTCGAAAATGAGAC
Organism: Limnephilus lunatus; assembly: GCA_917563855.2. NCBI lineage: Eukaryota > Metazoa > Arthropoda > Insecta > Trichoptera > Limnephilidae > Limnephilus > Limnephilus lunatus. The sequence continues at coordinate 1,571,339 of CAKJTF020000010.1, forward strand.
AAAAGGTGAACGTATGTCTGCACCTCTCCAAAGGAAAAATATAATAATTAAAATAAATGTCCCTCACACGTATAAAGAAAATGAAAAGCAATTCCTGTAAGTAAGTGGAACTGTAAGAAAATCAACTCCATCTCTGATACCTACTAACAAAAACAAAACACGGCACATCGATAATTGCTTTTTTGTGTAATTTTTAACTTAATAAAAAAACTTAATTTAATTCAACTAATAAGTTAAAACAACATTTATTGATTCTGAGGCGGTACGAAGTTCTCCGAGTCAGCTAGTTACATAATAATAATAATAATATTTGGACGATTTATATAGCGCCGTTTTTGTGAAAAATCACCTCAAGGGCGCTGTACAAACTTACCATACATGCCTAAAATCTAGAAAAACTACAAGCTTGACAAACAATTAAAAACAACTTATGGCTAAAAATTGCATACACCGGTTCATTGATCACCGATACGAAAATATATATACAATATTTTGACCAATGAACGCGATGCTGCTTAAAAATGAATTAATACAGGACCATACTTACCTCGGAGGTCGCTTGAAATTAACACTGTTTATTGTCTATTTAAAGAAATTTAGATAGAGTTCGCACGCAGAGGACATAATTGTGAACATACGTTGTTTAATTCTGAAAATATTTTAATATTAATATGTAATATATTCTTTAATGAGTGTATTTTGGAAAGTAAAAGCAACATTTAATGGTGGGCGGTGCAGTAGTACAAGGATTTGATCTTCCTAGAGACAGATCGATGTGTAAGGATTCGAGTAATTTTAATTCAGTAAGAAAAGTGTGATTAAGACATATCATAGGCAAAACAAGTATGATACTATCAGATAGGTATATTTAAATTAAGTTAAGGGTATGAGAGCCCGAAAAGGTAGGTTTTCAGTTTGGACCTAAACTCTGTTGGGCTTTTTATGCATCTTAATTCCGGAGGGAGTCTATTCCAAGCCTTAGGCCCAGATACTCCGAAAGCACGATCTCCGAACTTAGTATTTGGCTTTCGTTTGGGTTCTATTAGTCTGCCTACAGCAGATGAAGTTGCCGATCTAAGGGTTAATTGCCTCGGACCGGTATTTTCCGGGACGCATAATTCAGAGATGTAAGGTGGGGCCATTTCGTTGATTGATTTAAACACCGACCAGCACAATTTGTACTTGTACTTACATTCAAAATATTTATTTGTCCATAATTTTTACAATCTTGAATAGGTATGTCATCCATATAGAAACGTCGAAACATGCGCCATACTAAATTTAAATTTGAATTTGAAGCCAAAATACCCAACCAAACTGAAATATATATTTTTTTAATCTATGTGAATAATTACCAAAATACCAATTGAAACTCATTGGACGCTTTTATAATTCCCGTGACGATACAAGGTTCCTTATAATTCATTATCGCTATAATGCTGTAGCTCTTTCTTACACACTAAATAATTATGAGACACACAATATACGTGTGACTGTTTTCTCCAAAGCACTACTTTTTGCGACGGGAATTGAGGGAGATGCATTGTTTATGTTTTCTTTGGGGGGGTGCGGACATACGTTCACCATTTGTCTCATTTTCGACCTATGTTATTTAATGTGTAAAAAAATATGTTTAAGAACAAAAGCAAAACTATCAGCGAATTGACAATTATTGACGTTTTTGAATTTTTGGAAATTTTCTTTGCATCTCTCTCACACTTCAATATTACCTATTCTTGTAACTATATTCCATACCTTCAAAATTATTGTCACGGCAAGTAGTATTGTAGGGGTCTACGGAGACATTACGGTGTGGTGTGTGAGAGAGATGCAAGAGATGATGACTTTTTCCTTTGGAGGAAACAGAACTAGGTATAACCTACATCGTGTAGGTACCTCATCATCTGAAAGAGTAGTTCGGTTAAGGAACATATGTTTATTGTATTTTTTATGCCGTCATCGTATCGTTACAGTAATAATAGCTTAGTAGGTATTAGATAAGCCGCCATAGCTCAGTGGTCAGAGCAGCTGACCGGCAATCAGAGGGACACGGGTTCAATTCCCGTTGGCAGCCAGGAGCGCGATTCTGGTTCTATTTTTAGCATCAGTAATAAAAACTTCAAAAACTGATGTAAACACGATCTACACGGAACCTCAAGCAAAACAATCTTTTAACATGATCAGGACAAATAAAAATGAAACCCTACGTGTCATCATATCTAACCTTAAGTCCAAAGCGGCAGCTGGTTCCGATGGGATAACCTCTCTCCTTCTCAAAAATTGCAAGGAGGAACTGGCGGATGATCTTTTATTCTTAATAAATCTCTCTCTATCAAAAGGTATCTTTCCAGACAGACTAAAGATTGCGAAAATAATTCCTATTCATAAAGACGAATGCAAAAAAAATGTCCAAAATTATCGTCCAATCTCTATACTTCCAGCTATCTCTAAAAATTTTGAATGTATCATTAAAGAAAGACTATTGAAATATCTCGAACACAACAAAATTCTCACGTCAAAACAATACGGTTTCAGACGACGATCTAACACTAAATGTGCAGCTTTCGATTTTATATCAAATCTACAGAAACATATTGATCATGGGGATTTTACGGCGGCAATATTTATTGATCTAAAGAAGGCGTTTGACACGGTGGATCACAACGTATTGATCGAAAAACTGAAACATTTGGGTATTGTTGGTCCTCCTCTGGAACTTTTCCGATCTTACCTATCAAATCGCGTTTCGGCAGTAGAACTGGGAGGAGAAACGAGTGAGTTGGGTAAAATAACATGTGGAGTGCCACAAGGATCAATTCTTGGACCGTTGCTATTTCTAATCTATGTGAATGACATGACAAAGTGGGGTATTAAAGGAACTCTACAACTTTATGCGGACGATACAGTAATTTTTTACAATAAACTGAACCTAGCGGAGCTTGAAACGGAAATGAATGCTGATGTTTCTAAACTCACAAGCTGGTTAAGAATAAACAAACTAACTCTTAACGTAAAAAAAACTCATTATATACTTTTTGGCAACAAGAAAAATTTCAGCCTCAATATCAAAGTTGGTGATAACTGCCTCGAAAAGAAAATGAGCACAAAATATTTGGGCCTGATCGTAGATTCCCAACTTTCGTGGGATCTCCACATAAATCATGTAAAGGAGAAAATTACCCCCATAACTGGTGTACTATATAGACTCCAACGATTATTACCCATTCCTTTACTAACATCAGTGTACTACGCCATGGTACATTCACACCTTTCTTATCTCTGCTGTATCTGGGGATTTGCCTCAAAGAAATTGATAGCTGATCTGCAGGTGGTTCAAAACCGAGCTCTCAGAAATGTTTTTGGACTTCCATGGGACACCCATGTCAAAGACATCTATTCAGTTTCCGGTATTCTTCCAATCACAGTCCTTCCTAAACATGAAATCACAAGCACCATCCTACAAATTACTCAACAATCAACTCACACTAACATCAAGCCACTTTACAATCAAGACATTCACACTCACAATACTCGAAATAGCAATAAAATCCGCATACCTCAAACACACACTACAAAATATGGGATAAATTCTCTGAACTATGTTGCCTATACACTATATAACTCGCTTCCAGATATGTACAAGGGAAATCAGCAAAATAAAAAAGTTCAGAATAATGCTTTAAAAGAATATTTTTTAAATAAGTTTAAGGATGAAACTATGTAAATTTTCTTATCATGTCTCATTTGTCTTGTTTCCTTTTCTCTTCTTTTCTTTTCCATTTATTTGTAATCATAATCATCCACATTTGTATAACCTTGTTCTTTGTTTCTTTAATTATTTTCTATTGTTGTTTGCTCACTCAACCTGTTTTTTTTTTTAAATTTATTTTTTGTCTATGTTGTATGTGAAACTTATATTTTTAATATCCATTTTCCAAGTAAAACTGTAACTATTTCCTCACACCCATTAATTTTCCTCCTGTCCTAAAATGAGTTCTGTAACTCATCGGGATTGCTCCAGCAAGTAATAAATACAATAAAAAAAAAAAAAAAAAAAATTTAACGACAGTAATCCTTTCCTTACCTTCAACTTAACGATTTTTTTGCAAATTGCGATTCACGTTCTCACAATGACAGCTAAATCCTCTCCTTTGAACTTCGCAAAGGAAAGGATCTAAAGGAGACCGTGTGGGCTGTCATTAGCGAGGTAGTGACTGACATTAAAGTGTGACATTGACAAACATTATCGATATTTGCGTGTTTTAACAAAAGAAAACTTAATATTGTCGTAAGTTTTGAATGTAAACATGATTAGTGAACTATTCTTCACATAATAATGCTATTAAATGTACCGAATTACCGTAATTGCGATGTTTTAACTAGTCAGAACTCGGGCCTATTTTTCGGAAGGTCAAAATGTTTCTGCTTCGCATTAAATTCCAAATTAATGAAATATTTGTGAACCTATCCGAAAACTAAACACTTTGTTCGAAAGGTGATGAAATACGCTTTCAAAGTTTATTATTAGAAGTAACCATGTAATTTTCTAAATATAAAAATCTTGAATGCAACATTAAAATGTCTCACCTTACGTTTTTTCCCACTAAAATTACTGGCTATGAAAAAAAAAATAAAAACACACATATTTGATTAGACGAATGTATTATAAAGGTTATCACCACCTCATTTTTTTCTCGTTTCATGTAAAATAATTTTTTAAAAATTCACAAAGTTTCTTGTTTTTTTTTTCAAATTGCCACCAGCAACTTTGGTTTCATATAGGTGTACATTTGAACTATTTTGTGGTTAACTTTTAGATTTAAATAAAAAGTGAAGTATTTTCTCTTTCCATATTCTTCCTTTCGTATTTCTAACCATGATGGTAAGGGAGACAACGGAGAGGGAGACCTGTGTGAGTTGTTCCGAAAACCAAATAAATTAGCCTGAGGGGTTTTAAAGTACATAACTTGCAAAATGTTTGATTAGAGTGATAATAATAGTGATAATAACAATAAACTACATGTTTAAAGTATGTGTGATACATCTGGCGGAAGGAGATAGGAAAACATGGTTCATAGGTAAAAATAAAATATGGCATGAAGGGAAACATTATTTTATTAAAAATACTCAAATTGCAAAACACATAAGGGTAATAAATCAAATAATTACTTATAACTTTATTTTGTTTAAAGTTTACCTACATAAACTTGGGCCTTTCTTATGTTTACTAGTAACTTTGTCCTTCCCGGAACTTCAACCCGTTGTGAAAATACAAAAAAAATGTGGAAACCTTAACTTTAATACTATAATACATTATTATAATATTCTTATTAATAAATTCTCTAATTAAAACCCAAAAAGATGTCTTGAAAATTATATTGAAAGGCCTTAAAAAAACTAGCACTGAAGAAATTTTCAATATCTTAACGTCGCGTCGTGTCGATTAAACAATTCTGCTGCGAAACAATACTACTTTTAAACCCCACTTTCATTTAACAATCAACAGCAACATTATAACTCGAAACTAAAAAAAAGCTGGATTCGAAACATACAATTCAATTTAATTTATTCATTTTAAAAATATTACAAAATTACAATTTCAAAGCATTTTTAAAAGAGAAAATATCTACAGATTTTAAGATAAACAAATTTAGACTAACAGCAACAAAGTTTGTCGTTTGAATTTTGCTTCATTGATGTTAAACATATCGATATTAAAACAGCTCTCCCGACTGGCATAACCATTGGCAAGATAGTTCTGCACGCGGGGATATAAAACAGTCTATGCTGTCGGTGACAGAGAAAACCATCGGGAACATAGAAACTAATGCTCTCCATGATAGCCGAGTTTTCGAACCGTACACGAATCAGTCTGAAGAAATGTGTTATAATGAGCACATATCTTCTGACCTGTAGATGGTTAATACCGAGCATGCCCAAGAGAAAGTCAGTAGGGTAGAGCCAATGGTAGTAGCCATACTCCCTCAGGTAGACAAATCTCAGAAATTTCTTCTGAACCTTCTCCAACATGAGGGAATACTTGACTTGGTGTGGGTTCTAAACCACCGACCCACTCTCAAGTGTACTCCTTCCTATACAAATACTCGACCTCGCTAAAAAAATACCACATCATATACTTATAGTTCTTTCAGTAACTTCATATTATTTATATAATTAAATATTAAAATGCAAATGAAATCCCCAGAACAGGAGATCCCAGTGAGGATATCATCGCCTCAGTCACCAGCATTTCTTCACTACTCTAGAGCAGTCATCAGCGACAGTAGGTACTATACAGCGACCACGCCACTTCCATCAGTTTCGAAAGAAATCTCTGAAAAAGAAATAAAAGTATCAAATTGTATCATATGAAATTTAACTAACTAACCATCACGCCTTTTCGCCACAGGGGTAGGCAGAGAGGAAGGACTGCCAAACAACTCGGTCTTGGCACACACTCCTTGCCTCGTTTACATTCGTACATGCTCTTCCATTATTCTGACTCTTGACATGGCCCAGGTCAAGTATCTGATTCACTTGGTTGTGCCATGTCATTCTTGGGCGTCTTCGACTTCTACTACCATTCACAGGTGACATACGCTTTAATATGCAGCATTTAAGGTTAAACGAAACCTATGCTATAATCTACGCATTCACAGATAGCGCCAATTTATTTATTTTTGGTAAAAACACTTTTTTTGCAAGTTATGCTTTAAAATATTAAGGTAAATTAATTGTTTGAGCTTGTATGTATTCCGTATGAATATGAATAGTTTATTCTATAAACAAACTCAAATCTTTCCATAAAGGCTAACAAATACAATATTGGATTGAGTCACCTATACAAAATTGGACTTGTAAGCCTTTCTCGGAAAATAGTTTATGGACAAAACCATGTATTCATATTCATATTGAATACGAGCGAGTGCAAACAATTCATTTATCTTAATATTTTAAAGCATAACTTGCAATAAGTGTTTTAACCTAAAATAATCAAATTGGCGCCATCTGTAAATGCGTAGATTATAACGTAGGTTCCGTTAAACCTTCATCAAAAACAATTCAACACACATGATCAATATCAGTTGACACAATATACCATAAAAAATATTAAATACATACTTCATCAATGGGAAAGGTCTTTCAGCACATTTGAGCCTTTCGACCGCCTCTCTTCATGAAAGGTTTACCCTAGTTGACGTCCAGATAATTATCCTCGTGCTGCAAGTTTGCGGGACGTCAACATCAATCATCAGCTGCAGCGAATCCTACTGCCACCGCATTAGTGTCTGTAAAAGAAATAAACATCAAATTGTATCATACAGCATTATGTTTAAAATAACACATATTACTTGTTGCTAACAAATAAATTTCTGTATCTCAAAATCGGGTAATTTGACAGTGCATATTCTGTCTGCTGAAGGTGACATTCGCTGTGCTGCATTCCAAAAACAGTTCATCACATTTTATCAATATTAGTTGTGTACATATGAAACACAATATAGCACCATACAAATATAAAAATACATACATCATTGGGAACGTCTTCCTGCATATTTGATTCCTTCAACCGTCTTTGTTCTCCATTTCGTGATACACATTCAATAAACAGTTTGATGATCAAAACGCTGAAAAATAATTTTACGCCAATTAACGTCACATTATACATATATTTTTCTTATGTTTCTTAAAACAACAATACGGTAAAAATAATATTATTCTGTAAAATATTAAATGAACTGTCTCGATTTTTACATGAAAAACGTAACCTCAAATCACAGACATAATCTTGTTGATAATTCGGTTCGAGCCAAATATGAGTATATTTATATGCTTTTAGATACATACATTATAGCATTTACTTACCTCATTATTGCTTTGTACAGCAAAATATCGTTTAAATAACCGAACCGACATGATTGTATTGAAATCGTGACATCCATTGGCCATCTTGGCTCGGCGACATCTGTCTGCATCTGTCACTTTTAGAAGTAGTGAATGAATAAAAATGTCGTTACCATCAAGAGTGAGGTACTTAGGTACCTTTTACAAAACGAAAATCTTCGATAAACGGCTTTTTACGTTATTTTAAAATAAAATGAGATGTGCATAAAATGCAATACAACATAAAGTAATTGTTTTAAAAAGTTTTGATCAAGAACCTTGCGTTTCTTGATTGTTTTTAATTTATTAGTGTTTTCAAAGAATCTCTTAACAGTCTTAACGACCTTTGTTTAGATTTTTTTACTAGGTCTCTCGCCTTACCCGCTCCTGTAAGGACAATGGAAGAAACAGAATCGCTCTGTTGAAAATCGATGTAAGGAGACGACTAATTCGGATCCTTACAAGCGCCATCATTGTTAGTGAGCGCTGTACCAGAATCGCGCTCCAGTATCTTTTCTCGGAAGATTTTTTCAATGTAGATGAGTGTTTCAGGCTGATAATTATTGATTATAATATTTGTTATCTACCCTTTGTGCTATGCATAAAAATCTTGTTTAAACGTTAGTTTATCAATTAAAAATAATAATTAATATTTGACAAGTTAAAGTATTTCAGCAAAAAATGCAGACATAATTAGTCTCGACGCCACCTAGCGGGAGATTTAGTATTAACAATACCTCTCTCACATAAATAAAGTTGGTTGTTTTCAGTTGGAAAAAATGTAACAATAAGTAATTGTCGAATGAAACACTAGTACATATTGAATTATTTGGCGGGTATTAGATAAGCCGCCATAGCTCAGTGGTCAGAGCAGCTGACCGGCAATCAGAGGGTCACGGGTTCAATTCCCGTTAGCGGCCAGTATCTTTTCTCGGAAGATTTTTTCAATGTGGATGAGTGTTTCAGGCTGATAATTATTGATTATAATATTTGTCAGCTTAGTAGGTAAATTATTGCATATTAAGGGCCTTTAACCAATCCAAATTTCGCCAAAGATATTCTTACGAGGTTCAAATGAGAAAGATTAATAACTCTCCGTAACAGCTTTTTAAAATTATAACTCAATAATTTATTTCGTTCAAAATTTGCTTTAAGAGGAAACCGGGTGGTGTTTTTTCCATACAAACGTATTCCTCATTTCCCTCTCTGAATTTTGACACTAGAGAAAATATTTTTTTTACATAATATGAATATTGACCGCAAGCGTGTCGGTACGTTTTGATTTTTTTGATAAGTTACTTTTTATAGGAGTTATAACCCTTCAAAAATTGTTAAAATTGCCTTTTTTTAACGCCATCAACAAACGTTCAGTATACAAATTAGACGATGTATTTTTAAAAAAAGCAAAAGGTACAGACATAGAATGTTTTCTTCCAATACATTTGGTAAAAAAAATCTTGGAAATTGGTTCAGTTTTGGAGTAGAAAAATGAGGACTACAAAACCTCGATTTTGACAATTTTATTTAGGTATTATCAGGCTGAGGTGCATGTGTCCCTTTCTCTCAGTATTCGGGGGTGAGGGGGGGCGGAGAGGGTTTTGTTGAATACGTATACAGTCAACGAAGTGATGTGACATTCTCAATAATTATATCGATACACTAGTCCACTAGTGTTGTCATGTCCCGAGTTATCGATGTTTTTTTAAAATTATTTTTCTGTTTGGTAACTTATTTTGAGTGTGCCAATACTTACCGAGCTTATTTACTAAAGTTATTGTGACAAATTTAATTTGTTTACGTCAAATAAATTAATGGAAAAAAATTGAAAAAAAAAACACCTGTTACAGACAGACCCCGAGATGATTCCGTTCCGTATCCGAGTTGGATATGGAACACAAAAATTAATTAAAATATTTTTTGATAACTTTTGAAGGTTGTACTCAACATAATATTATCCCTTTATAGGACACTTTTTTTAAGATACAACTACCGAACCAAAAAAAAAACTTTTATATTTGACTAAATATATTGTTCTAGATTTTTTTTTCAAAAAAATTATATTTTACAAGAAAATGTGTGATGGTAAGTACATACACCACTGATCGTTTGATGGAATGCTGGTACAGCGTATGTTCAGTGGTACATGCATCTACCACATGTTGTTGAATCGATTATGTTATTATAATATCATATTATACAAATGAATATTGAAATCTATGTATAAGAGGCACCATATTGTTTATTGTGCTACATATTAGGTACATACACATAACTAGTTTAGTTTTTATTTAACTTTTTTAATACGTTATATTATTACAGAAAAATGCACTTTTGGGAATACCTCCTACATCACTTGACATTTTCAATCTTCTTCAATGATCTAATATTTTTTGTTTTTAAACGCTTTATTGTAAAAAAAATTACTGTTTAACATCTACACAATGAAATTAAAACAATTTATGGTCCAGACCTTTCCCTCGCCGGTAAATTTCTTGGTATGCGACCGTCAATTATTTCTGGTAAAAGGCATTGGTGGTAGAAATTTTCTAACAGTGGAACGATTTTTTGCCAGATTTCATCGTCCCTCTCAATTTTTTCATACAGCAAACCTTTTGGACTCCACACAACAAAATAACAATAATTACGACGAGTAATATGTAACTGGCCTTGTACTTGGTAGAAGTAATTATGATTCCGTTTTAATGTTAAAGAATGGTCTTCCAATTTACAGTAATCAATTATCTTTTGTGCAATTCCCTCTTCTGGTGACATATTTGCTATACTATAAGGGCATTTAATTTCAATTATAGAATCCTCACCGATAAGGCCATCCGGACTTGCCGCTTAAAAGTTTTTGGTTTTATCGATAAATAGCCCACAAGCGGATACCTGAAAACTTGTTTTTTTGAAAATTGCTCTATTGCTAGGCTTTCATTTTCTTTTCCATAATTTGTGGCCATAGTTCCTTTGAATTGTGAGTACAGTAAAGAGTTTAGTACTCCCGTAACTGAAGTTTTTTGCCGAAGCTTATATATTTTTCCAAAGTTAGACGCCGTTATCCGCTTACGTCTTTCAATTGCCCACAGATTGTTATTGCTTTGGCCTACCGTATTCCGTTCGAGCTCTTCCTTATTGGTTGAAGATAATTCTTTGAGAAATTCCTCTTTTTTCGTTTCAAATATTTCAGGTGGCATATCTGGTTCTAATTCCAATTGACCATAATTTTCATCGGGCCCTGTAACTTTTTTTCTTTTTTCTGTCGTATTTTCATTATACTTTAGTTTTTTTTTTCGACACATTTGTTTATTCTCCTTCGAACGTCGTTTTCTCTCTATAAAGTGCTTCGTGTATTTGCCGGGACTGTGGCCTTGGATTTTCTTTTGTATTCTTGAATGGGTTGCCAATTCACTATTCCACGAAGTTACTGCTCCAAAACATCTTGCTTGGTAAGATCCTCTTGTAGTAAAATTTACCCTTTTTCCACCTATAAATTTGGCGATAACGTTGTTGAATTGCTCCACAGTGTTATTTGTCACGTCAATAATAAGACTTTCTGCATTTGCTATTAGAGACAATAAGAATTGTTGGATATCAGTCCATATTCCACAATCTCGAAGATCGCTTACTAAATTTGGATCATCAGTATACTTCTCCGGCTTGCAATAGTACGATGCACAATTTTTATGATCACCAAACACATGATTTGCGGTATTTTTTATGTCCATTTTCAAATTTTTTATTTTATCACTTTGTACTGTGTTTTCTTGCTCTTTCCTGTAATTTATTGCTCCAACTACAGCTCTTCTCATGCGTAAAACGTTTGCTTCAACCTTTTTCCTTATATGAACTGGTACAAAGCCTTTAGCGTTGTTGGTTTTTTTTCCAAGTGCTTTCATTTTGTTGCAAAAATTGCGGAGTAAGTGATTTTTGCACTCTATTTTTTGTACTATAAGGTTAGGACCATATGGCATTTGTTGCATTATTTTTTTCATGATGCTGGAGTCGCCATCACCAACTAGTTTGTTAAATTTCAATCCATGCATTTCCATGCTTCTCGAGAACCCTTCTGCCATAATGTGGGCTTCCATGGCATTAGCACTGTCACGCCAGTTTATGAAGCACCTGTGCTCAGAAGCAACTATGTATAGTTTAGTAGCTCTAGCACATATGCAGCAGTATGAGTTTCGCACTCCCAGAAATAAAACCTTTTTAGTTCGTAGTCCAACTATGCACACTGCGCCAGATGAGGAGCTAAATCCACTTTTGTACGACCTCTTTGCCCAGGAGCCATCTGCAACCACCGTTACCAAAGGATAGCCACCCTCGTCTACGTCACCGTTTAAAATGGCTAGCCTTTTTTCTTCTTCACCAGCTGCGATCATTTCTTCTAAGGCACATTCTTCAATTGTTGGCGCTAAACATTGTTCTATGTTCGTGTAAGTCTTACAATCCATATTTGGCATATTTAAAACCCCACAAATTTCATTCCATTGTGAATACCCATTTCCTGTACACATCACTCCTTCGACGACAGCAGTATTTATAGACATTTTCCGTTTCGGGTCTTCGGAGTGAATGTATTCTATTTTCTTGCACATTTTGCACTCGAAAACATACTGGCTTAGAAGACCATTTCGTCGTTCCTTCATAAATTTTAAATCGGAAAATGTGCAGTTGGTGTGTTCGTGCTTTATATTTGATATCTCCGAAAACAAATATTTTATATCCACAATTCTGCGACCTTCGAAATTATCGGTTTCATCAATATGGTCTGGTTCTATCACCAAATCATCAAGCGTTGTTGATGATGATGAACTTGCGTTTTCGTCTATATTTGGAGCAAATGATTCATCCATGGAAGTTTCATGCATTAGTGAAGATGTAGTTAAGTTTCCAAAAGTAGTATCGATGACATCCATATCCCTGTAAATGCAAATGATTTATTTATTTAAATTTGTCCATCCCATTTTCCCGTTATACATGCTACATAATACACGGCTCTCATAGCATAAATCTTTAGGTTTTTCTCGTAAGTCGCTCACGTAAGAGAGTTATGGCAAAATTATCAATGTAAACGATACCCATTGGTAATTTTGCCATAACTCTCTTATGTGAGCAACTTACGGGAAAAAAAACTTTACGTACGTAAAGGTAACCTTAGGAAGGTTCAGTAGTAAGAGTGACAGGAAAGCGATATTTCGACTTACCTAGATGTCGAACGTGGTGCAACATGAATCTGTCGTTTGATACTAATAATCGGTTTTTTTCGTCTAGTAGATAAAAACAAACGCGCTTTGTTTCCATTTCTTTTACCCATTATTTATCTGTAAGAAAAAATTTTTTGAGTTGAAGGTAGGTAATATAGTAGTCGATTTTATGTAACTCAAAGTAGAATCATTGATCACCTCAAATAAACATATTTATCAGGAGTATTTAATAACATTCTTACCTTTATGCCTACTGTGTGTAAATATGTAACCATGTACCTACTGCAATGTTCATATAATATACTTGAAGTGTATATTACTTAGAAAAAAAAGATTTTATATCAAGCTGTCATGTCCATAATATTAATAAAACAAAATCATAGATTATAACCACTCTGTAAATTGCCATCTCAACACAGGTGTTTCACACCTAGTGAGATGGGCAATACGTCATTATTATAACCTAATGTAATATGAAAATAATTAAATAAATTAAATAAATTAAATAAATTAAAAAATACACATATCTTATGCTACGTATATATTTGCGAATAGTGGCGTGCACAGAATTTGAAAATTGAAATTTCGGAAAAAAAATAATTTTCAGCTTCGACAACATCATTAATGTCGTATTTTCAATCTTAGGATTCTAGCCCACTGAAAAATCAGTGCACGCCACTCTTTGCGGACAGAGACGCGAGCCGAACCACGAATTATGGTAAAGGTACGAAGCAACCGCAAGCGGCGCAGCGTTTCGGGCAGTTTGCTTTTGCTTCGTTCCTTTCCCATAATCCGTTGTTCGGCTGGCGTGTGTATACGCAGCCTAAGACGTAGAATAATATTTATTATAGGTTACTAGATATGTTAACAAATGTACCGACTTGCACTAATGCACTTTATGCATACAGTCAAAACTGATGAATTTACGTTATTCAGGGAGAGCCAAAAAACAACAACATTTTTAGCGATATTTATATGTTTAATTAAAAAAGGAAATTGTGTTGTAATATTGAGTTTTTATGAATGAATAGTTTATGTTTATAATAATAGTTTATGAATAATTTATGAATAGTTTAGTAGGTATCTACTCACCATATGTCCTATATGTGTAAATCGTGAGAAATGACCAAACAGATTTCAATATTCAAGGGGGTTTCAGGGTCAAAATTCGAAGGTCTGTATTTGACGTAGAATAGTTTCCAGTAAAAAGGCTAGTCAAAAACAGTAGAGTGATGCAGCCAGCGAAAAATAAAAACACTATACAATCACAAAGTACGTGATGTACCTACTGCGCCTATGCTGCCGTTTTATAAAAAAAGATGGTATGAATCTCCCGATATTACTAAACCAAAACAGCGTGCATCTTACTTTACTAATAGTAACAAGATGAATGAACTATGAGCGCAGAAGATATCTATTATATAGGAATACGCACGCTCAAGTCGCGACGCGTATTGACTTATCTGTTGCAGCAGGCAGCAACCTGTATACACGCACCCACAAGTCTCATTGACTTGTGCGTGTGCAGAAGATGAGCTCGGAGCAGGCAGTCACATGTATTTGTAGTAAGTAATAATAATAATAAAGTTAAGTACAATACAATATTAAATAATGTAGACCTCGCTATTTTATTACGAATATGTACCTAAGCACCTACTTAATTTTTGGAATAAATGAATAACAGTAAATGAAATAATAAGAACGCGAAGTCGCTGGCGGGCGCGGCGCGGCGATTCGTGCTTCCAACACCTGCAGCCACGCACACACACGCATTGGGGTTCACCAATACACCGATAGCGCTTTTGCTGTCCCCGCTGAGATGAACGAAATAGAAATAATTTTTACAAATACCTATCGTTAAAATTTCTCGGCGCTCCTGCGCGCTCTTAATTTATACCTACATCCAAAAATGCTGAAAGGCGTGATGATAAAACAATTAAAATTATGTACTTTTTGTAATTATTTTTAGATCATAAGTATTTATAATTTTTCAATAATGTCTAAGCAAAATAAGAACGTAAAAAAATCTGAAAATATATTAGTTTGTAAGACCGTAAATTAATAAACAAACTGAAGTATTTTCGTCACAAAACAAGTGCGCGGATCTTTTTTAAAATGATTTTATTTAAACTAAAATTAAAATTCTGAAACATAGCTTTCGAAGATAATGTATTGATTTATTTTATTGCATGATTACCTACATGATTTGAAACTTACGAAAAATGTGCCATTGTCTTAGCTCCATTCCTAGTTCATCTTTTTAATAAATCTCTGAGCACAGGTGACTTCCCTGAACCACTAAAATCAGCTGTAGTTACGCCGATACTAAAAAAGCCACAACTAGACTCCGATAACTTAGGTAATTACAGACCTGTTTCAAATTTACCTTTCCTATCAAAAATCCTGGAGAAAATTGCTGCTGCACAAATAACCAGTCACTTGAATTCAAATAAATTATTCACTAATCGTCAACCGCATATAGAAGGTTTATTTTTACTGCTCTCCAAACGAAATCAATAGCCTCAAAATCCGCATAGCTGAATGCCTAGAAGCAATAACTCGTTGGATGTCTTCAAACAAGCTGAAGCTGAACCCATCTAAGACTGAGTTTCTCTGAGCGGCCACAAACAAACGTCAACATTTCATAGACAATTCACTTATTTCCATTTCCGGCAACGATATTATTCCAAAGACAACAGTCAAACTTCTTGGCGTTAATTTAGATTCAGACTTTTTGCTTAAGGCGAGACACAACCTCGGTCATCGAGGTTTTGCCCGAGGCTCACATTTTAATTTATTTTGGCGAAATTGTAATTAAATTAAAAAAACAAAAATGATGTCGCATAAGGGAAGCGAGTTATTTATATTTTAGATTAATAAAAACAGTATGTCATCATCAGTTTTTTTAACGTACAACGCCTTTAAAAAATTGTAATACGTTGTACAACTACAACTTTAGCGTTATGATCAATTTTATTTTTCTATGCGATGAATTCATGTATTCCCTGGTGTTTAATCTGAATACATTTTAGATTTTATTCATATGTTCATCAGAATTAATTAAAATCCAGCACTTGGAAAAATCTAATTTCGGGCCTGACAAGAGATACCCAACCGTAGTTACTTCAAAACGCCGTTGCCCCCCATTATGTTTCTATGCAGGAAGAGAAGCACTTAAGCCATTGTTATTCAGTTGCCGAAAGGGTTTCGGCAAGCAAGGACGTATTCTTTCCGGCCGGTCTCTACAGTGATTTTTTTACGTATTTTTTTTATTTAATCAATCGAATACTTTTAAAATCTATTAGTGAAATATTTCGTTTAATTTTAATTTTACTCCTTCTACAAGTAAGTAAAATATTTCTTGTGTGTTTACACATTTTAAAATAATATTATTTTTTTAGTACTTATTTGAATTTAAAATACACACAGTGGTAAAGTTTCAGAAAAATATGGACAATAATTTTTGTTTTTGGGGTGTTATTCCGTGTTGCGCTACCTCCTTCTTTAGCCAACGTTTGGGACAGCGTTGCAGTGTCCACCATCAGGCAGATCCGGAAGATCCGATCTGCTCTGATGGTGGACACTGCAACGCTATCCGAAACGTCGGCTAAATAAGGGGTAGCGCAACGTGGTGAAACACCCCAAAAACAAACAACAAAAATGTTTTCGGCCGTGAAAATCTAAAAACGTATGGACAATAATGTTTTTTTTACAATTGTTTTAAAGTTTGTTTTGTACCTAGACCTATTTTTTCAAATCATAAGTTTCTTTGCAATATAGTGTCGCTAGTAAAAATAATTATAGTAGTAGAACTTTGTTGCTCAAACATAATGTAGAATTAGGTAGACACGTTTTTAGATTTTCACGGCCAAAAGCATTTTAGTTACTAGTTTTTGGGGTGTTATGCCGTGTTGCGCTACCTCCTT
Source organism: Limnephilus lunatus (assembly GCA_917563855.2). Lineage (NCBI taxonomy): Eukaryota > Metazoa > Arthropoda > Insecta > Trichoptera > Limnephilidae > Limnephilus > Limnephilus lunatus. The sequence goes on from CAKJTF020000010.1 coordinate 1,588,356, forward strand.
CTTTAGCCGACGTTTCGGACAGCGTTGGAGTGTCCATCATCAGGGCATCCGGCATCTGTCGGATCGGCCGTATCTGCCCCGATGATGGACACTGCAACGCTGTCCGAAACGTCGGCTAAAGAAGGAGGTAGCGCAACACGGCATAACACCCCAAAAACTAATAACGAAGATAGAATTAGGTAATCATAAATAATGTATGTAAGTATACATATTGTTTTACAAATTATTAATAATTTTATGTAGCTATAGACCACAGCATTTTTTGGAAGTGGAATATTTTCATCAGTTTATTTTTTTTTACATTTTCAGTTCAGTTCAGTCGTATATTTACGAAAGCATACTCCGAGAAGTGTCATTTTTCTCGGTTTGGAGGAATAAAACTTTAAGGTCGCCATTTTGGATTTTAATTTGGAAGTTTACCTGACCTCTGTGGACGAGCAATTAATAACTACGAATCCAGAGGTCGCGTTTTCAAACCCCAGCGTAAGTTAATACATTTTATTTGATATGATATTAAAGATGGGATATTTAATTTTTTTTATAAGCATACTAAAGATTTCGATAGTTTGTGCATCATTTGTGAAATCTGTTTCAGTGAACTCAAATTTTTTTTCAATTAAGGTGTCGTTTTCGAAATAGGAAATGATTATAATTACCTATTATATAAAAAAAATTATAGAAAGCCATTTTTCTTTAAATTTCTAAATAAGAACTGATTTATCAGGAATTCAGCTTATTCCGTGATTTTTCACGGTTCTGTGGTAGTATAAGATAATATACAAGGTGACCGTTTGTAAAATTTTCAAAATCCTAAAAATTTTTTGCTTAGAAAAAAAGTCTACGTAGACATTTTGTTTCCATGCAAAGATTTGTTACATTCATTCGAATTTTGAAACAATTCTTCGTATTTTTAAATTGTACAGTAAAGTAGATCTTGAGATTATTTATTGTAGATAGAGTTGCATAATTACCTCCCTGAGTTACTGTATCCACTTAGTTAAAATGATTTTCAAATTCGCAAGTCAAGATAAATCTCATAGCTAATATAAACGTATATTTCAGTAAAATATGGGAAATAACAGGATAAAAGGAATATACAAAAGAAGATTACGACAACGAGGCAAACTACTGTTGGAATTGAGAAGGTTTGTAATAAATATTAGATTATTTATTTTGAATTTTAATTTTATACGCTTTAATTTATTTTTTTTGTTCATTTTAATTATCGTATAAAACCTATTATATTAGAGGCATTGCTTAAAGCCACCTGTATTTCAGGAGAAATCTGGAAAATGTAGCTGAGTAATTACCCCTTTGTCAATAGAATTAAGTAATAAAAAAAGTAAGATGTGTAGGTAATTATCTAAAAATATGTCAAATAAATGGTGCCGCTTTAGTGTTCGGTCTACCTGTAAATTACAGCAGTTTACAGTAATAGTTATTATTCAAATTACTATTACGTTTTGGTAATAAAATATAATACTGTTTGTCTAGACCAATATCTTCAAACATAGGCAGGTAGACCGCACACTATAGAATAGACATAGCAGGTAATCTGCAAGTTAGAGCGGCACCTACATAAATGATTTTATTATTATTCTGCCGTGGCAAGTAAAGGGTCCGCCATCTAAAGTTTTTTTTTTCAACTAGTGCTTATTTCGTGAATGGTAACACTTAGCTCATGTCTGATTTGACAGATAATTAGTTTTATCCTTCCGCTGAGCGAATGTGGTTGTGTATACGCTTGAACAACGCTGCGTGGGCCACTGGAAGTGGGCCTGCGATCGACTTACAGAAGATGCCGATTTTGCCAAAAAAATCATCTTTTCGGATGAAGCTCATTTTGATCTTGGCGGGTATGTAAACAAGCAAAATTGTCGTATTTGGGGCACAGAAAACCCGCACGCATACATTGAAAAGCCGGTACACCCAAAACGAGTCACTGTTTGGTGCGGATTTTGGTCCAGAGGCATAATTGGGCCATTTTTCTTTGAAAATGAGCAAGGAGTGGCCGTTACAGTCAATGGCGATCGTTATCGGGCCATGTTGAACGAATTTTTGTTCACAAAAATTGAAGAGGAGGATATTGGCAACATTTGGTTTCAACAAGACGGCGCTACGTGCCACACAGCCGAAGCTACACTCGATGTTTTGCGCCCTGTTTTTGAAGATCGCATTATCAGCCGCAGAGCTGATGTCGTTTGGCCACCTCGGAGCTGCGATTTGACACCGTTGGACTATTATTTGTGGGGTGCCCTCAAAGATAAATGTTACGCCGACAAGCCAGAGACAATTGACGCTTTAAAGGACAATATTCGTGAAGCCATTGGTGAAATACAGCTGCACACAATCGATAATGTGCTTAAAAATTGGACCGATCGTGTAGGCTACTGCATGGCCAGCCGAGGCAGCCATTTGAATGAAATTATTTTCCATTATTAACCGGAAGGATTGTACTTATAAATAAAAAAAGAAATTTGAGAAAATATTCAGTAGTTTTTTTTTTATAGCATTTTCAAAAAAAAAAAGTTATTTGGCGGACCCCGTAAATACACAGTAAAGTCTGTCGGGTGAAAGTCTGTCGGGCACGTCCTGTTACATCTGTAAGCATGGGACAGCCTGGCCTGCTAGCCATAGCCTGTATTTATATATATATATAATCACCCTTGAGGTGATTTTTTCACAAAAACGGCGCTCTACAAATTGTCCAATTATTATTATTATGTATATGTGTGTTTTTGATTACAGGCAAAATTCCGTGGGGCATCATCAAGACAATATCGCATCTAATAAAGAAAATACGCCATTTTTGTTAAACTCTATATCCTCACTCAACTTGGTAATTTTTCCGCAAGTTTTAAAGATTAAATAATATTGCATTTATGAGATTAAATGAGCGTCATAAAAAAAACACTGCAAAAAACCGATATTATTTTTCAGCATATACCAGAGAATAATGAACCTGAAATTATTCGGTCCTGTTCTCTATTTGCTGGCTCTAGTTCTTGCGGCACTGGCTTGAATGCTGTTTCCAACCCAAACCTTGAAGTAAGAACCTTTTATGTTCATTTTTATTTTTAACTTTATGAGTAAAACCTCAAATTATAATATTTAATTAAATGAAGACAAGAGATTGTTCCAGAAATGAACGCCTGGAATTCACCAACTTTCGATCGTAGCACTCATGATATTGACGTTGATCCCTGCTCAATTCCATATGAGGTATGTAGAAACAAATTATTGAGAAACATAGATGTTTCCAATTGTTATATTTTCACTTATATTTTCAGTATACTATTAATTAAAATATTGAAGAGGTACAAAACGTTTTATCATCATTTCACACTGGATTTTTTTTTCTTTCAGGTGGAAGTTTATCAAACGTTAAAGACTGAGATGCTGATTGAAGGCCGTAGATTGATTAATGTATATATGTTTAGTGATATGATATGTAGATTGATTAATGTGATTAATGTATTTATAAAAAAACTCAAAATATATAGTCAACAGTCAGAAAAAAGGACCGGTCTCATGTCTAAATTCAAAATTAAATGCAATTTTCAAAAGATCCTTTCGACTGACGAAGATTGTGCATCTTTGGATATTAACAGGAGTGCGGTGTCTGGAATTATGGCAATTGGCGGGGGACAGTACCAGTAAGAGGAGTTTTTAGCAGCAGTTGACGTACCAACAATGTCTTCAAAGCTGTATACGAAAATACATTCAGAAGTATCTCAGAATTGGCAGGAAACTTCTGTTGACTGTATGGCGTTGGCAGCTGCCGAAGAAAGAGATGCGGCATTAAAAGAAGGCAGAGTCAACAAACATGGAACTGCCATGATTGATGACTGCAACCGAGCCGACTTTGAAAAAGTAAGAAAAGTACCAAGACACGCACTTCCATTACGAAACCAACCCAAAGCCAACGAAATGACTGTGAAATGCTACAGGTGAACGCAGAGCATTTAATCCTTCAAAACGACGCAGAAGCAGAAGGTTCGCAAGCAAAACTTATCAATCCGGTGCAATCTGATCTCGGCGTGATTAAATTAATCATGGATTTTAACTGTTTTTAGGTAGAATCTGCAAACAAAATTTATAGAAATAATGTTATAAATTTACATACCTATTATATTTTAATATTTATTTTCTGTAAAAAATTTTTTTATTCTAAATACATACTATTATTCAATATTATAACGTGTATTCACTTTTAATTATATTATCTTGGTTACAACATATGACTTACAACTTATATAAATGTCTATATATCATCACTTATTTGGCATGAAGGATTTAGGTAAGCAATGTGAATACATCGTTTTAAAGCTTTTTAAATTTGTCATATACTTTGTAATTTTTTTCAAATTCCCGCCGCAAAATAAAATTCAACCTCAAAAATAATTTTCGAAAATAATTATTTTCTTTGTAACAATCCCATTATTATTGGGTAAACTATGGCAGATAAAAAAGTTTTAATTTATATAAGTTTTATAAGAAGTTCATTGGTGGAAATTTTTTTCTGATACATATTATACATATCTGTTTTATATTCCTAAATGTTCGCCACTGCACACGTAAGAATCTCTTAAAAATTATTTTCCTGTACCAGTTTGAAGATGACCGTTACCGGTCCCGGGTCCAGTCTATAAAATAAAAGTTAAACGAACTTAAAATTTGTTTTATTTTTAATCTCATTACTATGAAATTCCACAAGATATAATATATGTATTACCAGTTTGAAAAATATATTACTATATATTTATCGTATATGAATTACTTCATAAATAAAATATTAATAACTTAAGGAAGGAAATATGATTTAGGATTACTTGAGATCTCTTATTGTTGTTGTAGGTACGGCTAGTTATTTAAATTATTTGATTACATAATTACTGCTAACAATAATGTTGCAGAAATTTACTAAAATTTGTCCAGGTTAAATTGAGAACTGTCGCACTGTGCGATATTTAAACGCAGCCAACAACGCTGTTTGTCAATCACCCGTGCCGTGAGTATTTAGCCGGTAACGCCCGGCCGTAGGCCACGCCTGTAGCCCCGCCTGTAATGGATTTTTTCTTAGGGTTGAGTACCATCTTAAGGCGATCCACTAGTACAGGAAAAAATCGAAATCGGAATTCACGCCCTTTTATGGGAGGAGTTTAAAAATACTTGAGAAAAAGCTTTTGGAAAGGTTGGAAAAGATATTTGAGATTTTTTTTTTTACATGTTGATTTCGTAAAGGCCTGTAAAAAACATGAATTCCTTTTTTATGCATTGTTTACAGCAATAAAACGGAATTTTTAAATTGATTTCACGAAAATAAGCGGCGCGGAGCATAACACGACTGCTCTCCGCTCCGTTCGGAGGAGTAATGACGGAAGACAGGGGGGCGGCTGCCAGTCGTTCTTCGGTGAACGGTATAACGGTATTCATTAAATGATGAAAATTTAAATTGTGTTAATGAAATTATGGATCTAGGCATTATGTTCGACAGTAAACTCACCTTTGTATGTCATATTAATAATATTATCAACAAATCCCTAAAGACTCTTGGCTTTGTTTTAAGAGCTGCAAAAGATTTTAATGATTTAGGCACATTTATTATGTTATATAAAACCCTTGTCAGATGCCAACTTGAATATAACTCTACGTTATGGTCTCCCTTTTTCAATATTCATTCAGACAACATTGAAAAGATACAACGGAAGTTTCTAAGGTTCATAAACTATAAATTGCGTATTCCTATACTAAACATTGATTATAATTACCTCCTGGATAAATTTTCTCTGTTGAAACTTTCAGAAAGGAGAATAAGCACAGATTTAATACTGTTACATAAAATTCTGCATTACAAAATTGACTGTCCCGAATTACTTCAATTTATCAATATCCATGTACCCAAAAAATCATGTCGACATTTATTACCCTTTTACTTCAATAACACCAGGACACTAGCTTATCAAAATTCTCCGTTTCCTAGACTTCACAGTCTCGGAAATAAATATTCTAATCTAGGTGATATATTTCATCTTAAAACCAATCAGTATAAATGTTGCATATTCTATCACTTTTATTCTTCTAGACACAAATAGATTTACATAATTTCTGCAGTTTTTTGTTTATATTGAATGTGAGACTTCTTATCATTTTTACATATGTACTTTTTATTTTATTATGTGGTTTTGTTTTTATATTGTATTACGTATTTTCTTTTCTCATTGTATTATATTTTCTTCATTGTTTTTATACTCAACTTATAAACTATCATGTAAAAGCCCATCAGGGCGTGTAATAAATAAATAAATAAAAAATAAATAAATAAATAAATAAGGTTCACTTTGATATAACAAATTCGTCGACTGCCGTATTGTCGTCGTGATGTCAAAAATACCAACGCGAAAATGCATATTATATTTTATTTTGTGAGGTTCGGGCGTAAATATCATTTTTTTTCGCGATAATTATATAAGAAACTGAATTTGCCACATTATGCAATAAAACCATATCCGAAAAAGTGTTTATAAGTAGGAGAGTTTTCAGTTAAAAATGTTTTTTATAGACCTTATACTTTATTTTTTTCTAAGCTTATTAAAAGACTTATTAAAAAAATGACCGATATTTTTAAGGGCCAAAGTATGTTCTACACGCAGTATTTAATTGAAGCATCTATAATACTTCTAAGTGGTCAAATTTTCAAAACTAAAACATACGATTTTGTATGATTTTGCATTATTTAGTATGGCTTCATCTTAAAAGTCAAATAAATAGGAAAGTAAGCACCGGTTTTTTCACCTAAGACAACTCAAGTCAGTTCGAAGAAATCTTCCTACAGAGGCGACAAAACTATTTAAAAAACCCTTCAGCCAAAATGCATACTTCATAACGTGTTTGTATTTTCATAAATTTTGCACAAAAACAATCAACTCTTACGTACTTAGTCTCACGGCTTGATTACTGTAACGGCATTTACGCTAGTCTTCCAAAATATCAAACTGACAAACTTCAATCCGTGTTTAATGCAGCGGCAAGGCTCGTAACCGGGGTCCCTAAATATTCACACATTTCAGAACACCTTCGTAACCTTCACTGGCTCAAGTGCCCTGAAAGAATCCAGTACAAATTGTGCTGGATGGTGTTTAAATCAATCAACGAAATGGCCCCACCTTACATCTCTGAATTATGCGTCCCGGAAAATACCGGTCCGAGGCAATTAACCCTTAGATCGGCAACTTCATCTGCTATAGGCAGACTAATAGAACCCAAACGAAAGCCAAATACTAAGTTCGGAGATCGTGCTTTCGGAGTATCTGGGCCTAAGGCTTGGAATAGACTCCCTCCGGAATTAAGATGCATAAAAAGCCCAACAGAGTTTAGGTCCAAACTAAAAACCTACCGTTTCGGGCTCTCATACCCTTAACTTAATTATTTAAATATACCTATCTCAGAGTATCATACTTGTATTGCCTATGATATGTCTTAATCACACTTTTCTTACTGAATTAAAATTACTCGAATCCTTACACACCAATTTGTCTCTAGGAAGATCAAATCCTTGTACTGCTGCACCGCCCACCATTAAATGTTGCTTTTACTTTCCAATATTAAAATATTTTCAGGATTAAACAACATGTGTTCATAATTATGTCCTCTGCGTGCGAACTCTATCTAAATTTCTTTAAATAGACAATAAACAGTATTAATTTCAAGCGACCTCCCAGCCTCCCAGGTAAGTATGGTCCTGTATTAACTCATTTTTAGGCAACATCTCGTTCATTGGTCAAAATATTGTACATATATTTTCGTATCGGTGTATGCAATTTTTAGCCATAAGTTGTTTTTAATTGTTTGTCTAGCTTGTAGTCTTTCTAGATTTTAGGCATGTATGGTAAGTTTGTACAGCGCCCTTGAGGTGATTTTTCACAAAAACGGCGCTATATAAATCGTCCAAATATTATTATTATTATTATTATTTGTGTTGTATAATACAAAATTTGGTTTGAAAATTTAATAAATCTGCCAACGACCTATGGTATAACATTATTATGCTAAAAATAAACACATTTTCTCATAATTTAAAACATAACTTTACCAGATAAAAGAACAATCTTTCGAAATCAATTTATACTTTTTTGTGGGAAAGAGTCGATACGGCTAAAATTTGAATTAAAAATGACATATTTCCGGTTTTGTCCGGGGAAACCGCTCGCTTAAAAATTTGAATTATGTGTATCATCCAAACTGTTGCTGAAGTTGTCGCTCTTATCCCTCGAATACTGAGCGAAATGGACAATTGCACCACAGGCTGATAACACTTAAATAGAATCATTAAAATCGATTTTTTGTGTTCCTCATTTTTCTCCGCCAAAAATGGACCAATTGTTTTTTTTTTTTATTTCTTATTTTGTACATTAGCTACACACAGGAGGCCCCGGGGAAAATAATTCCCCGAATTTAATAAAGGAAGGAAAAGAAGTTCTGGGAAGAAAATTAGTATTAGTGGCGAGTAAGAATCTGGGGGTCAGTGTGTCCAGGAGTGACGGACGTATGAATTCATCCCTCTCACTGCAGTGCAAGGAAATGTTCTGCGAGAGTACGAATGGAGAAGCCAAAGGAACTCTCTCAACCATTCTCTCCCAATCCATGCAGCTGGCGGGCAGACGCATCCGCCGCCAAGACCTGGACATGGATCACCCCATAAACCCGAACTAACTGTATTAGAAATAAAGATTGTACGAGTATGTCTGTACGTTTTGCTTTTGTAAAAATACGTTGTATACTGAATGTCTATTGATGGCCTTCAAACCAGGTAAATTTTACGATTTTTGGAGCGTCCTAACTCCTACAAGTACATTTTTTTAATGTGAATAGGTACCTCACGAAAGCCCCAGCTGCTCCCGTCTGGAGTCAGTGCTGGAGGTAGTGAGGAGAGGAAGGAGATCGGAGGAGGAAGGTGGAGAAATACCTGGCTTCTCATATCTGATCACCAATAACGGATAAAGCCATTTCAAGCAACGTTTCAATTCTGAATGTTGGTCTTACACTAGGGCCATACTGAAGGTATCTTCTATCTATATATATTTTTCTCTATAGATTTCAGAAGAATTACTCCACGCGCTGCCACATTTATTATTCTTTTGTATTATGTTAATGTAAGTACTTCCATACTGCTTTCTAATCCCGTATGCATGGACATTGGAGGGTCTAGAGTCGTTCAAATAAATGTAGCTTCGCCCAATAAAATAGAGTCTTGACGTGTACGGTGAAGGAGGAAACCATATGTTTCCTTATAACTCCTTTGGGAAAGTGGTGGGTCCCTTCCAATGAAGGCATCTTCCATTCTCATAAGAAGTAACTTATCAAAAAAGCAAAAATGTGCCGACACGCTAGTGGTCGATTTATTATACTAAAAAATATTTTCAATAGTTTCAATGGGGAATACGTTTGTACGGACAAAAAACGCTGCTCAATTTTCTCTTAACATTAAAAATAGTAATTAAATTCGTACAAACCTTAAAACACTTTCGTTCCCTCTCAAAAGGTCGTTCGGCGGAAGACTCCAAAGAAAAGTGGCCAACTTTTCAACATCTCCCTTCTGCATGAGCGCTTCACACATACACTGTACCTGATCAGGACTAAAGTTGGGCCCCCGTCTCAAACCAGTGCCCCCAATACCCCCAACAGAGGCCCCAAAAAACCCTGACCCAAGATTCACTTCAATGTCTTCATTAGGAAAATCCACACTTTGAAATTGTCCAGATTTTTCATGATGAATTTTGCTGGAACTGTTGTTACACGAACTGTTGTTGATCCTATCATTAATTAATTCATGTTCATCGATTATCAAAGAAGAACTGAAGTATTCACTGTTATTGTTCTCTTGTAATCTATTATTTGTTGTTACTGCGTATTCAGTCTTTTTTAATAATACATCTTGTTGCTGATTCTGTCCCAAAATTGGATAGTAGCTGTTTTCGCAGTGTCTTTTTGATTGCTTATAGAAGTTGTTATTGTTCTCTTGAGCGCATGAGCTGAGATCTTTTTTAGTTTCGTTGTTATTGTTTGAAAAGTAACTATTACTAGACATGTTATCTTGTCTGTTATTTTCTAAGATTTGGTTGCTTTGTCCGAAAGCTTTCTTTGGTGTGTCGAAGTAGAGTTTTTGTTGGAGTACACCACTGTTCGCTATCGTTTTTTGGCTGTCCCATGGTGTTTGCAGAAGTGGGATGTGAAGCAATGCTGAAGGAGAGTTTCTCAAAGGGTCAGTTTGAGAAAGACTGCTTCCTACACTTGAGCTGCAGTCGGATGATGGTGATAGTCTATCTGAAGATGACGAATCTGATTTTCTGGAGTTCATCGTGACTGATTTTTGATTTATATCAAAATTAATTTTAAAAAAGCGCAACACATCATGTTATACTTTAACTATGACTGCAAAATGTATTTTAACTGTAGGTATCATTTTATATTCAGTTGCAAATCTTTAAACTTTCAAGTAAATACAAATTATTTGATACCTTTAATGCAGCATACATTCAAGTTACCTTCAAATTAGATGATATCGTTTTTAACAAGTTTAGTGATACCGAAGTTATATTTTTAATAACATAACACTGTTATATTGTCCGATTTATTGAAATTAACTTTCAAATATTTAAGCTTTCAAGTAATTAGGTATGTCAATACACATTCTTTATGTAAACACTAAATATTTGATATATATTTATAAAAATATCCACTCAAATTAACTTCCAATTAGATTATAATTTTGTTGACAAGTTTAGTAATTCCGAAGCTATATTTTTAATAAAATCGCACTGTTATAATGTCCGAATGATTTAAATTTATTTCAAAACTGCTTTTAAGGAAGTATGTCGGTATATAAACTATTTGTTTTCTTTAATAAAAACATCCACTCAAATTACTTTTTAAATAGGCCATGTCTTTCTTAACAAGTTTAGTGATTCCGAAGCTATATTTTTAATAACATCACACTGTTATAATGTCCGAATGATTGAAATTCAGTTTCAAATCTTTAAGCTTTCTAGTACCTAAGTAAGTAGGATATCTTCAACGCAGCTTCCATTCAAATTACCTTCCAATTAGGTAATGTTTTATTAACAAGTTTAGTTTTTCCGACGCAATATTTTTAATAATATCACACTGTTATATTGTTCAAATTATTAAAAATTTGTTTAAAATATTTAAGCTTTTAAGTAAATTGGTATACCGGTATACACCTATTTAGGTAAGTATAAATTATTTGATATCTTTAAAGCGACATCTTATTAAACTTTTATGATCCCGACGCTATATTTTTAATAAAACAGCACTGTTATATTGTCAAAATGATTGAAATTCTTTAATAAGTCACAATGTTTATACATCAAATGCCTATTAAAATTTATACACAACTTAGCAACGTATGAATAATTGCTTATAAAACACTTTGTTATTAATCAACGCAGCACCAAATAAATGTTTAAATAGGTAGGTAGGTACTCAAATGATTAATATTTTGTAAATATCATTATATAGCCACGTATAACACTGCCCTCTCTAATATAAAGCAAAAATCAATTGTTATTTGTATTTTTTTTAAAAACGTTGCACTGCACATAATATTTTGCACACTTTCACAGTACCTTATTTAATAAAGTGTCCACTTTAATAATATAATTATTTATTTGTAATCACACTTATTAACAAGTGTTAATTGTTGTTATTTATTATTGTTTACTTTATGTTATCAAAAGCTCAGCGTAGAGCTTCCGCTAGACACGAAACACGACCACTCCGCGGTAGACTGATCTCGAAACTGACACTTCTGACAGCCAGTGTTGCCAGCCGTGTCTTGTAAAAAGTCACCTAAAATATATAAAAAAGTAACCTTTTTGTGTGAAAAGTAACCTTACATATTTTTTTCCAGTGGTATGGTAAAAAGTTGATGGAATACATGAGGGGACATCCATAATTATGTGAGCACAAACGGGGGGGGCGGGGGGTCCAGAAAAAATCTCATGTTACTTGAAAAAAATATACAACTTTGCCCAAATTTATCTCACCTAGGGGGAGGGGGGGGGGATCTAGATTGGAAGAAAAACTGCTAACGTAATTAATGGATGCTCCCTGAGGAGCTCAGTTTTAAAGTGGGACACAAGCCATTTGGATTATTTTTCAGTAGAGCGAGTTTTTTGTTTCGAATATACCGGTATGAAAAATCTAATATTTTTTCTACGTGCATAATCCTTGCGCGTAAAGAATTACAAGCCATAATACATAACATTATATAATTTAATACTCTTAGCTGTTTTATTTTTAAGTTTAAAAATGCTTATGTTCGCTTTTGATACTAAAAAGAGCAATTGTCCGTTTATGAAACGCATGAACTTGTAATTGTCCGTTTCTGATAAAAAGTCTTACAAGGGTCCAGGGTCCACAATATGAAATAAAAGGCTGTTCAAGTTCATTTTTAAGAAGTTTATTTTTTTAATAACATAATAATAAATTGAAACAACCAAAATTACCCACTTAGTGATAAAAATAAGCCGTTTCCGGTACAAATACAAAATAAACGCCGTAAACTCAATATTTTAGAGTAGTTAAAAAAAAATTCTAAAAATCCGAAAGCTAGACATGTGAAAAAAATTATAAAATTTCGCTCGCCTCTCTTAGAAATATTTAAACCAACTTCACATAGTAGAGACCAAATATAAATTGAATGAAATTTTTAATTTAACTGGAAAAAGAATCTCCTGAGTCATCCCTTAACGACATTTGATCAAGTCTAAAAACAACGCAGTAACTGGGGAAGCTTTCAAGAGAACCATTAATAATTTCCGAAATTTTACTCGGAAATCAATAAGGTACCTAACAAGTAATAAAAAAAAGCAATATACCTTTTCAGAAATAATAATTCGCCTGTAAGTGGCCTAAGCACAGTTTGGTAATGCCTCCAGCAATGCAAGCAGCAGTCACGCGATGTTTTTTTAATTAAATAATAATATAATTGAATATATAAAATAAATCCACATTAAAATAGAGTTCCACAAAGAACCACCCCGCACTCCGGAAAATTTGAACAAATTCGTTATGCGTCGATGACACAGGGCGAGTTTACAAGCTACTATCTCGGAAATTCACTATCTGTTAGTAAACTCGCTCAGTGTCATCGTGTTACTTGCTAACTAGCAGATTGTTGACAATCCACGGAAAAAGTTGAAAGGTCCTCAACTTTACACGCTACAAGCCGACTCGTGATTGGTTTATTTGTGTTTCCAATATGGCTGCCTAAAACCAGCTGATTTCGACTGTCAACTGTCTGAAGGATTAGTTCACGTTATTTCCGCTATTGGCGCTAGCAGCTACGTGCGAGTCCAGTTTCCTACAAAAACGTCGCAAGCTACTGAGCGAGTGGACAGTTTTGTGTGTCATCATGACAATCTCACTCGCCGATTCACCCGCTTTTAAATTTAGTAGATAGTAGCTTGTAAACTCGCCGTGTGTCATCGAGGCTTTAGGTTATAAAATCACACAATAGTGTGAAAGAGAAAGATGTAAAGTTTTGCAATATGTGTATAGTCTATGGTTTTGCATGCCGTTAGCCAACAAGCCAACATAAAAAAGAGCGTTCCGTTTGACGTTGGTTCTAATTCCGTAGGGAATGTTTTTTTAATTAAATAATAATATAATTGAATATATAAAATAAATCCACATTAAAATAGAGTTCCACAAAGAACCACCCCGCACTCCGGAAAATTTGAACAAATTCGTTATGCGTCGATGACACAGGGCGAGTTTACAAGCTACTATCTATTATATTAGTAGGGAATTAGTTCTACGAATTCCGAAAAATCACCTAAAAGTAACCTTTTGAGTAGTGTAACCTAAAAGAAACCTTTCGGAGTTAAAAATCACCTAAAAGGTTACAAAAGTAACCTTCTGGCAACGCTGCTGACAGCAGGCAATGAAGCCAATGAATTAGGAATTGGTAGGATGGTAGGTTTCTACCTACTGTACCGGGAGTACCGTCACTAGTTTTCAAAGCTCTATAGATAACAGTTCTAGCTCTCAATAATGAAAAGGCCAAATGAATATATAGTTATAATAATAATAATTGGATAATTTGTTTAGCGCTGTTTTTGTTAAAAATCATCTCAAGGGAGCTGTACAAATTTTTAATATATTTCTACAATCTTACGTTTAACTACAGATTAGATACAGTTTGCATGCAAAGGACATAATTACTGGGAACGCACGTTGTATAATATGCTATCATTTCATCCCGGTAGTTGGCCAACGATATTATAATTATTATAAAACTATAATTTTAAAATAATTATTATATTTAATTAAATGAAGACAATATTAGCGAAACTCGAAAATCTGGAAACATAAAAATCATATCTTTTCCAGATTTTCGATTGAGTTTCGCTAATATTGTCTTCATTTAATTAAATATTACAATTCGAGGTTTTACTAATTATGTTAAAAATAAAAATAAATATAATTAAATTATAAAATTAGTTTTTTCGTTGATGCATGTGAATTAAAATATTTTTATACTTTTGTTCTTCGGCCGTACATCCTCTCTGCACACCCCTTCGGGACACTTAAGGTGAAGTTATACGTGAAATCCTATTTAGGTACTATTTAGATTAATCTTTACGACGAATTGGCTTACAGTATGAACATCAAAAAATATGCTACTGATAAATTTAAGCTTTAACTAGGTTTTCTATGTAACGGAATCACAATAAAATTATTAATTACATAACAAACAAAAAAATAAGCGTAAACCACTAAAAAAATGTTTTTTTGTGACTTAACTATGAAGTAATAGTAGAAACATTTTTATAAAAATACTCCTTTATGGCTAAGACCATTTTTGAGGCTTTCTATGTTCTAACTTTTTTACACTCTTATAAAATTATGGACAAAATAAATAAAAAACACTTTTTCGCTTAATTGCCTCGCGCAAATAAGACGCTCGATTGAAAATTTTGCAGACACGAGAATCGAAATATTTCTAGCGTTTATATTCCTCTTAAGTCGATTTTATACCATCTGTTTTCAGGCCGATTCCAATTAGAGACCAAAGTCAAAAATTTTCGCTCTACGCGATCGCTATTTTCATCTCTATTTCTACAGCAAACCGTATGGTTCATGTGTTGTTTGCAGTGATGCCAATTGAAATTGTAGATATGAAAATAGAGATGTAAAGCGATTTTTTTTTTCTTTTTGGTCTCTAATTGGAATCGGCCTGAAAAAAACAAAAATTTTAACAAAACAAAAAACGACTTCAAAAAATGCACTAAAAAGTAAAAAAATTATTTCGTACGATTGTTATTTTTGGAGTCGGTGTAGGAATAGGTGAGATGTGGAGATCTCTTTTTTTGTTTTGTTAAAAAAAAAATTATTTTTAGTGACAAGCGTGCGTAAAGAAGTTTTACTTTAAAAAAGAATCATCGAAATCTGTTTGCGTAATATTGAGTTATTCGTCCATTTGTCGCGCACATACTTATTGCAATTTTAAGACATATAATATATGGTTTTCTCATGGATCCCATTGTCAGAACTGAACCAAATTAAAATGGGACCACACGGGAAGCACCCAGCTTTCCATTAAAAAAAGAATCATCAATATCGGTTTACCCAATCGAAAGTTCTGAGGTAACAAACATAAAAAAAATAATAAAAAATTTAAATACCGTCGTATTGATAAACTCCTCCTTTTCGAAGTCGTTTAAAAAGAGATGGTGTAAAACCTACTTTAGTAATTTTTGAAGTAAAACTTCTTTACGCACGCTCGACACGTGAGGGAAAACTGGTAAATGCGTTACGAAAAGTGGTGATTGTTACGAAAAATAACATGCGAACGGAAATCGATGCGAACGGTAATCAACCTAAAAAGGAAACGGTGTATGTGCGTGCAACTTTTGCCCTGCGAAAAAACGACGCATGAGTGTTTAGGTACCTACTACTGTGCGAAATGCAGCAAACCATATTGTCTGGAATGTCAATGTCAATGTCACCCCAATGTCATATGTTCTTTTATAAGTTAGTGAAGTTATACTTCAGTTGTGTGGTTTAAAGCACACTCGTTATTTTAAATGTAAGCAGGTATACCGTATTTTTTCTAAATCAACCGCATATTGTATATTAATAATTTAGGAGGCGGGTGTGGACACCGTCGCCCAGGTAACCATTTTTTGGATAACCCTCACCTCTGCCACAAGTTATTATCCCAAGTGGTTCGCTACGTTTGGTAACTTAGCAGTGGTGCCCAGGCAGCCCGGGTTCATGGGGAGGTTTGGCTGGATCTTGGCGGCGGATGCGTCTGCCTACCATCTACGTAGTAGGCCGGATCGGAAGAGACTGGTTGAGAAAGACCTTTTGAACTCCCAGCAGGACTCTCTCGGAACATCGCCTTACCGTAGTGAGATATAGTTTTTTTTTTTTTTTTTTTTTTTTTTTTTTTTTTTTTTTTTTTATTTCCAACAAAAACACAAATTACATAAATATATAATTTAGACAATTTATCGGTAGTCCCGCGAAGCTGCCACATGGCTGCTTGTCTGCAGGTTCTACCTTAATATACACTCGTTTATATTAGAAGTTAAATATATATATATATGTATAATATCAAAAATCGTAATGGAAAATGCAAATAATGACATCCTAATCCTAAAAAAACTGATGCGATACAAATCTAATTACAACCTTACAAAAAATGAGAAAAAAAAAAAACTTTATATTCTCAGTGAATATGTTTAGAACTTACCCTAACATTGATAGAATTTACTCTAATTTAAACATAAACATAACAAAAAATGTGACAAAGATGTCTGTAATAATTCATGTACCATATTAAATCATACGACAAAAAAAAATGAACCTCGGTGTAATTGAAGATCAACATATGAAGAACAGTCACATATGCGCTTTAGGAAATATATCTACATATTTATCAGATTAAGAAATTTACTCAAATTAAGTAATCTAAAAAATAAATAAAGTCTATTTCGCACTGGTCCAATCCTAAATTCAGTAGGAAATCAGTGGATGGGGAGGCGCATATGAAGAAAAATGTTAATGTGAAGGTGGTTGAAAGATAGTAATAACAAAACAAAAAAAAAAACAATAAAAAAGAACCAACATTCTCTCCAGCATCATTGTTCAGAATTTTGAAGTACCTACCAAAAATTTAAGACCTCTGTAAAAAGATTAATTATTACAAATATTTAAAGAAAATGTAATAAATAATAAAAATTAAAATTTTTAAACTTAACTCATCATTTAGGCATAACATAACAACCGATTTTCTAAACAACAAATTTCAATATTTTTGAGGCCAAAAATACACAATAATTTTATTTACAAAGGAATACAATATTTTAATAGTCTTCCCGAAGAATCAAAATAAAATAACAGTTTTGGTATCATTCAAGAAAAAGTCAAAATATTTTTAAAAAATTAACTGCCATAACATCACCAATCATTATTTTTTTATTTTGTTTATTCTGTTTTATTTTACAGATACATAGATTTTTCATTGATAAGCCACATTTTTACAATTTTCATGGTTAAATTTTCATTTTCCTCAAAAACAAAATTATTTTTGAGCTTATAAAAAATCACAGGTACACAGTACTCCAGCGTCCGACTTCCATACTTATTGGATATTTTAGGTATTTTCAGGCCTTTTTTTTCTGTGAAGCGTGTGCTGTGACTATGTACCAGTGGTCTTTTATAAGTACTATCTCCCCAGTTATCCTTAATAGTAAGGAACCAGAATATACCTATGATAGAGGTTTGCAAATTTTGTATATACTTAATATAAGTCATGCTTGTATTTCCCCAGCTTCGAATTCCATATCTGAGAATTGATTCTACCAATGAAAAATACACAAGTTTGAGTGTGCTATGAGGCAAGACAAATTTTAATTTATAGAAATTGCTCACCAGAGCTCTTAGCTGGTTACATATTTTAGTAACTTGCTTATCCCATTTAAATGTGTTATCTACTTTTAATCCCAGGTAAGTATACTCGTTGACAAATTCAATTTTTTCACACTGGCAATTTATTGTTATTTTCCTATGAATGCATTCAATGTTATGTGCGGTTAGATTCGGAATATTCCATATTTTCAAACTTGGTGATCTGATATACATGCATTTTGTTTTTTTAACATTTATAACTAATCCTACATCATGTGCCCATTTCAGCAGTTCATCGAAGTCGGTTTGTAATTCTTGCATCGCTATTTGTGGATTTTCATTTGATACAATAAGTGCGGTGTCGTCTGCGAAAATGAATCTACGCGCTTTTCTAAATAGTTTCGACATAGCTATAACATAAATTATATATAATTTTGGACCCAAAATTGACCCCTGTGGCACACCAGACCTTATAAATTTAGATTTACTCATCACATTCAATATTTTTACATTCATTTTTCTATTTGATAAGTAGTTACTAAAGAAAGTAAGCAGTTTACCTCGGATTCCAATGATTTGTAGAACTGTTATTATTTGTTTATGTGATAGTGTGTCAAAGGCTTTAGAGAAATCAATGAAGAGTACAAGTACATGTTTTTGAGAGTTGAGCTCGGTGTTTATGAAATTAGTAAAATTTTTTAGTAGTGCGTCACAGCTTTTTTTTTTCTGGAATCCGTACTGACATTCGTCAATGATACCAAATTTGTTTAAATATGCATCTAAGTGTACCGCAATATATTTCTCGAGAATTTTTTCCAAAGCAGGTAACAGGGAAATAGGTCTATAATTATTTATAATTGAATGATCACCGCCTTTAAAAATAGGTCTAACAATACTATTTTTTAATCCTTCGGGTATATGGCAAGTATCAATTATACTGTTAATGAAATGAGTAATTACTGGGCTCAGTATTTTAACATGTTTTTTTATATCATACATACGTATTTGATCCAATCCTGGTGTTTTTGAGTTTTTCAATAGACCGATAATATATTCAATTTGTTTTACGCTAGCTCTGGGTAGGTACATAGAGTGTGGTAAATCGTCAAGCAGGTATGAGGACGCACGGATGTCACATTCGTGTAATAATGTCCGTCACTCCTTGAATACTCACCCACAGATTCCTGCTGACCAGTGGCGGCTCTCCCCTTAGGAGCTTAGGACAATGGGTGTTTGACCCCCCAAAATTATAAGACATAATAATAAATTTTTTTTTACGGAATAAACCGTTCAACGCATCGAATTCTTTCTTGAAATGAACCGCAAAATAATAGCAGTTAGCGGCGACGACTCGCCGGGTGACGAGCAGTGACATCTATCGTGTCAAATGGAAGCTCCAATTCTCACAATATTTCGCTGGGTCAATTTTTGACTTGCCCCCGCTATAGGATATCTTCTGTCTCTATGCGCGCCATACAATAAACGCGATGGCACTATGTTTTTATCTTGGAGTAAAAAATTCCCGCGTATAGGTACCACAGAAACCCTAGCGACGTTTTGGACATGACCGAATGTCGTGGAAGGGAGACAGCATTATGAATCTTATTCGTTGTTGAAAGAGATAGCGATACACATTTGTATTTTGCAGGCATGCCTAGTCCATTGTATTTGGACAGTACGGGAAAGATTTTGAATAATAATTATTTACGTTGTTATCGACGACGTTTCAAATTTAGTTTGGTGGCACATCGAGAAGTAGATCTTTTCAAATATTATTAATTATCATATTATGATCACTTTTCAACGGACATAGAAAACAGCTTGATTTAAAAAAATGTTTGTTTTTTAGGTTCCTAATCTAAGTGACAGCAGATTCTATACATTTAATTATCTAGTTACAGGTAAATCATTTGAAAGGGACCTTTGCTTTAGATAGATAAAAAAATATCTAATATAATTTAATAATAAATCTGTTTTTGTTAGGTAGCTGAAAAATTCAAAAAAAAAAACATCGTCAAATTGAAACGCAAGTCTAAATTTAAATAAAATTGATAAATGCCTTTTCTCACCCAATATCTTTGGACATTTTAGGGGTAAAAGGGGACTGCGGACGTGTGCTTCCAAGTCAATTTTTGTTTTTAAATTTTTGATATTTCTATTTCGGTTTCTATTTTTTCTAATCTACCTAATTTTGTTTTTATATCTTGTATACTTAGATACATACTATCGGTGTGCATAACTATATTGAAAAGTGCCCTCTTTAAAATGATGTGCCAGCAAGTACATGAATTATTTAGTGATTTTGCAATTTATAAATAATACCCATGTAATTTGAGTTGCGGGTTCATGACCCTACCTGTCTTCAAATTGATATAGACAATAATATGTCGGCATTTTTCACAATATCGAAAAAAGGTAATTTCACTTTTTTTTTTCAAATGACCTCCCATACCTGGAGCCCTAGAGCCGCCTCTGCTGCTGACCCTCATACTGTTTCCTTACCAGAACTTTCTTTACTCCCTAAAAAGAACCTCCACACAGCATCCTCATATATGACATGCCCTGATGGAAAATCTCTGTTGTTATACAAGTGCATGCATGCTGCGAAAAAACCGGCTAACGATAAAATAATACCTACACGGAGAGAAATCGATTTTTGCCGTAACGATAAACTAACAGGTCTAACGAATAAAACTTCAATCTTTAGATATATTATCCATCTGCTATGACGATATATCCTGGCGATCCCGTTGAAAATACTGTGCACTAATTTTATATTAGTTCGAAATTTTAGGATTAATCATTTATTCAGTCATTTTTATAATAAGATATTCGAACGTCCTAATAATTCAACGTTTCTCGAATGCTCTGTCTATTCATTATGACGTCTTAATATTTAAATAGTTCAAAAATATCTCTGTTTCAATAGATTATTCATTTTTCCTGTTAAATTATGGGTTACAGAACGACAATTTGGTTACGATAGCATTCCTAAAATATATTGCGGTGTTGTCCTGATGAACTATTCGTCCTCCGTACATAATGCAGCGAAGTGTGTTGCCGCGTCATACAGGGATACAGGGCTAACTTCACATCAGTCTCTCCGCTTGACGCTTGCTCTGTGGCAGCCATTACACTCAGTTGTTGTTTTGTTATTTTTAAACATTTGCAATTAGTTTATTTTCATTATAAAGCTATGAATAAGCTACTAACATGAATCAACACACTCTGGATTAGTTAACAAAATGGAGAATTGCGGAATATCAAGAAGTGAGTACCTATATTATTATTTAATTTTGTTGATGTAGTAAATTTTATCGTATTATTAGTTCTGGCACAATAGCTGCCCTTTTATAACTTTCGCTCAAACTGGTCACTCTAAATAATAATATTTTAAAGAAAAACCTTTAGATTTACCTTATATTCTATAATAGACAACTTTTTGCATTTGGGACGATGCGAAGGAAAATAATGCATTCAAAATTTCAAAAATTACTTTTGCATACGACACCGCGTCAATTTGCGGCCATTTAGAATAATTCCTGTCATTATAAATATGCATTTTTGTTTTAGAATGGATGTACTGAATAAGACGGAGGAGGATTCTGAACTCCGAAGGATGAAGGATGGATCGCGGCAGACACCAGCGTTTTACCCCGGAACTACTGTGCTGCACAAATACTGGCCGTGCTGCATAAATCATTCAAGTACGTATTATTATCACTGGAAGTCATCCTTGACCAGTCTGTGACTGCTTTAAGTATTGTACTGCTGTATGGTATTGTATAATATGTATTTATTTTTACCTATTTTTAGTAATTTTATATTCGACATTCGTTGAAATTTACCTATAATTTACACAATATGTCATTTGCGATTAATAATTAAATACACAATAAAAAAATACTTCTTTATGAATCATTATCTGATAAATCTTCCTCTTCCCCGTCTCCTACCCTCTCTCCAATACCTTCGACCTCACAAAATACTACAAATGGGATGCCATAATCCTCCAGGTTCCACGGAAGATATTAAAGAGTGTAAGTATTTTTTATTTGTTACGTTTTTATGGATATTTTTATGCATATTTTAATGGAATTTTTTGTTAATTACCAATACTTACTGATATAATGATATTATAGGATTGCTTAGTTATATTTTATATGATTGCGTTGACATTACATTATTCTAATCCTAGTCCAGTTTGGACCGGAATGATGTAATTTCAGTGTTATCCTTAAAAATATTAGTAAGAAGTCTTACAAATATTCTATCAGTAAGTAAATGGCAATTAATATGACAGTATGCATAAAGTATCAGGACAAGAACGAATCTATTATCAGTATTTTTCTTATGGAATATCAGGAAGACCCTATAAGAATTCGTATGAGAACGAATAAAAGGTTCGTAATTACCTATAATATATCAGTAAGGCCTTATAGAGTTTTCGTATAAGAACGAATAAAATGTAAGTAACTTTGGTATAAGAACGGATAATATCAGGACAGCTGTCAAAAGTTTCGTACAAGGACGAATAAAATATTAGTAACTACTGGTAAAGTATCATGCATACTCATACGATATTCGTAATTGTAATGCAAAAATACTAGAAATGTCATGCAGACGACGTCGAAATTGCGAGCAATCATGATAATATATTCGTAATTTAATAAAAGTTTATCAGGACACATTGACAGTCCCCGTCCGAATATTTATTCGGTCTAGAATTCCTGTTAATTCGTTCGTAACAACTGCAGTCCCGTTTTTAACCGTATTTCCGAATAACCCGACAAGAATTCCGAATGCATTCGCCGAACATTTTTCTCCGTGTACCTTACTAACTAACTAACCATCACGCCGTTTCCCCGCAGGGGTAGGCAGAGAGGACGGACCGCCAAACAACTCGGTCTTGGCACACACTCTTTGCCTGACTCACATCCATACATCGTCTCATACATTCTCTTCTTTTAT
Source organism: Limnephilus lunatus (assembly GCA_917563855.2). Taxonomy (NCBI): domain Eukaryota; kingdom Metazoa; phylum Arthropoda; class Insecta; order Trichoptera; family Limnephilidae; genus Limnephilus; species Limnephilus lunatus. The sequence continues at coordinate 1,611,267 of CAKJTF020000010.1, forward strand.
TCTGACTTTTGACATGGCCCAACTCAAGTATCTGATTCACTTGATCGTGCCATGTCTTCCTCGGACATCCCCAACTTCTTCTACCATTCACATTTGCGTCGTATATTCTTCTTACACTAATAAATAATACCTAACAGAAATTAAATAAAGAACATTCACAAAATTACGAATTTTTTAACCTAACCTAACCTAACTTGATTGAAATTATTACAAATTAAATTAAAATATAAATGTAAATAAATTATGATAAATATATATTTGGTATCATAATTTCATTAATATTATTTGGATATCATAATTTATCAGGTAAATATATTACCTATAGATAGGATATAAAATATGAACTCAAATTCTTTTGTTTTTTACATTAACTCAACAAGGAGATATTGAGGAAAATGATTTCCCTCAGGGCTTATGTCATATCTGCGTCTTTTTGAGGGGAGGAAGGAGTGAATATTGAAGGGTCTTGAAGAGAATCATATTAGTGAGTTGGACTTTCAAAATCTACCTACGTTTACGCAGACTCGAATTTAAAAAAATGAAAAACAGTAAATTAAATAAAAAAAAACATGCAGATATTTAAATTATGCCATTTTTTATATCGATGTTTTCGTGAAATATCACCACTATGGAGGCTTAGCCCAATACCTAATAGAAAATAACAAACTAAAAAATGTGCTTTTATCTTAGTTTATATAAATTACTAGTTTGCAAAAATACATTAGGTCCCTACATACTAACATACATTACAGAGTAAATAAACATTTCTCTGAATATACATAAGTAGCGATCCGGGGAAACTATATAGGATATAGGATAGACTAAGATAAAAAAAATATATCTTAATTTATTCTACATTATTTGGTGAAATTGTACAATTTACAAAAACATCATTTTGCAAAAAAACAAGTAAGTTATTACTAAAATATTGGTGTATTACCCCTGGAATTGCAAGTATTAATTATTATTTAAATAAATAATAAACAAAAATATTAACGAAACAAAAGACTACTTCAAAAAATGCACTAAAAAGTAAAAAAATAATTTCGTACGATTGATATTTTTGGAGTCGGTGTCAGCCAATATTGGTGAGATAGGAGATCTTGGCTGACACCGACTCCAAAAATATCAATCGTAGGTACGAAATTATTTTTTTACCTTTTAGTGCATTTTATGAAGTCATTTTTTGATTTGTTAAAATTTTTGTTTATTTTTTATTTTTAGTGACGAGCGTGCGTAAAGAAGTTTTACTTCAAAAAAAGAATCATCGAAATCTGTTGGCGTAATATTGCGTTATTCGTCCATTTGTCGCGCACATACTTATCGCAAATTTAAGACATATAGGTATGGTTTTCTCATAGATTTCATTGTCAGAATTGGACCAAATTAAAATGGGACCACACGGGAAGCACCCGCTTTCTAATAAAAAAAATCATCAATATCGGTTCACCCAATCGAAAGTTCTGAGGTAACAAACATAAAAAAAATACCATCGAATTGATAACCTCCTCCTTTTCGAAGTCGTTTAAAAAGAAAATACTTTGTTTTACGTCACTTTATTGATAATTTTTTAAGTCTACCGGTTTCGGTATCTCCGTACCATCTTCAGGACTGTATACAAACAAATACAGGATAATACCTACACACATATATATATACTTGCTACCTCACTATGACCCATGACTACAGAAATGAGATGCCACGAGCCGTTGCCGTGCGAATTATAAAAGTAGCCAACGTAATTAATTAAAAAATAATAATGATAATTGGTTTATTTTGTAGACCGCCATTTTTATGAAAAATCATTTCAAAAGCGCTGTACAATTTATTGTGAGTTTTTAGGCTATACGCTATACCTAGCTATCTAATTTTATTATTTACAAATAGATACAGAAACATACTTACCTGCAGGTAAAAAGTTTATTATTGGAGAAGATACGACTTTGTTCGCGGAGGATTCTCAATTGAAAAAAAACTGGTCATAGTAAATGAAAATAATGGAATCTTGTCAAATTTGACCTTTGCGTTCTTAAAGTGAAATGACAAAAAAACTGCGCTATACAAATATTACGTTATTATTATTATTATTTAAATAGCTTAGGCAGAATTTACTTCTCTACTTCATCTCCAACATTTATAAAATAACTCTCTTTATAAGATTTACCACCCTTCCAATCACCTTTCTGTTTTAATTCTATTCAAAGTGATATGTATTTTACCTTAAATATCCTTGTAACTACAATATTCTGTACGCCTGTCTCGACACAGGTATACCCTAGTGAGACAGGCATACAAATAAAACCAATGTTAATATATTTTATTATAGATAAATAAATAAATAAATAGTATAGTTGATATTTAGGTATTTTGAAAGACTGGAAAATTAATGGCAGGCATGAGTTTGTGTATCTGGGTAGTGTGTTTACGAGAGATGGGACAACTGATAGATATATAGAAAGAAGGGTAAATGCAGGTAACTTCATTAATGGAGGACTGAATGCTGTTGACGCTAACAAAAAATTGTCAAAAGAAGCGAAGCTAGCAGTCCGCAATGGAGTGATATTACCTACCCTGATGTATGTACGTGTAAATGTGGAAAACCATGTACAATCGTGTGAGAAACGTGGAGATCCACGATCCACGGAAATGGTTTGTGCATGTAGAGCGAATGAACGAGGAAAGGAGTGTAAGAAGAATATATGACCTAAATGTGAATGGTAGAAGAAGTCGGAGACGCCTGAGGAAGACATGTCAATTAGATACTTGAGTCGGGCCATGTCAATAGTCAGAATAATAGAAGAAAACGTATGCGACTATGCATGAATGTGAGTGAGGCAAAGAGTGTGTGCCAAGACCGAGTTGTTTGGCTGTCCATCCGTTCTGCCTACCCCTGCGGGGAACGGCGTGATAGTTAGTTAGTTAAGATGAAGCCATACTAAATAATGCAAAATCATACAAAATCGTATGATTTAGTTTTGAAAATTTGACCGCTTAGAAGTATTATAGATGCTTCAATTAAATACTGCGTGTAGAACATACCTTGGCCCTTAAAAATATCGGTCATTTTTTTAAGTCTTTTAATAAGCTTAGAAAAAAATAAAGTATTAGGTCTATAAAAAACATTTTTAACTAAAAACTTTCCTACTTATAAACACTTTTTCGGATATGGTTTTATTGCATAATGTGGCAAATTCAGTTTCTTATATAATTATCGCAAAAAAATTGAAATTTAAGCCCGTACCTCACAAAATAAAATATAATATGCATTTTCGCGTTGGTATTTTTGAGATCACGGCGACAATACGGCAGTCGACGAATTTGTTATATCAAAGTGAACCTTATACCGTCCACCGAAGAACGACTGGCAGCCGCCCCGATTTTCTGTCATTACTCGAACGGAGCGGAGAGAAGACGTGTTATGCTCCGCGCCGCTTATTTTCGTGAAATCAATTTAAAAATTCCGTTTTATTACAATAAACAATGCATAAAAAATGGATTAATGTTTTTTACAAGCCTTTACGAAAGCAACATGTAAAAAAAACTCAAATATCTTTTCCAACCTTTCCAAAAGCTTTTTCTCAAGTATTTTTAAACTCTTCCCTTAAAAGGGCGTGAATTCCGATTTCGATTTTTTCCTGTACTAGTGGATCGCCTTAATACACAGACACGTGTAAATAATATTTGATTTAGGTATGCAAGCAAAGCTCATTATCTTTAAACTTAATATTTGGAGATATCTGCCTAATCAACTGGTTCATTGTTTTGATCAACTCACTGCATCCCCTTACAAGTAAAGCCTCATTCCCACATTGTATGATGGGGAAAAGGTTTCTACCCAAAGCTCAAGCCCCGCCCTCTGTATAAGGGTTCCGTACTATTGGGAGAAGGCCTAACGGAAGCTTTGGTCGCTAGGCAACCGTTGGCCAATCACAGGGCGAGCTTTCACCTCGTTCTTTTTTAAAATCTCCTCACTCCTCAGGCTTCAGGCAGGTAGCAGTTTAGTAGCCCCCAAATACCTGTTTTGAGAATTCATTTTGAGGGTTTTTTGATGTGTGTGTAATGATTTGTGTGTTTTTTTTTAAATTTGTATACAGCTCAAGAGTACCTACCAACTTTCATTGGGGAATATAATGTGGCATTCTTAATTAATTTATTTATTGTTTTGGAACATTTACAGCGTATTAACATAAAAAGTCATTAGATTAGGATTGTAAAAAGCGTAGATGTTAATAGTCCACTTAAAAATGTTCACAGAATGCACAGTTTAATAGTTGTTTTTCGCTATGTATACATAGGAGTTAACAGAAATTAGAAAAAGATTATTAACCAGATTTTATGTCCGGGTTAAATCTTTCCCAAATGAAAGACTAAACCCTTCCACACACTTTTCCACAAATGATTATCTAGTAAATTCACGCAATGTAAGTGCACTATATACCTAAGTATAATAAATACAAGAACAATACGTCAATCTACCAGAAACATAATGGGAAAATATTTCACCGACTCCAGATATTTTCATATCAGAGTGTTCGGCTCTGATGAAATCCTAACTCGACTGATAAATCCTACTGATCCCTCAATATAAATATTTAAAAAATCTTTCGTAATCCTACATGTATTTAAAATGACTGCCTTTTGCATTTTTGTACATAAATTCTTTGACAAATCTAATACGCCTAAATTTTGAATGATGGAGCGAGGTATAATGCCAGTAGCCGAAATAACAAATGGTAATATTTTTATAGTCTGAGAATGCCAAATTCTTTTAATCTCGTTTCCTAAATCTATATATTTTCTTATTTTTTCAGAAACAGTTTTCTGAATATTACAAGAATTTGGAATAGCGACATCAATGATATAAGTTATTTTTTTAATTTTGTCATGTAAAACTATATCGGGTCTATTATGACTAATTGTTCTGTCTTTTAGAATAGTTTTATCGTAATAAATTTTATAAAATTAATTTTCTAAAAATGAATTTTGTTCATATTCATAATATGGTACATTACGGTATTATTATTAATATCTAGGATTAGGTATGTTGTGAGGTTGGAGGGAGTGGGAAAGGGTATAAGAGATGGGGAATAGGAAGTTTGGGGCAATTTATTGACATTGACGCCCCGGGAAGTATTTTGTTGGATAACCAACACCTCTGCCATATTATGTCATCCCAAGTTCTTACTGCGTGGCGGGCCGGATCGGGAGATATTGGATGAGGAAGACTTTTTGACCTCTTCAGTAAAACTCTCTTGGAACATCGCCTTGCACCGCAGTGGGGGGGATGGATTCATACGTCCGTTACTCTTAGACACATGGACCGCCAGATTCCTATCTACCCCTCATACATTTTTTGTTCCCATAATCTCCTCTCGCTCCTTTCTTTAAGAAACCCCTCCACACAGCATCCCCAAAGATGACATCCCAAACTCTCTTAGAAAATCGCCTTGCACCGCAATAGAAGGGAAGGATTCATATACGTCCGTCACTCTTAGACACATGGACCGCCACATTCCTACCCACCCCTCATGCATACATTTTCCTTCCTAGAACTTTCTATCTTTCCATTCCTGAAAAGATTATCCACACAGCATCCCCAAAGACGACACGGGCCCTGATAATTATTTTCCTCAGGGCCTCCTGGGTGGAGCTAATGTAAAAAAATCAACTTTTCGATTTTGAATTGTGGTTTTTCACCAAGGCGATTGCGAAAAAACAAAAAATAATTAAACCGGTAGATTTATATTTGAAGCCGAGACCTCCGGATTCGTAGTCGAGAGCCTGTTAAAGAGCAAATTGGTGTAATGATATATTGTTTATAGCTATTAGCATACATAGAGTCACGTGGGGTAACCGTGCGCAATTTTTACGTTGGGATTTTTTGGAATATCTTTAGGTATTTTACTCAACTATTTTGTTTATTAACATGATTGATTATTAAGGCATCTCAAATAAACATAGAAACCTCGTACGGTTCATAAATCAAAAAGTTATACAACAAAGTTTGGGTGCATGTCGATTGCGTACACTTACCCCATATGCGGGTTAAGTATTCGCATACTGAAGGGTAAGTGTTCGCACCACGAAAAGTTACCCCCCATTGCAATTATCACACTTAAATTGCCACTTATCATAGTCTGTGCAGTTCTCATGCCACCATGCTTTGCACAGAATACATTCTATCCAATCTTCTGTTGGTGGATCTCGATATTTCTCCTTGTATTGTGGGCAAAAATAGTCCTTAGAAGCCTGTTTTTGTGTTCTTAAAATGGTTATGCACTCTGGAATATGCCGCATTACGACTTTGTGGTGCGGCTTTCTTGAAAAGAGGTGGTCGTCGGATTTCCCTGGTATTATTTTTCGGTTTTTGGACCATTTCTGCATCTGCCTCTCTCTGTTTCTGCTGAAATTTCTTTTTATAGGTGCTTGAGGTAATTATTTTAGACTTGCAAGTATTTTTTCGACGTTTTTGTTTATGTGTTGCTTTGGCCGAGGACTTATATCAAATATTAGAATTTGAAGGACTGAGCTTGTGATGGAGAGCTGGCCTGAACCTCAATAACATCTTCAATCGGAGCAGTAAGGACCAGATGAATAATATTTTTATTAGGTCTGACAGACGTTTGTAGGCTCCTCGGTGCCGCGTGTATTTCGGCATAGCAAGAGATCTGACTGTTCAGAATATTCGTGCTAATTATTGATAACGAGAGTTGAAATATTATGCTACAAAATCAATTTTATGAAGAAGGGTAAGTGTTCGCACTCACCCAACTGCGTACGCTTACCCCAGCACACTTACCCCATCACACCAAAATTCAATAAACTTTAAAAATCAGATTAGTGGTTATCTTTATTAGAATTACCGCTTTGCACCCGTGTAACTAACAATATTTCACAAAAAATTATCATAGACCACATAGCTCTGACACAATTGGTTACAAAATAGCACACATTGGTAAAGGAGTTGAAAAATTTAAGAAAATAATGAAAAAAAGTAATTTACCTACCAATTTTTATTTTCAAATTAGGATTCACTATACTCATATCCTACTTCAATGCGACCCAAAACGATACTGAATTAAGGAACGCGCGGGCGCGAAATAGGTACGATCTTGTCGGAAACATCACTGCGAACACTTACACTCCGCGTACGGTTACCCCACGTGACTCTACTTACTTAATATTTGTATCCTAAAGATGGGGCAAATACTTATAAGTATAAGTTTTTTTCGTCGAATTACATATATTATTTAAAAAACTAATATGTTGGCAATGGAATCTAGAACTTGGATATCTTTTGAATTAAATTGAAACTCACAAATTTGGAACTGATTTTGGGAATACAGACAAGCAATAAAGAAAATTTAAAATTATTTATTTAATTTTATTTTATTATTAATGAATAATTCCGTTCTTAAAAAAAGCGTAGGAACTTTTTTGTTAAAATTTTTGACAGATGTCGTAATTTTTCAAGTTAACTAACGGTGTTTATTCTGATCGTCTTATAATTCGACAATGTTTGTTTTTGAAAGACAATGATCTTGAGTTAAACAAGTTTTTATAAATTCTTTTTAGTTTAACAAATTCTACAATTATAGTATTCTGCGATTTTTCACAGACTTGCGCTAGTAGGTATCTGCCTATTACATAAAATGGTAAGAATATGGTGAAGCCGTATCATCCTTGTAAGTTAGATAAGTTTTTTAGATTTTCACGGTCAAAAGCATTTTCATTGTTAGTTTTTGGGATGTTATGCCGTGTTGCACTATCTCCTTCTTTAGCCGACGTTTCGGACAGCGTTGCAGTGTCCATCATCAGGGCAGATCCGGTAGATCCGACGATGTGTTCGTCGTCGTAGTAGTGTAGATCGTCGGATCTACCGGATCTGCCCTGATGATGGTCACTGCAACGCTGTCTGAAATGTCTGCTAAAGAATGAGATAGCGCAACACGGCATAACATCCCACTAACAATAAAAATCCTTGTAAGTTGATTTCTATCTAATAATTTTTAAATATATTTAATTGTATTGCGCAGGACGGTTCAATGAACTATTTTTAACCACTTGAACCCATAAGCTTATTTTCAATACAATATAACGTTGCCAGACATAATTATGACGTATGAGGCGTACAGCGTACCTGACTTATCAAAATATATGCATACGTGCGCCGCCCGTTTGGGTACTGGGTTGTGTTATTTTGCAATTAAATAATTAAAAATAATTCGTATCTACTATATTTGCGGCGCGTTCCTCATTAAAATATATTCTCAGTATCACCCTGGAGTAAAAACCACCATTCAGAATTGAATCATTTCTTGACATAAATGGCTTTATTTTTGAATAGTTAGGTTCTTCCCTACCTACCTCTTCCCCATCCTCTACCCCTATCCCCTCCCCTCTAGCTTCGACTTCAGAACATACCCCAAAAGGGAATGCCTTAGTCTCAGAAACTCTTATGCAGTAATCACATAAAAAAGATAAATAAATAAGACTTTTCGGCTCCTAGAACAAATAGGCAGTAATTATCGAATGAAACACTAGTAAACTAACTAACTAACTAACTAACCATCACGCCGTTTCCCCGCAGGGGTAGGCAGAGAGGACGGACCGCCAAACAACTCGGTCTTGGCACACACTCCTTGCCTCGTTCACATTCATACACCGTCTCATACATGCTCTTCTATTATTCTGACTCATGACATGGCCCGACTCAAGTATCTGATTCACTTGGTCGTGCCATGTCTTTCTCGGGCGTCCCCGACTTCTTCTACCATTCACATTTGCGTCATATATTCTCCTTACACTCCTTTCCTCGTTCATTCTCTCTACATGCCCGAACCATCGGAGCGTTCCTTTCTTGATCTTACTCATTACGCTTACATCAGCCTTGCATTCTTTGCGGATCTCTGCATTTCTCACACGATCATACATGGTTTTACCACACATACGCCTCAGGGATCTCATTTCTACAGCATTCAGTATACTTTCATCCTTCCTCTGCCAGTTCCATGCCTCTAGTATATATTGAATTATTTGGCGAGTAGGAAATAAGCCGACGTAGCTCAATGGTAGAGCATTTGACCGGATTTCAGAAGGAAGCGGGTTCGAGTCCCGTCGGCGGCAGGTATCTTTTCTCCGGAGATTTTTTCAATGTAGATGGTTCGAGTCCCGTCGGCGGCATGTATCTTTTCTCGGGAGATTTTTTCAATGTAGATGAGTGTTTCAGGCATTGATATAATACAAAGTTCAACGGAATCGTAGGTTGCTACCTCCATTTCTCTATTAGTACAATAACAACAAGAAAAGGATGAAACCATGGGCTTGAGTAAAAGGAAAGGACGGTCTGACGGCTGTGGCTTCAGTTTGAATTCACTTTCCGAAGACCTGTTGATTTAAAAAAAAAATTATTGCTTATAATAATTGTTACCAAATAGGCGATTCAAATTGACTATTCATCCAGAAAAATCTAAGATATTCGAAAGGGTTTTAGAACACCTCAACAAAGTTGAATTTCAACATCCCTTTAAGAAGTCATTAAAAGTGATGAAAGTTACCCATAACCTAACTTAACTTTACCTGTTTAATTTCTCCCCCCCTGGCGAAAAAGATATATTTTGTTATAATTTTTAATGAATTTTAGAATGAGTGATGAAGTTGCAAGTTGTTGAGTTGTCCGGTCACCATTTAAAAGAGTTCTCCAGAAGAATTAAAAACTTAGCTTACGTCGGGCAAAGCTTACACGCCCAATACGCTTGTCTTGTCTCTTTGGTGCGCTTCACGAGTGGTAGTTTATTTTTTCACCGTCATGTGGCATCGACCACCTTTAGGAATTTCTCTCCGCCTGACTAATTGAACAATGTTCCTTCTAAAAATATCTACATAATATTATTAGTGTGCAGCATACAGCATACACAATATGCTTGTGGGCTTCTCCATTTCGACTTTCTACAGTAGGAATTAGGAATCTCTTCATTAATGAGAGCTATTTTTTTATCTCCCGAGAAATGTGTCATGACGGATTACAATCCCGAAGGCAATTATTATCATTGTTGCAATAAATTTTTTAGTATGAATATAATGTGATTGTGTTTTAATTTCTTCGTGCAAACTTTATATGTATAAGTGACAGAAATGTTTCAATTATTCAAACCAAATGTGAAAAATGTGTTATGCACAAAAGTCCTAATCATACTACGATTGACTAGCGTGTGTGTGTATGTAAATCAAATAAGCGTTGCACTTTACTTACAAGTTTATTAAACAATAATTATCTAAGCACCATAATTTAAATTTTGAACAAAATTAGTTATTGGAAAGAGAGTAGCGAACACGATGCAATTGGCGAACTGATAAACGAATTGATAAAATGTGATGAACTGTTTTTGGAATGCAGCACAGCGTATGTCACCTTCAGCAGACAGAATATGCACTGTCAAATTACCTGATTTTGAGATACAGAAATTTATTTGTTAGCAACAAGTAATATGTGTTATTTTAAACATAATGCTGTATGATACAATTTGATGTTTATTTCTTTTACAGACACTAATGCGGTGGCAGTAGGATTCGCTGCAGCTGATGATTGATGTTGACGTCCCGCAAACTTGCAGCACGAGGATAATTATCTGGACGTCAACTAGGGTAAACCTTTCATGAAGAGAGGCGGTCGAAAGGTTCAAATGTGCTGAAAGACCTTTCCCATTGATGAAGTATGTATTTAATATTTTTTATGGTATATTGTGTCAACTGATATTGATCATGTGTGTTGAATTGTTTTTGATGAAGGTTTAACGGAACCTACGTTATAATCTACGCATTTACAGATGGCACCAATTTGATTATTTTAGGTTAAAACACTTATTGCAAGTTACGCTTTAAAATATTAAGATAAATGAATTGTTTGCGCTCGCTCGTATTCAATATGAATATTGTTTTGTCCATAAACTATTTTCTGAGAAAGGCTTACAAGTCCAATTTTGTATAGGTGACTCAATCCAATATTTTATTTGTTAGCCTTTATGGAAAGATTTGAGTTTGTTTATAGAATAAACTATTCATATTCATACGGAATACATACAAGCTCAAACAATTAATTTACATTAATATTTCAAAGCATAACTTGCAAAAAAAGTGTTTTTACCAAAAATAAATAAATTGGCGCTATCTGTGAATGCGTAGATTATAGCATAGGTTTCGTTTAACCTTAAATGCTGCATATTAAAGCGTATGTTACCTGTGAATGGTAGTAGAAGTCGAAGACGCCCAAGAATGACATGGCACGACCAAGTGAATCAGATACTTGAGTTGGGCCATGTCAAGAGTCAGAATAATGGAAGAGCATGTACGAATGTAAACGAGGCAAGGAGTGTGTGCCAAGACCGAGTTGTTTGGCAGTCCTTCCTCTCTGCCTACCCCTGTGGCGAAAAGGCGTGATGGTTAGTTAGTTAAATTTCATTTGATACAATTTGATACTTTTATTTCTTTTTCAGAGATTTCTTTCGAAACTGATGGAAGTGGCGTGGTCGCTGTATAGTACCTACTGTCGCTGATGACTGCTCTAGAGTAGTGAAGAAATGCTGGTGACTGAGGCGATGATATCCTCACTGGGATCTCCTGTTCTGGGGATTTCATTTGCATTTTAATATTTAATTATATAAATAATATGAAGTTACTGAAATAACTATAAGTATATGATGTGGTATTTTTTTAGCGAGGTCGAGTATTTGTATAGGAAGGAGTACACTTGAGAGTGGGTCGGTGGTTTAGAACCCACACCAAGTCAAGTATTCCCTCATGTTGGAGAAGGTTCAGAAGAAATTTCTGAGATTTGTCTACCTGAGGGAGTATGGCAACTACCATTGGCTCTACCCTACTGACTTTCTCTTTGGCATGCTACTGAAATAACTATAAGTATATGATGTGGTATTTTTTTAGCGAGGTCGAGTATTTGTATAGGAAGGAGTACACTTGAGAGTGGGTCGGTGGTTTAGAACCCACACCAAGTCAAGTATTCCCTCATGTTGGAGAAGGTTCAGAAGAAATTTCTGAGATTTGTCTACCTGAGGGAGTATGGCAACTACCATTGGCTCTACCCTACTGACTTTCTCTTTGGCATGCTCGGTATTAACCATCTACAGGTCAGAAGATATGTGCTCATTATAACACATTTCTGGCAGTTCCTAAATTCATCATATTCCTGCACTGGCAACACTGAGTCACCGCAGATCGAGCCTGCCCATTGATCGTAGACCCAATCCCTGAGCATTCTTTTTTGAGTGTATCTCCCACCCTCCCTTGTCCATTTAAGAGGCGGTTCTCCGAATTTCAACCGATTTCTTGCAAACCTCCCTTAAACATTTGAAGTTTTTAAGCTCTTAAAAAAATATGTTATTCTTGAAGATAATATTTATTTATTTATTTATTTTTATTTTTTATTTATTTATTTCAAGACTTGTTTTTACATTAAAAAATGATAACATTTGCAAGGTTAAACAACATATTTTTTTTTAATTCTACTACTCCATAAGTTGAGCTCTGGGAGCTCGTGTTTATGGGAGGAGTATTTATTCACACGCAAAAAATAAAATAATAATAATGTTCTAATTAAATGTTTAAATAATATTCAAAGAACTTATGAGGTAAATACAAATATTAATTGACATAGGTTCGTAATTTAGGAGAAAAATTGTTATACAAGGTCAATACTTTTTTTTTTAAATATTAAATATTACATTTAAAGTAAGGGTAAATTAAATTAAATTTAATTAAATTAAGGGTACAATATATCATTATCCAATTTCAGTGACTTTATTTGTTTTTTGAATTGTTCATATTTCAATGTTTCAGTTACACTAATTTTCTTTTTAGATAATAATATATTGTACCATCTTACACCTAGATACAGATAGTGGTGCTGAGCCGTGGTAGTTCTAAAGCATAGGGATGGCTATTAAGCCATTCGTTTTAAATCTATTGCTTATGCTATCAGAGGGGTGAATTTTTTTAATAAAATACTCTTTATAAATTTGATATAAATATCAAATTTATATCATATCTAGACATTTGTCGCGCTGATACGCAAATTATATAAAATTCCCTCGATAGAAAAAAATCGCAAAGTATGCTCGAAAAAAAGGTTATAAACACGTATGTTTCGGTTATTTTACAAGTTATATGTATGAAAAAATTCACAGCGTTTCTTTAAATAAAATTAAAGACAATTATCGCGAGATTTTTGCTCTATTTTTAACGAGTCGTGTTTTATTAAAGATTTTAATGATTTTTGCATCAATTTTATCGCTGTAAATGTTAGCGCGCTCTTCTAACATTCGTAATTTCATATCTCTCCATCTTCTTCTTTTTTGGGTCGGGAACTGAGCCTAAAACATGGATATATTGATTGTCCAGTTGATTATATTGTCAGAAAACTGTGAAAATTCGAAATTTGAGTTGAGCATGCAGTTATATAATATAACACTGTATTATACCATACTAGCGAGTTCCCTGCAAGTGTTGCTATGCCGCTAATAAAGAAATTATTTCTCCCTGCGTGTCTTTATTCGTCCCGTTCCCTTTCTGTCCTCCCATGTCCCCTTCCTTTCACGCGTTCCCCCTCCACCTTCCCCGCCTTCCCTGTCCACTCTCCCGCAAACCACCCTGCCGCGATCTGCTCTCCTCTCCCGTGTTCAATATGTTCAGTTCCGGTACATTCAGATTTTCAAACAGCTCGCGCGCAACCTATTGCAATTTTTTTTTTAAATTTTTATTTTTTTACATGTTACAAACATTCATTTTTGTATATTATAAGAACAATTAATCAAATTTGGTAACTAACATAGGTACCTATTTAAAATAATGTAATTTTCAATTAGATTCAAAGTATTCGATTTTGATTAGTATGTTTGTTTATGTTTGAAAAATGGCATTTTCAAATTGTGACATTTTTGTAAGAGTTTTTGTAATGATTAAAAAAAACTTTTTAGATGTATTGTCATGTGAAACCTTCGCGAGGGTGGTAAAAAGGTATTTTGAAAGTTTGAAACATTTCCTATGCTTAATAGAACAAAACAACGCATAGCGGACATACATACATACCCACGTTTTTTGATTTTTATATATATATAGATTTATAACTAGCTGACCCCTCCATGCGTTTCTGTGGTTAACGAAACACATCGCCATCTATTGGATGGTTACCCTACTAGCAATCAATAACTGTTCTAATCTGTTAATTTGCATATAAATCAAATACACACCGCCCACTTGCCAGCCCGCTCATTCACCACATACAGACATTCTCCTTTATATATTATATATTTCAACCAATTTACACAAAACCTTGAAAAATTATATACCTTAACCTTCCTCATGAATCACTCTATCTATTGGTGAAAACCGCATGAAAATCCGTTAAGTAGTTTTTGCGTTTATCGCAGATAGACAGACAGACACGACGGAGGACTTTAATTTATAATATGTAGAAATATAGTCCAATTGCGATGAAACTTTGGGGATTTGATGTGCGCATGCCTGCGATGGTTTATGTGTAAAAATCAAAATATGTTTGCTGCTGGGTATAATCACGTATGTGATTATTTGAAATTTCTATTGTTTGTAAACAATGAATGAATGAATGAATGAATGAATGCATGAATGAATCAGTAAATTAACCCTGCGCCTGTCGCGCCTTTTTTGTAACGCGAGGTATTGCGCGGGGTCGCCTAGGACCCCAAAATTAAATATGATTAAATTGTTGTTAAAGCATACATTTTATTTGTTATTTTAACTGATTATAGTCAAGTGATAAGCAGGCGCGGCCCGTCCTAAAGTACACTAGTGCGCCGAACCGCCAACAAAATTTAACAACATTTTGCAGCTCATCGTAATCCCACATTTGTAAAATTGCGCATATTATTTTAATTTAAAAAAAAAATTGATTACCTATCTAAATATACATGAATTTGGTAGAGAATAGTCATCGGCATATTCAGTAACAGTAAGAAGTCCCCAGCAACATGTTCAGACCGTCAAACAGGCAAAAATTTATTTTCGAAATCGTAGACAGTTTGTTTATTATAAGGGATCCAGTTCTTTTGAATTCGTAGTTTTTTCTGGAGTTCCTCAGGGGTCTATCCTTGGACCACTTCTGTTTTTGATTTTTATTAACGATATTGGTTCAGTCATCACACACTCGCTGTATTTACTATTTGCAGATGACTTGAAACTATATCGATCAATAAAAAATCTTCTTGACTGTATTCTCCTTCAACGTGACATTGACTGCGTCTCAAACTGGGCCAAAATAAATGGCTTGAACTTCAGTACACCCAAGTGCAATATCGTCTCGTATACAAGATCAAAGAAACCGCATGTATTTCAATATACAATTAATGAAATTATTCTCCAACACCTTAACCAAATCAAAGATCTAGGAATTATTTACGACAGCAAATTAACTTTTCACCAACACATCGATGATTTAATAAGCAGAGCATACAGGCTTCTCGGCTTCGTAATTAGAAACTCATATCCGTTTCGTAACACAAAAACACTGACGTTATTATATAACACACTAGTCCTGAGTGTACTTGAGTCAAATTCGATCGTCTGGGCCCCACACGAATTAACATACACTTTACGCATTGAAAGAGTCCATAAGAAATTTTTAAGGTTTTTATTCTCGCGGCTCTATGGACGTTACCCTTGGCTTTACCCATCGATTTATATATTAGGCATGACCAATTACCACTCCCTAGAGACACATAGAGGTATTGCTTTGCTTAAATATTTTTTTCAAATAATCAACGGTCACTTATCTAATAATGAGATACTGGCCCAATTAAATTTTTTTGTACCAGAGTCTCACTCTCGAGGACGTCATCACAACCTCCTATATGGTAGAGCAAGCCGCACTAATTTATTTATGAACTCACCTGTGGGGAGAGCTACGTGCTTTTTGAATGAAGTGGATAAAAAAATAGATTTATTTTTTGTGTCCTATAGCGCATTTGTAAGATTTTTGGCATTGCATATACACTGCATAAATGGTACAATTATAACGTCTTAGGCTATATTGCCTGTAATTTGTTATAAATATATGTACAAATTATGTAAATAAATAAATAAATAAATGTAAATGTAAATTGTAGCGAAAAAATGCCGACTGCGGTGCGGCGTGCGGATCACGGAAATGCCCGAAAAATTCTGAAGAAATGGTTCCAGGGAAATGACTATTCTTACGTCGGGTTTGAATAAGATAGTAATTATATTTTTGTTACGTAAAATGTGACGATGAGTCAACGGGTCAGCGTGTGCGATATTATCTTGATGGAGAGGGAACCGATTTGACATTGTCATTATTAATTTTTGTGACCTTTTGTTTTGTAGAAAGAGAAATGAGATGAGTGATCTGGTGGCTTCTGCACTCTGAGCTTCACCCCCCGCCCTGCCGCCTTTCCCGTCCCTCCGCCCCGCGCACACGGAAGGATGACATCGGACGGAGCCTGCATATTTTTTCTGCGTTCCCTAAGTGAGAGTGATTTACAGTGATAAGACATTATATGACCAAAAATTTTACAATTAAATAAGAACTTAACAAGATATAAACATTTTTCGATGACATAATTATTTTACGGTGATAAGACACTATATATTTTTTTTCTTAGTGTTAATTAAGTTGTTAAGTAAGTAATTGTATTGATTTTAACTATTGTTTGTTTTGAGTTGTATATTTATTAGAGGTAGGTTTGAATATGTGTAACGTTGTTTTTGGGATGTTAAGGTGTTATATGTAGTACCTGGAAGGGAATGGCCGAAACAGATGTCGATGAGGCTCGCTACCCATCACATCGCCAACCCTTTGGTAGCGCAAAGAGGAGGACGGAACGTGAACAATGTCGAATTGGTACATGGAATATCAGAGGAGGAATGGAAAGAAAGATGAAAGAATTATGCGATGCAATGGATAGCAAATTTTTGGATATACTTTGTGTGACAGAGAGTATGAAAAAGGAGAGCGGTACAATGCAGCATAATGATAAGTTCGTCATCTGGTCTGGGAGACCGGATACGGAGAGGGCTTGTCAGGGTGTTGCAGCGCTACTGTCTCCCAGAATGGTTGAATGTATGTTGCAGTATGAATGTGTAAGTTCGAGAATAATGTGGATCCGATTTAAAATTGGGTTGACAAGGGTGTTTCTTGTTATCGGCTATGCTCCTGTTAATTCTGAAAACGACGAAGTGAAAGATGATTTTTGGACTGGTGTGAATGACGTAATGAGATTAAAAAATTTGAATGAAAGGATTATAATGGCGGGCGATTTGAATGGGTGGGTGGGAATTAGACGTAATGGATTTGATTCAGCCTTAGGTAAGTTTGGGGATAAAAGAACGAATGACAATGGGAATAGAATACTTGAAGTATGTTTAGAGTGGAACCTGTTTGTATCGAATACCTTCTTCGATCATAAAGGTATCCATCAATATACGTGGGAAAGAGGAAATGAAAGATCATTAATCGATTTTGTGGTAATTGACTCTAGGTTGAGAGCCGTTACTGAGGACACAAGAGTTTTCAGAGGGGCTGAGGTTGAAACTGACCACTTTCTGGTGGTGTCAAGAGTAAACCTCTTTCGCGGATGGCGCTCTAAAGTGAAAAAGGTATCAACTCCTACCAGAGTCAAAGTAGAAAAACTGCAAAACGCTAATGTCAGAAGTGAGTATGAGAAGCGTGCAGAGACGAGATTGAATGAGAAGGAAATGGATGGTCTAAGCATTGATGAAGCATGGAATCACATAAAGGTTAGTCTTTGTGAATCTGCTAGAGATGTGTGTGGAATAAGTACGCAAGGTAGGAAGAAAGGTGACGCATGGTGGGATGACGAGATTAAAGCACTGGTCTCAGAGAAGAAGAAAGCATGGTTATGTCTGATAGCGGCTGGCAGTGCTTCTAGCGAAGAGAGAGATAGAGCGAAAGAAGTATATAAGGGATGCAAGAAAAGAGTAAGTGTTGGAGTGAAAGTACGAAAGAAACGTCTGGAAGAGGAAGAGGGAATAAAAATGACAAAAAACTTCCAAGAAAACATTAAACTGTTTTGGAAGGAGGTCAAAAAGTCCCGGAGCGGTCCAGAGAATGGGAGCCTAAAAGTGATAAAATCGAAAGATGGAAGAATGTTGACGAATGAGGAAGAAATAAATGAGAGATGGATGAAATATTTTGAGGAAGTCTTCGAAAGCAACCCGAGTGATAGTGAGGCCAGCGGCGAATCGGGTATGAACGATGACGGAGTGAATGTTATCAAAATCAGCATGGATGAAATTAAAAATTCGATAAAATGCATGAAGAATGGTAAGGCTGTAGGTTTCGACAATATTGCGGCCGAATACTTTAAAGGAGATAGCCATATTATTCTCACATGGTTGTGCAAACTTTTTAACCAGTGTTTAGAGGAGGGTTACACGCCATTAGATTGGAGAAGGGCTGTAATCATGCCATTATACAAAGGTAAAGGGTCACGTATGGAATGTGGGAATCATAGAGCTATTAGCCTGCTAAGTTCAATCGGCAAGTTGTACGGAAGAATATTGATTGAAAAGGTAAGAATGGAAACAAAGGATAAAATATAGGATGTGCAAGGTGCCTTTATGAGTGGAAGGGGATGCATGGACCAGATTTTCTCCTTGCGTATGCTCACTGAGAAGTTTCTGGCAAAAAACCAAAAACTTTTTTGTGCCTTTGTAGATCTACAAAAAGCATACGACCGAGTCGACAGGAAAAAGCTATGGAAGGTGTTGTCCAAGTATGGAGTGAATACAAATCTCATACAGGCAATTGCGTCTCTGTACGAGGGAAGCGTTGCATGTGTTAGGGTGAACGGTGGTTTTACGGGGTGGTTTGACATCACAAAAGGTGTTAAGCAAGGCTGCGTAATGTCACCATGGTTATTCAATTTATACATGGATAATTGTATGCAAGAATTGAAAGAGATGGGATTGGGCGCGAATTTGAGTGATCTGAAAATATGTTGCCTGTTGTATGCTGATGATGCGGTGCTGATTTCTAACACTATGGAAGATCTACAGTCTCTCGTGTCTAGGATGAACGAAGTGTGTATGCAAAATGAGTTAATGATGAATGTAAGTAAGTCTAAAGTCATGGTATTTGAAAGGGAGAGTACGAAAACAGTGTGCAATATAGTTGTGAATGATGAATACTTGGAGCAGGTGGATGAGTTTGTGTACCTGGGTAGTATGTTTACGAGAGATGGGAAGGCTGATAGAGATATTGAAAGAAGAGTAAATGCAGGTAACTCCATTAATGGAGGACTGAATGCCGTTGGCGCTAATAAAACACTGTCAAAAGACGCGAAGCTAGCAGTCCACAATGGAGTCCTGGTACCTACCTTGATGTATGGCAGTGAGGCATGGAGTTGGCAGAGGAAGGATGAAAGTAAACTGAATGCTGTCGAAATGAGATCCCTGAGGCGAATGTGTGGCAAAACCATGTATGATCGTGTGAGAAATGTGGATATCCGCAAAGAATGCAAGGCTGATGTAAGCATAATGAGTAAGATTAAGAAAGGGACCCTCAGATGGTTTGGACATGTAGAGCGAATGAAAGAAGAAAATAATGTGAGAAGAATATATGACGCAAATGTGAATGGAAGAAGAAGTAGGGGACGCCCGAGGAAGACATGGCACGATCAAGTGAATCAGATACTTGAGTCGGGCCATGTCAAAAGTCGGAATAATAGAAGAGTATGTATGAGACGATGTATGAATGTGAGTGAAGCAAAGACTGTGTGCCAAGACCGAGTTATTTGGCGGTCCGTCCTCTCTGCCTACCCCTGCGGGGAAACGGCGTGATGGTTAGTTAGTTAGTTTTAGACCTTTTGTTTGTGTGAATTTTTGTCACATATTGCAAAATTCACTCAGTTTTTTTTTATTTTTTTATTTTTATTAGTGACTATTTAGTTACAGGTTTGATGACAATTACAAGATATGATGATATATATAAATATTTAATCCGTTTGTTCTTAGTCCTCCTCACTAGGTGGTCCTGTGCTGAGGCGGACTGGTAGATTTCTTTGATTTTCCGTTATTTAGTTTCTATGATGTTTTTAATACATTCTCTAGTATGTCTGCATTAATTTCTTTCACCCATGTTTTGATTTTTTCCTTAAACTTATTTATCTTTTCTATCTTTTTCAGACTTGGAGGAAGGATGTTGTAAAGTTTAGTTGCAAGATATTATGTGGTTTCTTTGGCCAAAACTTGTCTTGAATTTTGGAACATCTCGTTATGATGATCTCGCCTTTGGGCCTACGAAATAATTCTTTTAAAATTGAGAGATCAATTTAGAATTATATTTAATTTTTGTAACATGGAATGGTTTCAGCATACGATTCTCTGTTTCAATTCATGGGGGTGATTTATGGGTCCTTACCACTAAATAACCACATGTGTTTGCGTAGTTCAAGTGCACGCGAGCCCCGGCAAAGGCCATTCTTCACAAAACTAAGAAGGGACACAGAATAACATTTAGAGGGATTTTTTCAGGTTCATTATCAAGTCAGGGGCGGCCGATGGATATTTGCCCGAGTGGTGACTGACTTTAAAGCGAGCAGATTGGATTTACGAAACAATTATATGGTGAATTTTCTATGGCAGTAGGAAGGTGAAAACTAGGCAATAAGGATTGATCGTTGGTGCATTTAAATATACTAGAGCGACGCGCCGATTAGGAGTTAAGATATTTAACATATTTGTCGAAATAGGATTGCAGAATTCGTTAAATAGTGACGCACGCGGAAAGAACGAAAACGTGTACAGACAATGCTTATATAATGTTATTATATAACCAATAAAGTCGACGCAAGTAATGAGAAAGAGTATTAGATTGAAGTACGCCACTGAGCTCTTCTTTTAAGCGTTATTGGGATAATTTATGACTCCGGCGCAGACAAAATTAGTTTGTATTCTGTTATCTAAAGGTTACACACAAAAAAATAGCAAACATGAAAGTTGCACTGATTTCTTGGAATTTGGGACCTAATGTGACAGAACACTATTAAAACGATTGAAATATGCATATTGGGAGATGTGTTTATCACTTAAGATTTGAAGAAGTGGCGAATATATTATTGAAACCACACAAGTAGATGGGTGGGAGTCAGCTGCAGAGAGTTGGACGAAAAGACAGTCAGGGAAGGAACCTGGAGGCGCGCGGACGGGATAAAAAATCATCGAGTTTTGATAAACGCCAGAGTAATAATTTGGTGCGCGTAAACCGGGAATAATTCAGATAGTAATATATAATAATAAAGACAGTCGGGGAGAGATTCTGGAGACGCACGGGCTAGCGAAAAATCATCGAGGTTGAATACACGATAGAATAATAACTCTGTGCGCGTAAACCGGGAATAATTCATAAAATTAAAGGATAATAGTTCACGCGATTGAGGGGAGACAAGATTTGGAAGGAGTCCACGCGAATAAGGAAGTCAGAGATTGCGGCTTGAGAGTTCATATCTGTGACGTTAAATTATATAATTTGTAAATTGAAGCGGTCAATTATCAATACGGGACGTGCTTTCTGGGGCGTTTATCAGGGTCAGGAAAAATTTTACAACGAATCGACGCGAGAATTGTGTTTGACGGCTGCATCTTGGAATAAATAACTGCATGACGGGTTGTGGTTTAGAAATGCTTGTTTGAGTTAAATATTAGAGTAGTGAATTGATTTGTGAAATTATTTTGTGCAACATGGCGAATTTGGTAAGTTGGAAAAATTGAATTAATTATTAACAACATTGATGTTTGGATTTCGTACAAAGCAGGGTTAAAACAATAGAATCATCATTACTCCCCGAGTATTTTAATTGTTTATAATTGTTTCGTCTAGCTTGTATTTTTCTAGATTTTAAATTTGTATTATAGTTATATAGCGCCCTTGAGGTGATTTTCCATAAAAGCGGTGCTATGTGGATCGTTCAAATATTAGTATTATTATTATAGCTACTTTGATGAGGCCTTTAATAAGGAACCATGTCATCTAAGTCGGATGCTTTAATCGGAAAATTATAACGGTAATATTTAAAGAGCTATCGGATAATTACTGGTAATGGTAAAAAAGGAGCGTTCCCTCCGTAAGTCGATCCGGAGCTGCCTGATGTTGACCGGCGACGATTCTTGAGACAATACCGTTGTATGATAATAATTTGGGGTTCAATGAACTAAAATACTATTTGAAGCACAAAAGACACTTTCGGGCAATAAATCTTAGACGAGAGACTTCATTTAAAAGACGGGATTTTGAAACCACGAAACAATAATAAAATCCTTTAAAAGTGCTTTGTTGGTGATCTAGAAAACTAGGTTACTGGGTATTCTCCAATACATAACGGGTAACAAAATACATAGGTATAGAATGTAGGTATAAATTAATGTGTAACGCGCCTTTGAGGTGTTAATTATTATTTACGAGTTTCGTAATAATAATTTTAAACGTAGCTAGGGGACTATATTCAGGAAGGTTTTTTTTTGAAAAGGCATTAGGTAATATAACAGTTTATGGAAGGTGCGTAGCATGGGCATCTTTGCTTACTAACAAAATCTGACATAATTAAATTCCCACTCCAAAAAAATTTCCCATATCTTATTCCAAAATTTAGGTATCACGACAAGTCTACTACATAGGACTATACATAAAATTATCGTATAATCCTCACTTTTTGGTTTACGCTTAGGTAGGTATATTTCATTCGATATTCGATTTAGCAAAACCTTTCACATTGTCGGTTGAATGAAGCCGTCAGTAGGTATTCATATTTTAAGCGTAATGCGTTATATCCACCTACATAAGTAGCAAAAGTTCTCTTAACTCCCTCACACTAGGAATAGGGATCATCCAGCATCAGGGTGGGAATGTACTCTGGACGAAAGAGCAGCCGGGGAAATAGAAGGGAGGGAAACCAGATTCACGACCTGGTGCCTTTCATTCTTGGACCCAGCACCCTGGAAGCCGAGCCTAACCTTCCTTCTTTGAGCTGATATTTGAGTTTGAGCCTGGGGTACGCCTATCGTAGAGCATATGCCCGTGACAAATATAGGGGAAGGACCCAAGTTACGCTTGTGTATGTTATGCGAGGGGACGTATTTTTCATTCAAATCAAATACCGATGATCATCGCGATTGCAGGCTGGCGCATGTTTCTGTACCGTGCTTAGAAAAAAACGTAATCAATATTTCTACTGGTTCGACGTTTCTTTGTTGGAATCCAGATAAGTTTTCTTAACTCCCTCACACTAGGAATAGGGATCATCCAGCATCAGGGTGGGAATGTACTCTGGACGAAAGGGCAGCCGGGGAAATAGAAGGGAGGGAAGCCAGATTCACGACCTGGTGCCTTTCATTCTTGGACCCAGCACCCTGGACGCCGAGCTTGACATTCCTTCTTTGAGCTGATTTTTGAGCTTGAGGTTGGGGTACGCCTATCGTAGAGCATATGCCCGTAACACATATAGGGGAAGGTCCCAAGTTACGCTTGTGTATGTTATGCGAGAGGACGTATTTTTCATTCAAATCAAATACCGATGACCATCGCGATTGCAGGCTGGCGCATGTTTTGTAGCGCGCCTAGGAAAAACGTAATCATTATTTCTACTGGTTCGAGGCGGCGTGCTGGACGGAGAACGGGACTATTGAGGACATGAGTGACTGCCAAGGCGAGGATCGGTGACATCAAAATCTTCCTTAATTAAATTCATACATCGCCAGATCAGAGGAGAGAGCGGCCCCACCGATCTCCTGACATTGCCGATTGTCTAATCAACTTCGGTTTAATGTTTATGCCGATGCTTTAGGAGTTAATGGAACTCAAGTCATCGGCATGCTGAAGAACTTCAACATCATCATCAATCCAGAGTAGGATGTCACGTTCCAAAACCTCGTGCCACCCACACATTTCCTGAACAGTTCCTGACATCGGCTATCACACCATTAATCGGAGCAGACCCTCATATCAAACGGTATGAGATGACCTCTCATCATCATCATCAACATATTTTAATTTTGCGGCTTATTGGTCGATATTATTCCCATTACCACTCTATGATCCAGAAACACACATCAAACCCTCTCCTGACAGGAGGCAAAACATGTCGATTTTCATTCGTCGCTTGCGACCATGGAACTATGATGAGATGGAAGCGGCATAAGCATGTCGGAACGTGTTAAACCGCCAAAACCAGTGTAGCTCGCTCCATTTTTGGCCGGCGGGAAGAGGGGATAGAGACGGGGTTTACCGCTCAGCGAGCGGGGGGAGGGTAAGCGCTCTATAGAGAAGGGCCGAACTGGTAACGGGCTTAACGTTATTTAATTAATTTTTTAATTTAAAAAAAAAAACTTTTGTTGGTTTTTTTTTTCTTCATATTTTAGGCACAAAATATAATAACCCATTACGCATTATTTTCTGAACGAATTACTTTATCAAAATTAATAGTTTACTTAGTTTTAACCACGTTTATTGTTTATAAAAAACCGACATATTTCGTGAGCAATGCCTACTTCCTCAGGGTTTAATTAATTTAAAAAAAATGAAGACAATATTTAGCGAAACTCAACCAAAAATCTGAAAACAAAAAAAAATAAAAAAAGATATGGGCATATATGGAAGGTTTTACTCATAAATTTAACTAAACGACATCTATTGACTTGCATAAAAGTCAATAATGTCGTATATTAAAAATAAAAATATATCCAAACACTTTCTAGATAGCATTTAGTTCGGGTTTGAATCTTGCAATCATACATGTATGGGGGTGTGGCTCTGGAGATAAGGGCCGAAATGTGAACGGAAATATTATTTTCATGGTTTGTTTTTGGGGTGTTATGCCGTGTTGCGCTATCTCCGTCTTTAACCGACGTTTCGGACAGCGTTGCAGTGTCCATCATTAGGGCAGATCCGAGATCCAACGATGTGCATAACACCCCAAAAATAAACAATGAAAATGCTTTTAGCCGTAAAAATCTAAAAACGTATTATTTTATTTATTAATTTATTTATTTTTAATTTTTTTTAATTTTTTCTCACATTTTGGACATAAAATATAATAGCCCAATTGAAAAATAATAAATGAGGAAAGGGGAGTAACAAGAGACTTATGTATTGTTTATTTTTTATTAATCCCTTTACATGTTATTTTACCTTAATCTTCTTCGACGTTACTCATTTTTTTGCGAAATCAAGATTATGATTGATTCGTGTTGCGCTCGTCGAAATACATCGGCCTCACTTTTCACTTGACAAGTGCAAATGGGTAAAAAACTAGTGTTATAAACTTGCTGTAACTCAAAGCACCATTCATCATTGCGTAACTTCGAAAAGTGATAGGAGCAAACGCGGGTTGATTTGATTGGAAACCAGTCATCTCTCCGATTTAAGGCATCAACCCACTTTCTTTTTCTCTCAGGGTCTTTTGGAAACCTTTATTAATAATAAATTGTATTATTTAATTTTATGTATGCATATTGTAGGTACATACTGTGCGCTTGAGGTGATTTTTCAAGAAAACGGGCTTTTTAAATCAACAGCATATGATGTATATGGTGTGTATACATAGTGTGTGATAAAATATATATATCACAATAATCCCAACTGCTTCCATCTGCACAAATCAATCGAATAAAATTTATCTGTGCGCACCGGGATTTGAACCCGCGTCCTCCGGATTGCTAGTCAAGAGCTTTACCCCTTGACCACGGGGGCATGTCAATGTGACTTTTACATAACAATACAGTGATTATATACCTACGTACTTTGAATTAACATTGTAAACATATGCAAAAGGAGTGTTAAATTAGTACGAAAAGAAATAAAAACAACAGTGCAAAAAAGACGAAGCAAAAATGTTTAAAAATGAATAAACTAAATGATAAAAAAAACAAGTATTTATGACATGTGTAAATCACAACTTTATATTTGTGCGTTATGATTAATAAAAAAATAAAAGTATTTGGTAATTTTCAATTATTATGATTTAAGTTGACTGATTCGGCCTAGTCGGAATTCACGCGGTAACATCGGGCCCATGGCGATGGCGGTTGAAAGGACTCGTCGAAAATTATAAAATGTTTATTTGAGCTATGTTTAAACACTTACATGTGAAAGGTAAGACCATCTTTCTTCTTAAAGGTCTTCATAGAACTACTTTTACACAATTTTACGGCGCATTGGACCATTTTTCTATGTTTTATGAACGTTTTACTGGGAGCTCTATACGCGACCGAGGTGTAAAAGCCAATGTCAGCCACCTAAAAACCATTCGGTAAAATTTTTGAACAAGCACGCTTTGTGCCAGTGTGCACACTTTACATGCCGTCTCTCTAATATCCATACTCTTAGCTTGCGACCTTAACATTCTCCGGAGGCGTTGGAATTGGAAGCTGATTCGGCGGTCTATGACCATCACCTTATCAGTTGGGCTATGGAGGAGTCCAATTATTTAAACAGCACATGTTCTGTCTCATGTTAATCCAAAATACCTACCCGTAGAATCAAATTAACAAAATAAAACAAGCTAGCTAACTAACAAACTGCATCTAGCACTGTAAGTGTAGAATTATTGCACTCCGTACTGCTTGAGTGTAAATCTTTTGTTAGAATATACATAAATGTCAAATTATTTTCATGATAGCATTTTATACAGCCGCAGAGAGTACGCGACATCGCATCGAAAGGTAGGATCTTCTCAATTCGCCGTTTGAATGTAAATTTATATATTAGATGCTAGGAGGGAAAATGCAGATTAATTCAATAAAAATAGTCGTCGATGAGCGTAGGTGTATAACAGGTGCTAGGGGAGGAAGCTGAACGAATATAGATAGATAATTAGTTAATTTTCAAGCTAGTCAGACGCAGTCATTGTTATTCGAAGCCTTGCAAATTGTAACACGCCATATCTAAAAGAACAAGGGTATACCACAAATAAATTATTAATTAAATTGGATTAACTATACCAAACCACTAAAACAAAAAAGTACACAACGTTGTGGGGTTAATTACAATTGATTAATTAAGAGTGTGGTGGTACCTACATTCGACATGAATTGAACAGCCCAAAAGGTATTTTCTGAGAAGGCAACACCGTTGATGACAGATACGGATGACTTGCGGTTTACGGCAAGCTCCGATTTTATTCCCGCTGGAGACTCGCCTTCCGTTGGTCGTTCTGTGTAGCTTTCAATTATTGTAATTTACTAATTAAATATTGTCGCAAGTAAACTTAAATATATAATGCAATTTTATACAGCCTGATACTAAGTGCTTTTATTTCCCTCCTGTGATAGAGAGTTAAATATCGTAATGGTAGTAACGCCCATACGATACAGTGGTGACCCGACAGTTTACACAAATTTAATCCATCATCGAGTTTAATCGTGATGTTATATTCTTTTTTTGCATTAATAAATATCGAACACCACGGGAGGGGGTCGCCAGCGGGTTTCCTGAGACTTATGTAAGTACAAATTCAATTTTAAAACTTCTCTCAAACAATCAGTATTTTAGTAGCTTTATTAAATGACGTCTCAGTAATTTTAAAATAGTATGCACGTAGTGCATCCCGTTGCGATTTCGATCGTATCGGAAATACAGAAATCTGTGAATTTTACATACATTATATGATTATATGATATGATTATTGTCCCAACTAATGATTTTTAAAAATTATCGTGTTTGCAATGACCATTCAGCCTGTTCCGGAGCACACCACCAGCTTCCTCCACAGCAACTGACTTTCAACAGAACAGCTGACTTCTACCAGGGCAGAGTCTACGCATCAGCAGAGAAGCAGAGCCGATGTCCAAGCATCAATCGAGCAGCTGCTGGACAGCAAGATTCATCCGGACGTAACGTTCAATCTAATCCATAATATTATCCAGAAATTTTCCTACAATTTTTAAATGCATACCTACAGTTCAAATGTTGCAAAATTTTACGAATCATTGAAATTGAAAACCTACCTCTCACCTATTCAAAGGTCATTGTGCATTATGATTACCAATGTAGAAAACTGCAGATCACAGTCAAATAAATTTAACAAAATGCAATAAAATTATGGTTTGAGTCTTGGATTACGCAAATAATATAACGTTTTAAAACACAGAGGTCAATGATAGTATCACTTTCGGGATTTAAAAATATATTGTTCTCAATAATATGATGCAAGGTTGCAATATTTTTTATATAGCATATTGTGAAATCTTTTGGTTTGAATATTGTTTTTTGTGTACAATTGAATAGCACGATCTTTTCTTTAATATTTTTTAATTTACGTCTGAATATTATTAAATTTCCGCCTATTATGCGTAAGCTCTCCTACATCTGAAAAAGTTTATAATGTCAACCGAAGGGGAAAATCCCAGATCAACGCAAATACCTGAAGCTATTCAATTAAACAAGAAAACAGACAATATGGAATCAACAAGTCAGAGCAGCAGTGAGCCTGCTATCCACCACGTCTCGGTGAGACTATCAACATGCTGGAAAGAGAACATTTCGCTCTGGTTCATTCAGGCCGAATCACAGTTTGTAAACTCACGAATCAAGGAAGACTTTACAAAATATAATATTATAGTCGCAGCGTTGGATGCACAAACATTGCAGTGCGTCAGCGATATAGTCACAAAGCCGCCCACGACGGACAAATATTCAACTTTAAAAGCCGCACTGATCGACAGACTACAAGATTCAGCAGAAAAACGGCTAACCAGACTTCTAACTGGAATTCAGCTTGAGGATCGCAAGCCGACAGGTCTTCTACGTCACATGATGGAACTGGCTGGACCATCATTGGCAAATAGTACAATTGTTCGTGTACTTTGGCTTCAGCGCTTGCCTCAACATGTTCAAGCAATCCTATCCGCCTTTACGGATAATGATATTAATCAACTAGCGACGGCTGCAGACAAAATCACAGATGTCTACCAATCAACGGAATGTAGCGCAATGGAACATATAAGCAAACCTGCAACATCAAAACCTGAAAACATAGAAACTAACCTATTGTTACAACTTCAAAAACAAATTTCAGCGCTCACACAGGAAGTGACTCAGCTTAAAATATCACAAAACGACAACTATTCTACCTTCCGAGGACGACGAAACCGTAACCCTCAGAGAAATTTTTCTTACCAGAAGTATTATCAGCAGAATCCCGCTAGAAGACCGAGGTCCGGGTCTCGCGGTCGATTACCCAAAGGAAACCAAGACGGATATTGGAAACTTCATATGAAATATGGAGAAAAGGCGTATAGATGCTACCAACCATGCTCTTACAACAAAGATAAATCGAAAAACAACGGCGACGCCACACAGTAGTGTGATTTCGCAAACAGTAGCAGTCCATTCCTTACGCTCAAGTAACAAAAAACACTTGTAGCAAATAAACAGGCACAGGCAACAGGAAACTGACCATTAGAGTCAGACAACAGGTAACAGGCAACAGACACAAGACACAGGCAACAGGAAACTGGCCATAAGAGCCAGACAACAGGCAACAGGCAACGGACAACAGACACAGGCAACTGGACGCAGCTCCAGCCAACAGGCAACAGATATCACCAGCTAACAGGCAACAGGCAACTGGACAGAGCTCCAGCAAACAGGCAACAGGCAACTGGAAAAAGGAAAAAGGAATACTAAAGGACAACTCAATAGCTACTATCTCAAATTTAAAAGAGACAAATCGATTTTACCGCCATCTTCTCTACTTCAATATTTTCTATAATTCATATATCAAAGCACTATCACACATATTCCAGAATACAGTAGCTGACACAATATCTCAATCTGAAGAGACTAACTGTCCTACTTCAAGCAACTGAGGATTGGAGGGAAAGCGCAGAGTCAACCTGACGATTATATTAAGGCAAAAGATGACTCCGCCCTCGTCCTATGTTGAATTAATGTTTCCTGATACTTCAATATGACCAACAAAATGTTCCCAGCTGAACTCACATTGGGTAGCACACCAAAATCCCCATGAGATTTCTTCAATGAAACTCTTAAAGGGATGTACTAGCCACGGCCGAATTCGAAAACTGTCAAAATGTATTAATTATTACATCGCTAGATGTCGGTAGTAATGCCATCGCGAATTTTAAAACTTCAACATTCAACTTGTGTTATGTTATGACGTGCACAATATTTTTAAATATCGAAGTAAAAACCAAACCAATAACAAAGTGTGTTTAATTTATGGAACTTATTATTTTGGTAGAATATTTAGTATGATCCTTTTTACGAATGTTTCATTATTTGCTTGTTGATGGTTTTTTCCCATAGTTCACGTCAATCGTATACACTCGCGCAGCTCCCATTATAAACTACCGACGCGACGTTTGGAATCTCGTGGTGCATTTATTGTTATTAAGTTTATTTTGTAGAACTCCATTTTAATTTCTTATTTCTTTTATATGTTCAATAATATTATTATTTAATGTATAAAAACAGTTTATTATAAACAAGTTCTGCTTCGTAATTATGTATTTCGTATTTATGCATTGTATAAATAATTTTTTAAAAGTAAAACTTCTTTACGCACGCTCGAAACTTGGGGGTAAACTGGTGAATGCGTTACGAAAAGTGTGATGCGAACGGTAATCGATGCGAACAGTGATCGATGCGAACGGTGATTAATGTTATTAAAAAAGGAAACGAAGCATGCAAAAGAAAACGGGGCAACTTTTGCCCAGCGAAAAAAAGACGCCTTATAGCGGGTGGTCCCGGCTATGAACCATTTAACCCCGATTGCGGCGGTACTTATTCACGGCAGCGGTCAGCGTATGACATCACTGATCTCTACCGCTGGCAGCGAATCTGTTCGCGGCGAGCTTCAGTACAGAGAAGCCAACCAAGAGGATAACACGCGTGCGGCAAGGTCGAGGCCAACCAAGCCATGGCGCTTTTGGACAACGCAACGTAACGTTTTAATTTCATTAGTTATCAGATTATTATTTCATTGTTAATTTAGTTTTACTTTCTCTTTAAAAGTAATGGCGCCCTCATTTAATTAAATTTTATGCTTGCCCACTTGTAAATTTTATCATGGTACATTAATCTAACATGTAACATCTTCGATGTTCATGTCCACCCTTGAGTATTTAATTTTAAGAAAGAGTTCTCATTTAAACATGCTCCTTTGTATAACAATAAATCAATATATATATTTGTTCAATACGTCTTATCATTTATTAAGAATTTACAACAATTATATTTATCTTTAGTAAAAAACTTCTACGTTACAGCCTGAGTGTGTACTACTGTGTGAAATGCAACAAACCAAATTGTCTGGAATGTCAACGTCTATGTCACCCCAATGTCATATGTTCTTTTATAAGATAAGTGAAATTTTATTTCAGTCGTGTGGTCTTGCACAATCGTTTTTTATTTTTTTTAAATGTTCAATAATATTATTATTTAATGTATAAAAAAAAGTTTATTATAAACAAGTTCTGTTTCGTGATTATGTATTTCGTAGTTATGTATTGAATAAAAACAGTTTATTATAAACATATTCTGCTTCGTAATTATTCTCGTGGTTCACATTTGGAGTCGATTTTATGGTGTTTTTATTTTTGAACTGCCAGGCTGCTGGTCGGCAGACCAAGGAAATCATGAATGGGATGATCTAGATTACAGTTTTTTGTTAGTTTCGATCTTGTGTTCGATGTAATCGATGCAGCAGGGCATGCGAAACCGATATGAAACGGACGAGGTTCGGAAATTTACGTCGTTTTACGGATGAACACAGCTCTTACGGCGACGGTGCGTTGGTTGTTCGAACTTACTTCCAACTAGTATGGACTATTTTGGCAATCTTAAAATGACTATTATTATTATAAATTTGTACAAAAATATGGACACGCGACAGCAGTGAGGGGCACCGCGGCAGGTTTTGGCTTATTTAAAAAAAATATGGCATTCTAATTTAAAACTATAATGAAATAAAAATAATAATTCAGAAAAAGAAATTTTTTTTTTTTTTTTTTTTAAAGTCGTACCCAAAAAGCTGCCAGGCTGCTGGTCGGCAGACCAAGAAATTCTTAAATGAAATGATCTGGACTATAGTTATTCATTGGTTTAATTCGTGTACTCGATGACGTAAAATTTACTATTTTTTACCCCACTTTGACGCCGGCTGCCTGCGAACGTGCCAGGCTGTCGGTTGGCAGACCTGCTTTTTTCTCATTTTCTAATCGACTTTTATTATTCTCGTTGTTTTGATGTCGTAATTTTTTCGAAAAAAATCACTGACTATTTCCGTGACAGCGCGGCTCCTGCCAAAAGACGCACCGGCAGACCAGCTTTTTTAAGGTTTTATAAACGTCCATTATCACTACAAAGTAGTTTCATTCGTATACTCGATGACGTAGGGTTTACCTATCTTGTCTCTTTGTCTATTATACTTAATACTAATACTAATCATATAAGGTAATTTTTGTATCTACTACCAAACACAGCGTACATAATGTACCTACGGAGAAATGTTCGACGAATGAATGAATGTCCACGACACAAACAAATGAACTAATACGAGACTAATACTGATATTCCGAAATACGTCACGCTACATATATTATAGCTGTGTGTGTGTACGCAGCATTGAATTCTCACACATACTTGCAAAACGTGCCCGTCGCCACACGCATGGAACAATATGAACATCGCACAAACCATTTTCGGAAGTATAACGCACATGAAATGTTATATTTTAAACGATTTATACAATATGGCGGTTGAAAAAATACAATTCGACAAACTTAGACTAAAAAAGAGAATTTTCGAGTACTTCCTGTTTTTGTAGCTTACTGAGTTTACTGCAGTGGTTCAAGTGAGTCGGTATTCTATGTTTAAAGCTATTAATAAAACATTTCGCCCGTATTTTCAAAATATATACGCTGTCAAACGAGGAGCGTACAGATTCCCTACCTGCCAACGGGAGATTCTAGCCCGGAATGAATAGAAGCTACGAAATGTGTTCGATTTTGGTGAAAAATGAAGTATTTATTTAATTATCAATATTCACAGATATCATAACGATAATAAGAGGCCGTACTTTTACAGATGTGTGTATTATGTATATATTTTAAATTTGAAATATTGTGTAAAATCATTATTTACGCGATAATCATAGACTAAAGTTTTAAAAGTGGGTTGAATGGTGTATCAATGTTTTTATTTTTCATGGTCAAATGCCTACATCGATTACAAAAAAAAATAAACAGATTGAAAAATAAAAGTCCATTATTTGGTAACAAAAAATATCAAGTCTAAGAATGACACACGAAAGGTAGTATTAAGCCGTTTTAGAGAGCCGTTTTTCAGCAAATTACAATTCTGCCCCTATAATATACTCTTAAGGAAGAACCTGACATCTACGTCGGACGACTGCAGAGAATTTGAAAACATCGAATCAACACCTGCCAGTGAAAAGGATCAAGAAAATGTAGAGCATAATACGCCAGCTTCTACAACGGTTCCAAACTCTTTTGCCACAATACCAACAAGATCTAGGCGAAAAGTTCATTTCCCAGACAGATAAGGGCAAGCTTAGAGCATAAAAAGGCATTTCATTTTTATCAGAAATATATAAGAACCTTCAATAATTAATACTAAAAATCATAAAATTGCTCTAGCAAGATATCAAAAGTAAAATTATTTTTAAATTGCTAAGAATAAAAAATAACAAAGTCTACAATATTTCACACAAATGTTGAGCTTTTTGTTTATTATCATCATTCATAATTGAATATTTTTTACAAACAACATAATTAGAATACAATACTAATATATGCAATTCATTGTCATAGAAATGATGCATTATCAATTGATGAAAAATTTCATCCTTCAAAATCATGTACCTGCATGTAATTAATTTAAGCATATTTAAAACATTGTATATCAATCAATGAAAACTGCGTGTCTAGCTATAATCGCTTTTCACAAGACTTGTAATCATTATGCTAAAAATAACCTTTCATAACTGTATAACTCTGACAGCGTGGAATCTTAATGTATACTATATGGGATAGGTATC
Organism: Limnephilus lunatus; assembly: GCA_917563855.2. Lineage (NCBI taxonomy): Eukaryota > Metazoa > Arthropoda > Insecta > Trichoptera > Limnephilidae > Limnephilus > Limnephilus lunatus. Next base: position 1,645,367 of record CAKJTF020000010.1, read on the forward strand.
CAATATAGAGTATATTGACATTCATAAAATAGTATCTAGCATTATGCGAATAGCTTTTAACTAACAAAGGTATTAGATATAAAGAGCATTTAAACTAAGATAATACATTACAAAATTATCAAGCTATGTAGAGTAAAGTTTTGTTTTTAATAATCCCAACCATGATTACTCAGATGTACTTACGAAATACATACATCTGAGTGAGCATGTTGATGAAACTGTCACATAATATTATGTTATGATTATTTTCAAATGTTTACAAAAATCGAGTATATTTTATTACTCATTAATAATTAATTGCAATAATCTAATAAAAACAATAATATATCTAATCTGGACGCTAAATCTTAACCAGTCTAGTTACCTTAAAAAACTCCTTAGTATGTTGAGTAAAAATAAACCAGATTCAGTAAACATTTGAAAATAATTTTATTAATTAAGAATTTATAATTGTAAAAATAAGAACGGTTGTCTGCGCAGTAAAGTATAGTATAACTCAAATAACAACTTGTCATTTGATAACATTTCATTACATCTAATCGTCGGGTTGCTAGCAGAAGTTGGTAACTAACATTTTGGTGTTTCTGAGATATTTGAATTTTAATATTTGAAGAACTCTATAAATCAGGAATCATAAGAAAAACACATGTTGCATACTTCAAAATGTTTATTATTTTACAAAGATACAGATGCAAAATAATTTTTTTCACAAAATAAGGAGGTTTTTATAATTTTTGAGACAAATCAAAAAATGGTTGCACTTACTGACTTCTGCTTGTCAATAGTTGAGCCTTATAAGAAATTTAAGTGAATGATTTCTTATGATATTAATATTATGGTGATTAAAATAAAGGCAAACCAATTATTTTGTGGCAGACAAAACTACTTTTAATCAATTGTTGATAAACAAAAATACTTATTATAATAATTTTAATATTTAAGACATATTTTTTTAATCGTAAACTAAAAAATTAATGCTACATAGTAGGTAACATTCATTCACCGTCTTCAGAGTCATCTTCACCAGACTCTGGTGCCACGTCTCTTGCAGTCTGACTGACGGGCAGATTATGGTACCATTCTTGTACTTCAATAGGTATTATTCCCAAAGTACACAATCTTTCCAAGTCATTCTTTTTTGCCTGTGATATGGGCAGTAGAGTTGAGTATGCCTTCTTTATTTCTGTTGGCATGACGAATTGCCGCCCTCTGCTCTTGGTAAATACATTTATATACGGCGTGGTAAAGTCATAACGATACTGGAAACAATGTGGCTTAGATTTCTCAAACTTTAGACATTTTATTTTCAGCCATTTAACAGTATCACCATTCTCATCTTTGTTACGGTTTTTTATAATTTTTTTTGATAAATCAGACAAATCTAACATATCAGAAAATGCCAGTTGATGTACATTAAATGGCTTAGCATTCTTTCGTTTCCTTGAAGACCGTGCCAATCTAAAAACTGTCATCCAATCAATTATTGAAAAAATTGGTACATTTTTCTTTTGAGCTTCGATTGCACTGTGCATGGAGTCAACTTCCATGTGAGTGTGTCCAGTTTCTAAGAATTTGTGCTCAATGCAATCGAAATGAAGTGTTTGTACCACATACATAAAAAATGCTGCTATGTGTTGATTTCGATTCTGACCTCCACAACAATCTGAAAATAAAGACAATTCTTTAACAGTTTGGGGAATTTGTTTCAGCCAGAACCACAAGGCACTTCCTATTTCCGAACTACCCCTTTTCCCATTCATTTCTGTCCAAACATTGCAATACCCGTCATTAGGCAAGCGTGATTCGTATATCGTCAAATTGTAAACACAGATTTTGCGAGAGTAGTACAATTGAGAAGTGTCACTAGACGGTATTTGTAGCACACTTTGGAGATCGAAGGTTGCAGATAAAAAAGACGGATCAATGTTTGATCGCTCTTTGTCCGTGGTTTTGGCTAACCGAGCATCTTCTATCCTTTTTCGGTGAAGCTGGTATCCTGTTGATAATGTTAGTTTAGCTTCATTAGAGGCACTGTCGTAATTGTTACATGTCACGCATTGATCCTTCTTAGGTTTAAAAAACGAATAATTGTAGTTCGTTGAAAATATTCGTCTGTACGATGTTGATGATACTGGAGATTTGTTCTGGCTTGCACACTCTGTCGTGTAAAGCTCGTACATCTTTGCAATTGAAAGCTTGGAATCAAGGTACAGCCTTTTGCTTGATCGACGACAATAGTGTGATTCCATTACAGGAAACTTTTCTATGTGTGATTTAACAAAATTTAGAGAATCTGCTGAGGTTTTATTTGACGGAGAGTGTTTACCTCGTTTATCTGGTCCTTCAAATACTCCCATATTGTTCCGTGTTTTAAAAGCGTGGATGATAGGTCCATCAGAAATACATAGTGTATTTTTAAAGAAAGTTTGACAAATTCGCACCTTTGCGTCACCTTTCTTGAAGAAATAAGACCTAGACAATTGTCGATTTCCTTTTTTTGTTTGCAACTTCTTTCTTAATGGTAAATTTTGCTCTATATTACCAATGTAAAAATCCTTTTGCCTCTCATAATCCAATGACCAGAAAGTTCTACATATTTCAATTCTTTCTTCTTCAGTAAATACCTGTGAGCATTTAAAGCGACATGAATTATTACATGCCACTTTTGGTTGCTTTGCTGGTCTTTCAATTCCTTTCCTTGATTTATAAGGTAAACATTTTTTGCGTTTACCTTTTTCTACATTGACCAACCAACTTTCTGGACGAGATATTGTCCAGCGAGTACGTTTTAGGGAAGCAATTTCAATTTCATCTTTATCAAGTGTATTCTCAACTATAACTGTCTCACTGTTGCCATTTACATTGGAAGTTTGGTCGCTGTGTACGATAACATCATTGTTTATTATAATTTCGCTTGATTCATTGTCATTAACCACAGAAATCTGAATATTATTAGGCACAAGATCCGCACTATTTTCGCTCTCATGTAGTGTGCCTTCACTAAGCAGTGCTTCATTACCCTGAAATTGAATAATATAATTATGAATTCATAATATTTCAACAAAATCTACCAATTACCATCGTGTAAAAACGATTATGGGAGATGTGAAAAATAATAATAGATAAATACTTATAATGAATCACCAAAAGTAACCTTACTTTAATTTGATTTGTAATTGTTAAGTTATGATTTTTACCTGTTCGAAATTTGAGTATTGATCTGGTACAAAATTTGGGAGGAATGCAGAATACGCCAATGTCAGGGAATTTAATAAAAATGCACTTTCTAGATGAGAAAAGTGTGTAGAAACTCATTAAAAAAAGAATTAATGTGCGGAAAGCAAAATTGAGGGAGATACAGCCGATCAAAGTTTTATAAAATTTCACTTCGCGAACTGATACTATGACAGCCCGCCCGCCATCGTTGTCACTGTTATGTTGGTATCCCAGACCTGATACAAACAAGAGCCTAGATACGATTGTAGCCGACTTCGGGCTTGTGTATGTTAACCCAGCGCCGGATCTGCCCGCCCGCCCGCCCGCCCCCCCCCCCCCCCCATAACCTAACCTAACCTAACCTAACCTAACCGAACCTAACCTAACCTTTCTAGCGGGCTTGTGTATGTTATCTTTACATTAAAAAACAGCCTACGTTTTTAAATGGTTTATCTGGCGGGATTCTCCATTCCAGTGCCTATTTACATTATATTATTAATTCTGTTTTTCATAATTACGCGCCTTATAATTTACCCCACGAAGTCGGCTACAATCGTATCTAGGCTCTTGTTTGTATCAGGTCTGGGATACCAACATAACAGTGACAACGATGGCGGGCGGGCTGTCATAGTATCAGTTCGCGAAGTGAAATTTTATAAAACTTTGATCGGCTGTATCTCCCTCAATTTTGCTTTCCGCACATTAATTCTTTTTTTAATGAGTTTCTACACACTTTTCTCATCTAGAAAGTGCATTTTTATTAAATTCCCTGACATTGGCGTATTCTGCATTTCACCCCAAAATTTTCCACAAAAACGTCATTATTACTGCAATCATAGTAGTCCACAATAATAGTACAATCCTCGAATAATGTTATTTCACTAGTATCCATTTCCGGCGTTAGAATTTTTTCTTTAACCTGTAAACGAATTTGTTATTGTAAAAATTATAAAAAATTGTGCACCAATGATTAAATAAACTCACAATAATACTGGGGCAAAAGGATTGAATCATTTTCTTCATTATAAAACAATAATACTCACATGAGATGTCGTGGATTGGTAGCAAGAATCATCATTTTCGGAACACGTTTTTTTCACAAGATTCACCATTTTTAGTGTCCTTTTACTAACTTTTTCAGTGATTGACATGTTCTTTGATGTTTCAAACAAATTAAAATTAATAAATTACGTTTTTCACTGTTTAAAATACTCCAAATAATAATATGAACCTTCAACCAAAGCAAAAAAGCACACACCAATTTGACAGGAATGACAGTTGGGTTTAATGGTAAGTGCTGCCACCATACGGAAATATTTTCAAAATATGTCCGGCAAAAATAAGTAAGTGACTTTGCCAAGAAGTGTTGCCCATAGTGTGAGCAAAACCTAATCACAGAAGTCAGTAAGTGATGTTACAAATCTTTGCCTATTCTATTATAATCTTAGGAGCACTTACATTTATTTTGACTGTGAAAAAGAGTAATTTATCCTTATAATATCACTTACAAGTTTTTACCAGACGAAGATATTGACCAAGTGATGACAGATATCAAAAAATATCATTTTACGAAAAAATGTAGTTACCAACTTCTGCTAGCAACCCGACGTAATGTGTTATAAGGAATTATTTTCCATTCAACTCGCTCTACGCGAGATATCTTATACAGCTTTTATATTATAAAAATAATTCAGGTAAAAATGATTATGTAAATAAATATATCTGCTCAATATTGCTGCATCGACTTTGACATCACTTGATGTAGCAAGTATTGAGTTTGTATAACTATATAGTGTATACTGAAACACATCTGTTTTCATATCTCGTTAAATCAATTAAATATTTACAATATGAAAACATACCATACCAACATAAACATAACAGATGATTACCATGTGTGCTTCAGTAAACATAGATTAATATATTTTTAAATTTTTGGTATAATCATTCTTGTATACAACTAGACACTTTAGTTATTATTTTCATATTTTTATGACACAGAGTCATGAGTAAGTTGAATAATAAAAACATTATTTCAACGTTTAGTGCCAAACTAACCTTCGCAACCAATGCAAAATATTATATCTAGTATAAGTTAAGTTAATCAAGTATGTATTTAAAATAATAATCTAATATAGGATAATTTACTATAGCGTACTGTGATACTTATACCAGCAGCTTATTAATTACATACATCCATATTTTTTTGTAGATGAAGTTTATACTTCAAACAAATAATTACTTATATCAATATTTCCTAAACATTTTAAACATTGAAAACAAGTAGGTTTAAAATAAATTAAACACTCAGTTATTTTTTATTATTATTATTTATATAACAGAATACAGGTGTGTATCACAAAATAAGGTGATTCAATTATCTTTTGTTTAAAAACAAGTTATATATCATGCTATTTCTATAGAACTTGGCAACTTTTAACACAGCCAATGTTTGGTTATTGGTTAATATAAGGATGTATATATAAGTAAAATTATGTTTAAAAACTTCCAATGCGTTCACAAATTTATGGAGATGTTATTCATAAAAATACCTTCACACATATACTATATATTTCTGAACGCATAGGAACAAAATATTTTGCAATGATGTCAAGTATAGAATATATTATATTTTAGTAACTCATTATATTTTCACATGATCTCACATCGCATCAGGAAGCCTATTGCAATTCAAGACGCTTTTAACAGCGACTACCATCATTTATTAAAAAACCCAGGCACTGACACAATGTGACGTCATAAGTTAAATTTTCCTTTGTCTTGTCCGACACGCTACACTCAAAAAATATCTTTTGGAATCCCTACCAAATATTTTTCATATCGTTTAGCAACTGGGGGGAAGGTATGTGGTGGTACCTACATTCGACATGAATTGAACAGCCCAAAAGGTATTTTCTGAGAAGGCAACACCGTTGATGACAGATACGGATGACTTGCGTTTTACGGCAAGCTCCGATTTTATTCCCGCTGGAGACTCGCCTTCCGTTGGTCGTTCTGTGTAGCTTTCAATTATTGTAATTTACTAATTAAATATTGTCGCAAGTAAACTTAAATATATAATGCAATTTTATACAGCCTGATACTAAGTGCTTTTATTTCCCTCCTGTGATAGAGAGTTAAATATCGTAATGGTAGTAACACCCATACGATACAAGAGCATCTCGTCACGTTTGCATAAAAGTATTACGTGATGGGGTTGAAAAGGCGCTGCAAAAGAAATGCAGGGGAGAGACGCAAGAACGGGCGAGCTACGAGCTTTTAAAGGCCGGCCGGGGTTGCGCCTGTAGCTGTAGCAAGGAGCAGCATTTGGAAATCAAATGGCAGGTCTTACTTCGTAGGGGGGGGGGGGGGGGGTTTATCACAGTTTTGCTAAGTGACCAGGAGGTATGGTATTACAAAGTGTTGCATTTTGCTGGGTTTTATACAATGACTTAAACAAGAAGAGAAAAAAAAAAAAAAAAAAAAAAATTAATACAGTAGGTATAACGGTTCGCATGTCATCCGAAAATGACTGAAAACACAACGAAAAAAAAGTAAAGTACTAGGAAAATAGATGTGTAGCAGAGGAATTAGCAATAACGTTTACATAAGCTTAACTAGATAAAGATAGGAGAGATAGGCTGATGATGTCCAACTTCCGATAAAACGCAGATTAAAGGTATCATATGTTGAGGGGAGTAACGCCGTACGGCTATGAAAAGTGGAACAAAATTAACCAAGAAAGTAGGTACCTACTTCAAATAATGTATAGGTACATTAGCTTAACTAGATAAAGAAGGAGAGATAAGACGATGATGCCCAACATCCGATAAGACGCAGATTAAAGATATCATATTTTGAGGGGAGTAGCGCCATACGTCTATAAAAGGTGAAACAAAATTAATCAAGAGAGTCCAATTTCCGATAAGACGTAGGTTAAAGGTATCATATTTTGAGGGGAGGAGCGCTGTACGTCAATAAAAAGTGTAACAAAATTAACCAAGAGAAATTAATGATATCCAACCTTCGATAATTATTAGTGAGAAAGGGTTTTACGTTATTAGGGGAGATAGTCCTTCAATGATGCATCCAATATCAAATCGCCGGGGTGATAATATTGATGTTAGTCAACCTTCAATTGGGATTGAACGTTTGGTAAATTGGATACCGTACGATTAGTTTAAAAATTATGCAATCGGACCAGCGTTGAGTAGTTCTGTTTACCAGAGTAAACATAGATAATCTACCCTAATCGTTATATTGAATAGAGATAGTTTAACAAAAAAAAAGGGGCACCAACAAACGATAGAAAAAAGGGTCCCTTTCATTTTGAGGGTAGATCATTTAAACATTTAACGCTCAGTGTGAAGAACAAAAAAAAAGGGAGGTCATTAAACCGAGTGCCGACTAGCGGGGATATGTGTCAAATAGGTTTGTGCGTTTAACGTAACGGTAAATTGAAACCCTTCCTACAGCCGGTCATCACAAGAAGTGGGTGACAGTCGGAATAAAAGCATTATTTTGAAACGTAATTTCAAAATAATCTGTACAGGATTAAACGAAATTAGTTTAACTAAATAGTTCAAAGAAACAGAATCTGTTGAGAAACAAAATACATGCAGAATAAACATTAGTGACGTGAACCGGATTAGGCGTGAAGACAATAAAACCAAATTAAAGATAGGAGAGGTAGGTAAAATGTTAGGCAACCTCCGATAAGTATAGGGAATAAAAGGTGTTCCGATGTGAGGGGAGGAAGTCGGTTCTTGATGGCAAATTAAATTTTTAAAAATAAATTGTTTGCTAATATTCAACCCGACTTACAGAATAAACGTATCCAAAATGTTTAATTCTAATAATGCACTAGATTTAAAGGATTACAATAATAATTACGTATTCAAACGTATGAATCTGGAAAAAAAAATGACTAGGTATTGTAGACAGTTGATTTCTCAGCAGTTAAAAATTTATAGATGATATTGGTCCCCAGTACCAAATTGTTAATTTTAGAACAACGGTCAGGTCCATTTTGGGCAAAGTTCCTTTAACGAAAAAACAAACAAAAAAATAAGGAAAGGTCGGTCACACTCGTATAATTACGGTAGGGATATTTATGGGGAAAAAAAATGCAGACGGATCTTCGAGACGGCCATTATGTGAAACCGAAAGTACCGATTAAGGAGAGACGTACCGACTTAAGCGATCTATGCTAGGAGATACTTGCCATTTTGTAAGGGAAGTTGTATGGGTGAAACGTCACCTGATCGCCTCTTAAAACCAGATAACAGCGACTAAGCAAATACAGTTTCAACAGTGTTTTGAAAACAGGGGAACATAGACGGAGCAAGTTTACGAGTGATAGCCGTATTACCGTTAACAACGACAGGGCCGAATTGGGGAAAAACACTTAGGGTTATTTTATAGAGAAAAATACATTATGAGTTTAGACACAGTGAGATGTGGAGCATTGGAACATTTATAATGTTTAGTAGTAGATTGTGGAAGGGTTTACAAATTACGCAAACAGAGTTTATTGTGAAGCGGTGGGTATTTAAAATCAGCGTAAATAGGTGATAAAGTTAGGCAGAAATTAAAATTTGGATTGATTGGTTTAGAGACAATAATAGATAACTAACTGCTCACATACTATATTGTCGGCTTATGTGGGGAGTACAATGGGAGACAGCGAGGGTACCATGACTAGGTACCGTTGTAGGTGGTAACCGGGACAAATTCCTGGAAATATGTAGGCGTAACGCAAGGTACATTGACCGTAGTTTCAACATTAGACAAACATTGGGCAAGGCCGACGTAGAAACGGAATAGGGAAGGGATGCGATGACGTACAGGACAGGGCCGGATTAGGAAATATTCATCATTACAATTTTGAAAAAAAAAAAGGCACAAAGATTTTAGGCGAGTCCAAACGGGCTGACTACTGCTGAAGTTCTGGAACAAAATAGGTGATTGTAGTTTGGATTTCTATCTACCTCCACTATTTTTTTCCATAAAGGGGAGACTGTGATGATCTCGCCTTTGGGCCTACGAAATAATTCTTTTAAAATTGAGAGATCAATTTAGAATTATATTTAATTTTTGTAACATGGAATGGTTTCAGCATACGATTCTCTGTTTCAATTCATGGGGGTGATTTATGGGTCCTTACCACTAAATAACCACATGTGTTTGCGTAGCTCAAGTGCACGCGAGCCCCGGCAAAGGCCATTCTTCACAAAACTAAGAAGGGACACAGAATAACATTTAGAGGGATTTTTTCAGGTTCATTATCAAGTCAGGGGCGGCCGATGGATATTTGCCCGAGTGGTGACTGACTTTAAAGCGAGCAGATTGGATTTACGAAACAATTATATGGTGAATTTTCTATGGCAGTAGGAAGGTGAAAACTAGGCAATAAGGATTGATCGTTGGTGCATTTAAATATACTAGAGCGACGCGCCGATTAGGAGTTAAGATATTTAACATATTTGTCGAAATAGGATTGCAGAATTCGTTAAATAGTGACGCACGCGGAAAGAACGAAAACGTGTACAGACAATGCTTATATAATGTTATTATATAACCAATAAAGTCGACGCAAGTAATGAGAAAGAGTATTAGATTGAAGTACGCCACTGAGCTCTTCTTTTAAGCGTTATTGGGATAATTTATGACTCCGGCGCAGACAAAATTAGTTTGTATTCTGTTATCTAAAGGTTACACACAAAAAAATAGCAAACATGAAAGTTGCACTGATTTCTTGGAATTTGGGACCTAATGTGACAGAACACTATTAAAACGATTGAAATATGCATATTGGGAGATGTGTTTATCACTTAAGATTTGAAGAAGTGGCGAATATATTATTGAAACCACACAAGTAGATGGGTGGGAGTCAGCTGCAGAGAGTTGGACGAAAAGACAGTCAGGGAAGGAACCTGGAGGCGCGCGGACGGGATAAAAAATCATCGAGTTTTGATAAACGCCAGAGTAATAATTTGGTGCGCGTAAACCGGGAATAATTCAGATAGTAATATATAATAATAAAGACAGTCGGGGAGAGATTCTGGAGACGCACGGGCTAGCGAAAAATCATCGAGGTTGAATACACGATAGAATAATAACTCTGTGCGCGTAAACCGGGAATAATTCATAAAATTAAAGGATAATAGTTCACGCGATTGAGGGGAGACAAGATTTGGAAGGAGTCCACGCGAATAAGGAAGTCAGAGATTGCGGCTTGAGAGTTCATATCTGTGACGTTAAATTATATAATTTGTAAATTGAAGCGGTCAATTATCAATACGGGACGTGCTTTCTGGGGCGTTTATCAGGGTCAGGAAAAATTTTACAACGAATCGACGCGAGAATTGTGTTTGACGGCTGCATCTTGGAATAAATAACTGCATGACGGGTTGTGGTTTAGAAATGCTTGTTTGAGTTAAATATTAGAGTAGTGAATTGATTTGTGAAATTATTTTGTGCAACATGGCGAATTTGGTAAGTTTGAAAAATTGAATTAATTATTAACAACATTGATGTTTGGATTTCGTACAAAGCAGGGTTAAAACAATAGAATCATCATTACTCCACGAGTATTTTAATTGTTTATAATTGTTTCGTCTAGCTTGTATTTTTCTAGATTTTAAATTTGTATTATAGTTATATAGCGCCCTTGAGGTGATTTTCCATAAAAGCGGTGCTATGTGGATCGTTCAAATATTAGTATTATTATTATAGCTACTTTGATGAGGCCTTTAATAAGGAACCATGTCATCTAAGTCGGATGCTTTAATCGGAAAATTATAACGGTAATATTTAAAGAGCTATCGGATAATTACTGGTAATGGTAAAAAAGGAGCGTTCCCTCCGTAAGTCGATCCGGAGCTGCCTGATGTTGACCGGCGACGATTCTTGAGACAATACCGTTGTAAGATAATAATTTGGGGTTCAATGAACTAAAATACTATTTGAAGCACAAAAGACACTTTCGGGCAATAAATCTTAGACGAGAGACTTCATTTAAAAGACGGGATTTTGAAACCACGAAACAATAATAAAATCCTTTAAAAGTGCTTTGTTGGTGATCTAGAAAACTAGGTTACTGGGTATTCTCCAATACATACAATACATGTCGAAATGAGATCCCTGAGGCGAATGTGTGGCAAAACCATGTATGATCGTGTGAGAAATGTGGATATCCGCAAAGAATGCAAGGCTGATGTAAGCATAATGAGTAAGATTAAGAAAGGGACCCTCAGATGGTTTGGACATGTAGAGCGAATGAAAGAAGAAAATAATGTGAGAAGAATATATGACGCAAATGTGAATGGAAGAAGAAGTAGGGGACGCCCGAGGAAGACATGGCACGATCAAGTGAATCAGATACTTGAGTCGGGCCATGTCAAAAGTCGGAATAATAGAAGAGTATGTATGAGACGATGTATGAATGTGAGTGAAGCAAAGACTGTGTGCCAAGACCGAGTTGTTTGGCGGTCCGTCCTCTCTGCCTACCCCTGCGGGGAAACGGCGTGATGGTTAGTTAGTTAGTTAGTTAGTCATAACGGGTAACAAAATACATAGGTATAGAATGTAGGTATAAATTAATGTGTAACGCGCCTTTGAGGTGTTAATTATTATTTACGAGTTTCGTAATAATAATTTTAAACGTAGCTAGGGGACTATATTCAGGAAGGTTTTTTTTTGAAAAGGCATTAGGTAATATAACAGTTTATGGAAGGTGCGTAGCATGGGCATCTTTGCTTTGCTTAACAAAATCTGACATAATTAAATTCCCACTCCAAAAAAATTTCCCATATCTTATTCCAAAATTTAGGTATCACGACAAGTCTACTACATAGGACTATACATAAAATTATCGTATAATCCTCACTTTTTGGTTTACGCTTAGGTAGGTATATTTCATTCGATATTCGATTTAGCAAAACCTTTCACATTGTCGGTTGAATGAAGCCGTCAGTAGGTATTCATATTTTAAGCGTAATGCGTTATATCCACCTACATAAGTAGCAAAAGTTCTCTTAACTCCCTCACACTAGGAATAGGGATCATCCAGCATCAGGGTGGGAATGTACTCTGGACGAAAGAGCAGCCGGGGAAATAGAAGGGAGGGAAACCAGATTCACGACCTGGTGCCTTTCATTCTTGGACCCAGCACCCTGGAAGCCGAGCCTAACCTTCCTTCTTTGAGCTGATATTTGAGTTTGAGCCTGGGGTACGCCTATCGTAGAGCATATGCCCGTGACAAATATAGGGGAAGGACCCAAGTTACGCTTGTGTATGTTATGCGAGGGGACGTATTTTTCATTCAAATCAAATACCGATGATCATCGCGATTGCAGGCTGGCGCATGTTTCTGTACCGTGCTTAGAAAAAAACGTAATCAATATTTCTACTGGTTCGACGTTTCTTTGTTGGAATCCAGATAAGTTTTCTTAACTCCCTCACACTAGGAATAGGGATCATCCAGCATCAGGGTGGGAATGTACTCTGGACGAAAGGGCAGCCGGGGAAATAGAAGGGAGGGAAGCCAGATTCACGACCTGGTGCCTTTCATTCTTGGACCCAGCACCCTGGACGCCGAGCTTGACATTCCTTCTTTGAGCTGATTTTTGAGCTTGAGGTTGGGGTACGCCTATCGTAGAGCATATGCCCGTAACACATATAGGGGAAGGTCCCAAGTTACGCTTGTGTATGTTATGCGAGAGGACGTATTTTTCATTCAAATCAAATACCGATGACCATCGCGATTGCAGGCTGGCGCATGTTTTGTAGCGCGCCTAGGAAAAACGTAATCATTATTTCTACTGGTTCGAGGCGGCGTGCTGGACGGAGAACGGGACTATTGAGGACATGAGTGACTGCCAAGGCGAGGATCGGTGACATCAAAATCTTCCTTAATTAAATTCATACATCGCCAGATCAGAGGAGAGAGCGGCCCCACCGATCTCCTGACATTGCCGATTGTCTAATCAACTTCGGTTTAATGTTTATGCCGATGCTTTAGGAGTTAATGGAACTCAAGTCATCGGCATGCTGAAGAACTTCAACATCATCATCAATCCAGAGTAGGATGTCACGTTCCAAAACCTCGTGCCACCCACACATTTCCTGAACAGTTCCTGACATCGGCTATCACACCATTAATCGGAGCAGACCCTCATATCAAACGGTATGAGATGACCTCTCATCATCATCATCAACATATTTTAATTTGGCGGCTTATTGGTCGATATTATTCCCATTACCACTCTATGATCCAGAAACACACATCAAACCCTCTCCTGACAGGAGGCAAAACATGTCGATTTTCATTCGTCGCTTGCGACCTTAACATTCTCCGGAGGCGTTGGAATTGGAAGCTGATTCGGCGGTCTATGACCATCACCTTATCAGTTGGGCTATGGAGGAGTCCAATTACTTAAACAGCACATGTTCTGTCTCATGTTAATCCAAAATACCTACCCGTAGAATCAAATTAACAAAATAAAACAAGCTAGCTAACTAACAAACTGCATCTAGCACTGTAAGTGTAGAATTATTGCACTCCGTACTGCTTGAGTGTAAATCTTTTGTTAGAATATACATAAATGTCAAATTATTTTCATGATAGCATTTTATACAGCCGCAGAGAGTACGCGACATCGCATCGAAAGGTAGGATCTTCTCAATTCGCCGTTTGAATGTAAATTTATATATTAGATGCTAGGAGGGAAAATGCAGATTAATTCAATAAAAATAGTCGTCGATGAGCGTAGGTGTATAACAGGTGCTAGGGGAGGAAGCTGAACGAATATAGATAGATAATTAGTTAATTTTCAAGCTAGTCAGACGCAGTCATTGTTATTCGAAGCCTTGCAAATTGTAACACGCCATATCTAAAAGAACAAGGGTTTACCACAAATAAATTATTAATTAAATTGGATTAACTATACCAAACCACTAAAACAAAAAAGTACACAACGTTGTGGGGTTAATTACAATTGATTAATTAAGAGCATCTCGTCACGTTTGCATAAAAGTATTACGTGATGGGGTTGAAAAGGCGCTGCAAAAGAAATGCAGGGGAGAGACGCGAGAACGGGCGAGCTACGAGCTTTTAAAGGCCGGCCGGGGTTGCGCCTGTAGCTGTAGCAAGGAGCAGCATTTGGAAATCAAATGGCAGGTCTTACTTCGTAGGGGGGGGGGGGGGTTTATCACATCGTATATCCTTTTTTGAGGCTCTTGTGTCATGTATCTGAGTTTCATTAGGAGATTTTCTGTTTTTAAAATGATGTATAAGAATATTCTTGGCATATATTTGTTTTAAATTAAGAATGTCAAAACACTTAAAAATATCTTTTGAGGGGGTTCTGATGGGTAATTTTAGTATGGTTTTTATAATGCTCTTCTGAGCAATATCTAAGTGGTTAATATGATTGGCTGTAGCAGATCCCCATACTAGAATTCCGTACTCAAGACGGGAATGACATAAGGCATAAAATACTTTTTTTATGTCTTTCCTAGGTTTTTGAAGAAATACACAAGTCTCGTGAGCTTTTTAGTGATTCCATTTATGTGTATGTCCCATCTAAGGTTTTCGTCTATTTCCACTCCTAGATATTTAATACTTTTTGCCTTTGTTATAATAGGGCAAGAGCAATGTGACTTATTATTTTGACACTCGTGCAATTTGAGAGTGTATTCTTTACCCGGTTGACCTCTCGAGTTTATTGAAAAGGCTAGATAATTAGTTTTAATTACATTGAGCGTAAGAGAGTTCATCCGAAGCCAATTTTGAAGTACAGTTAGTCCATGTTCAGCCTCTTTATAAGTGTCCATCCAGTCCTTTTCGTGGAATAACATAACAGTATCATCGGCAAAACTAATTATGTTTCCATTGATGGGAAGTTTGGTAATTTCATTTATGTAGATGAGAAATAAGATTGGTCCCAAGACACTTCCTTGAGGGACGCCGTAGTTTATTGGAAGAGGATTGCTTTTTTGTTGACCTATTTGTACTTGTTGTGTTCGTCCTGTCAAGTACGTCATCAGTAAATTTAGTGGAGTGCCAGATTAACCCTGCGCCACAAAGAGAAACGTTTACCGTTTGTTGTTATTGTGTTATTATTTATTATTCATTTAGTAGGCGGCTGGCGGTGGCAAAACGAAGATTCCAGAACCGCTTATTGTGAAAGGCATAACAATTAAATTATAATTATTTAACTGGCCAAATTTGTTTTATGGGAACCACCAAAAATTTAAGGCACCGGCCGCGCCTGGTGATAACGACTGCGTTGAAATAAAAAGAAATATAAAAAATTCGATATTAATTTTCAATGTAAAAGCTTTAAAATCAACAAGGAACATTTTTTCATTAATTTGAATCATAATTTTTTAATAATAAACTTTAAAAAAAATTTAACCAATTTCTATCAAACTTATAATAGAGAAGTCCAGTCCAATTTTTTTAATTTTTTTTATGAATAATGACCTTTTAACTTAAATAACTGCATTTTTTTTTTTTTAGAGTTCGTTTTAATAGTTAAAATAATTGTCAAAGTTTCAATTTTTCAAGGTCCCTCAAAAACCCGCCAAATTTAAGATGTATTTTGTGACGTCATCAACAGTTCACCTACTTAATAACGATACGCATTTTATGATTTTCATGTTGGTCTCCCTGAATCTCACATAGATCTATCTGCGCAGGCGCCGCACAATGGTTTTACTAGTATGGGAGAGTTGGAAATAATTCGAAATTTCAAATTGCAGGGATCACTAAATTTTGTTTCTATATCTTGACACCACATACAGCGCATCTTTCCCCGTACCACCAAACTCATCAAAATGTTTCGTCACTGCGTAACACGTCAGCAAAGAATGACTTCCCGAGCAGTCAGGACGTTTGTGTGAAAATGCAACGTTTGTTATATAACATTTAGGGACTAATAACTTTTTACACCGCTTGCTGGCAATCTTTTTTCAACATGGATCCAATACCTTTGGGTGTGTACTAAAGATGTACAGTATTTTTTTCATATATGTATTTAATATGACAAATTAAAGATATCTTCTTATATTATAATCAATAATTATCAGCCTGAAACACTCATCTACATTGAAAAAATCTTCCGAGAAAAGATACTGGCCGCCAACGGGAAATTCCAACTTCCCGTAGATGAGTGTTTCAGGCTTATAATTATTGATTATAATATTTGTTATCTACCCTTTGTGCTATGCATAAAAATCTTGTTTAAACGTTAGTTTATCAATTAAAAATAATAAAGATATCTTTTTTAAAAAACATCTCGTGAATTAAAAAAAAATACGACGATTTCTGAAATAGTTAAGGTTTTAGTTTAATATTCCGTAATAAAAAAAAAATCTTACCTATTTTTGCGTCTCTACGGCCCAGTAATTTTTACGTAATTTACTTACTGTAAAATTTGAGTGCTTCGTAAATATCATTATTGTCACAGGTTTGGTTTCAAAGGATTTTTTCTTCAGACAAAAGGAGTTATTTGACATAGTAATGAACTCAAAGTGTCAACAGATGGAAAAAGATTTTTATATTTGAAAAAAAAAACTTATAAAACTCACCAATTGCCTTAAAGAGGGGTTGGTTAAACTCTGTAAAAAGATCGCGGGCTTCAAATTTTGCTTTAAAAAAAGATGGAAAATTGCTCGTCGAGATGAAGCTAGATTTATGATGGAAAATAAAAAAAAGTGACTTGAGACTCCGATTGGTTTTATATTGCACGCGATTTTCCCTAAAAACGGCACGTCGTGGTCAAAAACACAATTTGAATGTAGTTCTGACCGATCCAAGCGCTTGAAAACCGAAGATCTTCGGAAAAGTGCACCACTTTCTCATTTGGCGTTTGAGAAAGAGGTGAACTTTTCGGTCAATCAGTTGCATCAAAATTCATCTTTTAAAGGCGCTCATCTTTTAACAGACAAGTGTACAAAAAATTTGAAGATAATCGCTCTTCTTAAAAACAGATGTTCATTGGGACGTGAGAGGATGCGATTATTCTAGTATTTTTATATCTTCAAGTGTACCTACATATGCGATTAGTTTGCAGGAAGTCTGACTATTGTAGCAGAATCCTTGCCTATCATTCACCAGATATTGCCGCCCGATTAAGATAATCATAAGAAGCTCCGGAAGCTCGGAAGAAAGATTTTTTTAAATATCGCGAAAACTATTCTAGAAAATGTTCTAGTGAGAAATTTAATGAGGATGTTCTTAATTTAATGTTAGTTATATCTGATCCTGTCATAACTAGTTACAGGTAACCCCCAAATAAACAATTAAATCGTTTTCCTAAAGAAGTTTTCGATTTATTATTTCCTCCGGATATTCATTATACAAGGTGTCCGGAAACTCGTAGTACAAGCGGGAAACTGGGGATTCCCCATCACATTTGGAGTCGATTTTGTGGTATAACTTTTTTTGATTTGAGCTTTCGTTTTCGAGAAAATCGAGTCAGAAGTTGATTTTTTTTTTGGTCAAATTCTTGTTAATTATTACCGACGATCATAGTACCTAACTAATAAAAACAATTTAAAAGAAAACCAAACAAAGAAATCGGTATTTAAAGCATAATTTTGAAATTGCCCATCAATTAATTCAACATAAAAATAAAAAGTTCGCTCGTTCCACGGTTCAAACACAGCTGTGCACAGCTGTTACTACATATTCGCAGCTTCTGTTAAAATAACAATGCAAAATTAGCTCTATCTCTTTCTACGCTAGGTACAATCAACACGTGAAAGAAGAGACGAGATAGCGTTTTCGATATTTCGTAAACAGGTACCATACGGACGAACTAATAATTAAAGGGCTCTTCACACGGCACTGCATGCAGGGAATCTGCCGCAGAGTTCCTGCAAATTGGGTGGTTAGTAGTCAGAACCGCCTGCCGTATTATTATTTACCCTCTTCGAATTCTCTGTCGTGTCAGCCGCAGAGGGTCCGCCTCCAACTTGCGACCAATCTGCCGGAATGAACATGTTACGACACGTCGTTGGCAGCGACTTGTACCAGAACAGCGATTAGGATATAAATATTATTATTTTACTCATCATGCATTGAAAAGGAAAAAGAAGTTTGGGTAGAAATTTTTGATTTATACAAGGACCTTCGATGCTTGTGTGATATTTCCCACAAAAATTATTTGCGGCGAGATCTAAACCATAGATTCTCAACGTGGGCGATAAGGGGGCGACAATTCAGGGGGCGGTACAATTAAAGGAGAAAATTGACGGCGTTTCAGACTTTCAGGGGGGCGGTAGGAGACCCAGATAAACCCATCGCACCCTATCCCATTAGGGGCCATCCATTCACAAAAATAATTTCCCTATCCCATTACGCCCCCTCCGTTGCGGCAAATGTAGCCCCATCGTGATATCCCGTTACGCCCCCTTCGTCGTGGTGATGGTGGTGTACCGTTACGCCCCCTCCGTTATGGCAAATGTTACCCTGTCGTGGTATCCCATTACGCCCCCTATTGCTGTTTCGGATAGGGGGCGCTAGGATAAAATTATTCCTAAAGTGGGTGGTGGGCAAAAAAAGGTTGAGAATCTATGATATAGGTTCTCTACGTGGGCGAAAACGCCCCCTTGGGGACTTTTCAGACCTTCAGTTGGGCGATAGAATACGAGGAGGGAATTGGGGGGCGTTTCAGACTTTCAGGGGGGGGGGGGGGGGGTAGGAGACCCAGAAAAACCCATCTCACCCTATCCCATTAGGGGCCATCCATTCACAAAAATAATTTCCCGATCCTATTAGGCCCCCTCCGTTGCGGCAAATTTAGCCCCATCGTGATATCCCGTTACGCCCCCTTTGTCGTGGTGGCGGTGTACCCAGGTGTAGGGGGACCCAGAGGAACCCATCCCACCCTATCCCATTAGGGGCCATCCATTCACTAAAATAATTTCCCTATCCCATTACGCTCCCTCCGTTGCGGCAAATGTAGCTCCATCGTGATATCCCGTTACGCCCCCTTCGTCGTGGTGGTGGTGGTGTACCGTTACGCCTCCTCCGTTGTGGCAAATGTAACCATGTCATGGTATCCCATTACGCCCCCTATGGCTGTTTCGGATAGGGGGCACTAGAAATAAAAATATTCTCAAAGTGGGCGGTGGGAAAAAAAGGTTGAGAATCTGTGATCTAAACGGTGCGGTGTTATAAACATACAACACCACTTTTTAAATTCGAACCTAAAAGTTAACCTCAAAATAATAAAATATGTACACTTTTAAGAAACTTAAGTTTCTGACCACAATCTGAAAAAAAATTGTGAAATTGTGGGAATTTTTGAATTAATTTTATGCAAGAAACGACATAAAATGAGTGGTTAATAATGTTTATAATAAATTTGCCTAATAAAATATGCGTGTATTTTTATTTTTTTTTCATTATCGGTAATTTTAGTTAGAAAAATACGTAAGGTGGAACATTTTAAATTTTTTTTCATTTAAATTGTTCCATATTGTACCAACCTTTTCTCATTTTTTCCATTGTTACCGTTGTCTATGTTTATTATTAGTCTATGTCTGTTATTTTTCCTTGACATCATGTTCTATGTCTATTATTTAAAAATTAGTATTATTAAAACCCCGAAGAAATAAGCGTTGCTTACGAAACATTCGGTTTTTATAAACAATAAAAATGGTAAAAACTAAGTAATTTATTCATTTGGACTTTTTTTATTTGTCAGGGTGTAACAGCACGTACCCGAGGAGATTTTAACCAGAGATACCCGAGCTTATTTGGAGTAAAAAAAATTATAGTCATTTTGAAATTTAAAGTCATTAAAGTCAGTCAGCGAGCGCTCCGAACACGTACGCACAGCGCAAAAAACTAAGAACTCTCTGCAAATTTGGTATATTATATTTATTATATATTAATATTATTAATATAATAATATTAATATATAATAATATTTTTAATAATATTTATTTAATAATATATATTTATATATATAATAAATTTATGGATATATTAATATTATTAATATAATTTAATTTAATACAGAATATTTCTTATTCAAACAGTTAACGAACACCTTGACGTACCAAATGCACAACGAATATATGCCAAAAATATATTATTGTAGAAAGCAATCACTTTGTGGTTTGACATATTTAATAAAATAAAATAATGTTTTGTTTAAAGCCACGAGTTTTATTAATTTTATGAACCGACCGGTTTCGCTTTACTCAAGCATCATCAGGGTACAAATTAATACTAAACAAAAAGTCATAATGTGTGCTTATATAAAACAAAATATAGAGGGAGACAAAATTTAGAGAGAGACAAAATATAGAGGGAGACAACATGATACAAATATAACAAACACATCGACGGTCATAAAATACATTAACCTAAGTTCGCAAGTAATGGAAAAAAACCGAAAGATAATTATGTGACTAATGGGTTACAGTAATAAATTTGGAGGAACAAAGCATCAACTGACATAGTGGTAAGGAGCACTGGGAATTTTTTTAATTAAGGGTTTATTGGAAACAGACCTAATATTGGACTACTTGATATGTCTAATTGATTATTAAGTATATGACTTTTGGTTTTTACAGCTTTTTTAATTTCTAGTGCCTCTAAATTGTTAAGTCTGTTACCATGTCCGTTTTTATGTAAGATTTTAGCACCGGTGCTATGACAAAACGTATGATCTTTATCGATCAAATGGTTGGCGAATTCTGAAAAACCGTTATTATTGAAGCAACGAAGATGCTCCTTTATCCTAATATTAACATTACGTGTTGTCTTACCGATATAAAAAGCCGAACAATTATTACAATTATTAAATTAAGAGAGGATCTAAAATGTGCATACAAACGACGTCATAATATTAAACTTAATTTAAAACTATTACATACTGAACTAGTGTATGAGTTGCACCCTGTCGAGTGGGACTTATTCGACGACAAAGTTCGATCCCTAGTTTCAGTTAAATCCTTCAATAAACAGTGTAAATAGTCCGGATATTAATAATAGTAACCCGGAGCCGGTCCATACATTTTTTGACCGTGTACAGAATCTGTCTTCTGTACATTTTCTTCCTGAGGAGATGTCCCTATTGGCAAAGGGATTAAAATATAACCTTAAATACTCTAATAATAACTTTAATGCTGCAATAGAAGAGGTCGCGGTGGATATAGACACAGCTCTATGTAATAAACCAAAAAAATTCTATTACAAAAGTGCTGAAACTTTACAAAAACTAATACCTAAATTTAAACCTAACCCAAATCCGGAGTTGACAATAATGAAGAATATTCGTGCCAAACTAGCAGAAGAAGATTTGATCCTCACGAAAGCGGACAAGGGGAATACAGTCATCGTAATTCCTCGAAGTGATTATAATATTAAAGTAGCGGACGTCATCGACAGTGACAATTTTGTAATACTTGCCAAAGACCCAACCAATAAGTTCCAAGAAAATGTGAAACAAACCCTTCAAACATGTAAAACTAAAATATTTCAAGATGAATCATATCACAAAGTTAAATTTTTAACTAAAAATCCCAAAACTCCTAAATTATATGGGTTCCTTAAAATACACAAGATTAATTACCCCATCAGGCCAGTGGTTTCATGTTGCAATGCCCCAAATTTTAAAATATCATCCGTTATTACTAATGTGTTTCAAAATACCAATGTTTTTTTCTCCGAAACATACCCTTAAAAACTCTTTTTCATTAGTAGAAGAATTGAAAGATATGATTCTCCCTAGTAATTCTAAATTAATTTCTTTTGACGTTGTCAATTTATTTCAATAAACCCAATTATTTGTTCCCATAGAAGAGAGTAAATGTTTAATTTCTTATTTACTAAATAGTTCGGACCTCTCTACAGATTTTAAAAAAGATTTAACTTCCTTGTTTAATATTTGCCTGAATCAAAATTATTTTCAATTCAATAATGTTATATATTAGCAACGAGACGGCCTGGCTATGGGCAGCCCTACCAGTCCTCTGATTGCTGATATATTCATGGATAGCCTAGAGCAGGGCTTCCCAAACTTTTTTCAACTGTGACGCCCTTGGGAAGTTGCCATATTTTGGCGACGCCCCCCACCCCCCCCCCCCCCCCCGGTAACTAAAAATCTAAGCCCCCCGCCGCTCATTTGTACCAAGCGTAGTATTTTAGAGCCCCCCCCCCCCCTCCTGAACGGGTCACGTAGTATGGGTACGTTACCTAATAACAATTTGTCAGAAAAACTCCAAATAATATCTAAATTTTTTATTAGAAAATAAAGAACACTACATAAAAACAAAAATGGAAGCAAACAAAAAAGATAAAAAAGCATTTTTTTTTTGGTATTAATAAGAAGGGTGTGCTTGCTTTTCTGAACATAGTTTCTCAAAACGAGGTTTAGCACTAGCCCCCGCTCCCACCGGCAGCCGCATCATCACAATGTGCGTGGCGCTCACTTGAGTCGGTCCGCGGTCGCGTCAACATAGACAGCCAACCTATTAGCGTCTCCCACACGCACACTTCAGAGCGACCGAGTCCCGCGCCACTTCAGGCGCAGAAAAGTAAAGACCGATAGGTTTACAGCGCAGTTCACTGTGAGACTTTTCTGCGCGGCGGCCTGAAGTGGCGCGGGACTCAGTCGCTCCAAAGTGTGCGTGTGGAAGACGCTATAAATATTGCCTCACGACGCCCCTGGGATGATCCCGCGGCGCCCCGGGGCGTCGCGACTCACAGTTTGGGAAGCCCTGGCCTAGAGAATAAAATTCTATCTAGTACCTCACCTCTTATTAAAAATCTTTTGTACTGGAAAAGATACGTTGATGATGTGTTTTGTATATGGACAGGGACTGAGCGTCAACTGAATTCCTTCCTCAATCTTATAAACTCTTTTCATAATCAGATTAAATTCACATTAGAGATAGGCAAAAACTCAACCTTAAATTTTTTAGACCTTACCTTATCCATCATTAATAAAAAAATTGATTTTAACATATTTCGTAAACCCTCCTATACTGACATTGTAATACACAGCACCTCTAATCACCCGATTTCACATAAGCACTCCGCATTCCATTCAATGGTTCATCGTTTAGTCACAATTCCAATGTCCGATACTAATTTTGCTAATGAACTTAAATTAATAAAAAAAATAGCGGTAAATAATGGCTATGAACCATAATTTATTGATTTAATTTTAAATAAAAAACTAAAACAAATAGCCATTAATCAATTCTTATTCGCTAGTCCTTGTCCTCAAATCAATGATAATAATATTAATTATCAATGGCGGCGAATTTTATTCATTAATAATTTTTCTACTTTAAGTGTTAAAAACCTTCCTTCTGAAGTTAGACCTGCCTTTTATACGAATAACAATCTAGGTAAATTTCTAATTAATTCTAAAGATAAGGACAACAAATTAAGTCATTCGGGAATATATAAATTAAATTGTAATAATTGTTCGGCTTTTTATATCGGTAAGACAACACGTAATGTTAATATTAGGATAAAGGAGCATCTTCGTTGCTTCAATAATAACGGTTTTTCAGAATTCGCCAACCATTTGATCGATAAAGATCATACGTTTTGTCATAGCACCGGTGCTAAAATCTTACATAAAAACGGACATGGTAACAGACTTAACAATTTAGAGGCACTAGAAATTAAAAAAGCTGTAAAAACCAAAAGTCATATACTTAATAATCAATTAGACATATCAAGTAGTCCAATATTAGGTCTGTTTCCAATAAACCCTTAATTAAAAAAATTCCCAGTGCTCCTTACCACTATGTCAGTTGATGCTTTGTTCCTCCAAATTTATTACTGTAACCCATTAGTCACATAATTATCTTTCGGTTTTTTTCCATTACTTGCGAACTTAGGTTAATGTATTTTATGACCGTCGATGTGTTTGTTATATTTGTATCATGTTGTCTCCCTCTATATTTTGTCTCTCTCTAAATTTTGTCTCCCTCTATATTTTGTTTTATATAAGCACACATTATGACTTTTTGTTTAGTATTAATTTGTACCCTGATGATGCTTGAGTAAAGCGAAACCGGTCGGTTCATAAAATTAATAAAACTCGTGGTTTTAAACAAAACATTATTTTATTTTATCAAAAATATATTATTGAAGCTATTCAAAAATACTGAATCCTCTACTAGACAGCGTATCCATCACACTTGATTGAATAAAAATGACATAAAAACATTCCAAGTTATAAAACCACATTCGGACAAAGAAACTAGACGTATTTTGCAAATAAACTCCATAACATTCTTCCCCAAGACATAAAACTAATAAAAAAAATAATGAGTAAAAATCAAGAATAAAAATATTGCTGAAAGATGTCAATGAAAACACCCTAATGAAGACACTAAAAACGACACAGAAGACAAATGAACTATAATTAAACAATTTTAGTCCACCTAGGCACAGGAACCCCTAGTGAGGAGGACTAAGAAATACAATATTTTTACCTTACATAACCATTATATTTTGTATACTTATTGAATTATATAATATAGTCGCTTAAATAATAAAAAAATCTGACACGCCTCATCACAGCTCACAATATACACTTCGGTTATAATACATACATAATATATGTACGTGTCTATGTATATAACTGCGCAGGTAACAAAGTAGTGTGTGCCTATATTCAGAGCGGTGGTTCATTTTTCTAATCGATCACAGGATTTACGAGAATACTTCCATAATTCTCTATGAGTCGAAACCATAGGTAGGTATAATGCTTTGCAAATTTTACTATGGACAATTTCATTTAGAAAATTTCAACCACATCAAAAGCAATAGTTCGTTCTACAGCATGTTAAGCGGGGACGCGTTTGTGTCATATTATTGTCGATAAAATTTGTTTAACCACTCCGATACGTAAGGGAATATACACAATAATATAATGATGGCAGTCAACGCGTATGTTTCCACAGAAATCGTTATAACTGCGTTATTATTCTAGTGACATCCCTAAAACAAAAAGTAGAAGGTCCATAATAAATCAAGCTGCACATCTCTATTAAAGTTGTCCATAGAAATTAGTACTGGGCGTTGACGATAATTCCATCCAATGCCAACGTCGTTATCGTTCAACTATTGAAAATAACGTCGACGTTGACGCAACTATAGAATAGACACGCCGCAAGCCAGTACAATCAAACATCAAACTAAGCGCATAGGAGATCGACACGATACTAAAAAACAAACAAAAAATAGATCAAAATCGTATTAGGGAATTCCTTTTAACGGGTGGTTCCCCGGATCATTGATGTATTATTATTATCTCTATGCCCCTCACACGTAATAATAATCCTAAATAATGTTGAAAGTTGAAACTTTTGGAAGACGTTGGTTTCGGTGTTGAAAACATTCAAACAAAAAGGGTTAAGAGTTTGCACTTCCTGAACAACATTACTCGATATTTCAAATGGTCTTTTGGTAATGTACATACCTACTGCACGTTTTTTTTTATTTACCCATCCAATACGGCCGAAACTCAGCGCCAGGGGACAATCAAATTTATCAACGACCAGCAAAAAATAACCTATTGATAATTAGTAATATTAAAGACATTGAAGATATATTTTGCTTGTCTATCTACTACACTATATAAAGAGGTAATGTTTGTTTGTTTGTTTGCATCGAATAGGCTCCGAAACTACTGAACCGATTCGAAAAATTCTTTCGCTGTTGGGAAGCTACACTATCCTTGGGTGACATAGGCTATATTATATATTTTTTTTAAATAGGCGTCCTTGCTAAAACTTCAATAATGTAACCCAGGGTGTAAAAAAATTACCTAAAATATTCTTTAAATCGCGTGCGCTGCGAAAACTATTGATGATAGAATAAAATAATCTTCTACGACTTTATAGAACACATCATTATTTACAAAAAAGGTCTTAACAGCATATGTCTAACTATTATGGTTATGCCACAATAGGTATTCTTTTATTTTTAAAATTTAATTTAAATGTCGCCGCTTGAAAAGGCTCTTTATTTGTATCTTGGTTTTAATCCTTATCAAAATAAATTACTTTATATTCAAGACAGCTTCAATACCTTTATTTAACTTTTTGAATTTTTCAATTCGAATATTTAATAAAAAAGATATCACGAGTTTAAAATTGTTAGTATTAGAAAAAAGTTTCGGCTACGGGCCGGGCGGGAGAGGAGTCAAGAAATGAAGTTCAGGGCGGTTGGCGGGACGGGGGAGCGGGAGAGCGGTGGCGGAGAAGGTGGAAGGGGAACGCACGGGAAAGGACATGTAAGGAGTAACATTTTATTTATTTGAATATGGCATATATTATAAAAGAAAGTCCAAAAAAACGGGCAGCTCGCAAAAACTCAGAAACGAGTCCCGAGTCGATCAAGGGAGTTATATGGTGTGGTAGATCTCTATCCCCCCTAGGGAATAAGGGTATCCATTTTTACCTAAAGGGCGTGCTTTTAAAGATATAAGGGCTGAAAGTTTCGCCCTCTTGAATTTTCTAGAACAGTCTTCCGGAAAGTTCTAGAAGGTTCCATAGAGCTGTAGAAAGTTGTGGAAGGAGTGGCGGAGTATGTCGTGGAATGATCAGGAATAGGGAATCAGGAAAATCATTGTGCAACATTCCAGAACACTATCTTATTGTCCTGAGTGAAGCCGGGTAACCTAGCTAGTCACTGATAAATTTGCTTGTTGCTCGGCGCTATCGATCGGCTGTGTCAGATAGGAAAATCCAAAAAAAGTGTAGTATGTAGGTACATTACCAAAATACCATTTCAAATTAGGTATAATATCGTTGATGAAGTGTGATCTCTTGACCCTTTTGATTTAACATTCCAACACCGTTGAAAACAATAGCTGTTAGGCGGCCGACATTGATAATGATGGTTGTATAAAAATTGTCAATAGGTTATTTTTTTTTAATAAAAAGACAAATAACTTTGTTTACATCACTTTTATTGGTTCACAATCAACATGTTTCGTAAACAATGTTTACTTCATCAGGATCAAACGTATACTAAAATTAAAAATTAAATATAGATGACACATGGAAGGAAAGGGTAGGAGGGAGGTGGAGGGGTAAGAGTGGGGAAAGTTTATCAATTAGGGATTTCAAAGCCATTAGCAGGGAAAGACCGGTTAAGTGGGAAGAGGTTCAAAAGAGGGTTTATAAAAATTTGCTGCTTATTAATTATGTCTGCTTTATTATTTACATTTTTTCTAATTTCTAAAATCTCTAAATTATTTATCTGTGATGCCTTATAGCCTGTATGTAATATTTTAAGTCCATGGTTTTTATCAAAATTATGATTATTTTTTATTAAATGATCTGCGAATTCAGACTCGCTGTTGCCATTTAATGCCCTGAGATGTTCTTTAACCCTTACTTCAAAGTTTCTATTTGTTCTACCTATATAAAAGCTATTACAATATTTACCATCGAGTTTATAAACGCCCGATTTTTTTGTTTTGATGTCGCTGTCTTTGTTATTGAGGATGAATTTTTTTAAATTTGTTACTTGTGTAAAATGCAGGTTGTATATTACTGGGAATATTTTTGCTAGTTATTTTTTTGCTTGTCGTTGATAAATTTGATTGTCCCCCGGTATTGGATGGGAAAATAAAAAAAAACGTGCAGTAGGTATGTACATTACCAAAAATATCGAGTAATGTTGAAATATCGAGTAATGTTGAAATATCGAGTAATGTTGTTCACGAAGTGCAAACTCTTAACCCTTTTTATTTATTAGGCCGTTGAATCTTCAACTGCGTTGAATAATATTTGCATGTAGGTATTATATTTCAACTATTGGTGCTAATTATTATCAACAGCGTTAGACATTGAAACAATATAACTATTGTTTGCAACGGCTAGTTATATTTTGATTCAGTACTAACAGAAATACATAAAAAGACCTATTCTGTCAGATACACGGTAGATACAGATTTTACCTGCCAAATCGCCTACGCCCCGTTAGACATTGTTATTTTTTTATTAAATATTCTTGTATAAAATGATAAAAGAGTGAGGTGACTAAATTGTTTATTTTACATTTATACGATAGAATATTTTTTTTTTTACATAATCTGTGATTTTAGTACCATTTTCACATAAAAATATTATGTGAGTAATTTTCACATTTCTTTTATGTTTGCATTTAAATTTTAATATTTACAAATGTTAATATTTATTTGTAATATAACAATTTGAAAGCGTATTTCGTAACCTTTCAAAAACAGTTTTTAGTATTCGGCTACGTTCAGAAATGTTTCATTTATGGAGCTTTAATTGTGAAGTGGAAATAACACAAAGTTTTTGTAAATCTGACATTTCGTTTAAGATGAAAAACTTGCATATTTGCCATAGATCAGAGCGGTTAATTTAACTTGTACTCTTTTTCATTCAATGCTTCGCTCAGCATCGACCAACGACAGCAGAACAACATAAACATGCAGACATGTTGTGACAGTACACTTTGTTTCATAACTGCCATTATTAATTCAAGTCTGAAAAGTTTAAGACTAACCTGAATATGCTCCTTGATGATTTCATCAGCTTCCGCTCCCAAGACTTTGAGGTTATCGGCACTCGGATTGCAAAGGAAGATGCCGACGGGTGATCGCGCCACGGCCCCGGTAGGGTCCTCGTTGTTGGAGTAGGAGGACAGATTGATGGCCTCGTCATTGTCATCGTACGCCGTTCCATCGTGCGCGCCGGCGAGCGGGTCTTCCTTCACATCGTCGCTGCACGAGGACGCACCGGAGTCGGAGCCACCGTCCGATTCTGATTCTAACAGAAAAATCCATTTATTAATATTTTGAATTGTATTTCATGTAACACTAGCTTTTACTCGCGGCTTCGCTCGCATGGTATTAGGCGGAAATAACACTCATTCATTAATTCGTGCATTAACCCTCGACCTCGCGTGGGGTCTTTAAAAGCCGAGGTTTCACAGAAATGCTAATTATGTACATTTTAAATGTTCCCAATGATTCCTTACTTTAGGTAGCTTCCTAAAAGGGACTATACTTGACGCTAGCGCCGCCGACATTCAGTCTGCACATGTGCGATGTGAGGTACAGACTAGGGATGTTATGGAGATCCGTAACTGTATCCGAAACTATCGGATATCCGAAATAAAAAAAATATCCGTATCCGTAACCGAAACCGATATAAAAGTTGCGGATAGTTTCGGATAAAGGCGGAGTCTAAATGACATGGCCGAGCCGTCATTTGTCATAAAAGCCGCGCGTGACTGATTGTAAAAACAAATGTAACTAGAAATAAAAGTCAAATCTTGCCACTTGTATTTTACTATTATAATTTTAAAATTCTTTTATCCGTAACAGAAATTATCCGAAACTAGCGGATAATGCGAAATAATTTCATATCCGTAACCGTATCCGAAACCGGTATAATATTATTCCTATATCCGTATCCGTATCCAGATCCGAAATTGCATATCCATAACATCCCTAGTACAGACTTATGTTTCGGCGTGAGGCTCAAAAAAATCAACAAAATACAATGAAAAACCAAGTTTATATGTTTTTTCAATGTATTTTGTTGATTTTTTTTTTGTTTTGTAATAATAAGTCTGTATCAATCTCAAATAACAAGGAACTCCAGTGAAAACTATTATGGCTTTAAAAAAATATGTTCATATTGTTAGCTGCATATTTAAATATTGCCGCTCATCTGCCGCCAGAGGTACTGCTATCGCCTCTGGGGGCCAACAA
This sequence comes from Limnephilus lunatus, assembly GCA_917563855.2. Lineage (NCBI taxonomy): Eukaryota > Metazoa > Arthropoda > Insecta > Trichoptera > Limnephilidae > Limnephilus > Limnephilus lunatus. The sequence continues at coordinate 1,675,333 of CAKJTF020000010.1, forward strand.
GGAAACTACACCAGCTATTGCGGTCGGTAAAGAAGGGACGCTTCCTGGCTGGCGGGAATGGAGAAGACCTACCCCCCTGCGGACAGCCAACGGCTGGATTTACAAATGGCGGAACACGGAATATAATCTTGCTGATTCTTGAATGTTGTTATTGTCAATTAACGTGGAGACAATATATTTCATCATAAATATTAACTTAGCGTTTTATTATTGCTAACATCAGAAGTGGGATTCGTAAAAGCAAGTGTTAATTGGCTTTTGTTTCGTTCACCTGACAAAAACTCGTGTTTTGTATACAAACGGCGTCCATCATGGCGTCTCTCGAGTTTGTTTATGTTTGATGCCGGTGATTTAAATGACAATCTGTGTATCGGACTTCTGAAAATATGTGAAATGTTTGGACTACTGTTGTGAATTTACGTAAAAATGCCGCGTAATTACAGTGATGACAGATGCATTGATGCCCGATATCGGAGGAGTGCGTGGATCGTGTTTCCGCCGAAAGGACGCATTGAAAATTTTAATTTGGTTCTTGAAAACTCATTTGTGGTTCAATGGGTTTGTCAAAAAGACCTTTCCCTTTCGTGTTTATCATCGTGAGCCTAATTTGGTGATCGAAGACATTTGTCCAAAATGCCAACAACGGCTGTCAAATAAAGTCGCTAGCATTATGCTGAGCGCATAAACTGAAATACATGGTGAATCAGAGAAGCTGACTTCAGGTCCAGAAGATAGCAGATGGATATGATCATATGATCTTTTGATGGCAATTGGTGAAATCTTCGGAACTTCAAAATGTTACAAAATTACGTTGCTGAAAGTTTACGCGGCGATGACAAAATCTGATCTTGGTAGCCGTCTAGCTGACAAAAAGGGATCAATATGGTGATTTGCTTTTGAGTATGGACATCGCAGATGCCTTATTGCAATAACTAAAAGGAAATATGTTTGCGAAAATTAAAGCCCGTTTATGTATGGCGAAAAGAAGTTGTAATCATGTTGAATTACAATTATGCCGACTGTCTGTGTCAAAACCTAGTACCTATTATGGTTCGAAGATATTTGAAATGGTTTGGAATTAATCGAAATGATTCAAAGTGGTTTGAAATGATTCGGAGATAATCAAAATGATTCGATGTTGAATGGTTCGAAGATATTCTAAATGGTGAACCCCTAGAAATGTCAGGTGTGGCGTTCTTTGGATTCTTCATGATGAGATTGGACATCGAGGTGTTAATCAAACACTGGCTGCCGTCCGGGACAAATACTGGTTTCCATGGAAGAGGAATGTTATCACAAAATATGTGAAAAACTATTTTGCCCGGGATTTTTAGAAAATGGAGATGTCTTTTGCAGTTGCGTTGAGCAGGTAGATCAATTTACTATGATCTTTCGTGAAGAGCGTGGACGGAATGCTGCGTGTTATTACTCTCCAGGATGGCTTCATGAAAAAAACTGCCGATTAGAGGCAGAGGCAGAAACAAGCACGAAAGTTGTCATCATGACAATTTTGGCGATGGCGTACCTTTTTGGGGTGCCACGGGTGCTTTTGATGAATATCAAAAGCGGCAGATGGAACGGTTCATCTCGAACCGATTCATAAACTCACAGGTTGGTGAGTGGCAGGACCTTATGGTCATACGTGCTGAGACACGGGTGCTTTTGATGAATATCAAAAGCGGCAAATGGAACGGTTCATCTCGAACCGATTCATAAACTCACAGGTTGGTGAGTGGCAGGACCTTATGGTCTTACGTGCTGAAACACGGGTGCTTTTGATGAATATCAAAAGCGGCAGATGAAACGGTTCATCTCGAACCGATTCATAAACTCACAGGTTGGTGAGTGGCAGGACCTTATGGTCATACGTGCTGAGACACGGGTGCTTTTGATGAATATCAAAAGCGGCAGATGGAACGGTTCATCTCGAACCGATTCATAAACTCACAGGTTGGTGAGTGGCAGGACCTTATGGTCGTACGTGCTGAAACACGGGTGCTTTTGATGAATATCAAAAGCGGCAAATGAAACGGTTCATCTCGAACCGATTCATAAACTCACAGGTTGGTGAGTAGCAGGACCTTATGGTCTTACGTGCTGAGGCACGGGTGCTTTTGATGAATATCAAAAGCGGCAAATGAAACGGTTCATCTCGAACCGATTCATAAACTCACAGGTTAGTGAGTAGCAGGACCTTATGGTCTTACGTGCTGAGGCACGGGTTTTTGATGAATATCAAAGGCGGCAGATGAAACGGTTCAACTCGAACCGATTCATGCTTTTTGATGCAGATCAAAGGCGGCAGATGAAACAATTCAATGCAAAACGGTTATTTAAACCTTCGTATCGCGTTGGCGATACAGTTTTAATACGGATTTCTGGGGGAAATCCGGGGTACAGAAAGTTGAAAGGTCGGTTTCGGAGTTTGCCTTATAAGGTGGTAGAAGTCTTGCCGAACGATCGTTTTGACGTGTACAAAAGTCGAAAGGTCGGTTTCGGAGCTTGCCTTATAAGGTGGTAGAAGTCTTGCCGAAGGATCGTTTTGACGTGGTGGGTACCAGACCCAATGGCAGCACTCACAGAGTGATGGTCGCATATGAAAATATGAGGAATTGACCAAATGAACAAATTTCTGCAATGTTCAGGAAGGGCGAGCAGGGTAATCTGTTTGTCAGTACCATTGTGGGGTTGAAAAAGTTTCAATCCCTCTAATATTTTTTTTTCTTTTCTTTTAGCTTCCTGCTTTGAGGTCAAAGCAGTGGTCAGTATGGCCGTGTTAGCTGCATATTTAAATATTGCCGCTCATCTGCCGCCAGAGGTACTGCTATCGCCTCTGGTGGCCAACAAGGAAACTACACCAGCTATTGCGGTCGGTAAAGAAGGGACGCTTCCTGGCTGGCGGGAATGGAGAAGACCTACCCCCCTGCGGACAGCCAACGGCTGGATTTACAAATGGCGGAACACGGAATATAATCTTGCTGATTCTTGAATGTTGTTATTGTCAGTTATCGTGGAGACAATATATTTCATCATAAATATTAACTTAGCGTTTTATTATTGCTAACAATATAGACCAATAAACGCTGATTCTGAATATATAAATTTTAATAAATAATATTAAACGTACATTTTTTAAAAAAATATTAAAAAGTGCATTTTTAATATTCCCAATAAAACACAGCGTCAAGTTGGTATGCTGTGTAATGCTCTGTGGTGACGTCACGATGGTAATCACTATACCTCACATAAATAAACCAGGTACGTCGTTTGTATGGGAATTTAGGTATGACACAAACGAATGTTCTACATATTTATTATTTTTGAAGATGTCTTAAAGCATATACCTTTATAGAAACTAAATAGAATTGCCTTTTAGATTTTTGTATCTGACATATACGATCGCGTTTGAAAATTGCAGTATTTTATGTTTCAAAATTAAAAAATTAAAAAAAAACAGCTGACTGTAAACATAATCTATTAAATGGTCGAAAAATTTAGGAAAATTCAAAATTAAAAAAGTACAGCCCTCTTACTTTATGAATTTGGAATAAAACTGTCACTTCACTTTTTATCTAGTTCATACAATTAAAAAGGATAAAAAAATATTTTAATGATTCCGAAAAAATAACTGAAAAAATAACTGAAAAAATATGACATCTTGGACTCGGTTTTACGCAATTTAATGGGTTGATTTCTCTATTTTGTGTTTATTTACACATGCATAAGGCTTTTACATTATTAAATAATATTACTTTTATAGAAGTTTTATTAAATTCACGCGGAAAAGTCATTAAAAAAAATTTCAGGCGTAACCTAAAATCTTTTGTAAAACGAAAATAAATCACCAACAAAACACTATTTAGGACTAAAACTGAAAAAAAAATTAACGCTAGCATTGGTAATTATGTTGAATTACACACCATTTCCGGCAATGACGTAATTGCGAAAACAACCGTCAAACTTCTGGGAGTTTATCTGGATTCAGACCTTTCATTGAAAAGTCAGGTGAATAGGACCGTTAGCACAGGGTTCTTCTACTTAAGACAACTTAAGTCAGTTCGTAGGAACCTTTCGACAGAAGCAACTAAGCTTCTTGTGAATTCATATATAGTATCGCGTCTTGATTACTGCAATGGTATCTATGCAAGTCTTCCTAAATGTCAAACTGATAAACTACAATCAGTGTTCAACGCCGCAGCACGACTAATCACAGGGGTACCCAAGTTTTCGCACATTTCGGAACAACTCCGAAATCTTCACTGGTTGAAGTGTCCTGAAAGGATCCAGTATAAGTTATGCTGGATGGTGTTTAAAGCTATCAATGAAATGGCTCCACCCTATATCTCTGAACTATGCATTCCGGAAAATATAGGTCTAAGGCAGTCATCTCTTAGATCAGCGACATCGTCTGCAATTGGAAGATTGAAAGAACCCAAGCGAAATCCGAACACTAATTTTGGTGATCGCGCGTTTGGAGTATCCGGCCCTGAGGCTTGGAATAAACTTCCCATGGAATTGAGATGCATAACCAACCCGGCAGAATTTAGATCCAAACTTAAAACTCATTTTTTCAAATACTCATTTCCATAAATTCGTCATTATATTTAAACTTTGTAATTTAATTATACTCTAATAATTGTTGATGTCCACGAATATATACTATTTTATTTGCTATTCCCTACAACTACTAACGAAAAACTCAAAATGCTATTGATCTACCTACCAATGGTCTATCAGTGGTAACCTAACACCTCAATCCGTTTAATGTTGATCGATGAGTCATCATAATGCGGTAAAGATCGGCGATTAATTTCATTAATTTATTTAAGATATCCATACATTTTCGTAAATCCGATAAATTTTGCATCCATGTCCTTAAATAGTAATATGTATTATCTAAAAACTTCCTTCTTCTTCTGGCGCTGTGGAGTGATTCTGGCGAATGTATGATATTTATAAGATGTTTTCAAGTATTTTTAAATGTAAATAAATATGTTAGTTATAAATCTAAAGTCATAATTGTAAATATATATGTCATTGAGCTCAGTTTTAGGTCAGCTTTTATATGTCTTTTATATGGCTTAGTCATAAGTCACTAGCAATAAGACTTAGATGTAAGTCACTAGTTATAATTGTAATTCTTAGTTGTAAGCCAGTAATATTATTTTTTATGTATTTATTTGTACAGCGCCCTTGAGGTTATTTTTTTTTCGAAAACGGCGCTATATAAATTAGCCAAATATTATTATTATTATTAATATCACAGTGAATTGATCATTTAAACGAAAATTATCTTAAAAAACATAAAATTAACTGCAAGCGTAATTCATCATGTCATTTTGTACTTGATCTCGCTATACAAGATGGCTACAACAAGATGGCCGGCGGCGCACAGTGGTTCCGAATACCCCAAAAGTTGGAAACAATTCACAGGCAGGATTAACGAGGAAAAAAAGTGATATTATTTTTCGGTATGGTTACAAAAAATAAGAATATTTGATTTAAGAGGAATATAAACGCTAGAAATATTTCGATTCTTGTGTTTTATTAAATCTAAAACCGAGCGCCGGGTACCGTCATATTTTGGACTGATTTGCACGAGGCAAGTAATTTGAAATAAATACTGTTGCTATGACGTGGTGCTTGCAATACGTAAGAAGCGCCCAGCGAAATCTCCGTTCGCCGATGCTTCTACACATACCTTGTTACCCGGTGGATGAATACCGTCAATTCTATTTTACCAGCAGCGGCCAAGGCGGGAGCGGATCGAGAATCCTCAAACTATGGGGAATGCTAATAAAAGTAAATGTTTATAAAATTTGAATTGATTTTATTTATTTACAATCTAAAAAATTTTATGAAAGTGAATTATTAATACATATTATTTTAAATACATATAAGTATTAATAAAAAGGAACTTGATTCAAGTTAAATATAATATGTATATATGTTAACAAAATGTAACTAATACGTACTTTTATAAAACTAGGTATAGGTATGTACTTTTATCAAATTTACATACACTTTCAAAATACCCAAATTACATATACTCAAATTTCCACATCTAAAATTTTTGTAAAATTCATTTACAAAAATAAAATTTTTGGAAACAAATCAATAAACCAATCTCAGTATTAGAAATGATGACGGAACAACTCACAGCTAGGTTTAAAAATATTCTACATTTGATACATCAGTTTATTGAAACATACACTTAAAAAAAACGGTGAAAATAAATAACTTGCATCCTCATATGCTGAATTTATCCTAAAAGAGCATAATTAAAACGAATGCAATATAATATTTTAAAATAATAAGTAAAATTTCGACCCATGGTAGAGGGGAAAGGCTGCCAGCTAGCGATCCGGAGATTGCGGGTCTTAGTATTAGACATTATCAAGGAAGAGTTCCCAGCTACATGTATTAATAAAAAGAAACTTGATTAAGTGAAATGTAATATATATATATATATATACGTAACTAATACATACTAATAAACTAATGTAAATGTAACTAATATATACTTTTACAAAATTTGGTATATGTACTTTTATCAAATATACATACACTTTTATCAAATTTCCGCATTTAAAATTTTTGTAAAATTCATTTACAAATAAAACTTTTGGAAACAAATCAACAAACCAATTTCAGTATTAGAAATTATGACGGAACAACTCACAGCTAGGTTTAAAAATATTGTACATTAGATACATCAATTTATGGATACACACACTTAAAAAAAACGGTGAAAACAAATAACTTGCATCTACCTATGCTGAATTTATCCTAAAAGAGCATAATTAAAACAAATACAATATATATCGCGGGTTCAAACCCCGGCAAACAAATCTTAGTACTAGACATTATCAAGGAACAGCTCCCAGCTTCATATATTAATAAAAATAAACTTGATTAAGTGAAATATAATATGTATATATATTAACAAAATGTAACTAATACATACTTTAACAAAACTAGGAATATATACTTATATCAAATTCACATACACTTTTATCAAATTTCCGCATTTAAAATTTTTGTAAAATTCATTTACAACTAAAATTTTTGCAAATAAATCAACAAACCAATCTCAGTATTAGAAATGATGACGGAACAACTCACAGCTAGGTTTAAAAATATTGTACATTATATACATCAATTTATGGATACACACACTTAAAAAAACGGTGAAAATAAATAATTTGTATCTACCTATTCTGAATTTATCCTAAAAGAGCATAATTTAAACAAATACAATATATCGCGGGTTCAAACCCCGGCAAGCAAATCTCAGTATTAGACATTTTCAAGGAACAGCTCACAGCTACATATATTTAAAAATTATTCTTTTAAAATATTAATCCTACCGATAATGAATTTAAGCATTATATTCGTCAACCTAAAATTTCTCAAATGATATAACATTCTGAACATCAAAAGAGTTGAAATCAGGAATAGTTGATGCTGACTCATTTTGAGCTCACGCTGTTTGAGAACCAAAAATGCTCGCTGTAACAACGAATTCGCTACGTATATTGCAAGTAAAAAACTTCGAAAACACGGGCACAGATCCCACGTCCGTTTCTGGCCACGGCTCGCGGCATTATGGTGGAATACAAGCGTTGGGCGCAGATCGTATGAATTAGTACGGTTCTAAAAATTTGACGTAAGCGCCAAAGCGGTTTTTATTTTTTTTGTGCATAATTTTATAAGAACGAAAAAAAGTTAGAACGTAGAAAACGTCAAAAATAGTCTAAGCCATAAAGGGGTATTTTTTAAAAATTGTTACTTACATTACTTCATAGTAAAGTCATGAAAAAACTTTTTTTTTAGTGGTTTACGCTTATTTTTTTTGTTACGTAAATAATAATTTTATTGTAATTCTGTTACGTAGAAAATGTAGTTTAAGCTTCAATTTATCCGTAGCATATTTTTTTATATTCGTACTGTAAACCGATTCGTTGTAAAGATTAATCTAAATAGTGATTTCACGTATAGCTTCATCTTAAGTAAGTTTTACTGGATTTTATTAACGATTTCTGGATTTTATTAAAAAGATTTTTTTTTTTTTTAAATCTTAAAATTGAAATTATTTATGTCCAGATCCATGTGAAAATAAAGGCCGAGTTATGTTTAATTTTGCTTTTCAACATTCTGATGCAGACTATGAACAATCTTCATCATCGTCGGTGCCAAAGATATTTCGGTGTCCGAAAACTCGTAGTACAAGCGGAAAACTGGTGAACCTACATCACATAGAGAACCCAAATAAACATAAAGTTTTTCTATTTAAGCATTTTTACATTTAAAATTTAAAAAAAAAATAATAAATGAATTTTTTCGGCTACTTTAGGGTTTAAATTTGTAACGGACGGCGGGCAAAAATGTATTGTATTTGAAAGCAACACGAACGATTTTCAGCAACATTTCAGTGTACACGCTACTTGACTTAGTACTGGACCAATTCGAACAATCCTTGTGAGAGAAATTATTAGCATAGGTGTTAACCTACTTACATTATGTGGAAATGTTCCGAGGAAAGGTAATCCAAAAACTTAAAACACTGCACATCACAAAAAATACATTAATACGTCATAATTATTCTGCGTTGGTATTATTCCATTGTAATACACAATAATTAATCACTTTAAAATATGAAAATGACACAAATAATTCACAAACACACTTTGTTTAAAGTTTAATTAACAGAACGGTTAAAAGATGCCAACGACCTCAATCCAACGCGTGACAGCGGGAACGAAAACTAACCTTGAACTTGCCCAAACAAAGCAAGGAAGTACGTGAACGGCCATGTTTTAAGGGCATTCCTCACGGCCCGATTTGTAGACACTTCAAGCAAGGCACTGCAAGTAGGACCTCATGCAAGCAGGCACTCATGCAAGCAGAGGGGTGTCACATTATCACTTCGATTTGTGTTTCGCGTACTTTCGTTTTTTCGCGAACGGTCATACTTTCGCGCACTTTCGTTTTGTACTTTTCGCGAACTTTCGTTTTGTATTTTCCGCGAACTGTCATTTTGTGGTGACTTACGACTCGTTTCACTATTTCGCGGCCCGAATTGTTCCGAGGTAGCAAAGGTTTGCTCGCGACGTGGTCTAGACCTCGCGGGGTCGACCATTCCCGATTTGGAGATGGCGTTCGCGACGGTTTTCAGGAAGGCGGCAAACTGGCAGATGGTGGCAGGCACTTCGTAATGCCGCACTTCCATCAGCCACGCCAACCGCATCGTGCATGGCATCTTTCCCGCGATGTCGCTGAGGAGCGCCGGGTTGGTGAGATATCCCTCATTGTTTAGGGAGCGGAGTGAAGCCACCAGGTTTTGCACAGTCCCCGAGAAGTCTGCTATGTCTTCTAGTGATGCCTCTGCCGTCATGTGTGGAAGCTTCTTGGCTTTGTCCAACATCAGGGCAGCCAGTGAATTCGTCCCTCCGTAGCGCTGCTCCAGCACGGCCAGTATCTCTGGCACTTGGGTAGGGTCCATCAGGAGGGGGCCCACAGCTTCGCGGGCCTTTCCCTTGAGGGCTCGCTGAAGTCGGATGAGGTTCTCGCTGCTGGTCATCCGGCAGGTTGAGGTTGACTGGGTGAACTGTGCCCTCCAGGTGGGCCACTCCAGCGGGTCACCAGAGAAGGTGGGCAGATCCTTGGCCATTGACTGCCTGGCGATGAGTGCTGCCATCCGGGGGTCATCCTCAATTGTGGGATGAGGGCTGTCCTGAGCCCTTGAAGCTCTTATGGCCTCCGTGAGCGCGCAGGTGAACTGAGCCATCGGGTTATCCGCTTGGTGGATCCAGGCGCTGGTGTGGCGGGCCGTCTCGTCCGCACTTGGTTGTGGAGGAAACATCGGCAGGCCGGAGCTCGGGCTGGAAGCGGGCAGATGCTGGTCATCAGTTTGTGCTGGCGCTCGGTACTCCTGTTCGCGCAGTGGTACCGGCGGCACATGTGTAGATGGCCCAGGATGTGTCCACTGCGAGTATGAGGCTGGATCCCCGTGATTGTAGTAAGGGGGTGGTGGCACAGGGGCTGCTGGCCCTGGCTGTGCTGATGATGCATAGGGTCCGACAGGTTTCTCCGGTACGGCTTCTCGTTGCCTCTGGTTGAGCAGAGGTACGGGCGGTACGGGGCCGGAAGGTCCAGGTTGCATCCATCCAAGGCTCCCATCATAGTGAGGGGGCTGCGGCGCGGGGCCTCCAGGCCCTGGCTGCGCCAGTGATGCGTACCTCTGGTCTACCAGAGGCACAGGTCCGACGGGCATCTCTCGTACGGCTTCTCGTTGCCTTGTATTGTGCAGAGGCAAGGGCGGTACGGGGCCGGAAGGTCCATGCTGCATCCATCCGGGGCCCCCATCAGAGTGAGGGGGCTGCGGCGCGGGGCCTCCAGGCCCTTGCTGCGCCAGTGAGGGGTGCCTCTGGTCTACCAGAGACACAGGTCCACCGGGCATCTCTCGTACAGCTTCTTGTTGCCTTGTATTGTGCAGAGGCAAGGGCGGTACGGGGCCGGAAGGTCCAGGGTGCATCCATGATGTTTGTGGTTGCCAAGGTTCTCCTTGGTCCGGATGTCCATGGCTGGTTGGCTCCGAAGCAGTACTCGCTGCGATGAGTTGTGCCAGCCCTGCGGCACCGGGTTGTGCCAGCCCTGCAGCACTGGGTTGTGCCAGCCCTGCGGCGCCGGGTTGTGCGGGCCCTGTCGCATCTGGTGCAGGCCCTACACGGGTTTGTGGTTGAAGGGCTGCCATCAGCCGTTCAATCTGCTTGTTTTGGTGGCGAAGCTGTCGTCGCAGTTGGCGCACCGTGTCCTCGGTAGATGTAGAGGGCGGTGGCTCGTCATCGCTGTCTGCGGAGCCTGTCTCAGGAGTGGTGCTGGGCGAGGGCCGGGGCGTGGCATCAGATATGTCATCAGGCATGTCCAGGACTTCAGGACCAGCGTCCGGGGCAGTAGGTAGCTCAGCAGCAGGGGGTGGAGGCGACCCATCTTCTTGGGCCGTCTTCTTGGATCTCAGCGAGGGTGGAGACATCCTGGCGAGGACTGTAGATCCGGCTCGAAGGACCACTTGTAACAGACGTGACGCCTTTACAAGAACTGTAAAATAGGTCCGGGTCTAAGTGCACGCTGATGAGGATGTATGATGAGTAAAATAATAAAAGCTGGCCTCCTGCACCCAGTGTCTGATGAGTGAGGGACACTGGATGTGCCTATTCTTCTGCCTGAGCCTGGCGCCTTGCGGTGTCCTGGAGTAGGGCCGGCTTGTCTGGAGGAGGTAGGCACCAGGACGGAAGACAGGCAGAAGTCGGCGGGAGGCAGCTGGTGTTGAAGAAAATACTTCTTAAGTAACAAGTAATAAAACAAGTTTTGAAGAGTCGAAGTGAACTGATTTATTTAATATCATATTGTTAAATAAACGAGTTACAGGGAAATCAATCCCTTTTTCTCGCGAACTGTGGTTTGTAGTCACCTGAAGGATGGTTTTTTTCTACCCGATGTGTGGGCTGCCTTTGGCAACATTAAGGACTTTTAAATACTAAATTTTTTGTATTTTTTTTTTTTTTTTTTTTTTTAATCGTTTGAAAGAATTTTATTTTATTATTATTTATTTTTTTTGTCTGTAGGTATTTTAGATTTTATGTAATACTATATTTTTTGTATATCTGGTTGCGCTTACTTTTCTTTTATTAGAGCCCACACATCAGGGGGGATGTGTGATGGATACAGGTAAGGGGTAGGTGGGGGGGTCGCCGGGTCTTATGTGCCCGAGACGGGAGATGCTTGGGTTCGAATTTGAAGCGAGTTTAGAGAAAAACGTCTTGGCTAAATCTACTATGTGCGTTTTTAGTGGGGGGATTTTCGTGCCTGAGTTAATTATACTATTTCGGACAAACCAAGGGCTTTTGGTATATCTTCTGAGCGCAGCGTTCTGGAATTGTTCGAGTCTCTTGGTGTTGCCTGTCCCCCAAATTGGGGAGGCGTATGTGATGGCGGGACGAATTTGGGATTTATATAAAAGGAGTTTGTTTTGGAGGGATGTTTTGGAGTTTGTATGTAGTAGTGGGTATAAAGCTCCAGAGATGCTCCTGGCTTTTGTGAGTGTATTTTTGATATGAGGTGTCCATGTGAGTTTTGTGTCTAGTGTGACTCCAAGATATTTTGCAGTATTCTGCCAAGGTATGACCTGTCCGTACATCGTCACAACACCCACCGGAGTCGAGCCGATTCTTCTTCGTGAGAAGAAGATCGCCACGCTCTTTGAGGGGTTGACGTCTATACGCCACAGGTCATAAAATTCTTGGAGGCTGTTTATATTTTCTTGTAGGCGGTGAGTAATCATCCTGGGTGAACTGTATCTGACCATTGTCGTTGTATCGTCTGCGTACAGAGCTTTCAGTGAATTATGGTCTTCTGAGAGGGGAATATCGTGTGTGTAGATATTGAAAAGGACGGGGGACAGCAAGGAGCCTTGGGGGACACCTGCTGTCATGAATCTTATTTTGGAGAGAGCACCTTTGTATTTTACTTGGAAAGTACGCCGGTGGAGAAATGATTTTAAGACACCGAGCAATTGGGGGTCGATGCCTGTGTTGTGGAGTTTGAGAAGTAGGCCGTATAAGGGGTACTTGTACCCGACAGCGTTCGGACAGAGTTTTTACAAAAAAGTGGAGGGGTTTTCGTCCTCAGACCAAATGGTATAAATAGGGCGGCCATTATGTGGGCACCCTATTTTGCCGGTGTCACCGTTGAAGGCGGTCGCTTAAAATGTGTTTTTTATAATAATTCTACAGAGTTAATTGTGTACATATGTGTTCGTTATTATACAGTAATCATGAAATAAACCAATTGTCTATTGCTAGATTTTTAGTTAGAGACGTTTAGCTCATTCTTGAGCTAAATCGCATAAAATATAAATTGATTTGCCGTTTGGCTGAATATCTGGTTATTTACAGTTACAATGTTATTTTTACGAGGTCCCCCGTAAGATGTGTTAATGAAATCTGTTTGTTTCACCATCTTACGGGGCACCTGGATTTTTAGAATCGGAAAAACGTATTTTTACCGAAATTTTTCTAAGTGTTTTTTGAGGGTCATTTATTGCCCTAGTTTGAGTAATTTAAGGGCTAGAGACTCAGGCTCTCTTTCCCTCGATGCCTTGTAGGACTGCGGAATGAAATTTCTTAGTTTCATTGTCCTACAAGGATCGTAACTAAAAATAATTAACAATATGTCAAAAAAAAAGGAAACATAAAAAATACAAGTGAAATGATAAGTTGAAAAATGTCCCTGGTGGCAACCTGAGCATGATAGCGTTTATTTGTTGCACCGGGGGCATTGTACATATAAAAACGAAAGTATTTTATTAATACAATATTACAATTAGAATAACTTTTAAATTCTAATTGGAAAACAAACATAAAAATATTTTCAACGAAAAAGATCGCTGGCGGTACGGTACTAACGAGCTCAGTGGCCAAGCGGGATTTTTGGTTTTCGAGCGAAATCCCAAAAAATGACCACTGAACTGTAGAGGATACCGCCAAGGATGTTTTTCGTTGAAAGAACATACGAGGATATGTAACACGTCCGTTACAATAATATATGTATATATATTATCTCTCTTATACTAACTCTTCGCGATCTCATTAAACACTATTATAGTATGACTTAAAATGTAGTATCATAAGACCTGTATATAAGGGAGGTGACCACACTGTATTGGGTAACTACAGACCAATTAGTATCTTGCCATCTCTAGAAAAAATTCTTGAAAAATATATTCAAATAAAATATTTAGAAGATTTTTCTATAATAGATACTAATCAATACGGTTTCCAAAAAAAAAAGAGTACAGAATTGCTGCTTCAAAAATTTGCCAACATGATAAATAATGAATTAAACTGTAAAAAACATACATTAGTCTTATTTATAGATTATTCGAAAGCTTTTGATACTATTGATCATGGTAAATTACTTAAAATACTAGAAATTATAGGAATACGAGGAAAACTACTAAAACTTTTTGAAAATTACTTAAACAACCGATGCATGAAATTAAAACTCTTAAACTCTTTAAGTAAAAAAAAGAAGTTTTTTGCCGGCGTTCCTCAAGGTTCCATATTAGGTCCAATTCTGTATATTATATATGTATCTTTTATTAAATTAATTTTTAGACATGTAAAGTACTTTGTATACGCGGATGATACTGCTTTAGTGATTTCTAGCAGTGATTTGCAAACTTGTATAGATCTTTTACAAAAAGACTACATTGAACTCTTACGGCCGCTGTTCCCAATCCTACTAATCAACTTCTAAGCTGAAATCTAAGATTCACCACTGCAATACGTAATTCCAACACACAATCATCGCTTAAGCAAGCCGGTCAGTCTAAGCCAGCCGGACAGCTGGATTAGCCCTAAGCATAAATCTAAGGAAAGGACTAGTTACAAAAAGTGTCCACAGAGTGAAAAAATACCGCGAATCAATGATCAAATGTCACTCTGACAATCGACAGACGGATTCGCGCTCCATTCAGTTTTTTGTGTTGCATTTGTTAATTTTATTATCGTTTTAATAAAATTAAAGATAAAATGAATTAAAATTTCCATTTTAAAGTTTGTTTTGCTGTCGCACGGAGAAAAAACTTACGTCGATCTGCCAAATCAAATGGGAAGTCCCGATTGTGGCATCACGTTCAAGTTGTCACTTTATTTTTAATATACGTTTGTTTAAAAAATATAAAATACCAGTTAATGAATAACGGTATTTAAAAGAAATAATGTGTATTAAGAAGAGCTAAAATAATGAACTCTTTAATATTAATTTTACATAGAAAGTTTTTAATTTGCGACAAAACTATTCATTTATATTCTTATTAAATATGTACAGGCGCAAACAATTAATTTATCTTAATATTTTAAAGCGTAGCATGCAAAAAATATTAAAAATCTAAAATAATTTGATCGGCGCCATCTGTGAATGGGTAGATTAGATTTTAAAAGATAAAATGATTGGGAACAACGCGAATCGAACGTTCCCTACAAAATGCTTAAAAATCGCTTGACTTAGCAAAAACTAAGATTTAAACTTAGATAACGATTAAAAAGTTGGGAACAGCGGCCGTTAAAGTGGTCTCATGACTCTGGCTTAATCATAAATGCCAAAAAAACTAAATTGTTACATATTAGATCCCCTAATGTTAAGGTATATATTACACCTGAAATAAAGACACATACATCAGATTGCTTACACTATGGTATTCCTGCAACGTGTACATGTGAAAATATGGAACTAGTTAAAGAATATGTTTATTTAGGTGTTATTATTGATTGCTTTTTCAAGTGGGATATACAAATAAACAAAGTTTGTGCACGACTAAGATCAATTGTAAGCAGATTGTATAAACTAAAATTTTTTGTTCCTATCTGCACACTTCGAATAATTTATTTATCTCTAGCTGAATCTGTTATAAGGTATGGAATAACAGCTTGGGGATTTTCCTGTAAAACAAATATAGATCATGTACAATCAGTGCAAAATTCATTGGTTAAATTATTAGCTGAAAAAAATTTATACAAAGAA
The DNA here is from genome assembly GCA_917563855.2 of Limnephilus lunatus. Lineage (NCBI taxonomy): Eukaryota > Metazoa > Arthropoda > Insecta > Trichoptera > Limnephilidae > Limnephilus > Limnephilus lunatus. The sequence continues at coordinate 1,690,918 of CAKJTF020000010.1, forward strand.
AGGCATAATATTCCATACTTTTATCAGAGTCTCAAAGTTCTTTCAGTCAGAGCAATTCTGTGGTACAAAATTATATTTCAGCACATAAATAATCCTTTATATATTAACAGGCTGGAACACAACCATAATACTCGTTTTAACTTTAATGAAGGGCTAATTGTACCTAAGCATACAAATAAATATGGACAAAGAACGTTAAATTACATGATTCCCAGTTGTTTAAATATGTTACCTGCTGAAATTAAAAACTGTGCCCAAAACAAACAATTGATGAATTTACTGAAGACTTGGCTTACGGAAAGAATTAATTTGTATTAGCTCACAATGACATATTATTCTAAAAACTTTAAAAATGTTATTTATGTTTTCAAAAATTTATTTTTATCTATATTTCTGTAAAAAATTAAATTTTATTTTATATAATTGTAAAAATGTAACTATTAAATCACTATAATACGATCTTTAACGTAAAGAACCCGTTAGACAAACTGCTAAAAAGTAGTTTATCGGGACTTTTTGTCTTGTATTTGTAAAGTGTATAAAAAAAAAAAAAAAAAAAATAAAAAAAAAAAAAATAAAAAGTATATAAAATATTTAAAACTGATTAAAATTACTCCAGTTACTTGGAGGCCCTTAAGTGGGTAAGCACTTTAAATTATTTTTAAAAAAAGAGTATGCTTTAGATCACACTACTAAAGTAAAACTTCACTAACTTATAAAAGAACATTTTCCTTTTTTAATGACATTGATCACCGTTCGCATCGATTACCGTTCGCATGTCATTTTTCACAACAATAACCACTTTTCGTAACGCATTCACCAGTTAACCCCCAAGTGTCGATCGTGCGTAGAGAAGTTTTACTTCAAAAAAAATAATTTCAACGTTCTTCATTGAGCAAATGAAGCTTATTTTACGTGAAGGGAAGACAAAAAAAAATATGAGAGGTGGTGCATTATTTTGAAGTATAAACAACTTCCACCAAGAAAAGATACTGTTGACGATTTTTCTACAGAAGCGATAGGTATCTACGTTGAAATTCATTAATTTTGCAGCTAAAGAGGGTTCTAAAATTACAGGTGGCGTTGAAGGAGTGGGAAATTTTCGGCAGCAGCACATATTATTTACGAACACCTCCATAAAACTTGGAACTTTTCGATGGAAAAAATATAATTCACTAGAAAAAAATACAATACAGTTTTCTGGAACCATGTAATACGGACTTCGCTGTTGCCCGAATATCGTACACAGCGAAGTAAGTCTTGCAAGCGGTCTTTAAAAAAAAGGTCCAGTTAACGCCAGCAACCGCAAGATATGCTCTTGTAACCTAGCCAGCCCTTTTTATAAATTATTCTATCTACCCGGGTGTTGATTTAATTTACTGAATCCAACAAACCTTTTGTATTCCGTCTCTTTCGAACTCGTGAGTTTTACCGTTAAATTTATGAAACGCACCTGTTTCGCAAATATGTTTCGGTTGGGTAATAAAATAAAATTTTGTATGAACGCGCGCGGGATTGTAGCAAATGTATTTTTTACGTGTTAATTTTGTAATAAAATTGTGCTTTTTTCAGCCGCATTTTAACATTATAAAAGTATAGGTATGCAAAACTATTTAAGCAGATTACTATATCTTATGTACGTTCGCAAACCAATCATTCATCCCAATATTAAAAAGCATAACGTGTTAAAAGCGTTTTATTCGACAATATTGAAAATAACGCCATCTATCGGTGTGAAGTTTCTAAATATATTTTGAGAATACCCTTAACACAAAAATAAGGATAACAACAACAATGTTATTTACATTTAAAGTAAAGGTACATACACAGTACATTATAATACAAGTGAGGGGTGACAAAGCATAACGTTTTAAGTGCCACACAAACTCAATTACGTTTTATTGTAGTAAAACGTTGTTTGTTATGGTGTTTACTTGCACTCTAAAGTTGAAGAGTCACTAACGCCCTCTAGCCTTAATATTGTGAAACAGCATGCCATAACGTTTTAAGTGTCGATTGAGCTGCAAATGTTAGTTCACTCAAAATGTCAAAAAAAAATTAAAATTCACAAGAAAACGTGTTGCCGTAGCAACATAACGTGTAGCGAAAGCAAATTGTTTTATAAAAACCTTTTAAAATAAAGATATTGAAAGCGTTTTGTGTGCAACTTACAACGTTTTGACCATAGTTAATATATGGCACTTAAACGTTTTGTTCTTTTCATTTTTTTATCATTTTTTATTTTATTATTTGCGTATTTTGATAGAACACAAAATTTGTTTAAGATTATTAAGAATAAATGATCATTTTATAATACATTTTTTAACAATTACTTTTCTTTTTATTTTTCAATTAAAAATGTTTTCTGGGTCTCCTGAAAATTTCATTTTCTGGCACTTGTAACATTATGGTTTGGCACCTCTCAAGTTATAAAGTATTTCATTTTTACATGGTTATGTTTTTACGTAAGTCCATAAATTGTCATTTTGTAGTTTCGTCTGACATGTGAACAGGTTTTAAAACTCAATTAGTGAATGAAACAAGTAATAATAATAAAAAATAAAAAAAAGGGGGGGGGGGTTAAGAGACATTTTAAAAGAGTAATTATATGCTCACTAATTGTAATTGACTGATTAAGATTTAGTGAAAGGTTAAATGTAAGTAGTTATAAAATTTATAATATGTATTTACATCACGCCAAGAAATTTAATAAATTAGTTTTGTATGTTAATAATGTAATGTAATTTTTCCTGGTGGGTATAAGTTGTGATTGCGCGAGTAATTAGTGAGTTACTTGCTGCATTAGTGTTGTTAGCTTCAAGCTTACAGCGCCCTTGAGGTGATTTTTCACAAAAACGGCGCTATATAAATCGTCCAAATATTATTATTATTTATTATTATGAAAAAGGGAAGTGTGCCTGGTACGCCTCATTGGGACATTTAAACTAATGACGGATAGCAATTCAGGACTATATGTATATTTTATTGTTTAGCAGATTATATAGAAACAAACAATTCAATACATTATTTCATTATGCATTCAATGCTGCATAGATTCTTACACCAGTTACATTTATTCACATTTTACAGTATTTTAGACAATCGTTGTAAGTAATCACGCTACAGTGTGAAGGGTCTTTTTAAGGAAAGGAAGGAGAGGAAGTTCTGGGATGGAACGAGGAATCAGGAGTGGATAGGAATCTGGGAGTCAGTGTGTTCAGGAGTGACGGACGTACGAACCCATCCCTCCCACTGCGGTGCAGGGCAATGTTCCGAGAGAGTACGGCTGTAGAAGTCGAGAGAGACCCGCACAAATATCTGCCGCTTTCTTTTTTTAAAATATATTTTTTTTCATGTAAACAACCTGTTTTTTTTTCAAATATTTTGTGTAGTACGGGGTTATGATTATGATTTCAAAACGTTGATTTTAATTGATTGACATTTGATTTTAAAAGCCGTGTTGGTTTTGGAACACATTGAAAGTCAATTTTGAACGCGCGCATAGTGTACGTCATAGGTTCTCATCGTGGGCGATAACGCCCACGGGGTGAGTGAGTGGGCAGGTAAAAAAATAGGGTCTAAAAAAGACAACAAAAAAAACAGCAAAGTAAACTTTAATATTGGTTAATTTTTGTAATTGTTATTGTAATTATTTTTACCACGTGTGCGCGAAAATTCACATTTTTCGGAAGTTCTGGAAGTGGATGAAAATTGAATCGAAAGATTCCATTATACAAGGAAGGAGGTAGTAACCCCCCCACCCCCTATTTATAAGTGTGCGGCCCGCAGTGACACCTCATATTGTCCTATGTGGCCCCTGACCGGAAAAGTGTGACAACCGCTGCCCTAGACCATTCCATCCAATCTGGCCTGCCATGCTGGTGGGCAGACGCATCAGCCTCCAAGACCTGGACAAACCTCACCTCATGAACCCGGGCAATCCTGCTAACGTAAGGAACCACTTGTGAGACCTACAGCAAAAGTGTTATCCAATAAATGGTTCGCGGGGCGGCGGTACCCATACCCGCCTCTCAAAATGTGAATGGGCTGATTTTAAGATTCGTTCATGAGTTCAACAGCTCGGCTGTGATAATATTTGCCAGCCTCTACAGCGTGGGACTCTTCAATACACACTCTTCACTCCATCCTCGCCTCAAAGAGACCAGATACATAACAACCTCAAATATGCAAGAGCCCCTGAGTGAAATTATTTCTCCAGAGCCTCATTAGTTTCATAATATATTTTTTTTTATTATAACAGCTTTTAGCTGTTTTAAATCAGTATGAAGATCAAAAACCAGAGCTTTCATCTCATACGTACTTAGTAAACATTATGTTTTTTATTTATGTAAACAAGGTTTAGACAAAGGTCAGCAAAATTCTCAATGTTGAAACGTTGATTCCAGTAGAAAACTTGTATTTTCATGCTATCCAATACAAATTCAAAGAAAACCATTGTTATTCAACGAGAGTCAAAATAAAACATATAATATTATAATCAAAATAAAAATATGCGCTTCAGTTTGACGTCTTGTCATTCAACATAACCTCAAACGAAAATATTCGTTTATCTCATCAAATACGTTTAGATCTTGATATAAATTGATGTTGTTTCAATATTGTGTTCATTCCTGTAAAGAATGAAACCAATTAATTAAGTTAATCCGCTTTTTATTTCAATATGATTAACGGTTTTTACGATACAAACATGCATGACATACCGTCCTCGGCTGTGTTCATGGAGAGCGACTTTCCAGAAAAGCCTACGCCAGTTTTCTGTTTGCCGGCATCGTCCGCGGGCTCCAGTAAACTCGATAACATGTTGGAAACGTTGTCGCCAAAAACAAGACTTGGAATATGAAAAAATAGCCGAAATTCACAAACGAAAGACGCGCGCGAAACACTCAACCATGGAAACGTTTCGATCTAGAAGTCGAGAAGCGGAATCAGTCTTTCTCAGTGTTGCCAACTCGAATTTTAAACTAGAGCTAGGCAAAACTCAAAAAAGAGCCAAAAAGGAGCTAAAATTTTGAAAATGACCTAAAGCATGGGGGGGGGGGGTTGTTAGAGAATTTCGAAGAAGAAAATTTCCAGTTTCTGAGGGAGGAGTGGTGTGGGGGGCTGTAGTCCTTCTTGTTGGCTGATTTTAATGAACAATTCATAACAAACACTCACAATACACTTGTTAATTTTTAAATTTTTCAGTACACAATTATTTTTTACGACATGGAAGTCTTCAGAATTTTTAATTTTTTTAAAAGTATTTCTTTAGTTAGACAGCGACTAGTCCTCTAAAAAATCTAAGTAGTCATCTGGTTCCAGTTCCTGTACCATCGCGCTACTAGGACCGGCTTCATCAGGATTTTTTTCGTATACAGCCATCGTTCCAATTTTTTTTTGAACTTCTAGGGGAAGTTCATAATCCTCGCAACATTTGTTGTGTCGCCTGCAGTGTTACCGAAGCTCCCGATTTTTCGGGAGATCTCCCGATTTTTCACTTCATCTCCCGATCTACCGGAATGGCATCAAAATCTCCCGATTTTTCGAAGTTCTGAGCGAATTCGTTTCTCCCCGTTTCTTTGATTATTTGAAAGGCAACTAATTGAGTATGGTTAAAAAAAAATTCTTAAGGTTCGGGTATTTACCAGAATAATTACAAAAAACCACAATCTAAGCATATCTCCATTATAGACCCATGCAAACCGATCATCTATGAATTATGAGGTGGAATTTATAATTTGTTACCTAACGCCTCTTCGAATCAGAAGGTATGTATTTTTATTATGACCACCTCAGACCCTGATGCAGGCGTACGAGTAGAAGTATTGCTAAAAAAAGTAAATATTCTCAATATTATAAAAAAGAGTGGAAAATTTAGTCCGATTATGCAGGTTGGCCTGCTCCTAGCAAAAAAGTTGCAACAAGGACATCAACATTGCCTCTGGAAGAGATGCACTAACAAGGCGCTCTAACTCTTTTCATGTCCTGATTGAAACTATTCTTCTCCTGGAAAAAATAATTAAAACGGCACTAGCTAACTAACAAAACATGAAAAACCTTTTTCATGTCCCGACTGCAATTATGTTGTACAAAGGAACTTCTTAAAAATCATTTGCTGACTCACAGTGACATAAAACCGTTTACATGTTTCTACTGCGACTATTCATGTTCAATTATGCAATTAGGCATTAATTACATATTTACCGACAGTGGACAAAAACCATTTTCTTGTCCCGAATGCAGTTATACAAGTTCTCAAAAGGAATATTTTAAAATCCACAGTAAAATTAACGGAAGAGAAAAACCTTGTTCATATCCTGACTGCAACTATTCGTGTTCTCAAAAGGGATATCTAAGAAGTCACTTGCTGACTCGTGTAGATAAACCTTATTCATGTTCCGGCTGCAACTATTCTTGTACTACGTAGAGAAATCTAAAAATCACATGTTTACCCACAATGGAGAAAAACATTTTCATGTCCCGACTGCAACTATTCATGCGCTACAAAACTGTATCCAAAAATTCACATGTTTACCCACAGTGGACAAAAACTTTTTTCATGTCCCGACTGCAATTACTCATGTTGTACAAAAGAATTTCTTAGAAATCATATGCCGACTAACAGTCACAAAAAAAAACATGTTTATCCACAGTGGACAAAAACCATTTTCTTGTTCCGAATGCAGTTATTAAAGATCGCGAAAGGAAGTTTTTTTGCAGTTATTAAAATCCACAGCGCGATTCATAGTAGAGAAAAGCCATTTTCATCTTCTGAGTGAAACTATGCATGTACTACGAAGATAAATCTAAACAATCGCAAGTTTTCCCATAGTGGAGAAAAATCTTTTTCATTTCCCGATTGACACTTCATGTTATCGCAAGGAACATCTAAAATATCACATATTAACCCATAATGGACAAAAACCTTTTTCGTGTCCCGACTGCAACTATTCATGTTCTCAAAAGGATGTCTCAGAAAGCACTCGCTGATTCACAGTGGAGAGAAACATTTTTCAAGTCCTGACTGCAACTCTTCATGTTCTTCCCTTGTCAAGAGAGCCTTTATAGCCAAGAACAGTTGATGATGTAAATCTTTCGCTTTTGAAGACATTATAGTAACTCACTTTAACAACACTGACTACAGCAATTTGTGTTTATGCGTATTTCGTGTTTAAAACACTAACGAATACTGACAACAAAAATAAAATAAAAATGACGTACAATACAGTCGAGGGATTCCCTGTAAAACTTTAACAAAAAGGCTTGCCAACTTGGACATTCCCTAGTTTTTTATTAAAATAAAAAAAAAACATGTTACGTAACGCGTTTTTTGACTCTCTTTCCTGCCGCACCAATAACGCACAGTAATGTTAAGCGAGACCCCCCCCCCTAAATTGAGTTACGTGTCTAATACTTGAACGGCCCCCAGTTGAAGTTTCACAAAAATTTGTGCTGAGTTTTCAAACGTAAAGTAAGTCCCCGTTGAACGTTAGGGAAAATTGCGTTATTTCACAGGCAACATCTACAATAATCGTATTGATGGCGCTGCTTATGGGTTTTTTCATTTGTTGTTAAGGTTCTGCTTCGGAATAATAAAAGGGATTCGGAATATTAACAAAGGAAAAATTTGATTATAATAATTTTAGTCATCTCCCGATTTCTCCAAACTTCTCCCGTTTTCTCCCGATTTTTAGGTGAAAATTCTCCCGATTTTGAAATTTTGGGTTCGGGAACACTGGTCGCCTGAGCCCCGATCATTACCAACCATGTCATTACCAAGTCTATTTTTGGTTTCATTTTTGACAATATTTAACTGACTAAAAACTCGTTCCACTTCTCCGTCTGACCACGGCAGAACAAGTATCGAAACTGCGAAAGAGCTGATTTCGTGGAAAGGATTTTCATCAGGGGCATCACGATACTTTAGAACCTCAGCCCAAAACTAAACTTGACTGCGCATTCGAATTCGAAGGAAACTAACGCAAGAAGCAGTGCAATATGCAATACGCAATAGCCGGCCTAGGCAAGTTACTTGTATCGATTTTTTCGGGAAGTCCCTGTACCGATGTTTCTACCATAGTATTTTTAGTAACTGTTTACTTGTGCAGGAATTAAGGGAATCTCTTTTTCGGGAAGTCCTGGTCCCAATGTTGCATTTTTGAAATATTATTGCAAATATATTTTTTTTCAATATTATTTCACGTAAATAAGAGCTGAAATATCTGAAAAACGAGCTAAGAAGCTAAATGACTTTTTTTGGAGCTGACGACGTCGATTTAGAGCCAGATCTAGCTCTAAAGGAGCTGATTTGGCAACACTGGTCTTTCTTTCAATTAAAAACTGACTTAAGCTCCACACTACTAGTACTAGCGAAGTTCCTCGACGAACTGAAGTAGAAGTGAGAAGTGAGTCGTTCGTGAACGAGTCGGCTCAGTGAGCCGGATTTTCACACGGATCCGTAAGATCCGGATCCGAACGAACGATCTTCACGGTTCGCGGATCTTTGCGAACCAACTGACCCGCCAGATCCGGTGGGGAGCCGGAGCAGTGTATCGTTCAACAGATCTCGCGGCTCGCGGCTCGCGGGTCGCTACTGATGCGGATTGCTCGCTCGTTCGTTCGTTCGTTCACAGCCACTTCAGTCAGCGACGCAGAAAAGTAAAATATGAAAGTAAGGTAACGGCTTACAGCTCAGTTCACCATGAGACTTTTCTACGTGGTGGAGTACCGTGGCTGCTCAGTGTGCATGTAATTACCGAAATACAATTAATATAATAATATCGGAATTCAAGCGTGTGTGCGTGGATAATACGTCAGTCGTGACGTCAGCGCTCCCGCCACATTATTTTGTTTATTAGATATAACAGAATGAGTGAATGTTAGAACATTACTTGTAAATAATGGAACGGGATTATTCAGAGTTAGAATTATCAATTATCTCAGTTGACATTGATTCCTTGATTTGAACGGTGGGATGCTTCGATTTCTTAATTAATTTCTTCGATTTTCTAATTAGTTGCGAACAGTACGTGCATTTGGCTTTATTATTAGTGGCAACGGAAAAATGATTCCAAATTTCACCCTTATTTCTTGATGACATCATGAAATTTTAAGTTACAGTCACAAGACTAACAATTCAGTAGTAATAAATAATTTTAAAAATACGTAATTATGTATCCCGGGTACAACGGGACGTGCATTATGTGATTACCTTTATTATTGAGATTTCGATACTGACGTTTCATAAAAACAAAGGATTTCCGAATAAAAAGGGAACCCCAAAATATTGGGGTTCCCTTTTTAATAAAGTGAGGGCCGAGGGAGGGGAGGGGAGAGATGGACTAAATTCAGTCGTTCAATCGAGCCGGTTCACTGACCCGGATCTTTTCACTGAACGAGATCTTGTTATCGGCTATGCTCCTGTTAATTCTGAAAGCGACGAAGTGAAAGATGATTTTTGGACTGGTGTGAATGACGTAATGAGATTAAAAAATTTGAATGAAAGGATTATAATGGCGGGCGATTTGAATGGGTGGGTGGGAATTAGACGTGATGGATTTAATTCAGCCTTAGGTAAGTTTGGGGATAAAAGAACGAATGACAATGGGAATAGAATACTTGAAGTATGTTTAGAGTGGAACCTGTTTGTATCGAATACCTTCTTCGATCATAAAGGTATCCATCAATATACGTGGGAAAGAGGAAATGAAAGATCATTAATCGATTTTGTGGTAATTGACTCTAGGTTGAGAGCCGTTACTGAGGACACAAGAGTTTTCAGAGGGGCTGAGGTTGAAACTGACCACTTTCTGGTGGTGTCAAGAGTAAACCTCTTTCGCGGATGGCGCTCTAAAGTGAAAAAGGTATCAACTCCTACCAGAGTCAAAGTAGAAAAACTGCAAAACGCTAATGTCAGAAGTGAGTATGAGAAGCGTGCAGAGACGAGATTGAATGAGAAGGAAATGGATGGTCTAAGCATTGATGAAGCATGGAACCACATAAAGGTTAGTCTTTGTGAATCTGCTAGAGATGTGTGTGGAATAAGTACGCAAGGTAGGAAGAAAGGTGACGCATGGTGGGATGACGAGATTAAAGCACTGGTCTCAGAGAAGAAGAAAGCATGGTTATGTCTGATAGCGGCTGGCAGTGCTTCTAGCGAAGAGAGAGATAGAGCGAAAGAAGTATATAAGGGATGCAAGAAAAGAGTAAGTGTTGGAGTGAAAGTACGAAAGAAACGTCTGGAAGAGGAAGAGGGAATAAAAATGACAAAAAACTTCCAAGAAAACATTAAACTGTTTTGGAAGGAGGTCAAAAAGTCCCGGAGCGGTCCAGAGAATGGGAGCCTAAAAGTGATAAAATCGAAAGATGGAAGAATGTTGACGAATGAGGAAGAAATAAATGAGAGATGGATGAAATATTTTGAGGAAGTCTTCGAAAGCAACCCGAGTGATAGTGAGGCCAGCGGCGAATCGGGTATGAACGATGACGGAGTGAATGTTATCAAAATCAGCATGGATGAAATTAAAAATTCGATAAAATGCATGAAGAATGGTAAGGCTGTAGGTTTCGACAATATTGCGGCCGAATACTTTAAAGGAGATAGCCATATTATTCTCACATGGTTGTGCAAACTTTTTAACCAGTGTTTAGAGGAGGGTTACACGCCATTAGATTGGAGAAGGGCTGTAATCATGCCATTATACAAAGGTAAAGGGTCACGTATGGAATGTGGGAATCATAGAGCTATTAGCCTGCTAAGTTCAGTCGGCAAGTTGTACGGAAGAATATTGATTGAAAGGGTAAGAATGGAAACAAAGGATAAAATATGGGATGTGCAAGGTGCCTTTATGAGTGGAAGGGGATGCATGGACCAGATTTTCTCCTTGCGTATGCTCACTGAGAAGTTTCTGGCAAAAAACCAAAAACTTTTTTGTGCCTTTGTAGATCTACAAAAAGCATACGACCGAGTCGACAGGAAAAAGCTATGGAAGGTGTTGTCCAAGTATGGAGTGAATACAAATCTCATACAGGCAATTGCGTCTCTGTACGAGGGAAGCGTTGCATGTGTTAGGGTGAACGGTGGTTTTACGGGGTGGTTTGACATCACAAAAGGTGTTAAGCAAGGCTGCGTAATGTCACCATGGTTATTCAATTTATACATGGATAATTGTATGCAAGAATTGAAAGAGATGGGATTGGGCGCGAATTTGAGTGATCTGAAAATATGTTGCCTGTTGTATGCTGATGATGCGGTGCTGATTTCTAACACTATGGAAGATCTACAGTCTCTCGTGTCTAGGATGAACGAAGTGTGTATGCAAAATGAGTTAATGATGAATGTAAGTAAGTCTAAAGTCATGGTATTTGAAAGGGAGAGTACGAAAATAGTGTGCAATATAGTTGTGAATGATGAATACTTGGAGCAGGTGGATGAGTTTGTGTACCTGGGTAGTATATTTACGAGAGATGGGAAGGCTGATAGAGATATTGAAAGAAGAGTAAATGCAGGTAACTCCATTAATGGAGGACTGAATGCCGTTGGCGCTAATAAAACACTGTCAAAAGACGCGAAGCTAGCAGTCCACAATGGAGTCCTGGTACCTACCTTGATGTATGGCAGTGAGGCATGGAGTTGGCAGAGGAAGGATGAAAGTAAACTGAATGCTGTCGAAATGAGATCCCTGAGGCGAATGTGTGGCAAAACTATGTATGATCGTGTGAGAAATGTGGATATCCGCAAAGAATGCAAGGCTGATGTAAGCATAATGAGTAAGATTAAGAAAGGGACCCTCAGATGGTTTGGACATGTAGAGCGAATGAAAGAAGAAAATAATGTGAGAAGAATATATGACGCAAATGTGAATGGAAGAAGAAGTAGGGGACGCCCGAGGAAGACATGGCACGATCAAGTGAATCAGATACTTGAGTCGGGCCATGTCAAAAGTCGGAATAATAGAAGAGTATGTATGAGACGATGTATGAATGTGAGTGAAGCAAAGACTGTGTGCCAAGACCGAGTTGTTTGGCGGTCCGTCCTCTCTGCCTACCCCTGCGGGGAAACGGCGTGATGGTTAGTTAGTTAGTTAGTTAGAGATCTGGTGAAGCGGCTCGCTCAGCTGAGACGCTTTGCCCGCCTCTAAACTGAAGTACTCGGAAAAGTTGACCGAAGTCCGAAGTACGTTGCCACACTCTTCGTTCAACTTCGCGAGAAACTCATTCGCGCGGTGGTAGTATATTAAGGCTGGCCGCAAACACACGTTTTCCGTATTCGATTTCCGAATTCGTTTTCCGTATTCGGACATCCGAATGCACGGAATCAGTAGAAAATACATTAACTGACGCACATGTTCGCTTTTTTTTCCGAACGGAATAAATTCCGTACGTACGTTCCGAATGCAAGCCGGCGCGTTCGGAGAAACCTACTGGAAAAAACCTAATGACGTCATGCGGAACGCAGCGCTTGCATACATTTTGTTTGTGCCGGCGCACACGTTCGGAAATTTCCGTTCAGTAACGCACCGGCACCGCGTGTCTTTGTATTTGTTACGCATAGAATCGTCGTCCTCCATGGTCGTGCGTTCACCACGCTATCACTATCTGTACTGACGTGTATACATTCCGAATGAAGAAAAACGAACGTTTGCGCTAGTCTCACGGAATTCCGAATCGAAATTCCGCATTAGGAAATCGAATACGGAAAACCTTAGGCTGGCCGCAAACACACGTTTTCCGTATTCGATTTCCTAATGCGGAATTTCGATTCGGAATTCCGTGAGACTAGCGCAAACGTTCGTTTTTCTTCATTCGGAATTCGGAATGTATACACTAGAGGCGGGCAAAGCGTCTCAGCTGAGCGAGCCGCTTCACCAGATCTCGTTCAGTGAAAAGATCCGGGTCAGTGAACCGGCTCGATTGAACGACTGAATTAAGTCCATCTCTCCCCTCCCCTCCCTCGGCCCTCCTCACTTTATTAAAAAGGGAACCCCAATATTTTGGGGTTCCCTTTTTATTCGGAAATCCTTTGTTTTTATGAAACGTCAGTATCGAAATCTCAATAATAAAGGTAATCGCATAATGCACGTCCCGTTGTACCCGGGATACATAATTACGTGTTTTTAAAATTATTTATTACGACTGAATTGTTAGTCTTGTGACTGTAACTTAAAATTTAATGATGTCATCAAGAAATACGGGTGAAATTTGGAATCATTTTTCCGTTGCCACTAATAATAAAGCCAAATACACGTACTGTTCGCAACTAATTAGATAATCGAAGAAATTAATTAAGAAATCGAAGCATCCCACCGTTCAAACCCTCAGGCAAAATGCCACAAATCAAGGAATCAATGTCAACTGAGATAATTCAAACTCTGAATAATCCCGTTCCATTATTTACAAGTCATGTTCTAACATTCACTCATTCTGTTATAATAAACAAAATAATGTGGCGGGAGCGCTGACGTCACGACTGACGTATTATGCACGCACACACGCTTGAATTCCGATATTATTATATTAATTGTATTTCTGTAATTACATGCACACTGAGCAGCCACGGCACTCCACCGTGTAGAAAAGTCTCATGGTGAACTGAGCTGTAAGCCGTTACCTTACTTTCATATTTTACTTTTCTGCGTCGCTGACTGGAGTGGCTGTGAACGAACGAACGAACGAGCGAGCGATCCGCATCAGTAGCGACGGGTCAGTCGGCTCACCGGATCTGGCGGGTCAGTTGGCTCACGGCTCACCGGATCACTCGTTCGCAAAGATCCGCGAACCGTGAAGATCGTTCGTTCGGATCCGGATCTTACGGATCCGTGTGAAAATCCGGCTCACTGAGCCGACTCGTTCGCGAACGACTCACTTCCAGTGTTGCCAATTTAGCATATTATATGCTAAATTTGGCATAATTACTCAGTGTTTAGCATACTTATTATGCTATTAGCATATAGCATATTTATTTAGCTTATTTTTACAGAAACATGAACATAATAAAAACCATTTTTTAACAAATTTATATCGATAACTTTGTTAGTTTCCCCACCTTACTTGCACTATGGACAACCCTTTTTCGGGCGTTTGTTGATTCTCTATACCGTCTATACTATAGGATTCCCCTAACTAGTCGCATTTTGTCTCGCGTGTTATTTTAAGAGTAAAGTTTATTACTGTGCAATATGTGTGTTTCTGCAATTTGATTTTGATACCATTATGCCGCCTAAGTATAATCAACATTACCGGTCAGACTGTGTGACTTTAAAGAGTGGTTGAAACCTGTTGAAAACGATAGATCAAAAGCCTATTTATTGTAGGGCGCATACATTAATTACGTGAGCTCAAAAAGGGGAGGGGGATCCAGCAAAATCTCACGTTACTTGAAAAGAATATACGAAGTGGCCCAAATATATCTCAACAAGGGGGGGGGGAGGGGTTTAGATTGGAAGAAAAAATGCTCACGTAATTAATGTATGCACCCTAAGTACTGCAAGTGCGACATGATTGCAAAAATGTCTATTTTGAAGCTACATATTTTATCAACAAAGCACAGAAAATCAATAGAGCCAATGAAAAGTAAGAAAATCATTAACTTTCCCATAGTAAAAAAAATTTGAACATTCAGAAAGCAGAATATTCACCTTCACTAGCTTTGTTTGTTTGCGAGCACTGTTCAATTATGGCCGTAGATCATTTATCAGAGTTATGCAAACCGATTTTCTGACAGCAAACACAGCGACATGAGGTTACATCGAACAAAATGCACGAATATTAATTATAAAAAACGTCTTGGCATATTTTTTGGCATTTTATAAAGTAATTTAGCATATTTCTGGCATATTTTTCACATAACTTTAGCATATTTTGAAGTAGTTGAGTTGGCAACACTGCTCACTTCTAGTATACACGTCAGTACAGATAGCGATAGCGTGGTGAACGCACGACGATGGAGGACGACGATTCTATGCGTAACAAATACAAAGACACGCGGTGCGGGTGCGTTACTGAACGGAAATTTCCGAACGTGTGCGCCGGCACAAACAAAATGTATGCAAGCGCTGCGTTCCGCATGACGTCATTAGGTTTTTTCCAGAAGGTTTCTCCGAACGCGCCGGCTTGCATTCGGAACGTACGTACGGAATTTATTCCGTTCGGAAAAAAAGCGAACATGTGCGTCAGTTAATGTATTTTCTACTTATTCCGTGCATTCGGATGTCCGAATACGGAAAACGAATTCGGAAATCGAATACGGAAAACGTGTGTTTGCGGCCAGCCTTATGGGTGGTACCGTCACGACTCGCACGGGTATTAGGTGAGTCCAAAAACGACAAACACGTTTGCACAACATAAGAATTTTACACAAAGCATACGATAGAAATATGATTTATACTTAATGTCACGATAGATAAATAAACCTTCAACGTTATGATACGATAAGAGCGAAATGTTAAGTTACGATACGAACGATGGTTGTTAACAGACTGGCTCTATTGCGGTACTTGACTCCCGTTGCAACCATGTAGTTAGGTACCCTAATGTGCGGAATGCCAAAATCTGGATTCCTTTCGAACCTACAGGCCGATCGAAACACAAATACGAAAGAAACCCATCAGCGTTATGAAACAAATAATATTGAATGAAAACATAAAAAACGAACATTTTTAGTAGGATGATTAAAATCAGAAAAATGATCTTTAAATATTCCGTATATTTTCAGCAGAATCCCTCGTTTGTGGAAATACCCCATTGTGTAACAGCGGTAGAATATTCAAAGAAAAAAAAGAGTAGGTACCTACCTAGATACCTTTTTGTGTTGTTTGTACTAAAAGTGTAGAACTCTATAAACATTGTTTAAATGATTGAATTTTAGTCAAATTTAATGAAATTTCATTGAAAAAGTTTGCATTTTGCTTTTGCGTAACGGATGTTTGGCATTCGAAACCATTTTCAAAACTTTGTGATAATATCTGAATGGCAGAATATATTTATTAGATCCCTATATATATATGGAACTTTTTTCTATGAACCAAATGTACCAATGCAAGCAATTTTCAAATATTAAATAATATGATGTTTCACAAAAGCTGGGGCACTAAGGCAATACTGAAAACTATTCCACTCTTCCCACCCTGCTTGCCCCACCTGCTGCCGATAAAGTATGTAATACAAGGAAGGTCGAGATTATAAAATGATCTTATAAAGGAAAGCTTAGGATAAGTATTTTTGAGATACTTAACCTTGAATAGCTTTACAAAGCACGATCTTGAAATACATCTCAGTATTAGAGTGTCATGCTCGAATGAAAGAATATGCAGCGTTTTATTCAGACTAAGTTTTGGAAATTCCGGAAAATTTTCAAGGTGGAAAGTAATCCGTAAACTCGGGGAAATGTGTTTATTAATTATTTCATAATCACCTGGCATTTAAAAATATCCTAGCATTTTTTCTAGTAAGCAAGCACCAGGCAAAACTTTCTGTTTTTTTAGAATTGTGTAGATTTGTGTCTTTAGGTCATATAGTGAAGCAAATATTTCACGTTGTATAGCGATATCGGTATTCAAGGTATTGGTATACGAAATTCGGCACCGCTAGTTGGGGTTTGATACAATATCTTTGAAATGATTGGTCGGATTTCTAGAATTTGTCAATATTTATTGTACGGGTAGGCAGTGTACTAGAGATTCTCTTGATTTATATATAAAAATCACAAAATAGTATAATACAGGTAAAGCATATAACTGTTATATTCTAAGTACCTAAAGTTGTTATTAAAAATGACAAAAATAAAAATTTCCAATCACATTTATTTCGTTAATTCTTTTTTAAATTTCAACTCTTTTTCTTCTTATTTTACATTGGTCATTATTTCTTGGGAGATCTTGAAAGCTCTACATAGGAATGAGTTTTGTGATTTTGACTTCTTTCGAAAGGGAATTCATATTTATTTTTAATTCTTGTTGAATTTGTATTGATATTTTTCGGATAAATTCTGAACTTTGCTGGCCGTTAAATATTTAAAAAATTATATCGATTACATTCAAGTACACAATTGGTTTAAAAGATAATACGTTTAGATCCCTTAACATTTAATATATATTTTTTAAAATTTAATTTAAATTGAATTCAAATCTTCTTTTAAATAGGCAATTCACCCTAAAAAGAGTGCAATTATTGAGTTCAGCAAGTATTTTAATGTTTTATTATTTTATTCATTTATTTATCTATATAAGGTAGGGTGACTTCGCCAGTCCTCCGGCCACCCCCAGTGGTCGGCCACTAATGACTTTAACTTGAATAAACTTGACACACGCACTAAACTTCGATAATATTTTTGAATGCTTGAAATCGGCCACTATCCTGCGAAAAAAAAAACAAAACTTCGCCATCTTGCGTCTATTTTAGGTACCGTTACAGTAGGTTCAAAAATATTGAAAGTGGTAGTGGGTTATAATTATGAGCCTGGATTTTTCAAAAACTTGATTAAGAAAATTTTCGAACGGTAAGTAGAAGTTAAAATATTGGTTTAGTACTATTTAAGTGGTATTTATCGGAAAAAACATTAACTAAATTAACGATTTAGATCGATAAAACGGACATTTTCAATATTTTTAGGTTAGAAAATGTGCGGCCGGTAAACTGGAACAATCTTTTTTACGAAATCCAGTAGCCGGCCGAGGCGGCCGACCACTGGTGGCGTGTGGTGTTTTATATTTTTGTCTCTCTCGCTCTTATTAACACCAAATTTACTGAGATTAGATCTGTAATGTTGGTGAACATAACAGTGCTGTTTACGAGGCAGTGGTCGGCCGTCAGTTACCCATACCATTGCTATGTTCTTTAACCTTTAACCCACGAGTGGGGGGCCGACAACTAGCTGACGTGTTAAAATTGCTACACCATTAGTCGGCCACCCAGTATCTCAGTTCATTTTTTGATGAATATTTTTACTGAAATTTTACTTTTGACCATCGTTATGTTAACTTTATATAGAGATTTTTTTTTGCAATAGTGACTTAAACTAAAATTTAAAAAATCATCCTATAGACTTCAGAAAGCTCTTCAAGCATTAAAAAAGGGGGAAAAATGATGTTCCTAGAGCGATATTCCAGGACCGCATCAAGGGAAGGGTAGTGGTAAAACATTATTAACGAAAACTTTAACAATATCTGACAATATTTTTATAAAAAAAACATTTTCTATAGTTGGTATTCATCATACACCAGCTGGCCATATTTAGTTTGACGTTTTTCACATCAGTGATTTTTAATTTTTTTAAAATTATTATATTTATTTTTAATTTGGTATATGATTATTTTGTACGGTGCTCCAGATTTCATGTCCGGGTTGAATCTTTCCCAAATGAAAGACTAAACCCTTCCACACACTTTTCCACAAATGAATATCTAGTAAATTAACGCAATGTAATTGCACTATATAAGAATAAAACAATACAAGAACAATACGTCAATCCACCAGAAACATAATGGGAAAATATTTCACCGACTCCAGATATTTTCATATCAGAGGGTTCGGCTCTGATGAAATCCTAACTGGTCCGATAAATCCTACTGATCCCTCAATATAAATATTTAAAAAATCTTTCGTAATCCTACATGTATTTAAAATGACCGACTTTTGCATTTTTATGTACAAATTTTTTGACAAATCTAATACGCCTAAATTTTGAATGAGAGAGCTAGGTATAATGCCAGTAGCCGAAATAACAAATGGTAATATTTTTATAGTCTGAGAATGCCAAATTCTTTTAATTTCATTTCCTAAATCTGTATATTTTCTTATTTTTTCAGAAACAGTTTTCTGAATATTACAAGAATTTGGTATAGCGACATCAATGATATAAGTTATTTTCTTAATTTTGTCATGTAAAACTATATCGGGTCTATTATGACTAATTGTTCTGTCTGTCAGAATAGTTTTATCATAATAAATTTTATAAAATTCATTTTCTAAAAATGAATTTGGTTCATATTCATAATATGGTACATTACGGCAGTCAATCAAGTTATGTTTAATTACCAAACTTTGGTGAATTATTTTTAAAACTTGATTGTGCCTAAATGTATACTCGGACGGCGCTAATACAGAACATCCCGATATAATATGTTCTATAGTTTCCGGAAAAGCCAAACATTTTCTACATAAATCATCAATTTGATTTGCATCTTTGATGATATGCTTCCTATAATTTTTAGTAATTTTAAGTACCCGCTTATCGGTAGATATATACCCAGTGGCGTGCACAGGGTTTTTGATCAGGGTAGGCAGTAGGAAAACCGCCGAATTGATTAAAATAAATAAAAAATAAACTTACCACAGATAACTCCCTTCGTACAAGTTTTCGCTAAGTGTGCTTGCTGCTAGCTGCAGATGATGTAGGTTTGGATTATCTAAAATCTAAGCCACATCAAATTTCCAAATAATAATAATAATAAATAATCGCATCATTTATGCATATTATCACAAGCCAATTGGACATCCGAGGAGGTCTTGATAAAGGCCCTTGGCGTTGTCTCATACTTCATACTTCAGATGTCACTGTCGTCACTGATTCCCATTTGCTAATTTTGTTCCAGAAAGCACTGCCTAATACTAACAAAAAACCTCATAGAAGCAAATTCAAAGCGACAGTTCTACTCTATGCTACGTGCATTTCGTAAACATCGATTATATCCTGTATTAAGTTAGCTCTAAGCAGAAATAATTCCTGCTTAAGGTGAAACAGATGTGACCATTCCCATACAATCTATTTTTCAACCGCATTTGAAAACTACAGATAATATTTTATTTATTTTAATGTCGAAAAATAATACTCATAATGAAATATTCGCGAACGAAAATTTCACAGTTCTATCACTTATAATAACCCAGTAATTAAATTAACAAAATTAATTATTTTGTGCAGAAACTGCTAGCCAAAATGCCCTAATCTGCGTTAGAAGGAGACAAACCTATGTGCGAGCCATACGTTTCACGTGCACGCTTTCAAGCCATTCCTATGGTGTTAAAGTGGTCAGTATATTTGTAGTAAAAATGTCAATTTGCGTGGCGCGATTTGTTATTCTGATAGAATGTTCGTTTTGCTTTTTTATGAATGTTCCAGTATTACTCGGCGCAAAGAACATTTGCGGTTTTGGCACGCAGTAAAAAAGGACAAATTAACTATATAATTATAGTGAGAACGACTGTAATTATTTAGAACTTTCTTAAAACTCCAACTATCACTAGACGCCCGCCTAGTTATTTTGTTATTGAGACTTGCTAAACAATAAAATGCATAGATCGAGCTGGGTACCTACATTCTGTCCGATTCTCGTCTGTCTGCCACGAGTTTTAGAAGTTGAAGCTTTTTTCGACTTTGTACAACGCATTATTGTTATTCCATAAAAATGAGGCGTGCTCTTTATAAGAATCAAAAGTATTATTAGAGAGCATACTTGGTCGAAGGTAGAGAGTGGATCCAGGACTAAGTTACAAATTTTTTACAAATATTTTCTCGGTAACTACCTAACTAACCATAACGCCGATTCCTCGCAGGGGAAGGCAGTGAGGACGGACCGCCAAACAACTCGGTCTTGGCACACACTATTTGCCTCACTCACATTCATACATCGTCTCATACATAGTCTTCTATTATTCTGACTCTTGACATGACCCGACTCAAGTATCTGATTCATTTGATCGTGCCATGTATACCTTGTGCGTCCCCAACTTCTTCTACCATTCATATTTGCGTCATATATTCTTCTTATACTAGGTACCTAGGTACTTTCTTCATTAATTCGCTATATATCCACATTTTCTAGGTACATTCTGTAGTAATTTATATAAAATTAAAATTAAATAATAAATATTTTAATTACTAATAAATATTTTAATTACTATTTTAGTTTTAATAATTAAATTATTTTATTCTGCAGTAATTATTACATTCTATAACAATTGTGTAATTTTTACTAATTATCTATCCCCGTTTTCTCGCTGAGATGATGGGTCACAACTAAGAGTTGAAAGTTGAGAATGTGAAGAATACGATTATTCACATTCATACACATCTCTTCTATTATTCCGACTGACTGTTCCCAAATAATTAATTCGCTTGATTGCGCCGTTTTTTGCGAAAAATGATCTCAAGAGACACTATACTATAATGTTAGTTGGTATCACAAAAACAGAAAAAAAAATTGTTAGATTTCGCAGAACGAAAGTTGAAGTCGATTTTGTGTTTCTATTGTACAGAAATCGGGTTCTCACCGATATTTTTCATAGATTCTATGAAATAGATCATGTGGAATCCCAGTTTGTTGTGTTGTTATGGAAAGCCATCGTATCCTGACTTGAGCACACGACAAATTTGTTTCTCCATCTGGCAATTCTAACCACTTAGTTGGTTTGATAAATGCGCCCCATAGAAATGTAAGAATTAAATGTAACTTTTTGACTTATTCACGAAATATTAGCGAGCAAGCAACCGAGAGAATGCATGGTTAATGAGTAGGTATGTACCTACATCGCTTGTTATGAATATGCCCGTTTAGCAAAAGCGGCCTCTAAAAAGAGGTCCAGTTAACATAAGCTCCCGCCACACATGCCGTTGTTCCCAGCCGGTTCCTTTTATAAATTTATTCAATCTTCCCAGGCGTTGATTTAATTTACTGAATACAACAAACCTCTATCTCGCGTCTCTCTTCCACGCATGCAAAACATCGTAAAATTTTTGAAATACATCTTTTTCGCGGATGTTTTTTGATTGGGTAAATAAAAATGTTCTTTGCCAACGCGCGCGGAGCTGTGGAAAATCTCTTTTGTGCATATTTTTTGCAATGAAATTGTGTATTTTTCACCCGTTTTCTACGATTATGTAATTATAGGTACAAATTTTTTTTTTATATAGATTAATATTACTAATATACGTTCGCGAACCAATAATTCATCTCAATATTAAAAAGCATAACGTGTTAAAAGTGTTTTATTAGACGATATTGAAAATAGCACCATCTATCGGCATAAAGTTTCTAAAAATATTTTGAGAATACCCTTAAGCCTCATTTTAGTGAGGCAGTCGGTGGGCGCGTGTAGTTTCCGCGTTTGCAGTACCTATGCCGTTTGATGTGTCACACTTATTTTTGAAAGGGTCTATTTATTTTTAGCAATAATTTAATAAGTTATTATATTATTTACATGCTTATGTTTTACAAATACGGTAAGGTAGGCAGTGCTTATGTGCCTATATGGAGTGCACGCCCCTGTATATACCAGGCCTGTTTACAGAGAAGTAAACACGAATTTAAAATACACTTATTACCTAATGTACCCCTAAACCACTCCAAAATGAACAGGCAAAGAAAACAGAAAAGAAAGCGACATCTAGCGACTCCGGAGGTACACTGGAATTAGTAAAAAAATATGGAAAAAATTATCTTTTACATTGATAAAAAAAGTGATTCGTAGTCTCCCCTTCGTACTCCACAGCAAAAAATGTGAATGAAATGTTGGTCTCCGGTGAATTTTTCGATGACCTTTTCTTTAAAAATTTTTTTCTTCAAAATTAAACAAAAAATTCTTCCGCATGTCACTTAGCCGAGTAACCGACCAACCCCTTTCACCGCCTCTAACTGTCCAACACCTACCATTTTTTTTAGTTTTTGTAGAAAAAAAAATCAAAAATGTCACCGGAGACTCAATATAATGTATGGAATCACTGATGTACGATCGAGTAAGTTCCTTAACATCATGTATATATTTCTTCAACAAAAATATACACCGGTAAAGAGGGAATATTTTTTAATATCTGACAAGCGAATAAGTATCAATATTCGGATAAGAAAGGCAAAGATCTGTTGGAAGAGACAATCAGAACCAATTTCACAATGGCGTTTCAACATTCGGCATTCTATAATAATTATTATCTCAACTGAAACTGGGGACAATAGACTGGAGGATGTAATTTCCTGCTTTGGTCTTTAATAAGGCCATTGAAAGATATCCGAAAGAATTGAAACGTTTATGTTTTACACAATCGTTTTATTACGGACACGTTAGCGCCATTACTTGAATATCTGTTCCGGTACACCAAAGAATTTCAGAGGTAAAGGTAATTGCTATAACATTGGTAATTTGTGTTATAAATTCAGAAAGAGAAGTGACATCTTGTAAAAGTGAATGTTTCTATGTTTGTCGCTTATTATTTCATATAATATTCATCCGATTGCGATGAAACTTTGATGATTTGTAGTGCGCACGCCCACAAAGGCTCTGGCGTTATGAAATTAGCATAAAAATTACAATAGGTAGTGTAGTAGAAAAATATGTGTATTTCATTTAGTTTAGCGGCAGGGAGGGAAAGATAGGGTGGGTCATTCTTCATAGGGGAATTCAGTGATTCGAATTGAACAAAATAACAAAATACTAAAGAATAAAAAAATTCTTGAATATTCTCATCTAATTCAGCGGTTGTCAACCTTTTTGAGCCTCCTTAACCCTTGACTCTTACTACAAATTTAATGTACCCGTTCCGTATCCCATATACGTACCATCTATCTATCTTGTGTATACGTGTAATGAAAGACATGTTTTACAGACATTTGTAATTTTTTAAAACTCTCATTATTATTATTATTATTTTTTTTTAATGACAATGTAAAAATACAAGGTAAAGCATTTTGTTCACAGCCTTTTTCACTAGGTATTCCTGTTCTGAAGTGGACGGTATGTTGTTGATCATGATTGCCTCATCCGTAGATTTCCACAAAATAAACAATAAATAAAATAAAAAAAAGTATTTATGTTTGTTGTCTGTAGTTTGCGTTGGGGTTACTGCATAATTTTAATTATTTCCTCATCTTCATGTTTACTTAGCCATAATTTGTTGTCTTTTTTAAACTTTTGTGTCCACGGTGTTCTTAATTTCAATTGGAAGGGCATTATATAGTTTTGTATCATGGTAATTATGGTTTCTCTGGCCAAAAGATGTATTTAATTTCGCGATGTTCAGTAGTTTTGAAGATTTCGTTCAGCATCCGTTATTGCATGATAAAAATCAAGTCGAGTGTAACACGACTTTAGGCATTTTTAGCCAGTGATTTTACATGCGAAACCGAAAAAACCTACATTCGTGCCACGATATTGCGTACCCCCAATTTTCGTTTCACGTAGGTACCCCAAAGGGTATGCGTACCACAGGTTGAAAACCGCTGATTTAATTCATTGGCCTGCCTGGGGCCTAGGAGTCGAGAGGTCTTATGTAAACTGGCGACATCATAATTGTTTATATCAGTTAATTAGAAATCACCGATTAAAGATGGTAAAGGGCTGTTTCCATACATAAAAGTAGGAAGTATTAAAAAGCTCTCATGTCGGTTTATATATTTGGATCCAAAGTATTGTAATCTCAGAGTAACAATATAATTGTAATCCACGATGAAATAGCACAAAGGCTTCCCGTGTCCTTATTACGGGACGTTGTTTTTATTTTCATTTAGATGTCGTCGTTATGACGTCACACCGACACATGTGCTCATAATAAAAAATGTCCCCCAGTATGAAAACATCACACAAAACATCACTACAAGCGAACGCAACAACATGTAGGTATGTAGTATGATCAGTTTTAGTGCTTATGGGGCTTCTTACATTATGTATAAAGGGTTAAAATCACTGAGGTTTTGCACTCCGCAGCACACAAATACCTAGATATTTTTAATAATACGTATTATAGTTATGGCATGCTGTGTAGATTTTATGACTGTGTGTGCACGCTGTTGATATGTGGCTCGGATGGTGCTTTGAAAGTTCAAACATGGTCGCTATAAAAACAAAAAGAGAGGTAAAATGTGGTTGGTCGGATCGAAACGGGGTGAGTTTGAAATAAAATTGTAAAATACCAATATGCTGTCGTGGTTACAGGGGCGTGTTTTGTATCCAAAGTTACTACCAACACGGTCACAATAAAAACAAGGAGTACTTGACGTACAGCTCATATAAAGAATTCATAAGATACTAGCAGTAATTACGCTGCATGTATTAGTGCATCACATTATTCTCGTCAATCTCAACACTTGATGCTTTTATTACCATATATGTATCATTTTCTTTAACGGTGGGTGATTTGCAACGGAATATTGCTGCGTTTCTTTGTTGTGTTGGTGTTTCGCTTTGTGTGTAGATGTTAGATTATTCATCTCGCGTGTCTTTCTCATTGTCTTCGGAGATAACCGTTATTGTGCAAAATGATAGTTATAGCTGAAATCATTAAGACTGGAGAGTATAAACGACAGGTCTAATATTTCTTACCAGGAATGAACACATAAATATGACTCTTGTTTATCTTTCACGGTGCTTACGATAAGGACCGTTTCAGCTTGAGAAATAGTACATGTGCGGGTACATAGATATAACATTTTTCTCAATTCATTTATTTTTTAAGAAGCAAACAGCTTATACATAAAATACAAAGAGAAGTTTATATTTATATTACAAAAAAGTAAATAGGCATTCCATGTAAATAAAATCGGATATATTATTTATCCTAGACACCATCTCGGTAACAAAACAGTTCTTTGAACAATTGTTTCCATTGAAAAAAGTAGTTTATTTTATTTTATTCATCTATATTTTTATATGCTTACAATTTAATGTCCTATGCCTGTCTCACTAGGATAATCTGTGTTGAGAGTAGGCGCTTTAAAAACATGAACAGTTTATAATAAATAAAAAAAACAATAGCACATGTAGTAAAAATACAAATAATAACATAATATTACATATTTAAAGTAGGTAACGAGACAATCATCGTCGAAAACATACATACATACTTATAAGTTCGTTTTAGTAATATATTTAATGTTGGATCTGTTTTGATTGCAAATCCAGGACTTGATGTCAGATTTATATTTAAGATACATTGTGTTTTGTTTAATGGCCAGTGGAAGTGCATTGTATAATTTTGTGGCAAAGTATCTAAAAAAAAATTGACTTTTTTTGAGTGGAAGATAATATCAGAATCGATCGCCATAGTGTAAGACCAACATTCAGAATTGAAACGTTGCTTGAAATGACTTTAGTCGAGTATAGTGACCAGATTTGAATAGCCAGGTACCTCCCCACGTTCCTCTTAATCATCTCCTTTGCCTCCCCACTACCTTCAGCCTCACAACACATCCATCCCAATTGGTCTCAAAAAAAATAAAGTTCACAATTTTATTGTTACAAATAAATGATAAAAACTCATCAAATACTTGTAAGATTAAAAAATATTTACCTTTGCAGATAGTCTTACCCATAAGTAAAAAATCTTTCACCTTCCCTTCTCTGCCCGCGATATTGTAAATAACTAATTGTGTAAAATTATAAACAAATTCTTATTTGTAAGTATTTGTAAAAGTCATTTCATGGAAATTCTCCAATCCTAAAGAGTCCTAAATTCTCAAGTCTTTGAAAATAAATAAAAACTCAACTTTGGCATTAATTTTCTTATAAATGTAATACCAACAGTGGTGATGGTACCTAGCAAATGTAAAATCATGCAATGTCCAGTGTTTTGAATAATATAATACCATCCGCGTGCAAAGTCATATCTTCTCCAAAAACTAAAGTTTCTAAACTTAAACTTTCTAATAAAGTAAGTTTATCGGAATTGACCTGCCAGGTAAGTATGTTTCTGTATCTATTTGTAAATAAGAAAGGTAGATTGAGCCTAATAATTTATAATAAACTGTACAGCGCCCTATATAGAGGTTATTTTTCACAAAAAACGGCCTTCTATTATTTTTATTATAAAGATGAAATATGATCCAACATCACTGAGTAAACATCTAGGTGTAAAAACGTAATCTTCGTTCATTAATAATAAATTTCCTTTAGGTTTTAATTACAGCAAGATGAACGTTCGGCGAAATCATTTGAAGCATTCTCACGTTAGCTTTACCCCAGCAGACAATACATCACCGGTCATAGCCGTAGCCACAGCCATAGCCATAGCGAACAAGCATTTCTAAACCACAACCCGTCATGCAGTTATTTATTCCAAGATGCAGCCGTCAAACACAATTCTCGCGTCGATTCGTTGTAAAATTTTTCCTGACCCTGATAAACGCCCCAGAAAGCACGTCCCGTATTGATAATTGACCGCTTCAATTTACAAATTATATAATTTAACGTCACAGATATGAACTCTCAAGCCGCAATCTCTGACTTCCTTATTCGCGTGGACTCCTTCCAAATCTTGACTCCCCTCAATCGCGTGAACTATTATCCTTTAATTTTATGAATTATTCCCGGTTTACGCGCACAGAGTTATTATTCTATCGTGTATTCAACCTCGATGATTTTTCGCTAGCCCGTGCGTCTCCAGAATCTCTCCCCGACTGTCTTTATTATTATATATTACTATCTGAATTATTCCCGGTTTACGCGCACCAAATTATTACTCTGCCGTTTATCAAAACTCGATGATTTTTTATCCCGTCCGCGCGCCTCCAGGTTCCTTCCCTCACTGTCCTTTCGTCCAACTCTCTGCAGCTGACTCCCACCCATCTACTTGTGTGGTTTCAATAATATATTCGCCACTTCTTCAAATCTTAAGTGATAAACACATCTCCCAATATGCATATTTCAATCGTTTTAATAGTGTTCTGTCACATTAGGTCCCAAATTCCAAGAAATCAGTGCAACTTTCATGTTTGCTATTTTTTTGTGTGTAACCTTTAGATAACAGAATACAAACTAATTTTGTCTGCGCCGGAGTCATAAATTATCCCAATAACGCTTAAAAGAAGAGCTCAGTGGCGTACTTCAATCTAATACTCTTTCTCATTACTTGCGTCGACTTTATTGGTTATATAATAACATTATATAAGCATTGTCTGTACACGTTTTCGTTCTTTCCGCGTGCGTCACTATTTAACGAATTCTGCAATCCTATTTCGACAAATATGTTAAATATCTTAACTCCTAATCGGCGCGTCGCTCTAGTATATTTAAATGCACCAACGATCAATCCTTATTGCCTAGTTTTCAACTGCCTACTGCCATAGAAAATTCACCATATAATTGTTTCGTAAATCCAATCTGCTCGCTTTAAGGTCAATCACCACACGGGCAAATATCCATCGGCCGCCCCTGACTTGATAATGAACCTGAAAAAAATCCCTCTAAATGTTATTCTGGGTACCTTCTTAGTTTTGTGAATAATGGCCTTTGCCGGGGCTCGCATGCACTTGAGCTACGCAAACACATGTGGTTATTTAGTGTAAGGACCCATAAATCACCCCCATGAATTGAAACAGAGAATCGTATGCTGAAACCATTCCATGTTACAAAAATTAAATATAATTCTAAATTGATCTCTCAATTTTAAAAGAATTATTTCGTAGGCCCAAAGGCGAGATCATCACAACCATAATCACAATAAGGCGAATTGACTGTGTGGAATCTGGAGAAATGGCTAAGACAACAATTATGACCTAGACGCATTAGAGTTTTATTGATTAGATTAGATTAGATTATTGATTAGTTAGATTTATTTTCAAGGCATGGAAGTGTATTTGTGAAACCAGAGCTTGACAGGAAAAGAAAGTTGAATTAATGAGTACTGGTGACCTTTTATCAGAGAGGAAGATTTCCATTAAGAGGACAATTGGCGTTGTAACTTATTTTTAACTTTATTTAAATAGGGAAATAGTCTCTAACAGGAATAGGAATACTACTTAATGGACCATGGACAATGGATTCCTGAGCAATAGAATCAGTCTTTTCATTTCCAACAATACCAACGTGTCCTGGGATCCAGGTCAAGACCACTGACACTTGAGCCAGCAAGATACAATAGAGCAGGTAAGAGAGTCGCTACTGGAATCGAGAGGGGATGTGCATATTTTTTGTAGTGAGCTAAGTGAGTCTGAAAGGATGAGGGCATTTCTAATGTTGGGAGATTTGACGAGTCGTAAAGCTTCTATGATAGCTTTGCATTCAGCAGAGAAAATGGAACACTCTTTGGGAAGTCTGTGTGGGAAACAATTTCATGTGAGGTGCACAGATACTGGCCCCACAATAAAAGTCCGGACTGAGTTTGGAACCATCTGTGAAAAAAATTATATAATTTGGCCAGTTATTTTCAATAATTTTGTTGAATTCTGCATTATTGGATTCAGCTGAGTTTTTTTTACATATTCCTATAAATTGGTGCACCTTTGGATAGAAAGTAAGACTTTCATAGGGATACGAGTATAAGGGGAGAGATTCATTGCGATAGGAGTTTGTGGATACATTCAGGAAAGTTGAAAGAGGAAAGAGTTATTGTTATTAAACATATAATGTTGCCCCTCTTTCTTACACACTCAATGTCAACAATTGAAAATAGGTCAAACGGAGAACGTATGTCTACACCCCTCCAATGGAAAAAAATAATAATTTTAATAAATCTCCGTCACGCTTATGAAGAAAATGAAACGCAATTCCCGTAAGTACGTCGAAAAGAAAAAAAATCACATAAATTATAAATCTGTATACTACGCCATCTCTGATACTGACAAAACAAAACGATGAAAGTTACGCATCGATAATTGCTTCATTGTGAAATTTTTAACTTAATAAAAAAACTGAATTTGAATTTAAGCTAATTAGTTAACACAACAATTATTGATTCTGAGGCGTTACGAAGTTCTCCGGGTCAGCTAGTATTATATACAATAATGTATCGGCGATTCAATCCAAGTTATATTTGTATGCCTTTCTTGAAAGTATCGATTTTGTTTATGGACAAAATTATTTATTCATATCATATTTATTTATTTATTTTGTTTCTTTACATGGTACCTAGGTCTAATGTTTACAATTCAGTTTATAACCTCACTAGGTCAAGCCTGTGTTGAGGTGCTATATGTGCAAACAATTAATTCATCTCGATTTTTTAAAGCATAAGTTGCAAAAAGTGTTTATTCCTAAAATAATTAAACTAGAGCCGTCTACGACAAATCTTATCACATGATAAACCACGTTAGTTCAGACATGATTTTAGTTTTTTACAGCCAAAAGTATTTTCAATTAAATGAAAACAAATAAGTTTGTACACCACTCTTTAATCAAAATTATCAACATATTTTGAAAACAAAGTTTTCTTTGTCGGGGGGATAAAATTATTAATAAAAAAGACAAACCAGTATAGCCGAATAAGAACTATAGACAAAAATATTAAAGGGGGAGGTGATTAGTTACAAAATAAAATTAAGAATAAAAAAGTATTAAATAAATTTAACAGATGGCCATTTAAAAAAAATAATTTAACATTTTTCTTATTTAGACTTTCTGATTATTATTTTTTGTTAAAGTATTTATTGTATAAATGCAATTTTTGTACATTCTAAAACAATTTTTATATTTCATTTTATATGATTGTTTTTTTATGAAATTTTTAAGTAATTATTACCTCTCCCTTTAATATTTTGTCTATAGTTCTTATTTGTCTTTTGTTATTTTAATTAAAAATCTTATCCTGGAGAAGAAAACTTTGTTTTCGAAACATGTTTTAATATTGATTCAGTGGTTTATTGTTTCCATTTAATTAAAAATTACGCCACAAAGTGTATTTGCAAAGATTGAAAAAGTATTTTCGTTATTTATTTTTTGGGTAGCCGGAAACTGATTTTCCCACTTAAGATGAAGCTATACGTGAAATCACTATTTAGATTAATCTTTACAACGAATCGGTTTACAGTACGAATATAAAAAAATATGCTACGGATAAATTGAAGCTTTAACTACCTTTTCTACGTAACAGAATAACAATAAAATTATTATTTACGTAACAAAAAAAATAAGCGTAAACCACTAAAAAAAAAGTTTTTTCATGACTTTACTATGAAGTAATAATGTAAGTAACAATTTTTAAAAAATACCCTTTTATGGCTAAGACTATTTTTGACGTTTTCTACGTTCTAACTTTTTTTCGTTCTTATAAAATTATGCACAAAAAAAATAAAAACCGCTTTGGCGCTTACGTCAAATTTTTAGAACCGTACTAATTCATACGATCTGCGGCCAACGCTTGTATTTTGTATTCCACCCAGTGTTGCCAACTCAGCTCCTTTAGAGCTAGATTTGGCTCTAAATCGACGTCGTCAGCTCCAAAAAAAGTCATTTAGCTTCTTAGCTCGTTTTTCAGATATTTCAGCTCTTATTCACGTGAAATAATAAAAAAAAAATAATAAATAATATTAAAAAATGCAACATTGGGACGAGGACTTTCCAAAAAGAGATTCCCTGAACTCCTGCACAAGTAAACAGTTTCTAAAAATGCTATGGTTGAAACATCGGTACAGGGACTATGGTACTAGGGCAATTTCGTATTGCATATTGACCATATTGCATTGCGTCTTGTGTCGGTCTCCTTCGAATTCGAATGCGCTTTGCATGTATGTAACATTACGCAGTACGTGATTATTTACCTGAAAGTAATATTTTTTGCTAAATTGTTGTGGTGCTATCGATTATTAGTTGTCTTAAATTGTCACGTTAGTATATTTAGTAACTGTGAATTGTGAAAATAACAAATATATTTTTTTATTATTACAAAAAATTGGAACAATGGCTGTAAACGAAAAAAAATCCTGATGAAGCCGGTCTTTTAGAGGACTAGTCGCTGTCTAACAAAAAATATTTAAAAAAAACAATAAGAAAACCCTTGACAGTCCATCCCGGAGTAAACTGGGAATTTTTCTTCTCCGGAATTCTCTAACAACCCCCCCCCCCCCCACCCCCCATGCTTTATGTTATTTTCAAAATTTTAGCTCCTTTATGGCTCTTTTTTGGTTGTCGCCTAGCTCTACTTTAAAATTCGAGTTGGCAACACTGATTCCACCATAATGCCGCGAGCCGTGGCCAGAAACGGACGTGGGATCTGTGCCCGTGTTTTCGAAGTTTTTTACTTGAAATATACGTAGCGAATTCGTTGTTACAGCGAGCATTTTTGGTTCTCAAACAGCGTGAGCTCAAAATGAGTCAGCATCAACTATTCCTGATTTCAACTCTTTTGATGTTCAGAATGTTATATCATTTGAAAAATTTTAGGTTGACGAATATAATGCTTAAATTCATTATCGGTAGGATTAATATTTTAAAAGAATAATTTTTAAATATATGTAGCTGTGAGCTGTTCCTTAAAAATGTCTAATACTGAGATTTGCTTGCCGGGGTTTGAACCCGCGATATATATTGTATTTGTTTTAATTATGCTCTTTTAGGATAAATTCAGAATAGGTAGATACAAATTATTTATTTTCACCGTTTTTTTAAGTGTGTTTATCCATAAATAGATGTATCTAATGTACAATATTTTTAAACCTAGCTGTGAGTTGTTCCGTCATCATTTCTAATACTGAGATTGGTTTGTTGATTTATTTGCAAAAATTTTAGTTGTAAATGAATT
This sequence comes from Limnephilus lunatus, assembly GCA_917563855.2. Taxonomy (NCBI): domain Eukaryota; kingdom Metazoa; phylum Arthropoda; class Insecta; order Trichoptera; family Limnephilidae; genus Limnephilus; species Limnephilus lunatus. The sequence goes on from CAKJTF020000010.1 coordinate 1,723,352, forward strand.
TTACAAAAATTTTAAATGCGGAAATTTGATAAAAGTGTATTTAAATTTGATAAAAGTATATATTCCTAGTTTTGTAAAAGTATGTATTAGTTACATTTTGTTAATAAATATACATATTATATTTCACTTAATCAAGTTTCTTTTTATTAATATATGAAGCTGGGAGCTGTTCCTTGATAATGTCTAATACTAAGATTTGTTTGCCGGGGTTTGAACCCGCGATATAATATATTGTATTTGTTTTAATTATGCTCTTTTAGGATAAATTCAGCATAGGTAGATGAAAGTTATTTGTTTTCACCGTTTTTTTTAAGTGTGTGTATCCATAAATTGATGTATCTAATGTACAATATTTTTAAACCTAGCTGTGAGTTGTTCCGTCATAATTTCTAATACTGAAATTGGTTTGTTGATTTATTTGCAAAAAATTTAGTTGTAAATGAATTTTACAAAAATTTTAAATGCGGAAATTTGATGAAAGTGTATTTAAATTTGATAAAAGTATATATTCCTAGTTTTGTAAAAGTATGTATTAGTTACATTTTGTTAATAAATATACACATTATATTTCACTTAATCAAGTTTCTTTTTATTAATATATGAAGCTGGGAGCTGTTCCTTGATAATGTCTAATACTAAGATTTGTTTGCCGGGGTTTGAACCCGCGATATATATTGTATTTGTTTTAATTATGCTCTTTTAGGATAAATTCAGCATAGGTAGATGAAAGTTATTTGTTTTCACCGTTTTTTTTAAGTGTGTGTATCTATAAATTGATGTATCTAATGTACAATATTTTTAAACCTAGCTGTGAGTTGTTCCGTCATAATTTCTAATACTGAAATTGGTTTGTTGATTTGTTTCCAAAAGTTTTATTTTTAAATTAATTTTACAAAAATTTTAAATGCGGAAATTTGAAGTGTATGTAAATTTGATAAAAGTACATATACCTAATTTTGTAAAAGTATGTTTTAGTTACATTTTGTTAATATATATATTTATTACATTTCACTTAATCAAGTTTCTTTTTATTAATACATGTAGCTGGGAACTGTTCCTTGATAATGTCTAATACTAAGACCCGCAATCTCCGGATCGCTAGCTGGCAGCCTTTCCCCTCTACCATGGCGACCGTCGAAATTTTACTTTTTATTTTAAAATATTATATTGCATTCGTTTTAATTATGCTCTTTTACGATAAATTCAGCATATGTAGATGCAAGTTATTTATTTTCACCGTTTTTTTTAAGTGTATGTTTCAATAAACTGATGTATCTAATGTAGAATATTTTTAAACCTAGCTGTGAGTTGTTCCGTCATCATTTCTAATACTGAGATTGGTGTATTGATTTGTTTCCAAAAAAATTATTTTCGTAAATGAATTTTACAAAAATTTTAGATGTGGAAATTTGAGTATATGTAATTTGGGTATTTTGAAAGTGTATGTAAATTTGATAAAAGTACATACCTATACCTAGTTTTATAAAAGTACGTATTAGTTACATTTTGTTAACATATATACATATTATATTTAACTTGAATCAAGTTTCTTTTTATTAATATTTATATGTATTTAAAATAATATGTATTAATAATTCACTTTCATAAAATTTTTTAGATTGTAAATAAATAAAATCAATTCAAATTTTATAAACATTTACTTTTATTAGCATTCCCCATAGTTTGAGGATTCTCGATAATATCGACAGCGCTCCCGTCGCGGCCGCTGCTGGTAAAATAGAATTGACGGTATTCATCCACCGGGTAACAAGGTATGTATAGAAACATCGGCGAACGGAGATCTCGCTGGGCGCTTCTTACGTATTGCAAGCACCACGTCATAGCAACAGTATTTATTTCAAATTACTTGCCTCGTGCAAATCAGACCAAAATATGACGGTTCACGGCGCTCGGTTTTAGATTTAATAAAACACAAGAATCGAAATATTTCTGGCGTTTATATTCCTCTTAAGAGGAACGGCTGCGCAGCCTTTTTCAAACAAATTTTAATTTTGTATTTGTGGCCAAAATACTCCAACAAACTGAATATAATTTTTTAATCCAAATGTGTATAAAATATCTAAAACAGATACTGATCGTCCAGCTGATTAATCAGATATCTCCAAATACTAAGTTTTGGGATAATGAGGAAAGGAACATTTGAATGTTCACTATAAATCAAATATTATTTACACTTGTCTGTGTTTTATATACTAAAAATGATATAAAATAACCCCGGGAGGCATAACGGCCCGGTATATTAGTATGAAATTTTGAAATATCCTACTAGTGACCCAGAAAACATCAACACTTTGTTTAATTCACAAGTTTTTCTGCATTATAATTGATTTGATGGTGTTTATGGGTAAACTGAGTATTACAAATAACTGCATACTCAACTCAAATATTGATTTTTCAGAGTTGTCTGACTAATCAACTGGATGATCGTTATGTATTTTATATTACGACATATAGGCCATTAAAGAAGTCAATTTTTCATGATTTTAGAGGTTTTAATACACACATATTTGAAAGTGCTGTTCCCGTCATAGTAAAAGATTATAATTTTTATATGAGAGGTGTCAATCATCACAGTGTGCTAGTTGAGTTGTATGTTCCCGCGACCGGTCAGTGACTGAGTTGGCTTGGAATCTTGAAGAGACAAGAAGGGAGGAAATACAGAGGCTGGCAAATCATTCCACCGACGAGCTGTTGAACTCAAGAACGAGAAATACAAATGACCCGTCCTCATGTGATAAATGTCATGACCGACTCAGTGGCTGTGTTGGCGTCGCGTCCAGGAGTCCCATTGTACGATTCCTTGGCTGGCAAGTTCTGCATCACGACACAAGCAAAATTGTCGGGTTATTTGTAACCCGGGAATGCTTGTCTTTCTTTTTAAATAATAGAGATTATATTTTATGTTGACGGTTGACACGTCTTTTTTTTTTAAGAAAGTCAAACATTCCCGAGTTACGAATAACCTGACAATGTTTGAAAATCTCCTACTACCACCACAGTCAGCTGAAAATTTTGCTTGTGTCATGATGGAGGACTTAGCCAGCCAAAGAATTGAACACGCGATGCCCGGGTGGGACGCGTGTTGGATTGCCAACTCAGCCACTGACCGGTCATGACATTTATCACACGAGAATGGGTCATTTTTAGGATTTGTTCTTGAGTTCAATAGCTCGGCGGTAGAACGATTTGCCAGCATCTGTGCTTCCTCCTCCTACAACTTGGGTCTCTTCAAGACCCATGTTCAGTCCTTCCTCTCCTCAAATTATTTTCTTCAGGACCGAGACAACCTTTAATTACAGTATAAGTAATCATTGCTATAGTTTATTTCTTCTGTTTTTTAATATAGTATGTAAATAAAAGTAGGTTTTATAGGGTAACAAAAATGTTTAATTTATCTTACTAACTAACTAGCTAACTAACCATCACGCCGTTTCCCCGCAGGGGTAGGCAGAGAGGACGGACCGCCACACAACTCGATCTTGGCACACACTCTTTGCCTCGTTCACATTCATACATCGTCTCATACATGCTCTTCTATTATTCCGACTCTTCACATGGCCCGACTCAAGTATCTGATTCACTTGGTCGTGCCATGTCTTCCTCGGGCGTCCCCGACTTCTTCTACCATTCACATTTGCATCATATATTCTCCTTACACTCCTTTCTTCGTTCATTCACTCTACATGCCCAAACCATCGGAGAGTCCCTTTCTTAATCTTACACATCACGCTTACATCAGCCTTGCATTCTTTGCGGATATCCACGTTTCTCTCACGATCGTACATGGTTTTACCACACATTCGCCTCAGGGATCTCATTTCTACAGCATTCAGTCTGCTTTCATCCTTCCTCTGCCAGTTCCATGCCTCACTGCCATACATCAGGGTAGGTACCAGCACTCCATTATGGATGGCTAGTTTCGCGTCTTTGGACAGTTTTTTATTACCGCCAACGGCATTCAGTCCTCCATTAATGGAGTTACCGGCATTCACCCTTCTTTCAATGTCTCTATCAGCCTTCCCATCTTTCGTAAACATACTACCCAGATACACAAACTCATCCACCTGCTCCAAGTATTCATCATTCACAACTATATTGCATACTGTTTTCGTACTCTCTCTTTCAAACACCATGACTTTAGACTTACTTACATTCATCATTAACTCATTCTTCATACATACTTCGTTCATCCTAGACACGAGAGACTGTAGATCTTCCATACTGCTAGAAATTAGCACCGCATCATCAGCATACAAAAGGCAACATACTTCCAGATTACTCAATTTTGCGCCCAATCCCATCTCTTTCAATTCTTGCATACAATTATCCATGTATAGATTGAATAACCACGGTGACATTACGCAGCCTTGTTTAACACCTTTTGTGATGTCAAACCACTCCGTAAAATCGCCGTTCACCCTAACACATGCAACGCTTCCCTTATATAGCGACGCAATTGCCTGAATGAGCTTCGTATTCACTCCGTACTTGGACAACACCTTCCATAGCTTTTTCCTGTCAACTCGGTCGTACGCTTTTTGTAGATCTACAAAGGCACAGAAGAGTTTCTGGTTTTTTGCAAGAAACTTCTCAGTGAGCATACGCAATGAGAAAATCTGGTCCATGCACCCCCTTCCACTCATAAAAGCACCTTGCACATCCCATATTTTATCTTTTGTTTCCATTCTTACCCTTTCAATCAATATTCTACCATACAGCTTGCCCACTGAACTTAAAAGGCTAATAGCCCTATGATTCCCACATTCCATACGTGACCCTTTACCTTTGTATAATGGCATGATTACAGCCTTTCTCCAATCTAATGGCGTATAACCCTCCTTTAAACATTGGTTAAAAAGTCTGCACAGCCATGTTAGAATAATACGACTATCTCCTTTAAAGTATTCGGCAGCAATATTGTCGAAACCCACAGCCTTGCCACTCTTCATGCATTTAATTGATCTTTTTATTTCATCCATACTGATTTCGGTAACATTCACTCCATCATCGTTCATAACCGATTCACCGCTGGGATCACAACCACTCGGGTTACTTTCGAAGACTTCCTCGAAATATTTCATCCATCTCTCTTTGATTTCATTCTCATTCGTCAACATTTGTCCATCTTTCGATTTTATCACTTTCATGCTTCCGTTCTCTGGACCACTCCGGGACCTTTTGACCTCCTTCCAAAACAGTTTTATGTTTTCTTGGAAGTGGTTTGTCATTTTGATTCCCTCTTCTTCTTCCAGGCGTTTCTTTCGTTCTTTCACCCCAACACTTACTCTTTTCTTGCATATCTTATACACTTCTTTCGCTCGATCTCTCTCTTCGCTTGAAACACTGCCAATCGCTATCAGACGTAACCATGCTTTCTTCTTCTCTGAGACCAGTGCTTTGATCTCATCATCCCACCATGCATCACCTTTTTTCCTACCTTGCTTACTTATTCCACACACATCTCTAGCAGATTCGCATAGACTCACCTTAATGTGGTTCCATGTTTCCTATCTTTTTATCTTCATACATACAAATAAATTATGCATCTCTCTCCAGTGACGTAGCGAGGGGGGGCGGACCGCCCTGGGTGCCACCCGATGGTAAATGTTTACCGTCATCTTTCTGACTGGTGGCGGAGTTTTCTGAAGAATAGTGTGCCGAAAGGTAGTTCGACTTGTTTTCTGATCTCTGAAAATAAAATGAAAGGAGTGTAAGAATTAATGATGACTGGACAACTCAGAATGAAATCAACTCGTTGAAAAGTCATTAAGGGTGATGTAAAAAATTGGTTAAATAGGTTAGGTTGTTCCAATATCATTCTTGACATAACCGATGGTTTCATTAATCTAGCTACTCTTGAATATCTTTAAATGAATTTTCCATGACTTGGCGAGTCATTTTTTGCAACTGTCAAAGGCGAAAATCGAAGTTTTACGTTTTCAAATGCGTATAAAGCATTTGAATTTTGTTTTTTCGTGTTGGGTATGTATTCAGATTTGTGTAGAAATAACAAAATCAGTTTATATTTGTGTGATTATATTTTTTGATAATTATTTCCAAAATGGGAGATTTTTAATCTTTATTTTTTTAGTTAGTTAGCTATTCTAGGAAAACCTCTTGTGATATTATCACGTAATATACATGATTAATAAGATACTAGCAGTTATAAACCCGCTCCGCAGATTTTTGCTGCTAGGCCCTGCGGGCGGCTTTTGCTTCAGCTTCGCCAAGTTAGTGTTGATGATCATTTGTAAATCCAACATAGGAACTGGTTGCAAAATTTGCCCCTGTATCCACTGTCAACAGTGTCAATATATCTGACTTATGTCCTCTATATTGACTGTAAAATACGGGTGCTGGTTTTCTAGTCGGCGGGCTGCTGTGCACGCTCAGGGTCTGGTCCGGTTGCTGTGAGTATCCGAGGAGAGAGAATTCAGCTGTCCAAGGAAGTGCAAGGTCGGAAGTCAAAGACAATTGTAGAGTTCAAGCAGGAAGAAGCGGTCCAAGAGGGTAGAGGCGGTGAGAGTAGACGCGACGATAAAGGTTCGAATGTGACTGATTTGAACAGAGCTTGACGCTCTATATATACGCTGCCGCGGGGCCGTGCCCAATATTGGTTCGCATTTGACAAGATTACTACTTGAACGTTGCTGCATTTCTTTGCAGCTTTGTGCATCCTTATAAGGCTGACGTAAGCGTGATGTGTAAGATTAAGAAAGGGACTCTCCGATGGTTTGGGCATGTAGAGCGAATGAACGAGGAAAGGAGTGTAAGGAGAATATATGATGCAAATGTGAATGGTAGAAGAAGTCGGGGACGCCCGAGGAAGACATGGCACGACCAAGTGAATCAGATACTTGAGTCGGGCCATGTGAAGAGTCGGAATAATAGAAGAGCATGTATGAGACGATGTATGAATGTGAACGAGGCAAAGAGTGTGTGCCAAGATCGAGTTGTGTGGCGGTCCGTCCTCTCTGCCTACCCCTGCGGGGAAACGGCGTGATGGTTAGTTAGTTAGTTATGATAAAATTGAATTATATAAGCAAAACTACTCTCTTTGCCGCTCTATCTCATGTAAACCACTTTATTCTAGCAGTTTTATTGAATTCAGTAAAAATTGTACAATGTTAACCAGTGGGGTTTTTAGCCCGATATCAGTATGAAAAAACCCTTATATCTATTTAATGGAAACATTAACATATTTAATTTTATCTTAACAGTATGGACGCAAGTCCAGCCTTTTAATCTATATAATTTTATTTGAAATAACTTTAGCAAAACTTGCGTAAATTCAATATTAATTTTACACAAAAATGTCCTTAAAGGTCTGCTGATGGCGGCCATTTCGAAACAAGCTTCGTCATTGGCTGGCCGTTGTAGAGCGAAGTAGCGGGAGGGGGTGGGGTCAACCTACGTCCCTGCGGTTGGCCTAGGATGGTCAGAGTGGGGGTTATGGCGTATATACCCATGGTATCTTGAAGACGCCATCATTGTCCATGCGCCAATCATCACATAACGGTGTTTGTAAGTGACATGACGGAATGTCTGGGAGGGGGGGGGACTTTTAATAGATATGGCGTATTGAAGATGCTACCATTCTTTCTAGGGCGGCCATTGAAATGACATATAAAGCTGTTTATTGGTAGATTCCACGTTCGATATAGTCAATGTGTCAACACTGTCACCCAGTGATGACAAGTCACCGCGAAAAAAAAACAGGGGCGAATGATGACGTCATATCTAATATACAGCCGCTTTATACAACCGAGAATTACCGTCAATCTTCCGAAATCTGGGAGATTCTCCAGGTTCACAAATTCGTAGAACTTATACCTAGGAACAGAACTTCCCATTTGCGTTTTGCCGACGGAAGTAGCGTCATCTTGTGACGAATTCTTGAATTACAAATCGAATTACAATGGTAGCTTTGTGTGAAACTCCACGTACACACATGTTATTTGAGGTGCGGCCGTAAGGCGTGGCGTCGACATGCACCCGTGGCTGGGTTCTGAAATTTGACAATGAGATAGGTCCTCGACCACGGAGGAAATTTACCCCCACGGTCGAGGGGTAAGGCTCTCGATTAGCGATCCGAAGGTCGCGGGTTCTAATCCCAATGTACACAAGTAAATTTAATTGATCAATTTATGTTATTTCACAATTTAATCATTTAAAAATAATGTCAGGTACATTATTTTTAAATGATTAAATGATTAAAAATGTGGCACGTTCACCTGGAAGATACCCTCAATATCGCCCTGGTGTAAGACCATCATTCAGAATTGAAATATTAATTGGAATGGCTTAACATTTCCCCCTCCCCCCCCCTAGTGTGACGTCACATAACATATCATAACCAGTTTTGCGTTTTAACCACTCCAATACGTAAGCGGATATACACGATAATATAACGAAAGCAGTTAAGTAGAATAAGCGTGTTTTTACGTCAACGCGTGTGTTTCCACCGAAATTGTTGTAACTCCGTTATTGTTCTAGTGACATCCCTAAAACAAAAAGTAGAAGCTCCTTAGTAAATCAAGCTACCCATCACTATTCAAGTTGTCCATAGAAATACATAAAAAGATCTATTCTGTCAGATACATGGTAGACCGCAAAATCGCCTACCCGCCGTTAGACATTGTTATTTTTTTATTAAATATTCTTGTATGAAATGATAAAAAAGTTAGGTGACTAAATTGTTTATTATACATTCATACGATAGAAAAAGTATTGTTTTTTTTTTACATAATCCGTGATTTTAGTACCGATTTCACATAAAAACATCATGTGAGTCATTTTAACTTTTTTTTTATGTTTGCATTAATATTTATTTGTAATATAACAATTTGAAAGGTTATTTTATAATCTTTCAAAAACAGTTTTTAGTATTCGGCTACGTTCCGAAATGTTTAATTTATAAAGCTTTAATTGTGAAGCGGAAATAACAAAAAGTTTTGTAAATATTTTTATCGAAGGAAGCAAATACTTTGTGGTGCGACATTATACATATATTAAATGAAAAAACTCACTTTGTAAAACACCACTTTATTTGAATTAATAATTATTTAACAGCCAACCAGGTTTCGCTTAGCTCGAGCTTCATCAGGGAGCCTAGTCCCTATCTTTTACGTTTTACTAACAGCCTGTTAGCTTAACTTGGTGGTTTGAGCAAAGTTGTCGCAACTGGCTAAAAATGGTAGTCAGTAACTTTTCTGTTTCTTTTCTGTCGGTCGCGATACGATACGATACGATTGTACCACCCCAGCCAGGAGCACTCCTGTCCCGGTGAGACCGGTACACCAGAGGGCACTGTTTGTTAGGACTGGAACACGTGCTCTGAGGATAGGAAGGAGGTTGGAGTTTAATCGACCGGCATACATGGCAACCTGGAGCGCATATAGTGGAATAAAGGATGGGCAGGAATAAAGGAAATGATTGAGCTATATATGCATATATATAAATATCGTTTCTCGCTTCCAGCTTATTGATTTCCGTTTTCATCTTCCCACTTCCCGCTTCCCGCGTATATATGTATTTTTTGGTTGTTGTCTCCTGCTGCTTCTAGCTTCTCGTTTCCGGCTTCCCGTTATTTATGTTTTCCACCACACGCTTGCCATAGCAGGGTTTTTGTTGTCTCTTCTTGGCTGTTCTTCCTTCTTCTCTTCTGGGTTCTTATTGTCATTTCATGGCTTTTTTCGCCTCTCCTTGGATCTTCTCGACTCTTCCTCAGCTCGAATCGGCTCTTCTTCAATCTTCTCATCTTTTCTGGGCTCTGTTTGGCTCTTCTTGCTACTTCCTGTCTCTCATTGTCTCTTCTTGGCTCTCCTTGCATCTTCTTGGATCCTCTCGTTCTTGGCTCTACTTGCATCTTCTTGAATCTAATTGGATCTTCTCGTCTCTTCTGGAACATTATCGTCTCTTCTTGGCACTTCCTGTATATTCTTGGATCTTCTTGCCTCTCCTTGGCTCGTCTTGTCTCTTTTTGCCTCTTCTTGAATCTTCTCGTCTCTTATTTAATCTTCTTGTCTCTTCTCCTCTCTTCTTGCCTTTTCTCGTCTTCACTTGGCTCGTCGTGGATCTTCTCTTCATGGTTATTTAGGCCCTTCGCGGCTTTTCTTGTCACTTCTTGCCTCTTCTTGGATCCTCTTGCCTCTTCTTGCATCTTCCTGCCATTTATTGTATCTTTCATCTTTTCGTCCCTTCTTGACTCTACTTGTCTCCTCTTGTCTGTTCTTGAATCTTCCAACTGCTTACCCACCCTTCATGTCCATTCTTGTCTCTTCCAGTCAAAAATGGTATTCAATTCAATTTATCATTTCAAAAACATTACAAAATTTAACATTTCAATGTGTTTTTAAAATACAATTGTATCAGAATTATATTAAACATAAATGATAGGCTACAAACTATACAAGCATTGATAGAGTTTGCCTCCTAAAAACAGCTTCACTTACGCTAAACATGTCGATATCCGAATTAATTCTGTTCAACGGCAAGATGTATCTTCTTGGCTCGTCTTGTTTCGAACTTTCCTATCACAATTCAAACTCCCATATAATCACGTATCATTCGTATGAATACATCTGTATACGAATAACGAATTACCTTCTGAAATTCACTAAAAGTACCGATTTCAAACTGAATAGAAAAAAAACAAAAGCGGGGAAAATAAACATGAGCAGTTACATAAATCAAATGAACATAAATAAATTGTTAACTTCACATCGCTAAGTTCGTCTAGTAAAGCGTATTCATCAGTGAAATACTCAAGTATGATCGTGTTCTCCGTGAAATCAGTTATTTATAGAACAGTCCTTAATGTTTACCAGCAAATGACAATCTGAGATGCGAGGTACAAATGTGAAACTTTTATGGACCCCAAATCAGACTGGAAATTCTAATAATGTGACCCATGTCAATTAACACAGCATTGAAATTTATTCAAGTTCAGTGCTCCGAAACCTTTTCTTGCCTTACGCGCATACGTAGTCTTGCATACTGAAAGAAATCTTTGAGAAATTGAAAAAATACAACAATATTTGGTCTCGCGGTCCAATGGTTGCACACCGGTTCGATAGCAGACCTAGGGATTCATAACATAAACAAATTAATATATGACTTATCTTGTTGATGTGATCCAGTTCTTTGTCTTCTCACACCCAACACTTAGCTTCATCTCTTCAAATTGTCGGAGACTGTCTGTTTATGAATTTACACAAAGAACATTGATAACTTTCGAAAATATATTGTTTAAATCTAGCGTAATTTCTTTCCCAAAAGAGATAAAATTATATCGCGAACTCTAATAGATATCACTGATTTTTGCGCGTATGCTGAACAAATTTTATGAATGTAGTTAGAAAAACACACGAGTTATTTTTTCTGACTACCATTTTTAGCCAGTTGCGACAACTTTGCTCAAACCACCAAGTTAAGCTAACAGGCTGTTAGTAAAACGTAAAAGATAGGGACTAGGCCCCCAGGGCTATTATATTAACTAACAGTTTAACAAATTATATTAACAGTTAATATAATAGCCCTGATGAAGCTTGAGCTAAGCGAAACCTGGTTGGCTGTTAAATGATTATTAATTCAAATAAAGTGGTGTTTTACAAAGTGAGTTTTTTCATTTAATATATTTTGTAAATATGACATTTCATTTAAGACAACAAACTTGCATATTCGCAATAAACCGGAGTGGTTAATAATTTAGATTTTTACATGTGACGTCACAGAGCCGAAGACCCCCCCCACCCCCCCCCCCTATACCCCTTGTCCCACTTCTCTTGTCCCCTCCCCCCCTTAAAGTGTGACGTAATTTATGAATGGCCCCATAACGGAAGAGTATTATCATTACGTAGTATAAAATGAAGTCGCTCAAAATGTTTGTGCGCTTAGATCTTTTAAACTACGCAACGAATTTTCATGCGGTTTTCACCAATAGATAGAGTGATTCAAGAGGAAGGTTTATATGTATAATACATGCTTATTATAGTAGAGAAAAGTCAAGAAATTCAAATATTCAATTCAGGCAGCGGGCAGCTGGCAAGCGGATGGTGTGAATTTTATAAAGATTGGGTAATGGCGTTATGATTCGTTAGCCACAGCAACGTGTGGCCGCGTCTACTAGTATTGTAACGGACGTGTTACATATCCTCGTATGTTCTTTCAACGAAAAACATCCTTGGCAGTATCCTCTACAGTTCAGTGGTCATTTTTTGGGATTTCGCTCGAAAACCAGAAATCCCGCTTGGCCACTGAACTCGTTAGTACCGTACCGCCAGCGATCTTTTTCGTTGAAAATATTTTTATGTTTGTTTTCCAATTAGAATTTAAAAAGTTATTCTAATTGCAATATTGTATTAATAAAATACTTTCGTTTTTATATGTACAATGCCCCCGGTGCAACAAATAAACGCTATCATGCTCAGGTTGCCACCAGGGACATTTTTCAACTTATCATTTCACTTGTATTTTTTATGTTTCCTTTTTTTTGACATATTGTTAATTATTTTTAGTTACGATCCTTGTAGGATAATGAAACTAAGAAATTTCATTCCGCAGTCCTACAAGGCATCGAGGGAAAGAGAGCCTGAGTCTCTAGCCCTTAAATTACTCAAACTAGGGCAATAAATGACCCTCAAAAAACACTTAGAAAAATTTCGGTAAAAATACGTTTTTCCGATTTTAAAAATCCAGGTGCCCCGTAAGATGGCGAAACAAACAGGTTTCGTTAACACATCTTACGGGGGACCTCGTAAAAATAACATTGTAACTATAAATAACCAGATATTCAGCCAAACGGCAAATCAATTTATATTTTATGCGATTTAGCTCAAAAATGAGCCAAACGTCTCTAACTAAAAATCTAGCAATAGACAATTGGTTTATTTCATGATTACTGTATAATAACGAACACATATGTACACAATTAACTCTGTAGAATTATTATAAAAAACACATTTTAAGCGACCGCCTTCAACGGTGACACCGGCAAAATAGGGTACCCACATAATGGCCGCCCTATTTATACCATTTGGTCTGAGGACGAAAACCCCTCCACTTTTTGTAAAAAACACTGTCCGAACGCTGTCGGGTACAAGTCCCCTTTATATACCATGCCAATTTTCAAATAAATCAGTACCCCCCCACCTACCCCTTACCTGTATCCATCACACATCCCCCCTGATGTGTGGGCTCTAATAAAAGAAAAGTAAGCGCAACCAGATATACAAAAAATATAGTATTACATAAAATCTAAAATACCTACAGACAAAAAAAATAAATAATAATAAAATAAAATTCTTTCAAACGATTAAAAAAAAAAAAAAAAAAAAAAATACAAAAAATTTAGTATTTAAAAGTCCTTAATGTTGCCAAAGGCAGCCCACACATCGGGTAGAAAAAAACCATCCTTCAGGTGACTACAAACCACAGTTCGCGAGAAAAAGGGATTGATTTCCCTGTAACTCGTTTATTTAACAATATGATATTATAAATAAATCAGTTCACTTCGACTCTTCAAAACTTGTTTTATTACTTGTTACTTAAGAAGTATTTTCTTCAACACCAGCTGCCTCCCGCCGACTTCTGCCTGTCTTCCGTCCTGGTGCCTACCTCCTCCAGACAAGCCGGCCCTACTCCAGGACACCGCAAGGCGCCAGGCTCAGGCAGAAGAATAGGCACATCCAGTGTCCCTTACTCATCAGACACTGGGTGCAGGAGGCCAGCTTTTATTATTTTACTCATCATACATCCTCATCAGCGTGCACTTAGACCCGGACCTATTTTACAGTTCTTGTAAAGGCGTCACGTCTGTTACAAGTATGATTATAAATGAAAAAAAGGGTGTACACCAATACAGAGTTGTGTAGTGTGCCATCTTCATTACCAGAAAAGTTCATAATAAAAGAGCGCTGAATAATTTGCAAAGAAATAATTGAATATATTTACCAGCTGTCCAACTGTCTTCTGCAGCTCCTCATCACTGAATCTGGCCAAATAAGAGTTGTGTTGTGCTTCAATCCTTATCATTGACGCCTTTGCCAAATTGTTGATGATCTGCTTGGTAGCATTAACTAAAACAAACATTTGTACATTGTATTACTTACAATATATTATTTATTGTACTAAGCTCCCTTGACGAGATTTTCTCACCCAAACATTTATTGGATACCGACAGTACGACAGACGATTGGATAGACACAGGTCACCCAAAGTGGTTCGTTATGTTTGGTGACCTAGTAGGAGTGTCCAGGGTAATGTCGTGAGAATGGGGTATTTTTTTATTTATTTATTAAGGAGAAAATCTTGGCAGCGGATACGTCTGCCCACCAACTGCGTGGCAGGCCGGATCAGGAGAGACTGCTTGAGGGAGAGCTTTTGATCTCTCCAGCAGAAATCTCTCAGAACATCGCCTTGTCTCGCAGTGGGAAGATTGGATTCATACGCCGGTTACTCCTGGACACACCCAGATTCCTACCCACCCCTCACACCTTTTTCCTTTGCAGAACTTCCTCTCCTTCCTTTTCTAAAATGGTCCTCCACACAGCATTCCCAAAGATGACATAGACCCTGAGGGGAATTATTTTCCTCAGAGCCTCCTGTGTGGAGCTAAATTAAAATAAATATATATATACATACATATTTAAGTATATCACTCCAATTTTGAAAATAGCAATTAAAATAATTTTCTAAAATTCTATTACAAATATTATATTATAGGTAAGTACTCTATCGTAATACATTTTGAAAATGATACTTTTATTTTATTATTATTTTTTTTATTCTTCATTATAAGCACCAGCTAAACTGCCAAAGCAGTTTGTCAGCAGGTCAATTCAATAATATTAATAGCCAGCTTCTGGGAGGCTAGCTTGACTCTGGCTTCTGTGGAGCCTGTGTCCGAGCTGGTCACTTAGAGTTACAACAAGCGTCGAAGGAGACTAGATTGTCATTCCGATCCCTTTTAGTAGTAATCAGGGTAAATATTCGGAACAAACGGTAACGGTTAATACGCACTTTTTTTTATAAAACTTTTAGATTCTTCTTAATTACCATAAAAGACAACTATTTGCATTGGGGGCGGTTGAAAATGTTACATTTTTAATTTTAGTTACGTAAATTGAAAATTTGCTTTCGTATTTAGACACAACGCTTCACCATATGCAATTTGTAATGATTATTGTCATTTTATTATGTTGGTATTACTGATACTATATTATGGAAGGCTACATCATACCATCACCGACTTCATGGCAATATATTCAAAGGCGCGTAACCGAAAAAACCTACGGCTAGAAACCATTGATTTTCACTTTTTTTTTAATATTAAATAGTACCTAAAGGAGGCGGGGGGTGAGAAAAACATCCCAGTTTTCAAGTAGTTAGGTTTGTGTAACATGGTTTGTGATTCAAAAGAAAGTGCCCCTTTATAACGCCTACTCGCGTCAAGGCAAAAAAAACATCCCAGTTTTCAAGTAGTTTAGCGGCTACGCTAGGTTTGTGTAACATGGTTTGTGATTCAAAAAAAAAAATCGTTAAACATCAATTCTTTAAAAAAAACACCCCAGGATTTATCTAGTTTGAATTCCAAACAATGTTTCTAACCAAATTAGTGCTTACCTAATTCACACAAATTGGTGGTATAACTAATTTTCTAGCCACTCGTTATCTTATACAGCCAGTGCAATGTAAAATATCAGTTTTTTTTTTTTTTTTTTTAATTATTTATTGACCAAGATATTGGAATACATATATACAAAATACAATGTACATTTTTTTTTTTTTTTTTGGTATAAACCACCTCACTAGGCTGAGCCTGTTCCGAGGTGGCAGGAATTTAAACTAATTTTGATATCTTAATCTTGGAAGAAAAATAAGATTAAAAAAATAAATATTTAAGTTTAGAAAGATAAATACAATAAAAGAAAAATAAAAGAGTAAAATAGAAAAAAAATATGATAGAAACAAATTAGAGTCATAAAAATAATTGAGAGGAAAAGAGGAAAATACAGGCGTTGAGTGTGTTCTTGTATTGTTCAGGTTATCTGACCGCAGTATATAATGCCTTTGTCGATTATCCACATATGGATTTTGTGTTTTGCATTTTTTGTCATGTGGATATCTTTAACATCTTTTTTAATTAAATTAAAAATTTTTGGAGCCAGATTATGATAATGTCTTTGTCCATATGTAGTATTTGTCTTCGGAGTCATGTGTTGATGTCTATGTCTTGTGTCGTAATTGTGTTGTGCAGTATGATGGTTTAAGTTGTCTTGTTGGTAATGTGTAGCTATAATTTTGATGTACAGTTGCTGTATGTTCAATACAGCAAAGTCTTTAAATAACTGTATTGTCGAGAATCTAAAAGGTTTTTTAGTAATAACTTTAATTAAGGCCTTTTGCGCTTTGTTGAGAGGGTCCATATTAGTTTTCGCAGCACCACCCCAACCGATCATACCGTGGGTGATAATTGATTGGCCTAAAGCGTAGTATATAGTTTTTAAGGTCTTCATTGGCATTATGTTTCGTATGTTCTTAAAAAAATATATAAGTTTTCTGACTTTACCCGCTGTTTTATGTATTTGTTCTGTCCACCTAAAATAGTTGTCAACGTAAATTCCTAAGTATTTTATTATCTCAGTCCGTGTTAGCGGGTTGCATAGGCAGTTTTCTTTAGATAAGCAGTCGTGTATGGTTAAGTTTTCATTAGGTCTCGGTTGACGTCTGGGATCTATACTAAATGTCATGTACTTTGTTTTGTCTATATTTAGTGTTAGCAGGTTATTGTCTAGCCAATTTTTAATCCGGTTGATTCCATGGGCAGCCTTTATATAAACATTTGTCCAGGAGTCAGAAGTAAAAACGAGAACAGTGTCATCCGCAAAGCAAATAATATCTCCGCTAATATCTAACTGACACAGGCAATTGATGTAAAGTAAAAATAGGATGGGTCCTAATGTACTTCCTTGAGGAACTCCGTAAGTTATGTATCTGTTTTGGCTTGTTACATTGCCTAATTTTAGTGCATGGCTGCGTTCAGTTATATATGATTTGAACCAGTTATAAGCCGAGTTTTTAATACCTATGTTATATAATTTTTTTAAGAGAATCTTATGGGACACAGTATCAAAAGCTTTACTTAGATCTAGAAAAACCGCAATGCAACTTTTTTTTTGGTCAACATTTTTTAAAATGGTTTCTGTCACTTTTAATATTGCATCTTGTACTCCCATATTCTTTCGAAATCCATATTGATTTTCTGATAGAATTTTATGTGTGTCTAGATAGTCTACTAGTTGGATTTTCACTAGATTTTCGATTACTTTGGTGAGAACATTTAAAAGTGATATAGGCCTATAGTTAGAGGGATTATTTTTATCTCCAGATTTATAAATAGGTACTATGTTTGCAATTTTAAAATGGCTGGGGAATATACCGCTTGTTATACTCAGATTACAGATGTGCGTGAAGGGAAGGGCTATTTGGTGTTTTATTTCTTTTATTAGTTTAGTGTCAAGTTTGTCGGGTCCAGTCGCACAGTCGTTTCTCAGTTTATTTATGTGATGTATTATGTCTTTTGTTTGGAAAGTCTTTATTCTAAATGTATTGTTATCTTGTGCATTAGTGATGTATTTATCAGCAAGTGTATCTTCGTCAGTGTTTGTTTTATTAAGTAGGGTTTGGGCTAATGCTTGACCAACGTCTGCAAAGTAATTATTTAATGTGTTGGCAATGTCAGTTTGATCAGTTATTACTGTATCATTAACTTCAACTTGTTGGAGTTGTGCTGCTGGTTTTTTATTTACATTGTTTATTTCCTTTACTGCATTCCATAATAATTTCGGGTCAGCTTTGTTATCTTCAATTTTTCTTCTATAATATTCTTCTTTTGTCTGTTTCACTATAGATCGGCAGATATTTCTATATTTTTTATAGTAATTTTGAAGCCTGATATTACTCGGTGAGTTTGAAGACTGTTTATGTAGTTTGTCTCGCTTGTGTAAACATTTAACCAAGTTGTCGTTGATCCAGGGCTTAATTTTTCTATTTTTGTGAACAACTGTTCGAAAAGTTGTGTACTTTATTACACTTATATTTATTTTGTCAGTAAAATTCACCATTGCAGTGTTAACATCTGTTTCATTTAAAATATTTGCCCAGGATATAGAATCAAGAGATGATCTAATAGCATCGTAATCTGTGTATTTTAGAAGTTTTGACTCATTTTTAGTTATACCAACATATTAAAATAACAATAATATGGCAAACAGAGTGATTTGACAGTGAAAGCAAATTTTCAATTTACGTAACTAAAATTAAAAATGTAACATATTCAACCGCCCCCAATGCAAATAGTTGTCTTTTATGGTAATTAAGAAGAATCTAAAAGTTTTATAAAAAAAAGTGCGTATTAACCGTTACCGTTTGTTCCGAAGAATTACCCAAATGTGAATGGTAGAAGAAGTCGGGGACGCCCGAGGAAGACATGGCACGACCAAGTGAATCAGATACTTGAGTCGGGCCATGTGAAGAGTCGGAATAATAGAAGAGCATGTATGAGACGATGTATGAATGTGAACGAGGCAAAGAGTGTGTGCCAAGATCGAGTTGTGTGGCGGTCCGTCCTCTCTGCCTACCCCTGCGGGGAAACGGCGTGATGGTTAGTTAGTTAGTTAGTTATGTGCCTGCTATATTTGTTATATATATATAGCGCGCTTTTATTCCCTTTTTTCTTTTCTTCTTTACCATCTGCCCTTCGGCCGTCGGGCTTGCCTTATGGCTGCTAATTATCGACCTTCCTGTCAATAAAAATTAAATTTTATACAATTTGCGGCATCCCCTTGATTTCATATCTTTGGGTGTTGTGCAGTGCACTTTTCGTTTGCATTTTCGGTAGTAAATTGATTTGCCGGAAAGATTACCGGTTTCATTGTCAATCTGTAGTCCAAAAAAAGTAGTATTTTTCGAACGAATTGAAACAAAGGAATCATTGCTTTCTTATTTATAGATGGATATTATTGCTTTTCATCATTCCATTTATTTCGGTGAAGTTTTGACTCATTAGAAAGACGCATTTAACTTTATTTTTATTTTTGGAATAACTTATTGAGTTAAAGCTCAGATTGTTTCATTTAATGATTGAAGTTAATTCGAGTATTAGCGACAAAAAAGTTTTTGTTTATATCTACAAAGAATGTATGAATCTAAACATTTAATAGAAGTGTTGTCGTCATTGGGCATTTGTTCATCTTATCATGAAGGTGACAGATACCAAAGATCTCTAATAAGAGCTGGGCCTCCTACAATCAAAGATGACACGTTAATACAATTAGCATTTCATAATTTTTTGAGTTTAAGCTACAAGACAAGTGAGCAGAATGTTGAGCTTAGGGAGAGCCGCCAGCTACGGGACAACCAAGACTTATCAAAATTTGTAAACTGGTTAAACCAACACAACCCTTTTGCTCAAAAGTCTGGTGAATTAATTTACATTTCTTCGGGATTAGTATCAGACTCAGTGGCGGCTGGTGTTCATAAAAATAGGTGGTGCGCTAAAATAATAATAATAATGGTCTTTATTTCAAGATGTGGGAAGGTGAGTGCAATCCCACACATACCATAGAGATATCACATAAATCTTGGACCTACCTACTTTAATTAAAATAAATTCAATTATGAAAAAAATCCTACCTATTTGTAAATTAGGTCGATCCTCCATTATCTCTGGGTGCATGCAACACATTGAGTCTAAATTAATTATATTTATTAAGATAGATTAAATTCTTTTAAAGTTTAACAACATCGTTCAATCTAAACAGATATCATAAGGATTGTGAGGAACAACTCACTGAAAAAGCATTCCATAATCCATTATTTTAAAAGAGTTCTAGTAAAATAAATATTGATCCATCACCATTTGTTAAGTCGCCGCGATTGTAAATTCAAATTCAATAACAGTTGACTCCTATCCAGAAAATTGTATTTAGATACTTATTGGCACGAAAATCGAGTTAAAAAAATGTTCAGTTTATCACACATCCGAAAGTCTTCCTTACGCTCCGTAACTCCAATGAAATATATACTGTCATAACTCATAACAAATAATGTCCGCAATGTTTGTTGTTATGCTGTCGTTGGTCGATGCTGAGTGAAACATAGCATGAAAAAGAGTAGATATTAAAATAAAGACACGATATGGATAATAATATGACACAAACGTGCCCCGTTTAACACGCTACATAACGAACCATTCCTTTTGATGTGGTGGAAATTTTTGGATCGTCACCTGCGATTTCGTAAAATTTGCAAAGCATTCAACCTACCTACGATTTTGGCTCATTATAGAATTATAGAAGAACTCCTGTGATCGCTTTGCAAAATGAACCACCACTCTGAATATAGGCACACAACGATCTGCTTTGTTACGCGGGCAGTCCAGTAGGCATCTATATTACGCATGCATTATAACCGAGTGTATATTGTGAACTGTGATGAGGCGTGTCGGAAATAAATATAATTTTTGGCGCTCGGAAATTTTTAGATTTAAATTAATTAATTAGATTAGATTTAAATTAATAGATATATTTTGGGAGTGCGGCGCTCCTCCGCACCTTAGAGCTGGCCGCCACTGATCAGACTCAACCGTAACATGTGACGATGCCTATGAGATAGGTTTCAAAGCTATGAAGAAAATGACAGGGCAAAGTTTTTCTGAACTAACTAAAACTACACAGATCGGATATGGTTGTTACTCAAGCCAGTAATAAGTCTGTCAGAATTAGAAACAAAGAAGCTGTAATCAACCCTCAGCAGATATTCTATAGAATATTATGCGTATGTGACAGTCCTGCAAAGCTCAAATCCTACTTTGAGTTTGAACTTTAACTATACTAACATCCACCTTCTTTATTTGATGTTTCTTTAAAGAAAGGTAAGAAAGCCTCCATTGTAAAAGCATTTGACTATGGTATCGTTGATATCAATTTCACAAAGGATGAAGCTGCGTTTATTCTTGATGGTGGATACCCATTACATGCAGTAGTGTGGCCTAAAGTCTCTACTTTCCATGATATTACCGAACGATATGTTAATTATGTATCTAAAAAGTATGGTGCAAATGTAATAATAGTTTTTGATGGTTATCCCGAGAACGCTACAACAAAACATCAGGAGCAGTCAAGAAGAGCTGCAAAAAGAATATCAAGTGAAATTATATTTTCTGATGATACTGTCTGTACAACACCTCAGGTAGAATTTCTCGCCAATTCTCAAAATAAAAAGAGGTTAATAGAAGCTGTTAAAATTAAGTGTCATGCTGCAAATATACAGACAATAACGGCAAACAATGATGCTGATACGGAGATAGTGGGTCAAACGATTAAGTCTATAGAGCTTGGTAGCACTGTGGTGGTTGTTGGAACAGACACAGATTTATTAGTATTGCTAGTAGCATTGGCCCCTCCAACGGAAAACAAGCTGTTTTTTTGGAAACCAATAGCCACTTCTACTTACACCAGTACTGTGTATTCTGTTCAGTTTCTTGTACATATGTATGATAATCAAAGGAAACTCATATTATGCTCATGCTGTCACAGGATGTGACACAACCTCTGCTTTGTATGGTATCGGAAAAATGAAGGCTGTAAGTCTAATAACTACACCGACAGATTTGAAAGATGCGGCTAAGAATTTCATTCAGCCCCACATGGAAAAGGACCTGCTCTTCCAAAATGGTGAACGCTTTCTTTTAAGTTTGTACGATTTGGCAAAATACAAGAATCTTGATGAGGCTAGATATTTTAAGTTTAAGCATTTAAATGCCAAGATGTCTCTTAAATCTAAGTTTGATTTGGCAAGACTTCCACCAACAAAGAACGCAGCCCGCCAGTATCTCCTTAGGACGTACCTCCAAATTCAAACATGACTAGGAAATGAACTATCGTCTAATGAGTGGGGATGGCAAAGAAGAGAATATAAGTTAACACCTATTCCAATGACATGTCCCGCGGCTCCAAATGAACTTCTCATTGCTGATTTCTTGTAACTGTAAAACCTCGTGCGGAAAGTGGTGCAGCTGTCGGAGGGCAGGACTAGGGTGTTCTGATATGTATGGCCAATGCAATGGACTCTCCTACAGTAACACATCTAAAAACACTGATGAAATATTTGAAGACGACTGTGATGCCCAGTGAATAATAATAATAGTCCCCTAAAACCTACCCTATAATTTTTGTAATATAATTCTTTACATTCTTTTATTGCAAATACTTTAATGTTAAAAATTAAAAAATTTTAATGTTAAAAGTGTTTTAATATCATAAACCAATGAAAAAGTACTCAGTGTTTTAATTTAAAACTATAAATAGTGCTACCTAAACACAAATCGGTCACCTGCACCACTGCGGGACCGGCTCAACTGCCAAGCCTCGTAGCCTGCACTCCGTGCCGCCCTGCGATTGAGTCGAAATTTGACCATGTTATATGTCGTTTTAAATCCTATTAAATTTGGCAAATAGTTTGTTTGAAACATTTTTGCGTGATTCCTTAGACAAAAAAAATATTCACCCTTAAATCAAAATTTTACGAAAAAAAAAATTCTTTGGCGACAATTTCATTATTATTTTCCAAACCGTAGCAGATAACAAAAAAAAATTTAACATCTTTTTTCTAGACAGCTTTCTTAAAAGTATAACGGTGTAATTTTTTTTCAGATATGTGTTATAGTTTAGGAGATATAATGGATTTTGTAGAACTCTACAATTTCAAAGTTTGGGGGGGTGCAGCGGGGGAAGCAAGCGGGGGAGGGGTGGGGACTTTTCGGAAAATACTTTCTGTAGAAAGTACTATTCACTTGGAAAAAATCAGCTCTCCCCGAATTTGTTCCAGTTCAATGCGTTCATTGACTGGGCTATAGATACAACCAAATCTTTTTCTGATTTTTCTGTTTCAAATTTTCGTTTTGAGAGTTGCTAATTCTATCTTCAATGATTAAATATTATATTATTAACTATTTATTATTCTTAATTATATTAAATATCTGGCATCTAATAAAGTTTACAAACAATTTACATAGTAAGTACCTACCAGTTATGCGTATCATAACGTTATAAGTTTCATAACTCTA
Organism: Limnephilus lunatus; assembly: GCA_917563855.2. Lineage (NCBI taxonomy): Eukaryota > Metazoa > Arthropoda > Insecta > Trichoptera > Limnephilidae > Limnephilus > Limnephilus lunatus. The sequence continues at coordinate 1,746,501 of CAKJTF020000010.1, forward strand.
AAACCTGACACTCTTTTGCCTCCGGAAAAAAACAGTTAAATACCTCAACGTTATTAGAAAACATATTTTTAATGTTTTTTTTTAATTAAATTATATATTTTTTTAATACACCTCTTTATACATATTTATAAATTATTAGCGCCCCCGTGGTGACTTTATCCAAAATAACGCTACCTAAAAAATGACAAATTATTATTAACAAATATTATAATCAATAATTATCAGCCTGAAACACTCATCTACATTGAAAAAATCTTCCGAGAAAAGATACTGGCCGCCAACGGGAATTGAACCCGTGACCATCTGATTGCCGGTCAGCAGCTCTCACCACTGAGCTATGGCGGCTTATCAAATACCCGCCAAATAATTCAATATATACTAGTGTTTCATTCGACAATTACTTATTATTACATTTTTCCAACTGAAAACAACCAACTTTATTTTTGTGAGAGAGGTTTTGTGGAGATTTAGTATTAAAAAATACCTCTCTCACAAAAATAAAGTTGGTTGTTTTCAGTTGGAAAAATGTAATAATAAGTAATTGTCGAATGAAACACTAGTATATATTGAATTATTTGGCGGGTATTTGATAAGCCGCCATAGCTCAGTGGTGAGAGCTGCTGACCGGCAATCAGATGGTCACGGGTTCAATTCCCGTTGGCGGCCAGTATCTTTTCTCGGAAGATTTTTTCAATGTAGATGAGTGTTTCAGGCTGATAATTATTGATTATAATATTTGTTATCTACCCTTTGTGCTATGCATAAAAATCTTGTTTAAACGTTAGTTTATCAATTAAAAATAATAATTAATATTTGACAAGTTAAAGTATTTCAACAAAAAATGCAGACATAATTAGTCTCGACGCCACCTAGCGGGAGATTTAGTATTAAAAAATACCTCTCTCACAAAAATAAAGTTGGTTGTTTTCAGTTGGAAAAATGTAATAATAAGTAATTGTCGAATGAAACACTAGTATATATTGAATTATTTGGCGGGTATTTGATAAGCCGCCATAGCTCAGTGGTGAGAGCTGCTGACCGGCAATCAGATGGTCACGGGTTCAATTCCCGTTGGCGGCCAGTATCTTTTCTCGGAAGATTTTTTCAATGTAGATGAGTGTTTCAGGCTGATAATTATTGATTATAATATTTGTTATCTACCCTTTGTGCTATGCATAAAAATCTTGTTTAAACGTTAGTTTATCAATTAAAAATAATAATTATTATTAATATTTTTAATTCAGTATGATAATTGGATACTCTTGCTGTCATGAGATATGGGATGGTAAATTTTTATAAATATATAAAAAGAATTGAGAAACATCATAGACTTTTTTTCCAAATTTTGTTATTACCAAGTACCGGACAATTAAAACGTTGCTTGAAACTGCTTAAGTCGTATTTGGTACCTAACCAGATATGAATAGCCAGGAACTTCTCCACCTTCCTCTTTCCATCTTCTTCCTCTCCCCGTTACCTTCAGCGTCACCACGTACCTCAATTGGGGATGCCATAGTCTCATGGCTCATACCGAAAAAACTTAATAATGATACTCGTATCGTATATTAGGCCGGTTTTAATAAAAGTTCTAATATTATCAAAGTAAGGTGATTTTTCACAAAAACGGCGCTATACAAGTCATCCAAATATTTTTATTTAAACGGTGCTCCAGATTTTATGTCCGGGTTGAATCTTTCCCAAATGAAAGACTAAACCCTTCCACACACTTTTCCACAAATGAATATCTAGTAAATTAACGCAATGTAAGTGCACTATATAAGAATAAAACAATACAAGAACAATACGTCAATCCACCAGAAACATAATGGGAAAATATTTCACCGACTCCAGATATTTTCATATCAGAGGGTTCGGCTCTGATGAAATCCTAACTGGTCCGATAAATCCTACTGATCCCTCAATATAAATATTTAAAAAATCTTTCGTAATCCTACATGTATTTAAAATGACCGACTTTTGCATTTTTATGTACAAATTTTTTGACAAATCTAATACGCCTAAATTTTGAATGAGAGAGCTAGGTATAATGCCAGTAGCCGAAATAACAAATGGTAATATTTTTATAGTCTGAGAATGCCAAATTCTTTTAATTTCATTTCCTAAATCTGTATATTTTCTTATTTTTTCAGAAACAGATTTCTGAATATTACAAGAATTTGGAATAGCGACATCAATGATATAAGTTATTTTCTTAATTTTGTCATGTAAAACTATATCGGGTCTATTATGACTAATTGTTCTGTCTGTCAGAATAGTTTTATCATAATAAATTTTATAAAATTCATTTTCTAAAAATGAATTTGGTTCATATTCATAATATGGTACATTACGGCAGTCAATCAAGTTATGTTTAATTACCAAACTTTGGTGAATTATTTTTAAAACTTGATTGTGCCTAAATGTATACTCGGACGGCGCTAATACAGAACATCCCGATATAATATGTTCTATAGTTTCCGGAAAAGCCAAACATTTTCTACATAAATCATCAATTTGATTTGCATCTTTGATGATATGCTTCCTATAATTTTTAGTATTAATGACTCTATCTTGTATGGCAAGCATAAAGCCTTCTATTTCTGCGCTCAACTCTCCAATACTCAACCATTTGTTTGACGAAAATTTGTCAACATATGTTTGGTTGAGATAATTGAAGTGTTTTGCGTGAAGAATTTTATTTGACCAGGAATCTAATAATTCCTGGTTGGTATTTATAAGAATGCTGGCATTCTCGTCGTATAAATTTAATGGTGAAATATTTCTATCTGCCTTGCATATTATTTTGTGCATTTCTGAACTATCAGCTTTCCTATGGAAAAAATTTCTTAGCATTTCTACCTGATTATGTTTTAAAGATGTTATTTTGACTATACCTCTACCTCCTAAATTTCTGGGTAAATTAATACGTTCTATAGCTGAATTTGGATGATGGCAATGAAATTTAGTTAATGTAGTTCTAATTAATCGTTCTAAGCTATCTAAATCTGTATTAGACCATTTAATTATGCCAAATGAGTAAGTTAATAGAGGTATTGCCCAAGTATTTATCGCCTTTACTAAATTTTTAGCAGATAGATTGCATTTCAAAAATTTTCTGATCCTACTTTTAAATTTAATCCTAATATCATTTTTAATACTAATAATAATAATACAATGCATTATACCTAGCTCTCTCATTCAAAATTTAGGCGTATTAGATTTGTCAAAAAATTTGTACATAAAAATGCAAAAGTCGGTCATTTTAAATACATGTAGGATTACGAAAGATTTTTTAAATGTTTATATTGAGGGATCAGTAGGATTTATCGGACCAGTTAGGATTTCATCAGAGCCGAACCCTCTGATATGAAAATATCTGGAGTCGGTGAAATATTTTCCCATTATGTTTCTGGTGGATTGACGTATTGTTCTTGTATTGTTTTATTCTTATATAGTGCACTTACATTGCGTTAATTTACTAGATATTCATTTGTGGAAAAGTGTGTGGAAGGGTTTAGTCTTTCATTTGGGAAAGATTCAACCCGGACATGAAATCTGGAGCACCGTAAAAAAAATATAATATATTTGGCTAATTTATATAGCGCCGTTTTCGTGAAAAATCACCTCAAGGGCGCTGTACAAATAAATACATAAAAAATAATATTACTGGCTTACAACTAAGATTTACAATTATAACTAGTGATTTACATCTAAGTCTTTTTGCTAGTGACTTATGACTAAGATATATAAAAGCTGACCTAAAATTGAGCTCAATGACATATATATTTACAATATGACTTAAAGTTAGAGATTTATAACTAACATATTTATTTACATTTAAAAATACTTGAAAACATCTTATAAATATCATACATTCGCCAGAATCACTCCACAGCGCCAGAAGAAGAAGGAAGTTTTTACATAATAAATTTTTACTTTTGAAACAATAGATAGAAAAAGAGTTATTAAAAAATTAAACAAATGTGGAATAAAAGGGAAAGAATTGGAATGGTTTAAAAATTATTTAAGCAACAGACAACAAACAACAAAGATAAGAAACAATGTATCAAATCCGATTGAAAATATGCTGGGAGTACCGCAAGGATCGGTATTGGGTCCGATATTGTTTATACTCTACATAAATGATATGGTTAAAATACTAAAACATTGCAAAATAAGACTGTTTGCAGACGACGCACTGATTTATATTGCAGAAGATAATTATGAGAACGCAATAAAAAAGATAAATAGTGACTTAGAAACTTTGTCAAAATGGCTCAAATTAAATAAATTGAAACTAAATGTAAATAAGACAAAATACATGCATATAGGTAGAACAAATACGCATGATGAACCAAAGGTTTCTATAAATGGAGAAATCATTAAAAAAGTGGAAGAAATTAAATATCTTGGTGTCATCATAGACTCAAAATTGAACTTCTCAAAAAATGCAGATTACACAATAAAAAAAATTGCAAAAAAAATATCATTTCTTGGTAGAATCAGAAACAAAGTAAATAAAGAAACATGCCAGATAATATATAATACAATTATATCACCACACTTTAATTACTGTTCAAGTATTCTTTTTCTCTGCAATGAAGAGAAAATGAAAAAAATGCAAATACTGCAAAATAAAGCAATGCGAATAATACTTAAGCGCAACATATACACACGGATACGAGACATGCTAAAAGAGCTAAATATGTTGACGGTGAAGCAAACTGTGTATCTGAATGTACTTATTTTTTTACATAAAATTAACATGGGGACGATGTCTAAGGAACTAAAAAGAAAAATACATTATAATAACGAAACACACGGACACGGGACAAGAAATTCAAAGCAAATTAGACTGCCGACAAGAAAAAAATCAAGCACCCAGAAATCTCTGATGTACCAGGCCGTCCAACTGTATAACAACATCCCGAATGAAATTACTGAGATAGAAAATATAAATAAGTTTAAAAAAGAATTACGAAAGTATGTCTACCTCAATTATTAATGTCTTCATTTATGTGTAATATTTAAAGAATGATTATGTTTGCCAACCAATGTAAATGTTTATATCTTTATAAAATATTAGCACACACAAAGATGTGAGCTAACTTAAGATTAATAAATAAAAATAAAAAAATAATACATATTACTATTTAAGGACATGGATGCAAAATTTATCGGATTTACGAAAATGTATGGATATCTTAAATAAATTAATGAAATTAATCGCCGATCTTCACCGCATTATGATGACTCATCGCACAACATTAACCGGATTGAGGTGTTAGGTTACCACTGACAGACCATTGGTAGGTAGATCAATAGCATTTTGAGTTTTTCGTTAGTAGTTGTAGGGAATAGCAAATAAAATAGTATATATTCGTGGACATCAACAATTATTAGAGTATAATTAAATTACAAAGTTTAAATTTAATGACGAATTTATGGAAATGAGTATTTGAAAAAATGAGTTTTAAGTTTGGATTTAAATTCCGCTGGGTTGGTTATGCATCTCAATTCCATGGGAAGTTTATTCCAAGCCTCAGGACCGGATACTCCAAACGCGCGATCACCAAAATTAGTGTTCGGATTTCGCTTGGGTTCTTTCAATCTTCCAATTGCAGACGATGTCGCTGATCTAAGAGATGACTGCCTTAGACCTATATTTTCCGGAATGCATAGTTCAGAGATATAGGGTGGAGCCATTTCATTGATAGCTTTAAACACCATCCAGCATAACTTATACTGGATCCTTTCAGGACACTTCAACCAGTGAAGATTTCGGAGGTGTTCCGAAATGTGCGAAAACTTGGGTACCCCTGTGATTAGTCGTGCTGCGGCGTTGAATACTGATTGTAGTTTATCAGTTTGACATTTAGGAAGACTTGCATAGATACCATTGCAGTAATCAAGACGCGATACTATATATGAATTCACAAGAAGCTTAGTTGCTTCTGTCGAAAGGTTCCTACGAACTGCCTTAAGTTGTCTTAAGTAGAAGAACCCTGTGCTAACGGTCCTATTCACCTGACTTTTCAATGAAAGGTCTGAATCCAGATAAACTCCCAGAAGTTTGACGGTTGTTTTCGCAATTACGTCATTACCACTAGAATGATCTAATCTATTTGATTGCGGATATCCTAAATATTTATAAACCTCACCCCCTTTCATACTTTCAATTTTGAAATTTCTAAATATACCCTCGTATATTTAGAAATATATATTATTATTATTATTTATAGATGGTCAAAATATTTTCGCTTTGCAATAAATTTCTGAACATACCTACCCGAAAACTAAAAACTGTTTTTAAAATTTGATGAAATACGCATACAAACGTCATTATCATAAGTACAAATATTCATTTATAAATATTTAAATTATTAATACAAACATTAAAAAGTTTTATAAATGGCCCAGCTTATTTTTTTCTTATATAAAATTATTGATATCGAAAAAAAATAACACATACATATTTTATTAGGCAGATGTATTACACGTTATTATCACCGCATTTTGTGGTCGTTTCATAAAAAAATAAAGAATAAAAATTCTAGAAATTTTACACATTTTTCTCAAATTCCTATCGGAAACTTTGGTTTCATACAGATGCACATTTAAAAGTGTTTAATAATAAATTCTTGATTTGAATATAAAGCGTGGAGTTTTTCTTAGTAACCGTGAATATCATATTTCTTACCATGACAGTAAGAGAGATCGAGAGAGATACAATACCTACAATGATTTCAGTATATGAGACCCATCTGAGCTGGATCAAATCCTGTATCCTGTGATTAAACGGGCTAAAAAATCGGCAATTATGAAATAATAACCGAACTTAAATAGAGCTTCCACAGAACTTGATTATTAACTTTTAAATTTGACGAATTGCGGAAATTCTCCGGAACAACCCGTTCAGCATTGCAAAATATTGTCGCGCTACGCAATAAAAAAATAGTTGTCCAAAACATTGACACCCAATTATTGAAATATGATATTCTTTTTCCTGCCGGAGAAAGCTTAACACACAATGATTTTGGAAAGTAAATTTCGTGGCTTCGAATAAAAAAGCGCGAGTCATTAGTAGCTCTAATTTTGGCGACAATTAAAAGCGTCGGGGATGTTTTATTGTTTTTATGTACTAAACCGTTTAGTATATCAGTGGAGTTATTTCTTTGTTTTGTTTTGCAAGACGATTGCCTACAGGTTGTTTGAAAAGTGTGAGGTCGAACAAAGGGAAATTATGCGATACACTTTTTTTCGGATTTTAAATATCGAAAGCGATAGGAAAAGTGGATAGACCGGATCTTGTCATATAGTATTTCGGTTGTGAAAGTATTACTTTGCTTTTTAAGCTCTTTATTGCTCCTAAAGCAGAGGTTATGTCGGATTAATTGTTTGTCTAGCTTGTAGTCTTTCTAGATTTTAGGCATGTATGGTAAGTTTGTACAGCGCCCTTGAGGTGATTTTTCACAAAAACGGCGCTATACATAAATCGTCCAAATATTATTATTATTATTATTATATCGGATTGTCCAGACAAACTTCTCTATTTATTCGTAAAAAGCATTAATTTGCTTTGTGATTTTTTAAAATGTGAATACCGTACTGGCGTACAAGAGTCGACTCCAGGTACTAATATCTTCAGCCTGTATGTCGGACGAACACTATATTTAAAAAAGTTATGAATACGAAATTTGTTTATCTATTAAAATTACAAAAAATGTGACAGGTGTGTTTGGTGAAGTATCAAGTAAACTTTTAATTTTATTCATACATATTTTACAGAATACCTAATGATTCTATATTAAGAAGTAAGTGGATAGAAATAATAAGAAATAGCCGCAGAGAGGATGTTTGGCAACCAGCTTAAACAACTGTTATTTGCTCTGATCAAAACAACTGTTTAACTTTTTTTTTTTAAATGTATTTTGTCTTTTTTATATAACTAAATTATACCGTTTCTAATGCTTTTCGTTGTCTTTATTTGTTAAAAATAATCAAATAAAAATATATATTACATGTATGTAGAAAACTATCTTACTTAAATGAATTAAAAATTAAACAAATATAGGTCCCGCAAAATCGAAAAATATTTTTTACCCACTTTTATGGGAAATACTCGGGAGCTGGTATCACTCAAATCTGGCCTGTTGTTTTTGTCGGAATTACAGCGCAACACTCTATCTAGACATTATATAATCAAAGGTTTTTTACAATACTGAACTGTAGGTACAACATGTACCTCCCAGTTCAATCTTAACAACGATACTGACGCAAAGGGCCTATTTTCCCTCTGTTCAGTTGAAGATACACCTCGTGTACCTTCCAGTTCCACCGTAATAACAATACTTTTGACTTTTTGAAATATTGGCATACAGAGCTCCGGGCCAAAAAGGCCCCTTTCTCTTTCATCATGAATTTATATTTACGGTTGTTGAAAATTTTTGATTTTTTTTAGTTGTTTCTTTAAAATTTTTTTGCAAAGGTACATGGCTGCAATATGGGGAGGTTAGACTTTACGGAGGATTTGCTTAGGTTTTTTATGTGTGGTACGTACGTTTTCGTCGTACCGGGCGAGGCAGTTTATGGACGCGTTTTCATGGGTGGGAATTCCCGCATAAAAAGTTTCCGCGAGACTTAAAATGTGTTTTTTTAATAAAGGGATTTCAGAGTCTTTGTGAAGTTGGGCTACCCTCATCCATCTGGGCAGGGCTATTCGTATGGCTTTATTCTGGAATGTTTGAAGTTTTTTCAAAAGGGACTCTGAAGCGTGGGCCCAGATGGGGCTTGCATAAGTTAGTTTTGGCCTTATAGTTGACTTGTAAATTAGGAGTTTATTTTTAATTGAGAGTTTTTTATTTTTTTTACTTAACATGGGGTAAAGGGCTGCAAGGATTTTGTTTGTCGAGGCTAAAGTTTCGTCTATGTGCTTTTTCCAAGTTAATTTACTGTCTAGCGTTACACCGAGATATTTAATGTTTTTTTTCCACGGGACGTTTTCTCCGAACAAGTGAATATTGGGTGGCCTTTTGGGACGTCTACGTGAGAAAACGCAGGCGGCGCTTTTCAGGGGATTTATACTTATTCGCCATTGTTTGAAGAATGTTTCTAATTTAGATACATGGGATTGAACTTTACGGGCAGCTTTTTTTTCGCTTACCGATGTTGACATGACATCGGTATCGTCTGCAAAGTTTCCAATTTTTGTGCGGATATCTTGGCTACCGGGGCGGGGGATGTCGCTTAAATAAATGTTAAAGAGAGCTGGTGAGAGAATAGAACCTTGAGGGACACCGGCTCTTATCAATCTCACTGTGGAGAAGATACCATCTAGTTTTATTCTAAATTTGCGATTTTTAATAAAGTGTGCTATAAGTTGAATCATAGAGACGGGAATTCCTAAGAAGTTCATTTTATAAATGGGACCTCTAAGCCATAGTTTGTCAAATGCTTTGCAGACGTCTAAGGAGAGGACTACCGTGTGTTGGCGATAATTAAAACCGTTTGTAATTTCTTCGACCATCCGCAAGAGTTGGTGGAGAGTGGAGGTAATAACAATACTAACTCTCTCTTGAACACGTCACCATATTTAAAGAAAAACATACAAATACAAATAATTAATATGGTACATTAACTGTGGGAACAGAATATTTCAGCGGTTCCCACAACTGGATTTTAAAATCTAGCAATAAAATAATTGCTCAAAAGTCGCCGAAAAGGGCCACCAATAAAACTAAATCTAAAACACTTAAGGACAGACAAATATTGCAAATATTACTATAATAAAAGTTCCTCTTAGGTTGGGCCATAAAAGGCCGACAGCAAATACTTTCCCTTGGGGCTGCCATAAATAGTTTATAGGTGCTATTTGAGGGTCCTATTTGAAATGTGCAAATACGTAGGTACTTAAAAATAAAACCATTTAAATAATAAACGCTTTCTTCCAAATCTTTGCAAAGCAATGCATTTATATGATACCAGGCAGAATACATATTATTTCTCAAGGTTGGGACCTTACTTGAAGAAACCGTGGGATAATATTTTGTTTGCAGATTTGAAAAAGAGAAACTCCGTGTAACTAAAATAATATGAATATTAAGAATAATTATTTTACTTAAGACTAAATAGGAAAAATCGCATTCTGGAACGAACAGATACCATTCTCCTTTATCCAGAATGTCAAGACTCAAGACCTGTCAATGCAAGTCAAAGCATTGAATTTTTTGATGTAAACTAAATGACTTTCGGCAGTTGATAAGCAATATTTAAATGTTTCTTCATGCTTTGACTTGTAGTGTCTTCTATAGGTATATGTACTTTTTACATTTTATATTGTCATTGCTATTCATTTATACGTGCTCTACCTTCACCATCACCTCTGCTTTTTTATTCGTGTTATTATTATGTTTTTAATGGACTATTGTCCGAAAATTAATAAATAAATAAATAAAGTCCTCCGCCGCTTCTGTCTGTTGTCTGTCTATTCACGATAAACTCAAAACTACTTAACGGATTTTCATTCGGTTTTCACCAATAGATAGAGGGATTCATGAGGAAGGATTACGAATATAATGTCAAGGGTTTGTGTAAATTGGTTGAAATATACTATAATACAAGCTGGTTCCCGGCATGCGTTGGAAGTTGCAATACTATATTCAAAGAAATACATTGTTTCTCCCTGAACCTGAATCACCTTTTTCCGTGCATCCCCGTTCCCCTCGCGCGTCCCCTTCCTAACTAGCTTTATAAATTATAGCTTAGGTATATGTTATTCTGATGTAGGTAGGTACTCGCATGATGAGCTATATTATTGTAAAGTTCCATTAAAATCCATTCACTAGATTTTGCGTGAAAGAGTAACAAACACATATTCATCCATACAAACTTTCGCGTTTATAATATCAGTAAGATAAGATATAGATAAATATTGATGTATGTGTATATACAATGCATATAAAGGAGAGTGTCTACCGAGCGGGCGGTGTGGATTTGATTTGTATGCAAATCTACAGTTTTATGGCGAGGGTGATGAAATTTTGCACATGTGACCTTCAAAACGAGAAGAAGGTCACTGTCTACATTTGATTTATATGTAGAGCACGGGCATCGCCGGGGACTTCAACTAGTATTTGATAATAATATCTAATAATATAGGCTAAAACCACAGTTTAATAAAGGCCATGAACTCCGAAACAGCTGTCAATTAATAAAAACTGAAAACAAAAAAGCAGTCTTTATTAGAGATGCCACGAATATTCGACTACTATTCGGTATTCGGCGTATTCGGCTACTTTTTTTACTATTCGAACCGAATGGTTTGCAATATTCGGCCGAATACCGAATACCAAATCATGAAAAAAAAAAACGAATAATAAATAAAATATTACTAACAATTTTTTTTTAATTCAGCAAAAAATCTATATTTACCTACTACTTAAAATCTATCAGTGGTTAGTTATAAGTTATAATAATTGAAAATATTTTTTTCAGCATTTGTTGATAGAAAACGATTGCGTTTTTCCTTCAAAATTTTACCTACTTCCGAATATAGCCGCTCACTATACACTGCTACCGGTAGATGATAAAAAAATGTTAGCAAATTCAGCTAGACTTGGACACTATTTTACTGTTTTGTGTTTGCTGACCACCACTGTAAGTCTGCTGTCCGATCGATGCGAACAGTTTTCATGTAAAAAATCAATTTCATTTGCGAAATGTAATTGATTTTTACATGAAAACTGTTTGCGTGTGTGTGATTTTTACATGAAAGTGTCGCCGAATATTCGGCCGCCGAATGTTCGGCGCTTCAGCTGAAAGCCTAGCCGAATATTCGGTATTCGGCAAAATCACTATTCGTGGCATCTCTAGTTTTTATACTACCTAGCTACCTACCTACTTACCAACTTTCGGTATCCTAGCTTTCAGAATATCATGCGTTTCCTATCTCCATTGCTATATGTATACACATATAGCTCTATGCAATATGTATTTGCCTCCTTGTAGACAAATTGTAATGTTTTTAATAGTTTTATATTTTTATGAATATTCACCGGCCTTACGTGAATGTACTCTTTATTGTTGTTAACATTTCATTCTTCTACAAACAAAATGTTCTTAAAATATTCATATTTGATAATATTTACAATTGACAATGAAAAACTGAATATTTCTTATGCGGCATTGTTCAATTTGGGACATTGTTGCATTCTTACATGATTAGTGACTGCATTCGTTTATGATTTATTCAAATTTAAGGTAGCTAGGTAGATAGGTACCTATCTGATTCCAAGTAAGAAAAAACATTGTAAACCGAAATCTGATCAAAGAGAACTATGACAAAACAGTAAACCTTGAAAAGTAGTCCAGTTTATATGTACCTAGTCCATGTCATATAGTACAGTGCTCGAGAAAAATTCCATGAACAGCCAGACGAACAAATGTGTCCATTCTGGAAGAACCATGCATCCACATAATAGGCTTTAAATTACGCAGATGCGTACAATGTATTTTAAGATACTTTAGACACGTTGTTTGCCAAACTGAGGACTCTATCTTGGAGAAATTAATAGTCACTGGCAAAGTGTTTGGGAGAAGAAGCAGGGGAAGGTCATCAATGTGCTGGAGTGATCAAGTACCATCAATGGCATCCGGTACGTCCCACTCTTCACGCTGCGCAGGAGCGCAGGAATGGAGGAGCCTTGTCCACTATGGAAATTGGAGTAGGGGTCACGATCTTCAGCAATGAGGAACCGATTTGAGAAGAAGTCGGAAGTCGTCACCACAATTTTTTAAAGATACGACGATAAAATAATAAATAATTTTTTAAGGCCCAGCGTCTCCTCCCACAGCCTTTTTTAACAAATTTGTTTGGGCGGCTCACTGGATGCCTGTATTTTATGCGGAAGTCAGTCATCACCATCAGTCACGAGTGTCATCAACATCATAAATTTTGAGTGCATTTCCAAACCCTCCTAAACGCGATCTTTCTATGAAGTGTAGCATTGATTGTAGGTTGGAGGCGTTCGATTCCGAGTTATTTTCTACTTTCAGAAAAATCTCTGTAAAGCCCGGGGAACGCCGCAGACTTTAGTACTCTCCCTGAATTTTGAATGTTGGATTCGTGTGTATGATCAAGTAGATAGCTACTGGAAAGTACCTAGGTACCCATTTAAATTATCAAGGAGGCCCTATTGAATGAACAAGAGATCCATTCATCGCAGTATACAATAATACTGATATTGATATACCTAATATACTCAGGTACATAATACTTTATACAGGTCACTCGAAAAGTATTGTAAGACTTTTTTTAAGAAAAATTTATAAAAAAATGAATATTTTCTTGCAAATATTTAATTAATTGCCAAAACCTAATTGTAAATTAAATTTATAATACACGACAGACATATAGAATTTTAGCAACTCGTTCAAAGTGGTAGGTACCTACTCTCAGTATTTCTCCCCAAATGGGGATGCCATAGTTCCACTTGCTCCGGACAGATGAATCTCTTGAGTATGTATTAAAAAAGTTGCAAGCTTAAGATAAAGATAAAGCTAGCAGTGAATTCACTATTTTAGATTAATCTTTATTACGAATACCAAAAAATAAGTTTCGGATAAATTTAAGCTTTTTCTAGAGTTTAGCAGAACTCAAATAAAGTTGCGAATTACTTTACAAAAAATATTACCGTAAGCTACTAAATAATGTTTTATTTTATTTTTTATTACAAAATTATGAATGCATATTACAAGAAACAACTTTAAAAAATACTAATGTACCTACCTGTGCATCGGGGTATATTAGGTCGATGAATGTATGACTAAGATTATTTGTGATGGTTTCCCTTTTTTCTTTCTTTTAACTACAACACTATTTTAAATGTTATGAGTTATGAATATGCTAAAATTGTCAGACAGAAGAATTTTCACTGACTTGGTATTTCTGTATAAAATTTTAAATGATTTAGTTGATAGTCCTGTAGGTATTGCTTGAATTGATAAGCTTCCGGATTCAACTACATAATACTAGAAGCCAGGATTTACCTCAGTGCAGAAATTCTGGAACTAACTATCATATGTATTCCTCTCTACCCAGAATACTAATGGAGGGAAATAATTATACCAAGTCAGTGGACATCTTCAATTTATCTTTAAACAAATACAAAATACTGTTACTGAGGCAGTTCAGTTATGTACAATAAATATTTTATTTAATCACAGTGTAATTTGTAAATTTCGTATGTAAAAGCCCCGAAAAGGGGCGTAAATAAATAAAATTATACACAAAATAAATAAAAACCACACATACGCTTAAATCCACCGTTTCCAGAGTTAGTTTTACCAAACACAGGTATTAGGTAGTTATTGTAGGAACCTAGTTAAAAAGAATTTTTTTTTAAATTAAAAATTTAAAAATTTAAAAAAAAAAAATTATGCCTTTTACCCATTGATGAACAATCGTAGTGATACAATACGGTTCAATGTCAATTAGGAATAAATTCAACCGAATACCTTGAAAAGTCTTTAAAAGCTGAGAAAAAAATATTTAAAAAAGCCCATAACCTATAACCTAACCCAACATAACCTATTGGCGGCGGTACCCATAACCGCCTCGCAAATTGAGAGATTCTTTACTTTAATGTCTATAATATTCCATTGTACTTTAGAGGGCTACGTGATTGACTTTTTAATCCAAATTAAATTCAACATTCTTCCAATTTTTCGCATGATTTTTTCGTAATTCCGTGTTAAACCCATCAATCTATTCTAGTCTATCAATACACCCTCTCTCACGCTTCTAAGCACATCTTTATCCCAAGCATTTACACCTATTTGCACCAATCCATGCAAAATTAGAGCAAAAACTTACTGCATTTTGATAGTTTGTCATTCTCTCCACTTATCAATGGTTCTCTATGGGCCAAAGCGTTCAAATGATGTAAAAAACCACTTCTCTTGTATTTTATTGTCTATTATCTTTCATTGTGTTGTCGAGGGCTACTTGAGTATTGAGTAGCTCTTACTTCAACTTTGGGGCAAAATTTACTACATTTTGATAGTTTCTCATTCTCTCCACTTATCAATGGTTCCCTTTGGCCAAAGCGTTCAAATGATCTTAAAGACGTTTCATATCTTTTGTATTTTATTATTTATTACCTTGTATTGTATTGTCGATGGCTATTTGAGTATTGAGTAGCTCTTACTTCAACTTTAGGGCAAAATTAGAGCAAAATTAAGCAAAATTTACTACATTTTGATAGTTTATCATTCTCTATACTTATCAATGGTTCCCTTTGGACCTAAGCGTTCAAATGATGTCAAAAACGTGTCTCATCTCTTGTATTTTATTGTCTATTATCTTCTATTGTATTGTTGAAGGCTACTTGAGTCCTGAGTAGCCCTTACTTCAACTATAGGGTCTATCATTGTGTAGTTATGGTAGTAGTTATGGTCGGGTGCTTGCTGGGTTGGCCTTTGTTGAAGGGCGCTGGTACAAAAAGAGCAATATGAAGCCTTAGAGCCCGTTCACACTTCCGTCGTAATAACGGAGGTGGGTTCCGTCATTACGACGGAGGCCCTAGCCGCTGTAGTGGCTCTATGGAGCTGTTCACACTTGCCGGATCCGGCGTGAAGACGGATCCGTCATTTTTTGCCGGAGAGTTCGCCTACGCAGAGCGTCCGTCGTGAAGCCGGAAAGGAACGCGCTGGCTCATACATTTCAATGGAGCTGTTCACACTATACGGCGGGACGACGGATCCGTTTTGAACCCGCCACACCCCGCTTCACACTTCACCACCGCCCGCTCCCAGACGCAAGCGAGCAGGCAAATTGTGTTTTTATGGGGCGCGCGTTTGGCGTTTATAATATTATTATATAATATACATGTTCGTTCCAGAATGCGATTTTTTCTATTTAATCTCAAGAAAATATTTAGTCATATCATTCATGTTTTTTAGTCATTTTAGTTATAATAATTGCTGGATGATTTTCGCGTACTTTCTCCTTTTCAAGAATGCAAACAAAATATTCTCCCACGGTTTGAACAAATAAGGTCCGACCCCTGAAGTAATTTTATGGCTGGTATTACATCAATACATTCCCGATTTGAAGAAAAAGTTTATTATTTAAATTGTTTTATTTTTAAGTAGGTATGTGTACATTTCAAATAGCACCTATAACTATTTATGGCAGCCCCAAGGGAAAGTTTTTGCTGTCGGCCTTTTACGGCCCAAACTAAGAGGAACTTTTATAATAGTAAAATTTGCAATATTTGCATTGCGCATTGCGCATTGCGCAGTGCGCACGACCGTCTACTGAAGAATGATAAAATGTTTTGGTCGTTGTTTTCGTAGAGTAGGATCCGTCTTGAAAACGGAAGTGTGAACAGGGGCCTAGGGCTTCCGTCATAACGACGGAACCCACCTCCGTTATTCCGACGGAAGTGTGAACGGGCTCTTACGGATTGACGGAAGATGGTGTTATAATGTGATAATGCCTATTGTGATGTATGGAAGGGCTTTTGAAGTCGAGGGCTGTTTGAAGGTAAAGGGATTTTTGTTGTACTGATATAATACGGGTCTAAGTAATAATTGTAGATTATATATTTTTTGTAATGTGGGTTTCTTCAAGTCATAAGTTCACTCCTTCCTTTCCTGAGAAATTATTTCCTGGAGTTAACTGAAAACTTCTTTAGCACCGTTGTGATTTGATTGAAACGAAAAATACCGAAACTAAAAAGAGACAAACACAATACATACGTCTGTAGGATTTAGCCTGCGAGAGAATGAGATAGTATAATCGGTCTCCTCTTTGTGCGGTGCTTTGTAGCTAGGTGCGCTCTTGTTTACTCTAGTTTTCTGATGGTTTCACTTCTATCGCTTGTGAATTGCAAACTCTGTTTTTTTTTTAATTAACTCCACACAGGAGGCCCTGAGGATAACAATTTCTCACAGGGCCTATGTCATCTTTAGGAATATTGTGTGGAAGGTCTTTTTTGTGGAAAGCAAGGAGTGTTGTCTTGAAGAGGAGAGAGAAAGCACGAGTCATAGAAACGACCCGTTCTCATGTTAAAAATGTCAACGTTGGGCGGGCGTTTGGCGTATTTCCCGACTGTGCACCGGTGCCGAAGGAAGCAATGACGCTAGTTCCTCGGAGCATCTTCCATTGAAATTCCGGTAGAGCAAGGACAGCATTCCCACCCAACGGATGTGCTTTAAGATTGCAATCCGTTTGGGAGAATAGGAGAATTCCAATAGGAGAATCTATCAAACGGACCACCCGTTTTTGCATAGAGTCGAGGAGTTAAACAAATCAAAACACTGCCTTTTATTTGTCGTGAACCGGCTCTTTTATTAACTTAATTCATTTGGTAGGGGCGTCCCCAATTTATTTTTTCATCTACTTATGCGTTACTTACATTTTATCCTGAGACTCTTTTCTCCTACCATCCACTCTAAATCATCAAATCATCTGAGTATCCATTTCAGCAAATTATTAATCTTGATTTGTAAAACAAAGACGGGTTATTTACTCCATTTATAACTAAAGAACGGCTGGACCGATCTTTATAAACTTTGATTTGTTGGATTTGTCTCCTCCCTGAATAGCAGAATAACATCGGAAAAAATCACGAAAAAATTATGAAGAAAATTCTTTCCCTCGTACATTTTGTATGGAACGAATTCTGCTCTTTTGAAAGAGCTGCAGCAATATTGTGATAAATAGGTATAATATCGAATAGTGAGTGAATTCCAAACATTCAAAAACGTCAAATGTCAATGCGCTGATTGTTTTGATTTTGTTCACGTATAAAGAAAATGAAACGCCATTCCCGTAAGTAAGTGGAAAAGTAAGAAAATCACAAAAATATGAATCAGTACACAACGCCATCTCTGATAGTGACAAAAACCAAACACGAATAATAATAATAATAATAATAATAATAATAATAATTGGACAATTTGTAGACCGCCGTTTTTGTGAAAAATCACCTCAAGGGCGCTTTACAATTCATTATGAATTCCTAGGTTCTAATTAATTTTATTATTTACAGAAAGATACAAAAACATACTTACCTGCAGGTCACTTCCGAAAAACACACTTTATTAGAAAGTTTATGCTTGGGAAAGGTACGAATTTGCACGTGGAGGGCAATATATTCAAAACACTGGACATTGCATGACTTTACCTTTGCTACCCTCATCACTGTTGGTTTTACATTTATATTTATAAGATTAATAAAAAAAAATGAATTTAATAAAGCTAACAAGTTAACACAACAGTTATTGATTCTGAGCCGGTACGAAGTTCGCCGGGTCAGCTAGTTTCTCGTAAATCAAGGCATTCTTTTCGGACAGCTTTTGAAAACACCTGCATTGAGATAATCCAAAAAATCTCTGCTTCTCTTCAAAAGTCCTTCACAAAGGCCGGGGCAATCTCTCAGAAATAATTCGCCCTAATACCTTTGTAGGGCGACACCGGACCCGAGCCCTTGATAAGCCGAGATGATCGCAACTACTGTATTCATTTTTTGTCCTATTTCACACCTATCTAAGAATGTCATCTTTGTACGAGGGTAGGCTGAAAAGTAATGCACACATACTTGTACAGCGCGAAAAAAATGACCCTCAGCAGCGCACCAGGTGGAATATGGAAGTGACATTCTCCCTCTCAATGCATGCGCAGGTTGAGGTAGTTGAATTCATTCAGTGTATTCTTAGAAGCGGAAGTATAGAGATGTGTTTCAGTGCCATGTTAACGCAAGTTCAACAGCGTGCTATTATCGAATTTTTAACTACTGAAAAATTCAAAAATCTCTGCTTCTCTTCATAATCTCTTCACAAAGGCCGAGACAATCTCTCAAATAATTATAACTACTGTATTCATTTTTTGCTCTGTTTCACACCTATCTAAGAATGGAATCATCTTTCTATCAATGGGATTCTAAAAACATACGCATATTCACCTTTGCACGTGTGATATTTCTTCTGCGGCGTTAGAGTGGCAAGTACATTTTTACTCCATAATATATGGCCAGGAATCGCCGGTTAAAATCTGCTGTTACACCCTGTGTATATTTTTAAAGTTCGTAGCCGTGAATTCTTCAGTATAGATTGCATCATCACAGATGTGATCTATACATTTTCCGACTATTAGATTCGAATAGAATACGATTAGAAGTAGTCCTATACAATAAAGCTAATGCATTTTGCCACACGTGAACACTCTATCTCCTGTGAATGTAAAAAGAGGACATTTTTTGTGTTTCTGATCTTTTTGAAGATAATATATATTTGTTCATAAATCTCCGCGCCGTAAAAATAGTTCGCTGGGTACCTACTTTCTATAATAGTTACTATATTCAGATTTATTTTTAATACTAATAATTTGTAATATATTTCTACTTCTAACTACAATCTTACTTCTACCTATAGACGACTATAACTTAGACTTAAAACTCATATCAATGTTAAAACTTTAGTTTTAAAATAACCCTTGTGATTAACTTTGAAAATAAAAATTACTTCATTATAGCAATTTTTTTCAACAAAAAAAACTGTGAAAATACCCTAATGCGGTACGTTGTGGTAATGGGGAAAGGAAGGAGATGAAAATTCTATGGATAACCGTAAGCAAAACATTCTATGGATAACCGTAAGCAAACAACAGCTGATTCTGACAGCTCCAAACTTTATACCAAAATAAGTGACAATTAAGCAAATCAACACAGTAATCCAATAAAAACCAAAAAACCAGTGTTACGTAAAACAAAGTGACAGTTTATCCGGTAGTGGCAGTGTAAAATAACTACACATTTTGTTAAAATAAATTTTTTTTTTTTTTTTTTTTTATTGAAAAATTTTTCTTTCGGTACAATACAATAGATACATAAATAAAATGAAAGTATATAAAAGCTTAATGCAATTATAATTATTACAATTATATAATATATATTTTTAAATTATTCTCCCATAATAAGCAAATGCTTGTGTGTACGGGAGGAAGTATTATTTGTTTGGTTATTTTTTTATTATTTTTTATTGTTGTTTTTATTTATATTTAGTACTTTGAAATTTAGTTTATGTAAATAATAAGATAAATGTATGTTTATATAAATATATAAATTTTTATTATTATTATTATTTTTTTTTTAGTTAAGGTTTTCAGTATATTTTTTTTATTGTGTTTTGAAATTTTTGAAACTGTCACAATGGGATCTTATATTTTCTGGTAATTTATTAAAGAAATTTGTTCCCAAGTATTTGTAGTTTTGTTGGCCTAAAGTTTTTTTACAAATGGGAATTGGTAACATGTATTTTTGCCTGAGATTTGCTGTGTTTTTGAAAGGTATAGTTTTGTTTAGGATATCCTCTTTGTAGACTTGTAAGGTTGAGTGATACAGAAAAAGAGTATTTAATTTTCTGACTTTAAATTCTTTGAATATGAGTTCTGATGGATATAAAAATGATTTTTTTAATATTATTTTAATTATTAGTTTTTGCGCAATGTAAAGAGATTGTGTGTGAGTTTTATAGGCGCCACCCCATCCTATTATACCATATTGGATTATGGATTGACAGAAAGCGAAGTACGTCATTCTCAGTAGTTCTTTATTTAGAATGTGTCTCAAACAGCTAAAAATATAGGTCAATTTTCGTACTCTGTTTTTAAGATTGGTTATATGCGGTATCCATTTTAGACATTGGTCAATAGTAATTCCTAGATATTTGGTTGAAGTTTTCATTTCAATATGAGTACACAGTAAGTTACAGTGGTGTTGTTGAGTGTTTGGTGCAGAGTGGATCCTTATGTTAATTTCATGCGGCGTGTTTGGTTTTTTTATGAAAAATGGTATATAATGTGTTTTTTTAGAGTTTAACGTTAGTAGGTTATTGTCAAACCATGTTTTTAATTCGTTTATGTCCGTGTTAGCCTTTTTATTCAGTTCTAACCACGTGTTTGCTTTTAGAAGAAGCACTGTGTCATCTGCATATGATATTATTTCCCCGTATTTAGCAACTTCAAATATATCATTTACATATAATATGAACAAAAGTGGTCCTAGAACTGTGCCTTGTGGTATTGAGAAGTTACTACTTTGAGAATCACTTAGTTCATTTAATAATTTTACTTGTTGTGTTCTATTTTCCAAAAAGCTTACAATCCAGGATAACACCATTCCATTTATTCCAATTGATTTGATTTTTTTTATTAAGTTAGTATGAGATATACTGGTTACGCCAATACATATACCTACACATACACACACCTACATAGCACACATAAATACTGTTACTGCTTGGGATTGGTATTAATATTGTTGCAAATCCTGTCCTACCTTGTTCCCAAAATCCGCACCTATAACTACCTTCACCACGTCAGTCTGCAATCAACAGCCCGCGCCGCAACATACCTATAGCCACCGTGCTCCCGCTACCTGCAAACTAACTAACTAACTAACTAACCATCACGCCGTTTCCCCGCAGGGGTAGGCAGAGAGGACGGACCGCCACACAACTCGATCTTGGCACACACTCTTTGCCTCGATCACATTCATACATCGTCTCATACATGCTCTTCTATTATTCCGACTCTTCACATGGCCCGACTCAAGTATCTGATTCACTTGGTCGTGCCATGTCTTCCTCGGGCGTCCCCGACTTCTTCTACCATTCACATTTGCATCATATATTCTCCTTACACTCCTTTCCTCGTTCATTCGCTCTACATGCCCAAACCATCGGAGAGTCCCTTTCTTAATCTTACACATCACGCTTACGTCAGCCTTGCATTCTTTGCGGATATCCACGTTTCTCTCACGATCGTACATGGTTTTACCACACATTCGCCTCAGGGATCTCATTTCTACAGCATTCAGTCTGCTTTCATCCTTCCTCTGCCAGTTCCATGCCTCACTGCCATACATCAGGGTAGGTACCAGCACTCCATTATGGACGGCTAGTTTCGCGTCTTTGGACAGTTTTTTATTACCGCCAACGGCATTCAGTCCTCCATTAATGGAGTTACCGGCATTCACCCTTCTTTCAATATCTCTATCAGCCTTCCCATCTTTCGTAAACATACTACCCAGATACACAAACTCATCCACCTGCTCCAAGTATTCATCATTCACAACTATATTGCATACTGTTTTCGTACTCTCTCTTTCAAACACCATGACTTTAGACTTACTTACATTCATCATTAACTCATTCTTCATACATACTTCGTTCATCCTAGACACGAGAGACTGTAGATCTTCCATACTACTAGAAATTAGCACCGCATCATCAGCATACAAAAGGCAACATACTTCCAGATTACTCAATTTTGCGCCCAATCCCATCTCTTTCAATTCTTGCATACAATTATCCATGTATAGATTGAATAACCACGGTGACATTACGCAGCCTTGTTTAACACCTTTTGTGATGTCAAACCACTCCGTAAAATCGCCGTTCACCCTAACACATGCAACGCTTCCCTTATATAGAGACGCAATTGCCTGAATGAGCTTCGTATTCACTCCGTACTTGGACAACACCTTCCATAGCTTTTTCCTGTCAACTCGGTCGTACGCTTTTTGTAGATCTACAAAGGCACAGAAGAGTTTCTGGTTTTTTGCAAGAAACTTCTCAGTGAGCATACGCAATGAGAAAATCTGGTCCATGCACCCCCTTCCACTCATAAAAGCACCTTGCACATCCCATATTTTATCTTTTGTTTCCATTCTTACCCTTTCAATCAATATTCTACCATACAGCTTGCCCACTGAACTTAGAAGGCTAATAGCCCTATGATTCCCACATTCCATACGTGACCCTTTACCTTTGTATAATGGCATGATTACAGCCCTTCTCCAATCTAATGGCGTATAACCCTCCTTTAAACATTGGTTAAAAAGTCTGCACAGCCATGTTAGAATAATACGACTATCTCCTTTAAAGTATTCGGCAGCAATATTGTCGAAACCCACAGCCTTGCCACTCTTCATGCATTTAATTGATCTTTTTATTTCATCCATACTGATTTCGGTAACATTCACTCCATCATCGTTCATAACCGCTTCACCGCTGGGATCACAACCACTCGGGTTACTTTCAAAGACTTCCTTGAAATATTTCATCCATCTCTCTTTGATTTCATTCTCATTCGTCAACATTTGTCCATCTTTCGATTTTATCACTTTCATGCTTCCGTTCTCTGGACCACTCCGGGACCTTTTGACCTCCTTCCAAAACAGTTTTATGTTTTCTTGGAAGTGGTTTGTCATTTTGATTCCCTCTTCTTCTTCCAGGCGTTTCTTTCGTTCTTTCACCCCAACACTTACTCTTTTCTTGCATATCTTATACACTTCTTTCGCTCGATCTCTCTCTTCGCTTGAAACACTGCCAATCGCTATCAGACGTAACCATGCTTTCTTCTTCTCTGAGACCAGTGCTTTGATCTCATCATCCCACCATGCATCACCTTTTTTCCTACCTTGCTTACTTATTCCACACACATCTCTAGCAGATTCGCATAGACTCACCTTAATGTGGTTCCATGTTTCCTCTATGCTTAGAACGTCCATTTCCTTCTCATTCAATCTCATTTCTGCACAATTCTCATATTCACTTCTGACATAACCGTTTTGTAGTTTTTCTATTTTGACTCTTGTTGGAGCTGATACCGTTTTCACCTTAGAGCGCCAGCCGCGAAAGAGGTTTACTTTTGACACCACCAGAAAGTGGTCGGTTTCAACCTCAGCTCCTCTGTAAACTCTTGTGTCCTCGGTAACGGCTCTCAACCTAGAGTCAATTACTACAAAATCGATTATCGATCTTTCAATTCCTCTTTCCCACGTATACTGATGGATACCCCTATGATCGAAGAAAGTATTCGAAACAAAAAGGTTCCACTCCAAACATACTTCAAGTATTCTATTCCCATTGTCATTCGTTCTTTTATCCCCAAACATACCTAAGGCCGAATCAAATCCGTCACGTCTAATACCGACCCTAATACCTGCAACATTGACGTAATTCCGCCGTGTCCGCCGTGTAAACGAAACGCACGCTTATTGCTGTTTTCAGTGCCAATCAAGATGAATGAGATAGTGTGTGTGTAGAGTGGATTTGATATGTGCGAAAATTGACTGACGAAGGACCTTGAATTTTGTGTTACTGTTTACTGCTTGGAACGAGGAAAAAACATATGCTGCATATAAAGGAAAGGACTCACCGAAACAGGATAAAGAACTTGTATGCTGGCAATTTTGTCTTCTTTCTCCCCGTCCAATTGGCACTGAAAACAGCAATAGGCGTGCGTTTCGTGTACACGGAGAACACGGCGGAATTAGGTTAACAGATAGCGGGAGCACGGGGGCTATAGGGTATGTTGCGGCGCGGGCTGTTGATTGCAGACTGACGTGGTGAAGGTAGTTATAGGTGCGGATTTTGGGAACAAGGTAGGACAGGATTTGCAACAATATTAATACCAATCCCAAGCAATAACAGTATGTATGTGTGCTATGTAGGTGTGTGTATGTGTAGGTATATGTATTGGCGTAACCATGCCCCCCGCCTGGAAGGGGATGAAAGAATCCACTTCCATAAACCAAAAGAGTGCCAATACGTCTCAATGCGCAAACAAAATTATAATGACACGCGGTAGAATGTAATAAATTATGTAAAAGTTAAGAAAATATTATGTAAGTTATATAAATGCTTTACCAAATGGTCAAAATGACTGATATAGCAAGGAAATAAAAAGAATAAAAAACATTGAAACGAAAAATATGACTTGAAAGGATTCAATAAATAATACTGAACCTGCGGTAGATAAAACTAGTAGGGTTTGGTACCTATTTAACAATGAAACTAATTTAATTGATTTTTAAAAATTAAAGTATTATGAACTAACTTCTAAGATGTCGTTAAATCTATTGTGACGGTAAAGGACAGAGTTTAACGACTGCCCTGCGGTATGTTCCGGAGTTAGTTTTAACTTCCGCAACCCGGATCACCCCATCTGCCCCGGGGTAGACATTGACTATTACCCCAATAGGCCATTGAAGGGGCGCGATGTTGTCACTCTTAATCATTACTACCGTGCCTGTCTTTACCGAATTAGCATTTGTATTCCATTTCTGGCGAGCTTGCAAAGTATTTAAATACTCAATTCGCCATCGGTTCCAGAACGTCTGAACAAGACGATCCACGAGATGTTTGCGTTGTACCAAGTTGACTGGCTCGTCTGACAAATCAGCAGCGGGTAAAGATTTTAAGGGAGTGAGCGTTAAAAAATGCGCGGGGGTTAGCGGCAATGGAGCCGAACATCGTTAACGCTAAGTACAGATAGCGGGCGTGAATTTAGAATTGCTTCAATTTGAGAAAGCACTGTTTGCATCTCTTCATAAGTCAGTAGAGAGGTGCCTACTATTTTATTTAAATAACCTTTCAGGCATTTAATGTTACTTTCCCAGATCCCACCAAAGTGAGGAGCTTGCGGTGGATTCATCTTCCATTCGATTCGATTCTCCAACAGATTGTCTGAGAATTCCTTTTTGTAATTGGGTGACTCTATAAGTGCAAATAAAGACCTTAAATGGGATTTGGCTCCCACAAAGTTCGTCCCATTGTCGGAGTACATTATACTCACAGGACCTCGACGAGAAAGGAAACGCTTGAAAGCGTTGAGGAAGACTTCGGTGGAAAGATCCGAAGCGAGTTCAATATGAACTGCTCGGGTCACCAAGCAAATAAATAAGCAAATGTATGCCTTTTGACTTCGCACCCCCCGACGTCTATAAGGGATTATTTGAAGCGGGCCAGCGTAGTCAACCCCCGTGTGAAGAAAAGCCTTAGCTTCGCGGACGCGGCATGCGGGTAAATCTCCCATTAATGGGAATTGTGGTTTAGGATTGACTTTGAAGCACGTATTGCACTGATGCACACGTTTCCGAACCAAATTGCGCGAAGAAAGTATCCAAAATCTCTGTCTTAGCAGCGACATCAGTAACGTAGGACCCGTATGTAGGTTCTTAATATGATAGTAGTCTATTATTAAATTGACTACATTATCACGAGCGGGTAATAGAATGGGATGACGACTGTCAAATTCTGTTTCAGCATTACTCAATCTGCCTCCTACCCTTAGAATTCCGTCATGAAGAAACGGATTCAATTTTGCAATCGCTCGCCGAACCTTCTTCCCATCTTTGACTGCCTTTATATCTTCGGAGAAATGTTCTTGCTGTATAGAATTTATAACAGCGATTTCTGCAACTAAGATATGGCTTAATTCGAATGCTCGTGGTAATTTCTTAATGAAACGAAAAACATAAATTACTATTCGAATTAATTTCGGCCATGAACTAACACGAGAAGCTAGTGCACACAATAACGGTGGAGCGATTGTTTTAGGGCGGTTATTGTCTTGAACGGACATCAAAATTTTTGTTTTTAATTCGGGTGGATCAGATATCGATTTCGTATCAAAACGTTGTAAAGGCCAATCACTTTTAGGTAATTGGGCAAATACGGGACCGTTAAACCATAACGGATGGTCTATTAGCTGAGCGGGAGTAAGACCCCGCGATAAGCAGTCGGCGGGATTGTCTTGACCTCTTATATAATGGAAGCATTCAGCCCCAAGATGGTTTTGTATTTGTGAGACACGGTTGGCAACGAAGGTCTGCCATTTTGCAGGCGGTGAATTTATCCAAGCTAGTGCAACCGTGCTGTCGCAAAAAGCTAAAGTCGTATGAGCTTTTGAATTTGATGTGTAGGTATTACTGACCGTATGCATTAATCGTGCAAGTACTAGCGCTCCACATAGTTCTAATCGCGCAAGTGAAATCGTCTTAGCCGGAGCGACCTTGGATTTAGCGCATAATAAATTAATTGTGGTTTTATCGGTATTCGGACAGTAAACATGTAAGTAAATAACACCTCCATATGCGCGTTCGCTTGCGTCTGAAAACCCGATAAGCGTTAATACACATTGGGGTTCGATTCCTAAAAAACGAGGAATTTTAATAGATTGCAGTAATGGCAATTCCTTTTTAAACTGTCGCCAAAGTGTGACAACTGTTTCAGGAGGAGTATCGTCCCAATTCAGGTTAGGGCTAGTTCAGACACGGCGATAACCGCGCGATTGATAAAATCGTGCGGTTTGAACCGCAAAAATGTCGACTGTTCAAACATCGGCGGTTAGTTAGCGATTAGCGATCAGTTTCAAGATGGAAGTCGAAGAGGAACTAGCGTGTCTGTGGCTGCTCCAGGAAAAAATAAAGAAAAGAAGGAAAAGGCAGTATTGGGTGCATCCAATATTAAGGGATCGACTGACACATGGCCAATTCGTAACGCTATATCCCAATTTAAGAATGTTTGAGAGGAAATTTTTTGAATATTTAAGAATGTCAATAAAATCTTTTGATGAACTAATTGAACTAATCAGGGAAGATATTTCGAGCTCTGAAACACATATGAGGGCAAGCGTGTCACCAGAAGAAAAACTCGTAGTAACTTTGAGGTAAGATATTTATTTATTGTTCATCAAAATTAGCATATATATTTTCTATTATTGAAGAAGACTGCGAGGCAGTACTAAATTGAGATGATGGCGATGGTGACCCAGGTGGAATAACAGCAGAAGTTGATCCAGTTGTTGTAAAATATCCTTGCGGAGTTGTATACTGTTGATTTTGCCAATACGATGTGTTAGGTATTATCTGGTGAGCACTGATGCGAACAGAGGGTGGTAAAGCTTGTCCTTTTTGTATAACCTGAAGCAATTCAATTTTGGTGGCTAAACGTTGATTTTCTGGTACTTTTTTGAGTTCTTTGTATAACGATAAACAAAAAAGTTTATCGTCATCTTTTCTGGAAATACTATTTTCTTGGAGTCCTTTTTCAAAACTTTGTCGTGACTCAATGCTTTTTTCAATTAAATCACTTATTCGTTCTTCTGGCATATTTCTTTTCTTTCGTTTAGGGGGACCTACTTCAGTGGCTTCGGTTGCATTGGGGTTTACTTGATGTGTCTCATTATTGTCTTCGCCTTGCTTTTTCTGACTTTCATTTGACTGTTCATTCATACTATTAGTAGTTTCATCGTTGTCGACACTCTTCTGCAGGAAAGAAAGCCTTGAAAAATACATATATTGGGCTCCTTTACGAGCACCTGAACCGGAAGGAGTTGTTTTCCCTTTTTTGTATTCTTTATTGTAACAATCCCGTATGTTTTTCCATTTTTTTTGGAGTGTTGTACCTGAAAATAGTGTCATTATTAATTTTCTTGTTTTAGGTATCTTGGTACGGGTTGTTCATTTGGAGAATTAAGCTACAACTATCGCCTTGGAAAATCTACGATTACAGGAATTGTCCGTGAAGTGTGTAAATCGTTGTGGAAAAAGTTGGTTAGTAAAGTTATGGCCGAACCAACTGAAGATTTGTGGAAGAGAATAGCTCAAGAGTTTGAGAGATATGCGAATTTTCCAAATTGCATTGGTGCTATAGACGGCAAGCATATCCGAGTTATAAAGCCTGTCGATTCGGGATCATTGTATCATAACTACAAACATTTCTTTTCTATAGTGCTCTTAGCAGTTTGCGATGCCAATTATTGCTTTACTTATGTTGACATTGGGGCTTATGGCAAAAGCAGTGATTCCGCAATATTCAAAAATTCTTTATTTTATAAACGACTGATAGAAAAATCATTAAATATACCACAACCCAAACCAATATCTAATGTGGATTCAACACCACTGCCTTATGTCATAGTTGGAGATGAAGCCTTCGGTTTATCAGAAAATTTAATGCGACCATATGCAGGCAAATGTTTATCAAGTGAAAAAAGGATTTTTAACTATAGGCTATCGAGAGCCCGACGTAACATTGAGTGCACTTTTGGTATTTTGGCTAACAAATGGCGTATCTTTCATAGGCCTATAAATGTGAACATAGACTTTGCCGAAGACATAATAAAAGCCTGCTGCGTTCTACACAACTATGTGAGGAGTAGAGATGGTATAAAATATAAAGATACTTTATATACTGCACCAATGACTAGTCTCAATACCTTGCATGCAGGAAGAGGGGCACCGTCATCTTTAAATATCAGAGATAAATTCGCTCATTACTTTGTGAACGAAGGGAGTGTTCCATGGCAAGATTCAAAAATATAATTATGTGAATAAAATATAATTTTTACTTACCTAAAATAGCCTTTTTTTCCAACGTGTCTTCACCATTTCCAAATATCTCCACCAACTCTTGCCATGCTCGGTTCTTTGCAATTTTATCCGAATAATCTGCACACTGAAGATTCCATATTACAGGTCTTTTCTCCACTTCATCAATAAATAACTCTGTGTCGAAGCGATCCATAGCTAGCTCAGGCGTGCTCTCGTTGTGACGTGTTGATCGCGCGGTGCCCGCAATGCTACTAAACGCTGAGTAAGATCTCCATAGTAATAAAACCGTGCGGGCGCCGCACGATTCTATTTTCTAGCGGTTGAGTGGCGATAACCGTGCGATTGGACTAACTGCGCGATTATGTCTGAATGATTATATAAATACCCACGTAAATAAGACCCACGCGATTCCCGCGCGATTCTCAAACCGCGTGGTTCCCGCCGTGTCTGAACTAGCGCTTATACTCCCATAGAGATTTAATTATCAGCTTAGCCAATAATACAACTGGTGCGGCGAAACCCATCAAATCCCAAAGACGAGCAATCGTCGAGAGAATATTTCGTTTAGTACACGTTCTTTCGTCGGTGTGTACGACAAATACAAAATGATCAGAAGCGGGTATCCAATGAAGCCCTAGTATTTTTAGGTTTTCATCGGGATTAAATTCCACATGTTCCTTAACACGACGAGCTGTAGGAATCGTGGATAAAAACTTTGGAGAATTAGAAGAGAATTTTACAAGGTCGAATCCTCCGGCAGCGAATAACTGAATTAATTCCGTCGACAACTCGGTAGCTTCCTCGACTGATGAGCAACTGGTGACGAAATCATCCATGTAGAATGAGCCATTTTCCACCAAGTTTGCCGCGAGTGGGAAACGAGGTTTTTCATGCGTTGCGAGTTGACGCAGTGAACGCATAGCCAAAAATGGGCTACAAGACATGCCGAAAGTGACGCGATTAAATTCGAACAATTGTAAAGGGTCACTATTGTTAAATCTATACAGCATGCGCTGATAACGACGGCATTCTTCTTGCACTACGATTTGTAGGTACATTTGTTTTATGTCAGCGGTTATAGCTATTGCGAACAATCTGAAATTGAGGATAATGCGAAACAATTCACCTTGTAAATTCTTTCCGGTATGTAGGATGTCATTAAGCGAATAACCCGAATCGGATTTCATACTCGCGTCTAGCACCATGCGAATTTTAGTAGAAAGTTTATCT
The DNA here is from genome assembly GCA_917563855.2 of Limnephilus lunatus. Classification (NCBI taxonomy): domain Eukaryota; kingdom Metazoa; phylum Arthropoda; class Insecta; order Trichoptera; family Limnephilidae; genus Limnephilus; species Limnephilus lunatus. Next base: position 1,776,917 of record CAKJTF020000010.1, read on the forward strand.
TCACGAACTACAATATGATGCGGTATAACGTAATGAGGTAAGTCAGAATTGTCGACCGGCGAAATGTACCCTTTCTGTAGGTATTCGCGCAATATTTTGTCATATTCTAACTTTATTGCGGGTTGAGATATCAAGCGGCGTTCGAGAGATCGAAACCTGCGTTCGGCGGCGGGTAACGATTCACCGAGAACAGAGGGACTGTTTCGAAACGGCAACGCGACGATATAACGACCTGCCGTGTCACGAGAGGTAGTGAGTTTAAAAATGTCCTCACACTCTTGTTCATCAGGCGTTAAAAACTTCTCATCTGGAATGTCTTCCAATTCGAAGAAGCGCGACAGGCAAAAATCATTATTTTGCGTGAACGTACAAAATGATTGCGTGGCGTTTATACTTGGGTTTTCAATCATCGTTGGGGCAGTACCCAAGATGAGATATCCCAAAGTGGTTTCAATAGCAAATGGCTGGCCGAGAGAACCTGATATTTTGTTTGCCTTTAGAATGCGAGCAAATATGTCACATCCTAAGATAATATCAATCTCACCGGGCGTACAGAATGTTGTGTCTGCTAAGGGCAAATTGTCAAGATACGACAAAGAGGAACGGTTAATGTTAACAGTAGGCAACTCACTGGTTATAGTTTCTACTACATATGGTTTAATCGTATACGACTGAGTGATGTCATAGCGGGAATGTAACTTTAAGCAAGTTACGCCATTTGTCACATTTCTTACGTCACCTATTCCCGTGACGTAAGTACTTGGAGATGACCGCACCGTAAGATTCAAGCGTGAACAGCATTTGCGCGTAATTATGTCCCTTTGGGAGCCGCTATCTATTAGAGCCCGTAACGTCTGTACCTGGCCCTTAGCGTCTCTGGTAGTGCAAACAGCCGTTCCTAAGAGTGCAGTAGTATTTGCACTAGGGCATGAATTTGTTACACATAGCGAAACCGGATTCAAAGAATTTAAGTTATCATTATCGGCATCTGCTTGTAACGCGGGAGATGGTATTGGGTCTGTTTGTGACTTTCGCCCATCAGTTTGTTTGAAATGCAATAAACTATGATGGTTGAGCGCGCATGTTTTGCATGTACTCTTTGATTTACAAGCTTTTGTGATGTGCCTAGTACTGAGGCAGTTCACACAAACTCGAATATTCGATGACTTAATAAAGTTAAATCGATCGCGTGGTTCTAGACTTGTGAATTTAGAACATTGGTATAAAGGGTGCGATCCCTTTTGACAACAAAAACAAATTTCGATGGAGTGATTATCGATTTTTTCGACATTAATAAATGCCTTTGCGGAATTAGTTTTTTGCGGTTTAGCGGTATAATTAATGTTTGAGCCAACGCGGCTCGAGGTCGGTTGCGTGAATTGCGCGCGGTTGAGAATTCGTTGCTGTTGTCTTACAAAGTCGATTAGTTCCGCGCTGGAAGGTAAATTTTCATTATTTTTAATAGAAGATTCGAAAGCCTTTACAGTCTCTATGTCAAGCCGTTTAAGACCCAGTTGTAGCAATATGAATTCTGCGAGGTCTTTTATTTTTAATTGCTTCAGCGCGGCGACGTTAGCGGAGTATGCATCTGCGAAATTCTCTAAAGAAGCGGGCGTGGCCGAGTTAACTGGAGGCAATTTCAGCAATCGGTCAAAGTATGATTCAGCAAGAACGCGTTGATCATTATACTTAGTACACAATGCGTCCCAAATAACTTGATAATTTGTACCAGTAGGCGTAATAGTTTTGCAAATATTTAATGCTTTTCCGGTTAATTTAGACATCAGATACTGCATCTTTTCAGCATTATCCAGAGAATCATTCAAATGTATAACCGAATTATATGTTTCATAGAAAAGAGGCCAATTATCTAATTTTCCGTCGAAGCACGCTATTTCCAAAGGCGGTAACTTAATTTGACGGCGAGGTTTCGCAACTGGATTGGACAGCATATTTGCTTCGGTATATTTAATAACCCCGAAGAGTTCTTCAAATGCATTTAATTGAGAGTATTCAGCAATTGCTTCCGGATTCAATTCCAGTTCGCAATCCACCTTTTCATCTAAAATTGTTATAAATTCAGAACGAATTTTTTCAACAGTAGTTGCGCCTGACAAAAAAGATTGGCGATTGCTAATGCTTTCCGAAGCTTTCCTTATCTTGTCATACACCGACTGTAAGCTTGCAAAGCTAGCTGATAGTTTAGCATTTAAACGTTTGAGACGTCTTTCGTCCCGAGACGACCCGGATGACGCGCTTGTAGCCATTTTATTTATTCCGGTTATATTTTACAAAATATGAGACGATAAACAACTAAAACTGCGGTTAAAATAATGTGTCTGTATTATTTATGCGGAATTAATTAATTAATATTTAATAAATATTTAATTACTTCACAGTGATAACCGCACGGGGTTAAATTGACTGGTGAGCTGTGAAAGGTTAACAGATGCGCCGTGCACTATTTTATTTTGCGTTTATTATCATTAACAAATTATAAATATTACGATCGTATTATTCTATTTGTAATGTAATCCAATAATATAAACAATACGAACATTAAGAAATAATCGTATTATTTATAAGGTAGGTAATGCGATTTGATTAGCAAGATATAATTACATGAGTTATCAGAAATAAATATCAAAGCAGTGTCTTGTATCTATTTATTCTAATAGCGGGTAAATATGTTATTTCCAACCATAATACGATAGGTATAAAGAAACAAAATTACTCATGTAGGTATATCAAACTGCGGGTATGCGGGTAATTATTTATATGCGGTATTGTAAAACGCATTCACACTCTGCTGGATTATTATCTACTAATATTATGGTTCAAAAATGTCCGGCTCGTTTGGATCAAGATGAATGAGATAGTGTGTGTGTAGAGTGGATTTGATATGTGCGAAAATTGACTGACGAAGGACCTTGAATTTTGTGTTACTGTTTACTGCTTGGAACGAGGAAAAAACATATGCTGCATATAAAGGAAAGGACTCACCGAAACAGGATAAAGAACTTGTATGCTGGCAATTTTGTCTTCTTTCTCCCCGTCCATATACTATCAAATGCTTTTTTAAGGTCAATAAATATTCCAATGCATTTTTCATTTGAATCTAGGGCGGTGTATATATAATTTGTTATTTTCGCAATGGCATCTTGGGTGCTGGTGTTTTTTTTGAAACCATACTGTTTAGGATTTATAATTTGATGTTGTTCTAAGAAGGCCCAGATTTGGTTTTTTACAATTTTTTCGAATATTTTTGATATATTTGATAAAAGGGATATAGGGCGGTAATTTTGTGGGTCTTATATATGCCAAATTACAAGTCATTGTTAACCAAAGACAATTTATGGATTTTGAATTTGTGAAAAACAAGTGCCGTTTTTGTCATAGACTAAACAACTAAATTATATATTTCAAATTTTAATTATTTTAATAAGGGGCATTTATGAACAAAAAATTGAAATTTTCCTACGAATTAAATATAACATCAAGAAAATGTCCAAATCTCGCAGCAAGTTCTCGAATGTGAAGAAAGTACTGACAACATCATCACCACTAACAAACGCGCCTGGCACAATGGACTCTGCGTCGGAGGCTCATCAGTCGATGATTAACATTGACAGCGACTCCATCTTGGAATTTATCAATTCCAAATTTGAAGAAATGAAGGAAGTTATGCTCAACAAAATTGCATCAGAGCTACAAGAAATAAAAAGCTTTACTAACTTCGTTAACGAAAAATACGATGACATAATACACAAACTGTCAAAAATCATGGATACACCAAATCAAGTAAATAAACTCAAGGAAGAACTAGCCGAAAAAGAAAAAAGATTGGCTGCAGTAGAAGTTCACCTGGCAGATCTGGAACAATCAGCACTATTGAGCAGTATAGAAATAAACGGTATAAAATTTCAAGACAACTTATCCCCAGTCCATACTGTGACGCGGATTGCGGAGCTCGCGGGCGTCAAAATGGCACCAGAGGATACCTACAAAATAATAACCAACAAATTAAATGATCAAAAAAAAATCACGATTAATTTCGCAGACATCACAAAAGCAAACACCATGTTAGCTGCTAGATATAGTGATCCGATAAAAAAATTTAACGGGGAAGGAGCCTGTAACCGACGTGTTCACACCCTCGAAATATTTTTCATCAAAGCTCATCGCTTGGCCGGTCCTCTACAGTTTTGTGATCATTTTTGGGAATCAGGAAAAAATGGCCTGCCCTCACAATACTGGAGTACCGTGCCGCCGGCGACGCTTTGATGGAAAATATTTGTTCTAATTAGAAAATATCATTTTTATCAATTACTTATTATTTTCTTATTGGATTTCAAATATTTAAGTTTTTTATTTCTTATGTACATCTCCCCGGTGCGATCAATAAATAATACTTTGAGAAATCGCTACTGGGGAGGTTGTAAACTCATTTTAAATATGTTTTATTTTGTACTTATTTTTAAATGTTTATGTCTTAATTTTTATACACACGGGCCTTGTAGGACAAATGAAATAATCAGTTTTCATTTGAAATCCTACAAGGTCTCGAGTAAAGCCAAGATTTATCACACAACATATTGGGAGGCAAAAATAAAGTCATTTTTGCCTACCAAAAAACACTTAGAAAAATTCGAAGGTGTAAATTTTATGTTTTTCCCAATAACAAAACCTGCGGGCCTTGTAGGACAATGAAATAATCAGTTTTCATTCTTGATCCTACAAGGCCTCCAGTCAAACTGAGACTTTGCTCTCAAAATACTTAGAGCTGAAATTAGAGCTCAATTTGCCTTGTCAAAAAGACTTAGAAAATTTCGGTCTTGACATTTTTACATTTTTACCTCTACAAAATTCTAGGGTCCCTGTGAGATGATGAAATAAACAGATTTCGTTAACTTATCTCGCAGGGAACCTAGGAAAAATAATTATAACTTGATAAATCATAAAACATTTCCTTAAAAATCAAAAATTCTTAAAATCACGGTAAATTCACCAAACTAAAATTCTTGTCATAAATCTTGGCTTTATGTATATGTTTTTTCTATTTAATATGTATTTTTGTTTTAAATAAAGGCTACAAAATCCGTAAAAGTTGCCAAATTTAAACGAGCACTTTTACGGATTAAACCGGCAAAATAGAAACTGAGCAGTTTCTTGCCCTTTATAAAGGAAAGTGCCTGGGTTCCGTTTTCCCCCTCCACTTTCCGTGAGCCACCTACCGATTGGTATAAATACGACAAATTTTTCAATAATAAATCAGTTCAACGTTTTCCTTAAATCTTCGTGTTTTACTCCTTCCTCTGGAAGAAACCTCTCTCCGACCTGCCTCCTGCTGAAGCTCTGCCTGAACAACAAGTCTGGTGCCTACCTCCTCAAGACCAGCCGGCCCAACTTCTGGACACCGCAAGGCGCCAGGCTCAGGCAGAGAACAAGGACATCCAGGGCTACCACTCACCAGCTCTGGGTGCAGGGAGGCAGATCAAGGGCTACCACCCTCCAGTACAGCAGGGCTGCCACCTTCAAGGAAGGCCAGCCAGTACTACATTTCAAAACAATATTACAATAGTCGACATCCAAGTGCACAGCCACCGGTGCCCTTTTTCTACAGTCTTGTAGCACACGTCTGTTACAAGTGGTCCTTCGAGCCGGATCAGCTGCACCAGGATGTCACCACCATCACTAAGATCGAAGAGGACGGCTCAGGACGATGAGTCGCCTCCACCCCCGCCTGCTGAGCTACCAACTGCCCAGGAAGCCGAGCCTAGGGCCGTGCCCGCACATGACGTCACGCCCCTACCAACGCCCAGCTCCACACCGGCAGGCTCTGCAGACGAAAGCGAAGAATCACCGGCCTCCACATCTACTGAGGACACGGTGCGCCTGCTGCGCCGACAACTGCGCAGTCAGAAGAAACAGATTGACCGGCTGATGACAGCCCTTCAATCACAACTCGGTGCGACAGGGCCTGCACACCTCAACGGGGCAGGGCCGCCACCAACCGGTGCGACAGGGCCTGCACACCTCAACGGGGCAGGGCCGCCACCAACCAGTGCGACAGGGCCTGCACACCTCAACGGGACAGGGCCGGCACAACCCGATGCGACAGGGCCTGCACAACCCAGTGGGACAGGGCCTGCACCACACAACGCGACAGGGCCTGCACAACCCAACGGGGCAGGGCCTGCACAGTGGAATGCATCAGCGGCGCAACCAGGACCAAGGGGTCCGACGCCACCCCCCCTCTACCACCATGGGGGCCCAACTTGGATGCAGCCTGGTCCTTCTGCGGGACCCGAGCCTCAGCATGCCTCATCGGCGCTACCTGGACCAAGGGGTCAAGGAGTGCCACTGCCCTCTCACTACCATGGGGGCCAAACCTGGATGCAGCCTGGTCCTTCTGCGGGACCCGAGCCTCAGCAAGCATCATCGGCGCAACCTGGACCAAGGGGTCAAGGGGTGCCACTGCCCTCTCACTACCATGGGGGCCAAACCTGGATGCAGCCTGGTCCTTCTGCGGGACCCGAGCCTCAGCAAGCATCATCGGCGCAACCTGGACCAAGGGGTCAAGGGGTGCCACTGCCCTCTCACTACCATGGGGGCCAAACCTGGATGCAGCCTGGTCCTTCTGCGGGACCCGAGCCTCAGCAAGCATCATCGGCGCAACCTGGACCAAGGGGTCAAGGGGTGCCACTGCCCTCTCACTACCATGGGGGCCAAACCTGGATGCAGCCTGGTCCTTCTGCGGGACCCGAGCCTCAGCAAGCATCATCGGCGCAACCTGGACCAAGGGGTCAAGGGGTGCCACTGCCCTCTCAACACAATGGGGACCCAGCTTGGATGCAGCCCGGACCTTCTGAACCTGTGCTGCCCTTACCGCTGCTCCATCAGAGGCAGCAAGATGACCAGTTGCCACCCGCTGCCAGTCCGAGCTCCGGCCTGCCGATGTTTCCGCCACAACCAAGTGCGGACGAGACAGCCCAACATACAAGAGCTTGGGTTCAACAAGCGGACAACCCGATGGCCCAGCTTACCTCTGCACTCACCGAGGCAATCAGAGCTTCAAGGGCTCAGGACAGCCCCCGTCCCACAATCGAGGACGATCCCCGGATGGCTGCACTCATTGCCAGGCAGTCAATGGCCAAGGACCTGCCCCCTTTCTCGGGTGACCCGCTGGAGTGGCCTGCCTGGAAGGCCCAGTTCACCCAGTCGACCTCAACCTGCCGGATGACCCCAAGCGAGAACCTCATCCGACTGCAGCGGGCCCTCAAAGGGAAGGCCCGGGAAGCCGTGGGTCCCCTACTTATGGACCCCACTCAGGTGTCGGAGATACTGGCCGTGCTGGAGCAGCGCTACGGAGGGACAACTTCGCTGGCTGCCCTGATGCTGGACAAGGTCAAGAGGCTCCCCCATTTGACGGCAGAGGCATCGCTGGAAGACATTGCGGACTTTTCTGGAACTGTTCAGAACCTGGTGGCTTCACTCCGATCATTGAACAATGATGGCTACCTCACCAACCCGGCGCTCCTCAGCGACATCGCGGGGAAGATGCCGTGCACGATGCGGCTGGCGTGGCTGATGGAAGTGCGGTTCTACGAAGCACCTGCCACTATCTGCCAGTTTGCCGCCTTCCTGAAGACCGTCGCGAACGCCATCGCCAAGTCGGGTATGGTCGACCCCGCGAGGTCTAGACCACGTCGCGAGCAATCGTTTGCTACCAATGAACAGTTCGGGCCACGAAACAACGAAAGTTCGCGAAAAGTACCGCTCGAAAATCCGCGCAAGTCACCACAATATGACTCGAAAAAAGTACGAAACAACGAAAGTTCGCGAAAAGTACCGCTCGAAAATCCGCGAAAGTCACCACAAAATGACAGTGCTCGAAACCGCAGTGACAATGTGACACCCCACCCCAGTGACTTTAACAATCGTGACGGGTGCGTACAGTGCGGGGGAAAAGGTCACTTGCTCCGTGACTGTCGTGATTTCGCCGCGAAAGACGTGAAACTCCGTTTCGAAACGGTTAAAAGTGCCGGATTGTGCCGTGTGTGTTTGGAAAGCAAACACTCGTCACGAGCATGCCAATTCCGGGATTGGTGCGGTATCGGTGAGTGTCGCTTCCCCCACCATAAGTTGCTTCACGATCCAACATTCGGGAAGAACACCACCACCACCACCACAGCTGAGATCCACCACATGTGACGCTATACCAACGGCGCCGTGCTGAAAGTAGTACCAGTGGTTTTGACGGGCCCCACACAGCAGATATCCGCATTCGCACTGCTGGACGAGGGATCAACCATCACACTCATTGACGCCGCTACAGCAGAACAAATTGGCGCTACTGGACCCGTCCATGGACTACGGCTGCATGGAGCCAAGGGCATGTGCTCCTCAGACAACCTATCACGCCGCGTGCAAATCACACTGCGTGGTGCCGGAATAAGTGCCAGCTACAACATCAAGGCAAGCACGGTGAAGGACCTCCGTCTCCCAGAGCAAAGGGTTCCTGGCAGATATGTCACCCCCACACTTCTCATCGGGCAAGACAATGCACACCTCATTGTCTCGAGGGAAGTACATGAAGCCCGTGACTGTACGCGAATACTATCACGGACTGCCCTGGGGTGGATCACCCATGGAGGAGGGACAGCCACCTGTGAAGACCCCGTCACCACTCTCGCCCTGCACGCGGAGAGGTACAAAGATGACAAGCTGAGCGACCTCATAAAGACGAACTTCGCCATTGATTCACTGGGGATCACGTCAGCCTCCCGTGTAACTGCACATGTGGTACGAGCCAACAAATTAATGGAGGACACCACCTGTCAAACGACAAACGGCAGATGGGAGACCGGCCTATTGTGGAGGGACGACAACATCACGCTGCCGGACAACAAAAGGTGTGCGATGAAGAGATTGTGCTCCCTCGAAAGAAAGTTATCCATGGATGAAGACCTGGCGGCAGCATACAAAGATAAGATCAACCAACTTATCACACAAGGCCACGCGCGTCAGCTGACCGAACAAGAGGCGGCAAAATACTCTGCCCGAAAATGGTACCTGCCTCACTTCGCCGTGGTGAATCCAAACAAACCTGGCAAGATCCGCGTTGTTTTTGACGCTGCCAGCCGCTGCCGAGGGACCTCCTTGAATGATCAGCTGCTAACTGGACCAGACTTGCTGACCTCCCTCCTTGGGAATATTCTCCGGTTTCGAGAGGGAAGAATAGCTCTCGCCGCCGACATAAAAGAGATGTTCCTCCAAGTGAAGATCAAGGCGGAGGATCAGCTGTCTCAACTATTCCTGTGGCGACCAACACTTCAACAAGAGCCTCATACCTACATGATGACCTCGATGATGTTCGGCGCTACCTGTTCTCCTAGCAGCGCTCAGTACGTGCGAAACCGGGTGGCCCTGAAAAATTCTGAGACCTTCCCGGCCGCTGCAGATGCCATTCAAACGAAGTTCTACATGGATGACTACTTGGATGCGGTGGACACCATCAATGAAGCCACCGGCCTTGTAAATGACGTGGCCAAAGTCTTATCATCAGGAGGCTTCCACCTTACAAACTGGGCCTCCAACAATCCAGCAGTGATGGCCACCATCCCGCTTGAAGACCGGGCCAGATCAGCCATACAAATCAGCAGCGGAGAGGCAGAGACGGAACGAATCCTCGGCCTCATATGGGATCCCGTCACTGACCGTTTCCTGTACGCCTTCAGAGACGCCGCAGACCCTGAGCTGGTCAGCAGACCTACCAAACGTCAGCTGCTCAGTATCGTGATGAAGATTTTCGATCCTGTGGGCTTCGTTGCCTGCCTCACAGTCAGATCGAAGATGCTGCTGCAAGATGTCTGGAGGTCAAGCACTGGATGGGATGAGACTATCAAGCCCGAGCACAACGAGAGATGGCTGAACTGGCTGGGACTCCTTCAAAACTGTGGAGTCGCCATACCGAGACGTTGTTTACAAAACAAACAAAGCAGCGTCACGCTCCACCTATTTTGTGACGCCTCCGAGCAGGCATGCTGCGCGGTTGCCTATCACACAGAAGAAATAGACGGAGAAATCACAGCTACCTTCTTGGCCAGCAAGTGCAAGGTGGCGCCCCTGAAGCCGCTCTCCATACCCCGCCTCGAGCTTCAATCAGCGCTCATGGCAGCCCGGCTGGCAGCAACTCTGAAGAAGGAATGTCGCAGCAACATTGCGCGAACGGTGTTCTGGACAGATTCAACTACAGTGTTGTGCTGGCTACGCACGGATCCACGCACCTACTCTGCATTTGTGGCTAACCGGCTTGGAGAGATTGATGAACTCTCCCACATTGAAGATTGGCGATGGGTCCCAACCAAGATGAACCCGGCCGATATCGGCACCCGAGACGGCGAGCCTCCGGACCTCACACTGACAGGACGATGGTTCAGCGGTCCGGCCTTTCTCACCTCAGCTGAAGCAGAATGGCCGCGCGAAAGGTCCAGACTACCTCAGCCTGATGACAACTCCCTAGAAGTGAGAGCCCAATATGTCGGGCTCACTTCAACCATGGCGGATGCACTACCGGAGATCAGCCGATTCTCTTCTTGGCGCCGCCTAATCAGAACCACCGCCTGGGTCCACCGCTTCATAAAACGATGCCGGGAGGGACACCATACACTACCAGGCGGATACCTATGGCTCGAAGAGACCCGTGAAGCGGAGACCCAGTGGGTCAAAGCAGCCCAAGAAGACTCATTCGGACTCGAAATGAATGCTCTTCGCCAGGAAGCGCCATTGCCAAGCGGCAGCCGACTCCAAACACTGAACCCCTTCCTTGGACCTGATGGAGTGCTGAGGATGGACTCACGGATACGGGCCCTCAACAAGATCTCCCGAGATGCGCGGACTCCCATAATACTGGACGGAGACCACGCATACACACGTCTCCTGGTGAGCCATCACCACCAGAAGGCCGACCACCCGAGTACAGAAAGGACAATGGCGGAGGTACGGGGAAGCTACTTCGTGCTGCGATTGCGCACAAATATCCGCAACATCGCCCACAACTGCCCCACCTGCAAGATTCGGAGAAGTAAGCCGGCCCCACCCCTGATGGGACCCTTGCCACCCTCACGGCTCGCCCACCATGTTCCTGCCTTTACAAACTGCGGGTTGGATTACTTCGGGCCCATGGAGATCACTGTCGGCAGACATCGTGAGAAGCGGTACGGAGCCCTCTTCACCTGCCTGTCCACACGCGCCATCCACCTTGAACTGGCCAACTCCCTATCCACCGACTCAGCCATCATGGCCCTCCAGCGCATGACGGCGCGCCGAGGCCAACCAAGGACGATGTACTCAGACAATGGTACCAACTTTCGCGGAGCGGACAACGAGCTAAGAGACAGCATAAATTCGCTCAAAGATGACGCCCGGATGAGGGATCATCTCACATCAAAGGGAATCGAATGGAAATTCATTCCGCCAATGTCTCCTCACATGGGGGGAGCCTGGGAGCGCTTGGTGCGTTCAGTCAAAAACGCCCTGCAAGCCATTCTCAAGGAAAGGGCCCCAAGAGAAGAGACCCTGCAAACAGCCCTGGCCGAAGCTGAGTGGACCGTAAACAACCGTCCTCTCACACACATCTCAGTGGATCCAAGAGACGAAGAGCCCCTCACTCCCAACCACTTTCTACTGGGAGCAGCAGGCAACCGGCCCCAGCTGTCATTGTACAACAAACAGGATGAGGAGGTATGCCTCCGCCGCCAGTGGCGCATCAGTCAGCAGCTAGCAGACATGTTCTGGAGGCGGTGGCTCCGCGAATACCTCCCCACCTTGGCTGCTCGTCAAAAATGGCACCACACCGTCGATCCCATCAAGAAGGATGACCTGGTGGTAATTATGGACCCCACGATGCCACGCAATACCTGGCCGCGCGGACGAGTCCTTGACGCCACCCCTGCTGCAGACGGCCAAGTAAGGGCTGCCCGGATCCAGACCAGCACCGGAGTCTACGTGAGACCTGCCGTGAAGCTCGCTGTGATCCTGCCAGCCCCGCCTACGGATGCAGCTTCGCCTACTCGTCCTTCGAAAACACGTCGAGATGATTAGTGTGACATCGCCACACGGGGGGAGTGTAACCGACGTGTTCACACCCTCGAAATATTTTTCATCAAAGCTCATCGCTTGGCCGGTCCTCTACAGTTTTGTGATCATTTTTGGGAATCAGGAAAAAATGGCCTGCCCTCACAATACTGGAGTACCGTGCCGCCGGCGACGCTTTGATGGAAAATATTTGTTCTAATTAGAAAATATCATTTTTATCAATTACTTATTATTTTCTTATTGGATTTCAAATATTTAAGTTTTTTATTTCTTATGTACATCTCCCCGGTGCGATCAATAAATAATACTTTGAGAAATCGCTACTGGGGAGGTTGTAAACTCATTTTAAATATGTTTTATTTTGTACTTATTTTTAAATGTTTATGTCTTAATTTTTATACACACGGGCCTTGTAGGACAAATGAAATAATCAGTTTTCATTTGAAATCCTACAAGGTCTCGAGTAAAGCCAAGATTTATCACACAACATATTGGGAGGCAAAAATAAAGTCATTTTTGCCTACCAAAAAACACTTAGAAAAATTCGAAGGTGTAAATTTTATGTTTTTCCCAATAACAAAACCTGCGGGCCTTGTAGGACAATGAAATAATCAGTTTTCATTCTTGATCCTACAAGGCCTCCAGTCAAACTGAGACTTTGCTCTCAAAATACTTAGAGCTGAAATTAGAGCTCAATTTGCCTTGTCAAAAAGACTTAGAAAATTTCGGTCTTGACATTTTTACATTTTTACCTCTACAAAATTCTAGGGTCCCTGTGAGATGATGAAATAAACAGATTTCGTTAACTTATCTCGCAGGGAACCTAGGAAAAATAATTATAACTTGATAAATCATAAAACATTTCCTTAAAAATCAAAAATTCTTAAAATCACGGTAAATTCACCAAACTAAAATTCTTGTCATAAATCTTGGCTTTATGTATATGTTTTTTCTATTTAATATGTATTTTTGTTTTAAATAAAGGCTACAAAATCCGTAAAAGTTGCCAAATTTAAACGAGCACTTTTACGGATTAAACCGGCAAAATAGAAACTGAGCAGTTTCTTGCCCTTTATAAAGGAAAGTGCCTGGGTTCCGTTTTCCCCCTCCACTTTCCGTGAGCCACCTACCGATTGGTATAAATACGACAAATTTTTCAATAATAAATCAGTTCAACGTTTTCCTTAAATCTTCGTGTTTTACTCCTTCCTCTGGAAGAAACCTCTCTCCGACCTGCCTCCTGCTGAAGCTCTGCCTGAACAACAAGTCTGGTGCCTACCTCCTCAAGACCAGCCGGCCCAACTTCTGGACACCGCAAGGCGCCAGGCTCAGGCAGAGAACAAGGACATCCAGGGCTACCACTCACCAGCTCTGGGTGCAGGGAGGCAGATCAAGGGCTACCACCCTCCAGTACAGCAGGGCTGCCACCTTCAAGGAAGGCCAGCCAGTACTACATTTCAAAACAATATTACAATAGTCGACATCCAAGTGCACAGCCACCGGTGCCCTTTTTCTACAGTCTTGTAGCACACGTCTGTTACAGAGCCCAATTCGTTTACCTCAATGCAGCACTAACACCTTATTATAAAAATCTACACTGGAATGTCAGAAAAAGGGCACAAGAAAAAGAATTCAAGTATGTATGGGTAAAATCGGGAAAAATTTTGGTAAGGAAAACAAATGACTCAAAGGTGGTTGAAATAAGACACCTAAACGATTTACCTACAAAGATGATTTAAAAAAAAATAAAAAAATAGTGCACTATTTACTCAATATTATGTTTATTATGGCTTCTACAAAAATAAAAACCAATTTTTTAACGGTAATTAACCGTAATATACCAATACCTGATATACCAAAAAAACTAGCATCTCTGAGAAATGCAACTCCAAAACTGATTATAATCAAATTTAAAAATACAAATGGTCGAGATGAGTTTTTGGAAACAGATAAAAATTGCAATAAAAAAACAGAGAAAAATAAAGAGAGAAGGAACATTAACAAAACAGGATACGAAAGACGACATGAACCTATACACATAAATGAACATCTAGCCACCCACACTACAAGAAGACTATATCTCTACAAACTATTTGCAAGAAACTACCTTTTCTCCTACTTATGGAGTACAACAAGGCGAGTATATATTCGCCTTCGATCAATCGACTCGCAAGCAACTCAATTAAACTCAGAAAATACCACCAACCTCATTGAAGAACAACTAGAGGAAAACCAACCAGAAACTGTTCCTGAAACAGGCGCCAAACTGTATCCTTATATTACTTCGTACTTAATAATAACCCTAAACATTCCCAAATCTTATGTACGTTATCATGTATGGCTTTCCATCCAAAACTTCTATTTTCATTCTGTAATAAATGGTTTCTGCACTGAATTTTGACTTAGAAACAATAAATAACACAGAATACACTTTTAACCAAGCAAAAGAATACAAAATCCTTGTCTCAGGAAAACACAGTTAGCATAATATGTCAAAACATAAGAAGCATTCAAAAGAACTTTGATAGTTTCTGTGTCCTACTAAATGAAATAGATATAAGTTTCGATATCATTATCCTAAGTGAATGCTGGTTAGGTGATTCTCACACCAACTTAAACTTAAAGGACTATACCACATTCCAGACCACAAGACACCAAAATCAAAATGATGGTATAGTAATCTTTGTCAAAGACACAATAAAATCTTCCATATCAGAAATTAACATAACTGAAGCAAACTGCATTCAAATATCACTTGGCCCATGTCTTTCTATATTCGCTATATACAGACCACCATGCTACAACAATCTCACCCCTTTCTTAAATTCATTAAATAAACTTCTTGAAAAACATAAAAAAACTCAACAAATAATTATTGCTGGTGACATGAACATTAACATATTAAACTGCCAACCAAAAACTACGGAATTCTTAAATGTTTTTACTCACTACGGACTTAAATCTACAATAAACTCGCCAACAAGAACTACATCACACTCCGAATCCTGCATCGATCACATATTTGCTAAAACTAGGAAAAAAACTTTTTCATCCATTATTCGCTCAACTGTCACTGACCATTTCACAACTACATTAAACATACTTCTTAACAAAGAACAAAGTAAAAAAAAAAATGACAACATGAAAGACAAAATAAACTTTAAGTCCCTAATATCGGATATTCACGATGAACCTTGGACTAATGTACTAAATGAAATAGACCCGAACACAGCGCTGAGCACATTTATAAATACGGTTGAAACCTACATAACCAAACACACCACAAAAAATCCACAAAAGAACTACACACATAAAGAAAAAAAAATAACACCATGGATCACGAAAGGATTAGTCAACAGTATTCACAAAAGAGATGCAATGCATATGCGAGTCCACAAAAACCCGAATGATAACAAACTAAAGCAAGATTACTTACTGTATAGAAACCTGTGTAATAAGTTAATTAAACAAGCCAAATACAAATATTACAAAAAAGAAATAAAAATCGCAAAAAATGATCCCAAAAAAATTTGGGAAATTGTAAGAAATATTACTTATTCCACTCCGAAGAAAGATTCACATATCAAAGAACTATTAATAAACGGAGACAAAGTCTTAACAAACAATGAACCTAATAAAATAGCTAATTTTATTAACACAGAATTCGCAAAAGTTGGCTCTACCCTAGCGGAAAAAATTCTTCAAAAAAACTGTAGATCAGAAGACTCTTTACACAAACTTTGCTCTTCCATACGACCAAATCACTCGTTCAATGCTTATCAAGTAAATACAAAGGAAATCTCGGATCTTATTAAATCTCTCAAACCAAATTGCGCGATGGGACCGGATAACATTTCCAATCAAATACTGATAAATCTACGAGAATACATACTTATACCGCTTCAGCACATTTTCAACCAAAGTTTTAGGCTCGGAATTGTCCCTGATCATTTAAAAATAGGATGTATTACTCCAATACATAAATCGGGAGACAAAACTCTGATATTAAACTACAGACCAATCACTCTGCTAAACTCACTATCTAAACTTCTAGAAAAAGCCATGAAAAAAAGATTACTTGCGTACCTTGAAAAACACAACCTGCTCTCAAGCCGCCAATTTGGATTTCGTGCCAAAATGGGCACAGAAGACGCTTTATCAGAATTAACCAACTACATAGTGAAAAGCATAGATGGCGGATCAAAGGTGATAGGGGTGTTCTTAGACCTAGCAAAAGCTTTCGACACTATTTCGCATAACTTACTACAACAAAAACTCAAAAATATCGGTATAACTGGTCAACCGCTAAAATGGTTTGTCAGCTACATTGAAAAGAGACAACAAATAGTAAAAATAAATAAATACAGCAGTGACAAAGCAGATATCAGGTATGGAGTACCGCAAGGCAGCGTCTTGGGTCCCATACTATTCCTCATTAATATAAATAGTCTAACTGAGATAAACCTAGGAAAAATTGAGTACAAAGTAATCAGTTATGCAGACGACACTGCAATTTTGTTCAAGGCACAATCATGGGAAAAGGTATTCAAAAACACAGAAACAGGGATGACTGTAGTAAATAAATGGCTACAAAATAATCTACTAACACTGAACATTTCAAAAACCAAATATTTAACTTTTAGCAAAACAAAGGCTGGTCAACCACATAGCCAACCACAACTACATCTTAACCCCTGCACCAATATTTCGTCAAATAACACATGCTGTACTTGTGACAAAATTGTTTATGCAGACAATATTAAATATCTAGGTTTAACTGTTGACCATAAACTAAAATGGGATCTCCATATTAATATATTATCAAAAAAAATACGAAAATTATCATACATCTTCAAAACAATACGAAACATCATGTCATTAAATCAACTAAAAAATATATATTTCGCACTCTGTCAAAGTATTTTAACGTATGGAATTTCAGTTTGGGGAGGAGCAGCAGATACTTACCTCAATTCTCTTAAAATAAATCATAAAACAATAATTAGAATTATGTTTAAAAAACCTTACCAACATCCAACGGAACAGCTAATGATCAAAAACAAATTACTAGACGTAAATAAACTATTCATAAGGAAGATCATTCACAAAAACTGTATCAAAACTTCACATCTCCACATACCTCACTCGCAAAACACAAGAGCAAAAATTAATAAGCACTTTCAAGTTCCCCATATCAAATCAACTTTTGCAAAAAAACACGAATCTTACCTAGCACCACACATTTTCAATACCTTCCTAACACAAACAAAAACTTACGTCACCCCAAATAATTTGAATTGGCTGTTCAAAAGATTTATAATATGGTTGAATGAAAAGGAAAGAACAGACATTCAAAATATTCTAAATAAATAACATTTCATACAAGTTCTCACGAAATTATATAATATTCAAATAAAACAAACACGAGAAACTGCAATTTTGCAATATTTAATTATTATGTAACCGCTATATTCAACTGTCACAAAATTTTAATTTACTTTTATCTATATAACATATGCAATCTTCTCATGGAAATGTAACTAATAAAAAAAAAAAAAAAAAGAAAAAAAAAAAACAAAGTATGTATGTAAATATTTAATATACCAACATATAATT
Organism: Limnephilus lunatus; assembly: GCA_917563855.2. Taxonomy (NCBI): domain Eukaryota; kingdom Metazoa; phylum Arthropoda; class Insecta; order Trichoptera; family Limnephilidae; genus Limnephilus; species Limnephilus lunatus. Next base: position 1,794,632 of record CAKJTF020000010.1, read on the forward strand.
TATCTTTTTTATCTTTCCACATACATATATATATTTGTTTAAACACATTTCTTTTGGAACAAACATAGATGTGATTTACCCGCCTCGGAACAGACTTTGTCTAGTGAGGCGGGTAAAAGAAAAGAAAACAATGTAAATAACCATGATACTAAATAAACGCCCGCGTTGCCGGCACTGAAACTGAACTGAAAATAGGAAGGCAGGCAAGTACATGACTATTCAGATCTAGTCACCAAACACGGCTAAAGCCATTTCAAGCAACGATTCAATTCTAAATAGTGGTGTTACACCAGGGCAATAATGAGAGTATATTCCACTCTGGAACGTGATCCATAATGTAGACCTTTTATTATTTTTAAATTATTAAATTGTAAGATGACACAAATCAATCGAATAAAATTTTCTTGCGCTAGTCAAGAGCCTAACCCCCGACCTCTATTGTTACTATTGGACGTGTTTACTTAATCGATAAGTAAATAGTGCTACCAATAACCATTTACTTGGATACTGTTTTGGGAAAGCCCATCTTCAAAACTAACCTAAATATCTATTGCTAACCGCGTTTTATCAACATTTGAATTTGGTTTCGCTGTGCCTACTTGCATCAGAAAATTAACCCATGACCTCCGAAACCATAGATAACATTCTTTATAATTTTCTATCCTCTTTCCCAGGATGACATTTGATAAATAAAATGAGCGACTAAATTAACTTATTTCCATTTTCTCAGAATGTTTTTTTTGTTTTCACCCAAAAAATCGTTCATCTCTACAAAATGGCACTGCACAAATCACATATCACTGACGTGACCACATGTGCTATGTCGTTATTTTCAAACTGAATGGATGTCTTCCGTGTGAATTATATTGAATAGTATCTCCTTTGACTCTTGCAGAAGAATTGGTCAAACGAACATGTATTACTATTATTATTTCAGAATGTTGAATAGAGCAGGTCCAAGATGTGATCCATGTGGTAACCGTGTGTTTAGTTTAACGAGGGTCATTTAGTACCATTGATGCACAACCGATTGAGTTATGGGTTGTGGGCATTCATTGATTTACTTACAGCATGATGGGGTACACATTTATTTATTTTTTATGAATTTGTAACATTTTGTAGTAGTTATTTATGGGTTATTCGAGTATGAAAAGGATTTTTTTTGAGAATTGTGCAACACACGCGTCGTTTTGAAAATGAATCGATTGATGATTAAGAGTGGTGCCGAGACATTTAAAAAAAGGTATTTTTACAAAACTGTTGCCGTCACTGTCACTGTTACTCCCCCTTATTCTGATCTAAAGGGACAACTATGCATACCTCAGGCTGATTATACTTACCTAAATAAAATCGAGGTTTTGTAGGTCCTTTATTTATCTTTCAAAACTGGTCCGATTTTTTTAACTAACTGTATTGAAAGAAAATATTCTATGTCTGTACGTTGATCATCCGGTTGATTAGGCAGACATCTCCAAATACAAAGTTTTAAGATAATTGTAGATGGTAGATAATAGTTTCACAATTATGTCCTCTGCGTGCGAACTCTATCTAAATTTCTTTAAATAGACAATAAACAGTGTTAATTTCAAGCGACCTCCCAGGTAAGTATGGTCCTGTATTAATTCATTTTTAGGCAGCATCGCGTTCATTGGTCAAAGTATTGTACATATATTTTCGTATCGGTGATGAATGAACCGGTGTATGCAATTTTTAGCCATAAGTTGTTTTTAATTGTTTGTCTAGCTTGTAGTCTTTCTAGATTTTAGGCATGTATGGTAAGTTGTACAGCGCCCTTGAGGTGATTTTTCACAAAAACGGCGCTATATAAATCGTCCAAATATTATTATTATTTTTTTTTTTTTTTCATCACTTATACTTATAATGATTTTTCAAAGAAAGTCGGGGACGTCCGAGGAAGACATGGCACGATCAAGTAAATCCGATACTTGAGTCGGGCCATGTCAAAAGTCAGAATAATAGAAGAGAACGTATAAGACGATGTATGAATGTGAGTGAGGCAAAGAGTGTGTGCCAAGACCGAGTTGTTTGGCGGTCCGTCCTCTCTGCCTACCCCTGCGGGGAAACGGCGTGATGGTTAGTTAGTTAGTGTTGAGTTGATTTCATTCTGAGTTGTCCAATCACCTTGTGTCTTTACACACTAAGAGTAAACATTTATATTGACTTGTATGTTCCTCGACAATTTTTTATCATTTTATTTCGTAGAAAGATATTTCTGGACTTCCCTGTAACAATTTTATCACATATTGATACGATAAGAAATCTATTATGTAATCAATATAATATATTTCTGTATCTATAAATAAGTAATACCACGAATAAAAGCATCCATAAGAAGCATGTAATGCAAGAAGGCAGCTGGGAATGATAATGAAAAGATAAGCTTTCTTATGCTACAAACGTGTTCTAAAACGTGACTAAAATATAAATGTATTTATTATGTATATGCCGCTTTTGCAATGTATCGGTTTTTACACTGTTTTTGCAAATAAAATAAATAAATAAAATAATACCATTGAAGACAATACTAATCACTCTTGAGAGGAAACCGGGCGGCGTTTTATCCATATAACCGTATTCTCCGATTTCCTTTCTGGTTGTTGAAACTTGTGAAAATTTTTTTTTTTTTTTAATATACCTAATATAGATATCAACAACTAGTTAACAATTAACAGGGTGGCCACAGAAAACGGATTTCAAAATTCCCTGATAATTCCAGGTTTTCCAGGGCAGTTTCTACATTTTTCCCTGATATGTTTAATTTGATATAAGGGGATATCGTTCGTTAGATAAATAATAAAGGGAATTCCGTCATCTATAGCATTTATTATTTCTTTGCATCCCAATAATCCATTAAAAACAAAATACACCTGTTACAAATTTATGATATTTCGCCTGAAGACAATTTGTGAATAAATGAAAAGACCAGACAAAAATAGACAAATAAACAAAAAAAAACATTAACATTAGAAGAGATACTAAAAAAATATCACATGAAACAATATTTTTCACTGCAATCGGTGAAGAAATTGAGAAAAAGCCGCAGTTATTATTGTGAGGTTTGAAAAACATAATTTAGAGTGGTTGTCAGAAATGACAGTTGTCTCCAAATCTTTGGGTAGACCAATAGAAGTATGTCAAGAAAGTGGTTCTAGATCAAGGAAGAAAAAAGTGCATGATATGTTAGAGTCTCGCACTCTTGATGAACTCCAGTTAGCAGCAGAAATGAGATTGCACAAATGCATAAATGGGGCTGCGATGGTTATGGTAGTCACAGTCACTTCAAGCAAAGGTATAGTGATGGAGAATATCATGATGACTCGAATCTCCCTACAACGTCGTAGGTGCCTCTACAGCAAAGGAAACTCAAGAAGCAAGACTATTATATAGCTAAACCCACGGTCTTCATCTGCAAGGAACTTCAGACCAATAAGATTACAATTTAAAAAAGAAACTCCTGAGATAATAAGAAATGAATTTGCATTTTGCGACCACTTCCAAAAAAAAGGTTCTATTTACCTACTGAAGTTTTAAGTCTACTAAAAATTCGTTCAATGGTTCTGGAAATTTGTGTGATGATTATTTAGACTCCAACGATAACGCAAACACCTTTAGAACTTAGATTTTCTACCATTTTTCGATTAAAATATGTGTGTACCTAATTATTGCCCGTCTTTTATTGTTTATATATGTGAAATATAATAGGTAAAATTTAAAATTAATATGTTTTATTTGCCTAGATATTTGTATATTTTGACAATGTATTATTTTGTTGTTGTAAATTTCTACGGAAGAGTAAATTAATAATTTTTACTTCAAAATAGTTATAATTCATTAATAAGATAAAAAAATAAAAATTCCATTAATATTTAGTCAGCAAGGAATTAATTCGTGTTTTTTCTTCATTCCGTCCACTGTGCGTCGCAAGTAAAAGTAATAAACCACAACTTTGGGGTTTCATAAATCGCAAAATAACGAATTTAGTTTTATTTTTGGAATTCCCTGATATTATAAATTTTTTTGAAATTCCCTGACATTTCCCTGATAATTCCAGGTTTTCCAGGTCCTGTGGCCACCCTGATTAAGGAACCGTCCAAAAATCGTTAAAATTGCGTGGTTTGAAAGTAATCAACAGACGTTCCGCATACAAACTACACAATTCATTTAAAAAAAAGCAAAAGGTACAAACGTAGGATACCTTGTATCGACTATTTCTTATTTGTAAGCTTTTGTAAAAGTCATTTCATAGAAATTCTCCGTCCAAAGGTGTCCTAAATTCTCCAGTCTTTCAAAATAAATATTAACTCAACCTTTGGTACTAATCTTCTCATTAATGTAATATCTACAGTGATGACGGTAGCAAATGTAAAGTCATGCAATGTCCAGTGTTTTAAACATAATGTCCTCCGCGTGCAAATTCGTATCTTCTCCAAACATAAACTTTCTAATTAAAATGTGTTTATCAGAACTGACCTGCCAGGTAAGTATGTTTTCGGTATCTATTTGTAAATAATAAAATTAGATAGAGCCCAAAAATTCATAATAAATTGCACAGCGCCCTTGAAGTGATTTCTAACAAAAACAGTGCTCTGAAAATCATCCAATTATTATTATTATGACCGACAATGAGCTTCTATCCGTGTACCTCTTCAGCGGTAATCCCAAACCAAGAAAGCTGATCAAATTCCTTCAATGTTCAAATCACCAAAGTTTATTTGATTATTCAATGAGTGAGAGTTAGTAACGTGGTTATTATTATTATTATTGTGATCAATTTGACAACGATGAGGCTGTGATTTCCATCATTACCCACGTATCATTACCGCCGTAATATAAACACAAAAATACATCACAGCAAACGGAGCACAAATGCTACGGGCACACTTGCTCATTTGAAGCCAAAGAGCATGCTACCTAGTAGCAATTGCTACCTAGTAGCATGTGTGTCAGTGACATTGCTAGTAATGAGCATGCTCATTTCAAGCCGAATGGGCTTGCTCACAAATCAACAGACGTTTGATTAATGAGCATGCTCATTGGATTATCGGGTGGAAGGGGAAGCTTTGTAGCATGTGTGAACAGACTAGTTTATGAGCATGCTCATGTCAATCCGATCTCAGTTCGCGCCTGCGCATTCTTAGCAAAAATGTCAAAATAGCCCGCAGGGGAGACGAAAAAACCTTGTGTTTCGTGGTTTATTATGGGTATCACGAATATACTTGGAACGAAAGGTCACTATAATACACACAATAGTATAATCAATAATTATCAGCCTGAAACACTCATCTACATTGAAAAAATCTTCCGAGAAAAGATACTGGCCGCCAACGGGAATTGAACCCGTGACCTTCTGATTGCCGGTCAGGTGCTCTTGACCACTGAGCTATGGCGGCTTATCTAATACCCGCCAAATAATTCAATATATACTAGTGTTTCATTCGATAATTACTTATTATTACATTTTTCCAACTGAAAACAACCAACTTTATTTTTGTGAGAGAGGTATTGTTAATACTAAATCTCCCGCTAGGTGGCGTCGAGACTAATTATGTCTGCATTTATTGCTGAAATACTTTAACTTGTCAAATATTAATTATTATTTTTAATTGATAAACTAACGTTTAAACAAGATTTTTATGCATAGCACAAAGGGTAGATAACAAATATTATAATCAATAATTATCAGCCTGAAACACTCATCTACATTGAAAAAATCTTCCGAGAAAAGATACTGGCCGCCAACGGGAATTGAACCCGTGACCTTCTGATTGCCGGTCAGGTGCTCTTGACCACTGAGCTATGGCGGCTTATCTAATACCCGCCAAATAATTCAATATATACTAGTGTTTCATTCGATAATTACTTATTATTACATTTTTCCAACTGAAAACAACCAACTTTATTTTTGTGAGAGAGGTATTGTTAATACTAAATCTCCCGCTAGGTGGCGTCGAGACTAATTATGTCTGCATTTATTGCTGAAATACTTTAACTTGTCAAATATTAATTATTATTTTTAATTGATAAACTAACGTTTAAACAAGATTTTTATGCATAGCACAAAGGGTAGATAACAAATATTATAATCAATAATTATCAGCCTGAAACACTCATCTACATTGAAAAAATCTTCCGAGAAAAGATACTGGCCGCCAACGGGAATTGAACCCGTGACCTTCTGATTGCCGGTCAGGTGCTCTTGACCACTGAGCTATGGCGGCTTATCTAATACCCGCCAAATAATTCAATATATACTAGTGTTTCATTCGATAATTATTGATTATTACATTTTTCCAACTGAAAACAACCAACTTTATTTTTGTGAGAGAGGTATTGTTAATACTAAATCTCCCGCTAGGTGGCGTCGAGACTAATTATGTCTGCATTTATTGCTGAAATACTTTAACTTGTCAAATATTAATTATTATTTTTAATTGATAAACTAACGTTTAAACAAGATTTTTATGCATAGCACAAAGGGTAGATAACAAATATTATAATCAATAATTATCAGCCTGAAACACTCATCTACATTGAAAAAATCTTCCGAGAAAAGATACTGGCCGCCAACGGGAATTGAACCCGTGACCTTCTGATTGCCGGTCAGGTGCTCTTGACCACTGAGCTATGGCGGCTTATCTAATACCCGCCAAATAATTCAATATATACTAGTGTTTCATTCGACAATTACTTATTATTACATTTTTCCAACTGAAAACAACCAACTTTATTTTTGTGAGAGAGGTATTGTTAATACTAAATCTCCCGCTAGGTGGCGTCGAGACTAATTATGTCTGCATTTATTGCTGAAATACTTTAACTTGTCAAATATTAATTATTATTTTTAATTGATAAACTAACGTTTAAACAAGATTTTTATGCATAGCACAAAGGGTAGATAACAAATATTATAATCAATAATTATCAGCCTGAAACACTCATCTACATTGAAAAAATCTTCCGAGAAAAGATACTGGCCGCCAACGGGAATTGAACCCGTGACCTTCTGATTGCCGGTCAGGTGCTCTTGACCACTGAGCTATGGCGGCTTATCTAATACCCGCCAAATAATTCAATATATACTAGTGTTTCATTCGATAATTACTTATTATTACATTTTTCCAACTGAAAACAACCAACTTTATTTTTGTGAGAGAGGTATTGTTAATACTAAATCTCCCGCTAGGTGGCGTCGAGACTAATTATGTCTGCATTTATTGCTGAAATACTTTAACTTGTCAAATATTAATTATTATTTTTAATTGATAAACTAACGTTTAAACAAGATTTTTATGCATAGCACAAAGGGTAGATAACAAATATTATAATCAATAATTATCAGCCTGAAACACTCATCTACATTGAAAAAATCTTCCGAGAAAAGATACTGGCCGCCAACGGGAATTGAACCCGTGACCTTCTGATTGCCGGTCAGGTGCTCTTGACCACTGAGCTATGGCGGCTTATCTAATACCCGCCAAATAATTCAATATATACTAGTGTTTCATTCGATAATTACTTATTATTACATTTTTCCAACTGAAAACAACCAACTTTATTTTTGTGAGAGAGGTATTGTTAATACTAAATCTCCCGCTAGGTGGCGTCGAGACTAATTATGTCTGCATTTATTGCTGAAATACTTTAACTTGTCAAATATTAATTATTATTTTTAATTGATAAACTAACGTTTAAACAAGATTTTTATGCATAGCACAAAGGGTAGATAACAAATATTATAATCAATAATTATCAGCCTGAAACACTCATCTACATTGAAAAAATCTTCCGAGAAAAGATACTGGCCGCCAACGGGAATTGAACCCGTGACCTTCTGATTGCCGGTCAGGTGCTCTTGACCACTGAGCTATGGCGGCTTATCTAATACCCGCCAAATAATTCAATATATACTAGTGTTTCATTCGATAATTACTTATTATTACATTTTTCCAACTGAAAACAACCAACTTTATTTTTGTGAGAGAGGTATTGTTAATACTAAATCTCCCGCTAGGTGGCGTCGAGACTAATTATGTCTGCATTTATTGCTGAAATACTTTAACTTGTCAAATATTAATTATTATTTTTAATTGATAAACTAACGTTTAAACAAGATTTTTATGCATAGCACAAAGGGTAGATAACAAATATTATAATCAATAATTATCAGCCTGAAACACTCATCTACATTGAAAAAATCTTCCGAGAAAAGATACTGGCCGCCAACGGGAATTGAACCCGTGACCTTCTGATTGCCGGTCAGGTGCTCTTGACCACTGAGCTATGGCGGCTTATCTAATACCCGCCAAATAATTCAATATATACTAGTGTTTCATTCGATAATTACTTATTATTACATTTTTCCAACTGAAAACAACCAACTTTATTTTTGTGAGAGAGGTATTGTTAATACTAAATCTCCCGCTAGGTGGCGTCGAGACTAATTATGTCTGCATTTATTGCTGAAATACTTTAACTTGTCAAATATTAATTATTATTTTTAATTGATAAACTAACGTTTAAACAAGATTTTTATGCATAGCACAAAGGGTAGATAACAAATATTATAATCAATAATTATCAGCCTGAAACACTCATCTACATTGAAAAAATCTTCCGAGAAAAGATACTGGCCGCCAACGGGAATTGAACCCGTGACCTTCTGATTGCCGGTCAGGTGCTCTTGACCACTGAGCTATGGCGGCTTATCTAATACCCGCCAAATAATTCAATATATACTAGTGTTTCATTCGATAATTATTGATTATTACATTTTTCCAACTGAAAACAACCAACTTTATTTTTGTGAGAGAGGTATTGTTAATACTAAATCTCCCGCTAGGTGGCGTCGAGACTAATTATGTCTGCATTTATTGCTGAAATACTTTAACTTGTCAAATATTAATTATTATTTTTAATTGATAAACTAACGTTTAAACAAGATTTTTATGCATAGCACAAAGGGTAGATAACAAATATTATAATCAATAATTATCAGCCTGAAACACTCATCTACATTGAAAAAATCTTCCGAGAAAAGATACTGGCCGCAGAAGGTCACGGGTTCAATTCCCGTTGGCGGCCAGTATCTTTTCTCGGAAGATTTTTTCAATGTAGATGAGTGTTTCAGGCTGATAATTATTGATTATAATATTTGTTATCTACCCTTTGTGCTATGCATAAAAATCTTGTTTAAACGTTAGTTTATCAATTAAAAATAATAATTAATACACACAATAGATTTCCGAATTCCCCAAAAGCTCCTTTACCTCCAAAATGAAACCACATTCTATTGAAATTAGCATTTATTTCTTAATATTTAGTCATTTTCGGATTTGTTGAAGTCTTGGACCCAAATCAAACGTCATAATCATATTGCAGCACAAACTTCAGATATAAATTTAGCCATAGTAGACTTTCTAACCCTGTTAAACGCTGATAATATGTACAAAGAATCTCCGACAGCTAGATATCTCAATGTAATTTCCAATTTTACTTAAGCCGGAATAAAATAAAAATTTCTGCGGAAGCATTCGTAAATGATTTTTATATCCGTTGACATCTTCTTCTCGTATTTCTACAACAAATGGATTACTTGCTCCAAGGTTTGCTCTTCTCGTGATCCAATTACGAAATCAAATTGACTTCTGTGCGGATGGCACTGACTCTATTATGTCCTTGTAACTGTATAACCGTTGACATTTTGGACTCAAATCAACCGTTTTGTTTTCTTTCGTCAAAAGATTCTTAAATAATTAATAATTGCGTTGCAAGAAATAAGATTACTTTGTTTAGTTATGGGAGAACGGAACTGACACTTGACGATGACGTTTATTTTTTGACATGAGCATGCTCATTAAGTAGCATGTGTGTTCAAATGTTGGCTTTGAGCACGCTCATTCACGAGAAAGCTCAAACCAAGCCTACTCATCTGAGCAAATGTGTACAGTTGACTATTTTTGACAGGAGCGTACTCATTAATGAGCATGCTCATAAGCCGGATTCTGTGAGCATGTGTGTCAGTACCTTAATAGCTTACCTGTGGAGTAAAACTTCTGAAAGACCGATGAAAGAAAGTTGGATTATGTTACATTTTGGTAATTCAAAACTTAGAAAAAGTTTTCCGACTGCCTAAAGCCAAACCTTAAGGCTCGTTTACCGGCCCCAAAAAGAAGAAGATGGAGAGATATAAAATTACGAATGTTAGAGGAGAGCGCTAACATTTAAATTGATAAAATCGATGCAAAAATTGTGAAAATCTTTAATAAAACACGACTCGTTTAAAATACAGCAAAAATCTCGCGACAGTCATCTTTAGTATCATTTAAAGAAACATTGTGAATTTTTTCATACATATAACTTAAACAATTTAACTAAAACAAATAACTGAAACAAACGTGTTAATAATAATTTTTGGAGCATACTTTGTGATTTTTTTCTATCGAGGGAATTTTATATAATTTGCGTTCGGCGCGACGAATGTCTAGATATTATCTTCAAAAATAACATATATTTTTTTAAGAGCTTAAAAACTTCAAATGTTTAAGGGAGATATGTAAGAAATCGGTAAAAATTCGGATAACCGAGTCTTAAGAGAAAATCAAATGATACCGTTGATATGTTACTGTAAAAGTCCGTACTACGGTAAATCTTAAGATTTTCCAGTAAATCCTAAGATTTACCAACTTTACATGTTGGTAAATCTTAGGATTTACTGATAAAACCTAAGATTTACCAATTTTCGGGCTTTTCCAGTAACATATTTAATAAGATCCCGCATTCTGATTGCTGCCGACATATTAATTATTTTATTTTAATGCACAATTTATTTATTAAAAAATATATATCTTAGGTACATAACATTTCATATTGTTTACATTTTTTTTTATGTAAAAAAAACAACCGTTTTTTATTTTATTAAGTAATGGTAAATATATAATAATGTATTATGTTTTTTAATGTTAATTAATTCCTCCCTATTTAGAACCGTGACTTAACATAACTGCAATTGAACACTTTTAGTCTTACTAATAAAAAAACAACCGTTATACGGTGTTTCTGCAACGTTACTAATAACATAATGACGTTTTTATGTTGGCTGCATTGAACTTTGAAAGATTTGCGCAAGCGCAACCGCTATGTTATTTTTCATTCGGTGGGTTTGTGGAAACGAAGGAGATGATTGTGAGGGGTGGAAAGGAATCTGGGGGTCAGTGTCTAACGGCATGACGGACGTATAAATACATATCCCACCCCACCAAATGCGGTGCATGGCGATGTTCCGTGATAGTCCTGCTGAAGAGGTCAAAAGGCCTCCCTCAACAAGTCTCTCTCGTGGGTAGATGCATCCACAACCAAAATGGCCTCCACGAAGCCGGGTACCGCTACTAAGTCACCGAACGTTACGAAACACTTGGGGTGACCTATGGCAGAGGTGTTGGTTATCCAATAATGGACCGGGGCGGCTATTCCCATAACCGCCTCTCAAATTAATATGCTTAATTTAAAAAAAGGTGTGAGTTTCATTTTAGTTCAAATCTTCTTGTTTTGGATCGCTTTAGAAATTACTTAATAACTTTTCTGTATCCAGTCTAGCGCAATTGTCTTCAAAGTAATTCTTGCGTTAAATATCCCTTCGATTAGGGCCCGATTTACGAGTGTTTTCTCTGTTTCCACCAGTTACCAAATGGCGAACGATTTCCGCAACATTTAATATGGAAATCACTGTAAATAACAGTGAACTAGAAAGGGGAAGGAATGGAGGTACGGCTTGTATCGAGGCTAAACTAAAGGGTGTAACAGAGAATAATTATCAAACATATTAAATTCGATTGTTGGTCTGTCTGTGTGTGAGTGATTGTACCTCTGCTTCAATGAACTCGGATATCTTTTGAATTCAAGTATCATTTTCAAAATTTGGGAGGCGGGTGCGGTTACCATTTATTGGATAACCAACGCTCCTGCCATAGGCCACCCGAAGTGGTTCGCTACGTTTGGTGACTTAGCAAGGGTGCCTGAGTGTATTAGGAGAGGTTTGTCTAGGTCAGGGGTCGGCAGTTTGTCAAAGAAACAGTGGTGGAACGATAATTACGATTTGTTTTGGGTTATCTACATTCTTATTGTAATTTTCTACAATCCAGGATTTCTCCTGGAATGCAGCTGGTTTTCAGCAGTACATAAAAAACAGAAAATAAAATAAAAAGTTAAATAATTACATTATGATAAAATTGTAAATAAAAAAATTAATAACATAAAAAATTTAATCAAATCCGTAATTCAACACACACACAGCTTAATATAATATAAATAACTAATAGAAATAAAAATAAAAAAAATAAATAAATAAAACAATAAAAAATGCAAATCGGAATTCATTAAATCAATTCAAATAAGATTTTAAATATAATATAATAAAATCAGTTTAAATTCAGAATAAAATAAAATCAATTCCAGTATAAAATATAATCAACATAATCAAAAATATAAACAAAAATATCATCAAAAATATAATAAAAAATATAACCAAAAGTACTATCAAAAATACAATCAAAATAAATAATGTAATCAAATCAAATCAAAAACACAAGAAAGTATTCCTTCAATTGTACATATACAGGGCGTCGTAACAGAACGTACCCGAGGGATTTTAACCATCGATTCCTCACATTATTTGGAGTAAAAAAGTAAATGAAATTTTTGTCTCCCGTGATATTTTTGATGTTTTTTTTATTTGTTTTTTCTACAAAAACATTAAAAAATGGTAGGTGTTGGTCAGTTGGAAGCGGGGTGAGGGGTTGGTTGGTTACTCGGCTGAGTGACCAATGACAACAAGTGAAAGAATTTTTTTTTTTTTTTGAATTTGAAGAAATAAAATTTTTTGAAAAAAAAAAATGTCATAAAAAAAGTCACCGGAGACCAAAATTTCATTAACATTGTTTACTCCAAATATGCTCAGGAATCGCTGGTTAAAATCCCTCGGGTACGTCCTGTTACACCCTGTATATATAGGTATATTTTATTATTTTTAATCAGATGTTGTGCGGTTGACTGTCCAATCAACAACCATTCGCCGCAGAGCTTCTTGAAGCACTGCAACGATGTAGAAATTCGAATAGACAGTGGTATTTCGTTTCAAAGTTTTGATGAGGAGTAGCTGAAACTACCCTCAAATAGAGCAGTTTTATGTTTCGGGAGAATAAGTAAACGTTCTCTTCTATAAAAAAAAAAACTATATACCCTAACAATCATGGGATATTTTCGCAAAACTTATCTTAGTAACACTCTGTATCTACCAAGGAAGTAAGAAGTAAGCATTTTTCCCTGAGTGGAGTAAAAATATATGACTCGAGAAAGTAGGTGGTTAGGAATTCTTGGAAAAGAAAAGTTATTTCGGCAGATAGATAACTTGGTACTCAGAAGATGAAGCAAATATGTGATTATTCCAAACTCACGGCGCGTAGTACCTCCACAAGACGAAATTTTTGATGTCTGCAACAGTGGCGGCCGCTGCCCTGAAAATGTGGTGGTTCACTGATAATCCGTACCTATCAGATAACGCGTACTAAGCAACAATAGGTAAAAATGATTCCACTTATCTTATTTTGAGAGAAGGTCTATTCTAAGCTGTTTTCGAAGGGCGAAAACTTCTACATATCGCTTTTAAATAAAAAATTTTTTTTTTTGTACAGATCTTTTTTCTGTACTAAGAAAATAGAAACAACACAAATTTTTCGTAAATAAATCATGAATTTCAACCCAAAAAACTCTTTTTTTTTACAATGTTTAATTTATTTTATTTTATATTTCATAAAATAAAATAAATTTGAAAGTAGTGTAAGAAGAATATACGACGCAAATGTGAATGGTAGAAGAAGTCGGGGACGCCCGAGGAAGACATGGTACGATCAAGTGAATCAGATACTTGAGTCGGGTCATGTCAAAAGTCAGAATAATAGTAGAGAATGTATGAGACGATGTATGAATGTGAGTGAGACAAATAGTGTGTACCAATACCGAGTTGTTTGGCGGTCCGTCCTCTCTGCCTACCTCTGCGGGGAAACGGCGTGATGGTTAGTTAGTTGGTTTTATATTACATTATAAACAGTATACAAATAGTATTTATGTACAATGTATAAACAGTACGTGGGCAAAATTGTCAAAGTTACCTATAAAAAAGTGAATCCCTTAATGATCTGCGTTTTATAATTTAAAACACAAATCAATAAAATAGCAAATATATGTAAAATTTAGGTATTGACTGCACCTTTTGATTAAAAAAAGAATTATTCAGTTTGGTTAAGTATCTTTGCCGTAAATCCAAATTTAAGTTTGTATGATAAAAGCCGCCCGGTGGCACACGAATATAGCTTAATTTTTCATACATATTGCTGACGTTGCGCGCTGGCGATGTTTGGGATATTCGGTACAAAAACATAATTCGTTCCGCGTGCAATCGGCCTGCACGCGGGGAACAAGGCAGCTTCGCGCGGAACTTAGAGAATCCGCTCTCCCTGATTAATACTATATTAGGCATTATATTGGTAGGTGATGTTTTTAATGAGATTCATAGATTTTATATTTCTCAGTAAGATATTATAAAGTAATTTTAGGCCATATTATTTACCAGTGCTGCACACGAACGCACTGTGCAACCAGCCGCCCTTGGTCTGCAATATTATTTACATATTTTTGGTGTTGTGTACGAGACGAAAAATGTTTTTGCGACATATCGTGACGTTCATTGGTGGATACGCAATCGCTTAAGTAACCCGTGGCACAATCGGTGTTTGCCTAACGACCCGGAAACATTCAGAGATGGTGGAACCTTAATGGGAGTAAAAAATAAATTGTGGGGAAGGGAGTTTTCTAACTTCTTGGAGCACTTAGTAAGGATGATGGTAACCGTTTGAAGTATTACAATTTTCTAAGGCACGATGGTGAGAAGGTACAATCTGAAAACATATGTTTTTGGTTAGAAAATTTATTTTGAATTTCACGACCAGTTGGGTTTTTAGATGTTTATTTTTTTTTAACATAAGAACATCTAAATGAGCATTATACCTCCCAGGTAAGTATGGTCCTGTATATTTTCTGCCTGTACAGCACAGCACATTTTTACGCAACATCACGTTCATTGGTCAAATCATTGTACCTACATACAGTTTCGTATCAATGACAGATGAAACAGGTGATGCAATTTTTAGCCATAAGTTGTTATAATGGTTTGTCTAGTTTGTAGTTAGAAGTTAGATTGTATCAGGTGATTTTTCACAAAAACGGCGCTATGCAAGTCATCCAAATATTATTATTATTAACTTGTAGCCCACACTGGCACTGTTGAGTTGTACTCGATTTGGCTTCTAACTAATGACACTTATATTTTTTTATGGTTTAACATTATTAAATTGGCTGCATATTCTTAATACGAAATCGAACATTTTTAAAGCTTTATTTGATGAAATTTCAACACGATAATCAAAACTTAGTTTTCGTTCAAAACACACCCAAATCATTAACATCGTTTAGAGCAGTTAGCACTACATCATTGATGGAGTAATAATAAATTAATGGATTTTTATATTCTATGAAATCTCATAATTAGACATTTGCTTACATTATGTTTTAGAATTTTCTCTTGGCACCAAACAAAAAGTAAATACCGGGCAATGCCGGAAATAGAACGCTAATTACAAACCAGCTATTGGTTTATATTCAAACAATATTCAATGAATATGAAACGGAAGAAAACACAAGAATATGAAAGATTTGAGGGCTCGAACTCGCATCTCTACTTTATCTGGGAGTGGCCTTGTAACCATATTTTTGTTATCAAGAAAAACCCATTGAATCACAGGAAACCATATTTGTCCCATCTCACATAGGTCCCATATAAATCGTTGCATCTCCATTACTGTCATGGTGAGAAATATGATTTTAATGGTGTTAGAAAGAGAAAACTCTACGCTTTATATTCACATCTAGAAATTAAACATAGAAAAATTCAAATACACACCTCCATAAAACCAAAGTTTCGGATAGCAATTTGAAAAAAAAAAAAAAACTTCAGGAATTTTTTATAAATATTTTTACATGGAATGACAAAAAAATGAGGTGACAACATAGAGTTATACAAACAATAGAGGCGCTACGCCATACAAATGTTTTCGAAATTCATGTTCGTCTCGGGCTTGCAGAGGTTTGCGGGAGGTAATTCGACAATTTCCGTCTTCTACCGAACTAAAACACGTGATCCGAAGGCCATGAAACCGATTGCAAAGCAGGGGTTTACAGACTTTTCAAGTAGAGGGCCGCATACAACGACATCAAATTTAATGAATTATATTATTAAACCTAGTTATTTTTTACACTTGCAATGCCTATTTTTGGTAAACTTTTGAAATCACTGGTCACGCTTAATACAAATATTTTTTAGAAAAATTTTTAGATTCACCTTAATTACTATAAAAGACAATTTTTTGCATTCGGTGCGATGGAAAATACTTCAAACAAAATTTCAATTACTAGTATGACATCGTGCCATTCGCGGCCGCGAGTTCTTTAACGAGATGAACTTAAGGGCATATTATACACTTCAACCACATTGATGCGATTTGGTTGAACGGCGTATAATTGAAAGGGTGTGCTGTTTACACGTACTTTTCAGAAGTGGACCATTCTATCACATTGCTGTCATAGAGTTTAGAATGTCTTCGAAACAGGTCGTGCGCGCGGGAATTATATCCCTCTGATTTAATGTTCCACAGGCTCGGATAGTTCTTAAAGTGCTCTAAGAACAGAGGCGTATGCTCTTCCCTCCATTTAAAAACCATTTTCTATGTTGACAACTCACGACTCACAACAAAATAAACAGTCACAGTTTGACACTTCCATACGCACGCACAGTGCTGCGTGCGCATGCAACGCCGCATTCGCGCATGCGCACGAATGGACAACAGAACCAATCGCATTGAAAATATTGAACAAGCTCAATATTTTCAATACGGTTGAAAGATGACGCGCAATGACATCGAAACATTCAATTTCTTGTTTACACGGTGCAATTTGGTTGCTTCAACCAAATTGCGAGGCAGAATTGAAGTGTATAATATGCCCTTTAGCTCTGAAGCCGAGTATTGAATCATTCAAGGGACTTAGAGTAGACTCCACACCGAGCGCGAGCCGCCATGTAAGAATACCAGCAAAAATCTGCGTGAATACTTACATGGCGACCCGCTGTAGTGTGCGTGCGCTTAGCCTAAGGGCACAGCGTAGTAAGGACTCGAATGTTCAACGGTCCGAATAGTCCGTTCCATACATTGTATGTAACACCTTTTACACATACGCTTGCTAGGTGCGTTTCAAACTTAGAGTAACAATATAACAATGTTACTCTAACGGGCATTATGCCCGTGCCAGACATGTGTTCAAAGAAGTGTTCAAATAAGTGTTCACATGTGTGGCACGGGCATTTGACACTGTGTTCACTTATTTGAGCACTTAAGTGCGCTTTGCCGTTCCGTGTCGGTTTCTTTAGCGCACATCAAAGGGATCAAAGTCCAAATGTGTGTATGCCTGCCACACTGCGCGAAGCCCAGTAGCGCGAGCGTCGCCGTGGGGAGAAGACTTATTTATGGAGAAGACATTCTGCAAAATTACTGAAGTAACCCACTGGTCTAGGCATCATTAATCAACAACAGTTCTTAAATAAAAACAACTACAGGGAAAACATTATTCTATATTCAATTTGGGAGGCGGGAATGGGTACCGCCATCCCGGGAACCTTTATTGGATAACCAACACCTCTGCCATAGGTCACCCCAAGTGGTTCGCTACTTTTGGTGATTTAGCAGGGGTTCGTGGGGTGAGGTTTGTCTAGGTCTTGGAGGCGGATGACCAGGATGCACTGAACCCCAGATTCCTACCCACCCCTTAAACCCCTTTCTTTCCCAGAACTTTCCTTCCTTTCCTTAAAAACCCTCGACACAGCATCCCCGAAGATGGCATAGGCCCTGGGGAAATTATTTTGCTCAGAGTCTCCTGTGTGGAGCTCATGTAAAAAAATATATAGATGTATGTACGGTGACTTAAAATTTTCCTGATTTATTTTTGTAAGTGTTGTGCTAGCTGTTAAAATAAAATAAATAAAATTCACTTATGCCTTATTCTATTCGATACATTTCACACATCCATTCACGTCTTCGTTTTGGCAGTTTTTGTTTATTTGTTTGCATGAGTAATAAATAATTTATTTATTTATTTATTTATTTATTTATTTCTATTCTTCAACATACATACATATTACAGACAATTACATTGGTATACATAGATATTAAGTTAAGTAATAAGGAAAAAAAATAAAATGTTACTGATCCGTAACTGTATATAGGTAAGTACCTAGTAGTATTTTGTGAACACCTCACTAGGCGGACCTGTGCTGAGGTGTTCCCATGTTTTGGAATAATTGCAATTCTGACGACAAAAGTAGAAACACCGTATCCTCCTTGATATTGTCAAGAAGGAGACTGTGGGTCGACCTATGGCGGCAGTAACGTATACATAAAATAAAAGATTAGTTGCAGTTAGGATCTATACATAAAGTTATACATAGCATCTAGTTTATGTAAAAGATAGATAGTAGTTTTGATAAATAGGTAGGTATATTATTGTAGGGACCACACGCCAATGGAATGAATAATATTGTGATTTTGTTGAATGTTTTGTCTTAAAACAAAGTTATAATTGCCTACTAATTATTTTTAATATTTGTTTTTGGTTATGTTTGGTTAGGTGTTATGATTTTTTGAGTAAATTGAATACCTTGTTGTTTGATCCAGTCTTTGATGTGTTTTTTGTGAAGAATTGTATATGGATTTGTAGTTAGTAGTTGTTTCAGTGTGGTGGGCATGAGGTTATATAGTTTGATTGCGTAATACTTGAAGTGTCTTTGCCCGTGTGAGGTATGAGTTATCGGTATGTTAAGTGTTTTTTTAGTAGACGCCCTGGTTTTAATTGCTAATTGAGGTTGCATTTGAATGTAAAGTTTATGTTGGAAGAAGTATAGTAGTACAGCTTTGGCGTAGAGTTGTCTTATTGTCATGACGTCTAGTGTTTCGTAAATTATATTCGAGCATGCGTAGCGAGGAACTTGGAGGATTAATTTAATTATTGCCTTTTGAATTTTTTCTAATGGATCTATTGCTATATTCGTTGCACTTCCCCAAGCAAGTATGCCATATGTAATAATGGATTGGCAAAGTGCAAAGAATATGGTTCTGAGGATTGTTATTGGAAATATGTTTTTTATTGTCTTTATCAGATGCATGACTCGTTTCAGTTTATTTGTGATGTAAGTTATGTGGTCAGTCCAGCGTAAGTAAGCATCTATTATAACTCCTAGATATTTTGTGTGGTCAACCCTTTCAATACGCTCACATAGACATGTGCGAGAAGTTTGTCCGCAGTCGTGTAAGATAAGGTCTATGTGCGGTGGAGGTTGGCCTCTTTGTGTGATGCTGTGTGTAATATAATTGGTTTTTGTTGTATTCAGGGTAAGAATGTTGTTATTTAGCCAATTTTTGACCACAGATAGACTTTTTTCGGCCTTTTTATATACATCATTCCATGTTTCTGCCTGGCAGAGAAGTACTGTATCGTCAGCAAATGTTACGATTACTAGCACATAAATAATATAAGCAAACTGAGTCGACCAAAACGTCGTCCATGTTATGTGAGGTGAGGTCTATTTGAAAACTGTGAGCTCAAAGGAGTGATCAAATCTTTGAACACATATCTGGCAGTGCCACACATAAGTGAACAAATGTGTGAGCACAGTCTTCAAATAAGTGCGCACTTATTTGAACTCGTGTCTGGCGCCGGCCTAAGGTTTCAAATCACCAACACAAAAATATTGGTCCAACGGAAGGGCTGTCACAACCAACGATAATATTAAAATACATTTTTATAAATAATTAAATTTATTAGATGACATAATACACATTATATACAAAAAAGCAAAAACATATATAGTTCAATCTTATAATCAATATCTTAGAGTAAATTACCACAAAGTATCAGAAATATAAAAATCACTCTGAAATGTAAAAAAAAACAGCCCGAAAAGAAATAACATTATAACACCTACTCTATAAAAATAGGATAATAATGAGTGGAAGGGGATGCATGGACCAGATTTTCTCCTTGCGTATGCTCACTGAGAAGTTTCTGGCAAAAAACCAAAAACTTTTTTGTGCCTTTGTAGATCTACAAAAAGCATACGACCGAGTCGACAGGAAAAAGCTATGGAAGGTGTTGTCCAAGTATGGAGTGAATACAAATCTCATACAGGCAATTGCGTCTCTGTACGAGGGAAGCGTTGCATGTGTTAGGGTGAACGGTGGTTTTACGGGGTGGTTTGACATCACAAAAGGTGTTAAGCAAGGCTGCGTAATGTCACCATGGTTATTCAATTTATACATGGATAATTGTATGCAAGAATTGAAAGAGATGGGATTGGGCGCGAATTTGAGTGATCTGAAAATATGTTGCCTGTTGTATGCTGATGATGCGGTGCTGATTTCTAACACTATGGAAGATCTACAGTCTCTCGTGTCTAGGATGAACGAAGTGTGTATGCAAAATGAGTTAATGATGAATGTAAGTAAGTCTAAAGTCATGGTATTTGAAAGGGAGAGTACGAAAACAGTGTGCAATATAGTTGTGAATGATGAATACTTGGAGCAGGTGGATGAGTTTGTGTACCTGGGTAGTATGTTTACGAGAGATGGGAAGGCTGATAGAGATATTGAAAGAAGAGTAAATGCAGGTAACTCCATTAATGGAGGACTGAATGCCGTTGGCGCTAATAAAACACTGTCAAAAGACGCGAAGCTAGCAGTCCACAATGGAGTCCTGGTACCTACCTTGATGTATGGAAGTGAGGCATGGAGTTGGCAGAGGAAGGATGAAAGTAAACTGAATGCTGTCGAAATGAGATCCCTGAGGCGAATGTGTGGCAAAACCATGTATGATCGTGTGAGAAATGTGGATATCCGCAAAGAACGCAAGGCTGATGTAAGCATAATGAGTAAGATTAAGAAAGGGACCCTCAGATGGTTTGGACATGTAGAGCGAATGAAAGAAGAAAATAATGTGAGAAGAATATATGACGCAAATGTGAATGGAAGAAGAAGTAGGGGACGCCCGAGGAAGACATGGCACGATCAAGTGAATCAGATACTTGAGTCGGGCCATGTCAAAAGTCGGAATAATAGAAGAGTATGTATGAGACGATGTATGAATGTGAGTGAAGCAAAGACTGTGTGCCAAGACCGAGTTGTTTGGCGGTCCGTCCTCTCTGCCTACCCCTGCGGGGAAACGGCGTGATGGTTAGTTAGTTAGTTAGTTAGTTATAAAAATAGGGTGTCTTTCTAATGCATAGGTCTTAGTTTTGTTTCTTTGCTTCTAAAACACTCGTTTTTTTTTAACCTTATTCGGAGCACGATAACCTGTGCCGACTTGCACCGAATCATGTTCATATAAGTTGCGCGGAAGTAGCGGCGCGCACACGCGGTATTTGTCATTTGTTTTCAGTTATTCTCGTGATTAACACGTATTTTTTACATTTAAAAGATGGCAGTGGAATTAGGAAGCAATAAAAAAGTATTTTCTTAGTTGGTGACGCAAATTATCAAATAACAGGCGCAAAGTTGCCGTATAAACGGCAAGATCTTGCAGTACTTAACATTCGCGAAGTTAAATTGACTGTTAGTGAAAGCGCGAATCTCGTCATTCGAGAGTGTATTATATTTTGTGAAAAAGCTAGAATCCCTACCAGAGCTATACCTAACTGTGTTAAAAACTTGTGGATCTTCACCATGCTTGGAGGGAGTTATAAATAAATTAAAAAAAAAAAAACTTGTTTACAACCGCCGTGAGGAGGACTTTCAAAACAATTTAGACAATTTATTCGATATAGCACACGCTGATGCTTTGGAACGGATGAAAATAGAAGAAGATAAAATATTTTTACAAAAAAAAAGAGAACCGGGCCGTCCAGGATACTTAGCGGGTGTAGACAAAAAGTTAGCCGAAAAAGAAGAAAGTACAAGAGAGATAAAAATTAAAAAATAAGAAAAGACATGAGACATGAGCATGAGCAAATGTGATGTGTGAACTTAGTTTCCTTCAAACAACATGAGCTTACTCAATTTTTGTCTGTTGGAAATTTTAGAGATTGGGTCTGTTTTGACTGCATGATATATGTAGTTTAATATTGGAATAAGTTTGAATGATGGCGCGAATTAAATGGATTCTATGGTAGCTGGATGTTCAAGGGAGTGCTGAGATAAACTATGAAAAACATCCGAATTAACGAAACACTTCAGAGCTTTGGCAGTAATAAAATCGAGGTAATATTATTGTTAGTGGTATATTTATCCGATTCATTAAAGTGGTTGGAACAAATTCGGGAGTATTCGTTCGGAAGCCAAACATCTTCATTTCGCTCCTTCTGAACGAATTTGATCCATTGCTCCGCCTTAGCGTGAGTTTGGTGCGGGAACCTAAAAAAAAAACATTTTAATATTTAGGTGTATTCTGAAGGTAAAACAAAAATTCTACTTCAGTTATATTAAATTCCTTCAGACACACAAAACTGAAGTAAAGTAATGTAATCCAATATCAAAACAACGACGCATAGTGGACGAAATGGAGAAAAAATCCGAATTCAGTGGTTTTTGCAAAAGTTATTATTTTAAATATATTTTTTTTATTGTAGCACGATAGCCCTGAAGAGTTGTAACGAATCCCGGTCGGCATAAAGTATAAAGACTAAAAATGGTGTTTACAAAGTAATTGTTATTTTAAATTATAATGTCACATCACAAAGTATCTGCTTCATATGGACAAATATTTTTTTTTTACTTCAAAATGGTTACAATTCATTAATAAGATAAAAAAGCGTTAATATCTAGTCAGCAAGGAATTAATTCGTGTTATTTCTTCATTTCGTCCACTGTGCGACGTTGCCCGAATACATTATAATTTACGAAACAAAATATTAGAGCAGGGTTAAATATCAATGTGCCAACCCTGATTTAACGGATTGGTTTGTTCAGTACCAACTGGAGACATCGCGGTGCACCGCGTCGAAAGGCTCGATATTCAGACCGCCGTTTCTCTTAGCCAAGCCCATTATTTGATCCCTTCCCACATGTTTTCTTAAAAACGTTGGCAATTCGGATATTTTTAGAAGCAGCCGTACTTGATGCTTCAAAATATTATTCAAAACTAACAATGTTTTATAAATTTATGCAAAAAAACAACAATTTAACCGAAAACTTTAATAAAATAAAAGCCTACTCACCTATGAAAAGTTATTCCGTTGATTTTGCCACTGTTTTTGGCATTGTTTTTGCAGTAACGTAGAACACAATACAGAGGCATTTTGGTTTGTCACACGCCAGCAGCGGTCGACGGTTGTAGAACTACTAAAGAGAATTGGAGGTACTACCTCCAAAATCGTTGAACCATTTTATTCACTCCATGTCTCATCTATTTATATATATCTTTGGGTGACAATAACGTTTCTCTAATAAAACGTAAGTATATTTATTTTGTTTCGTTTATCAGACATTTTAGTCAGTGACGTAGGGTGAGCCATTTTTTAAACTTCTTTATTTTTGTATTTAAATATTTCAATACTCCAAAAGTTATATTTTTATTTCTAATAATAACATTTGATTACGCATTTCATCACCTTTCAAAAACAGTTTTTAGTTTTCAGGTATGTTTAAAAATATTCCATTTATTTGGATTTATTGCAAAGCGTAAATATTTCGTCCTTCTGAGTTTATAAATAAACTGTTTATGTAAACTTGGTATCTTTAATTAAATTTACCAATCTTGCTATCATTATATTTTGTCATTTATTTGAAATTTATAAACTAATTAGCTATTGATCCGCTAAAAAAATGCCCATATTCATATTTTGCAATCTTCATATTGACCCAGTAATCCCCTCTACCCGTACTCGGAAACCTCGGATTATCCAACCCTCCCGATAACTTCCCTCTAATAAAGAAGTCCGCTCATCCCTTAGCGGGACCCACCCCCAGATGCCGGCACAAGGTCTCTACCACCTACCGGATTTTACTTGCGACTGGCTGCGTGACACGTGACTTGAATTCAGGGAAATGTGGGTCATTTTCTTACGTATTATTTGTGCAAGGGTGAAATCTGCTGGGCGAAGTACTATCGGGAGAATATGACTCGTTGTTATTATTACTTAACCTGATACAATGCAAATGAATTCAATACGACGTGTTTATGATTTGAAAATTTGATTGTTCACGAGTATAATTATTGTGATTTGCTGATATACTATATATATACACAGCTAATATACCTCCTAATATACCAGGTTTTAAAATATGTATATTTTACAGACTCTCCACCCATTTAAGGCTCCAAAGATTAAGATGGGCCGGACATGTGCACCAAATGCCAAGCACACGAGTACCGAAGAAGGTTCTGACAGGACGCCCGGGAGGTAAACGAAAGGCGGGCAGACCTAGACTGAGATGGGAGGATGATGTCAGGAAGGATGCAAGAGGATTACTCCATGTTGCAGATTGGAAGACGACGGCCGAGGACAGAGGGCGGTGGAGGCTTATTTTGAAGGAGGCCAAGGCTCGAAATGGGCTGTAGCGCCATTGAAGAAGAAGAAGTATATTTTAATGACTCATTTAAGAAGCAAACCCGAAGAAGAAGTATATCAAAGACTTATTTATTTATTTAATTTTACATAAATATAGGTAGTATAACTTTAAAATGAGAGGTAATTTTGGAGAAAGAAATAATAAAAAATAAAATTACATTAGATAAAAAAAATAGAGTGATCAGATAGGTTTACAAAGAGACAACCGAAGGGTTAAGGCTAGGTTTTAAATAATATGAACTAAAAATTCACCAAGTATTGGTCTCCCATAATTGTATCGGAGAATGAATAGTGTAGTTGCGCTTATATATATACTGACAATATTGTCTTGTGGGTATATTCAGATTTATAAGTTGAAGATACCTAGTATAATTAGATCTTATTTATTCCATGATAATAATGTATTCTGTCCTTGTGTAGGAAGTTGTGTTGTGCTATTTTATAATTTTTATATGATTTCCCCATCTTCGTGTTTGCAGACATCATCTTCATATTTATTGATTTTCTCATCTTCGTGTTTGCAGACCTCATCCTCATGTTCGATTATACTACACCTTTTTGTTTGTTGATTTAGACATCTTCATGTTTGCAGACCTCTTTGTTGATTTTTCATCCTTATGTTTGTTGATTTCCACATCTTCATGTTTGCAGACGTCATTTTATAGGTTCCTCATCTTCGTGTTTGCAGACCTCAACTTCATTTTCGTTGAATTTTTCCTACTTATGTTTTGATTTTCTCATCTTCGTGTTTGCAGACTTCATCTACATGTTCGTTGATTCTTTATCATTATGTTTGCTGATTTCCACATCTTCATGATTGCAGACCTCCTCTTCAATTTTATTGATTTCCTCATTTTCTTAATTGCAGATCTAATCTTCATGTTCATTGATTTCTTCATCCGTATGTTTGTCGTTTTCCACATCTTCATGATTACAAACCTCCTCTAAATTCAGTTTATCACAAGGAATCTGCTAAGTTGTCGATATGGTCGGGCTAGGCACGGATACTCTGCTCCAAGAACCGACATCGTCGTAGAATTACAGATTATTTTTTCACTATCCTATTCAGTATTTGCCATCCTGTGTAATGTTGTGATACTGGATTAAAATGATGTAACTAAAGCCTCTAATCCGCTTGGGTTGTATTAAGAAGACTTAGGCTATCCACACATTTTAGGCCGCTGCCCGTCCCCTCGCGTAAAGGCTTTTGATGTTTGTACAGTAATTGATGTAAGCCTAGGCCTGTTAATCCTTCCCGCTGTGGGTTAAACTCCCTTTAAAATAAGTTTTCAATAACGTAGGGTCGCCTTGTACCGTCCATGTGTCTTAGGGATGTCAGAGGATGTAGGAGTGTCAATCAAAGGAGGTCAACTTTGGTGTGAAAATTGCTTTTAATTTTATTACTAGCGAGTTCCCGACATGTGTTGAATACCACCAATAAAGACATTGGTTTCTCTCTATGTGTCATTTCCCATTCGTCCCGTTCCCCTTCCACCTCCGGCCGGATACCCGATAGTAACTCAATATCCGGCCGGATACCGGATATTCAAAAACTACGACAATTTTCTATAATAAAATGCAATACATTAATCTTTGGTAATTATCAATAAAATGGATTATAATTATGGCGGCTTTTATTTAAAGTTACAAAAAAGTCATAAGGCCTTCCAAAAAACTAAAATTTTCTTCTGAGATATTCACTCTAATGATAAATACATAAATAGTAAATATCTAAACTAAAAACTTACAAAAACCTCGCAGAGTAGCTAACACTTAAATTAACATTTATGTATGTACTGAACTATTTTAAACAAGAAACTCATTTAAAAAAAGACAAACAACGAAGATTTTATCAAAATTGAAGTTACTACCTACATTTAGTTTACTTATGCTACTTCTTCATAGATGGCAGTAAATATTAACCTATATTGATTAAACAAAATTATAAGGAATACTTTTCGCTACCTGTCCATAGATGGCGATAAATGCCTGCAGTCATTAAATGAAAAATTAATAACGAGTTACGCTACTAGACAATAGATGGTGGTAGTGAATACATAATCTGTAAAAGAAAATTCCACATATTCGAAAAATCTCTTATTATCTGGAAATAGTTTTCATAAACAACAAAATAATTATTTTTCATTGTAAAAAAATAAATTAAAAAAACTAAAATGGCTTCAATATTACCAGAAGAAAGGCTGAAGATCGCAAAAGATCTGGTAAAAATTTTTAACAAAACACTCACCTCAAATATTTTATCCAAAGAACAAAAGACCTCCCTTATTGAGGCAATGGGCGAAATGTTAAAACATCTTGAGGTCATGGTCCAAGAATTTAAGAAGGGTGATGGACTAGAAAAGGTTTATCAATCGTTATCCAAAATTGATCAAAACATTGAAGATTTTAAAACTAAAATGGAATCAAAACCATACGCTGAAGTACTAAACCAACCGAAGCAGCCATCACCTGAAAATTTGAACTTACTCCAACAAACAGCGGATCCTGGAAATAAATCACTTCCATTAAACAATGAAAATATTCTGAATAATACACCATTACCGGAAAAAAAAACCTAAAGTACTCATATTTGGAGACGGGGAGGAAGGAGCGAGGCAAATGCGAAGAACCATTGAAAGAAGCACCAACAATGTAGAATGCCACAGCTACATATATCCGGGTGCCACAATAGACAAATACACTTCAACCATAATACAATCTTGTAAAAACTTTACTAAAAAAGATGTGGTTATTATTTTTACTGGCAGTAATGAAAAATCACCAAAGAACATAATTAGCCATCTGTACTACCTTCTACATAATCTCCAAAATACAAATGTTATTGTACACTCTGTACCAAAAAATAATCACTTGAATGTTTATAAACTTAACATTGAAATACAATCAAATACTGCTCTATTTAAAACTAACTGTGAATTCATTGGGCCAATATTTTATGACCGAATGAATAATTATAATATTTCAAAATCTATGGGATTAGTAAGATTAAATATAATCGATATGATGAAACGAAAATACTGGGAAAATGGTCCTAATCTCAATCAGATCAAAGACAGGAACCCACTTTATCTGGAAAATCAAAGAATTTTTTTATGAAGAATACAATAAGTAAACAACCTTCCATCGAGACCTTTTCTGTTCATAAAAATATTTCTTCAGAAAAACTGAAAAAACACATCAGAATTAAAAAAATATCATGCCACAAACATCCAACTACATCAAAAGGACAAACCTCACTCTCGTTTATGTACCTAAATGTAAGAAGCTTGAAAGGTAAACTCGATGATATTAAATGCCTACTGAAATCTACAATCTCAAACTTCAACATCATCCTCTTGAGTGAGACCTGGCTCAAAGAAGCGGACCTGAAGTATATCAACTTAGAGGGATACAAACATGAAGCATCCTGCCGGCCGCAGGGAGCTGGTGGCGGAGTCTCCATTTTCATAAAAGATTCCTTAGAATACGATGTAATTAATAACACGTGCGACTCCGACAATAATTTTATATGGCTTCATTTAAACAAACTTAATATAAAAATAGGCTTAGTGTATAAAAAACCAAACACGGTTTTCAAAGACTTCCTGGAGACACTATCCTCTCATCTAGAATCATACAAAAGAGGTATTGTATTTGGAGACTTCAACGTAAATCTGCTCGACCCAACCAATGCACAAACTTGTAAATACACAAATACAATTAGATTGAACAATTACACTATTTTGAACAAAATAAACAAAAAACACGCCACACGCATCACAGAAAATACGAACACAATAATAGATCATATACTTACCGATACAAAACTATCATACTCACTAACGAACTGTGATAATTCTATATCAGATCACAATATACTACTCCTTGATGTAATTCACACATATGTTAAGAAGACATCATTAAAATCGTCCCAAAAATATACACATATTAATCTTGATAATCTAAAGAGTGATGTCATCCAAAATCCTTTTAATCTTAATATGAATAATGACTCGGTATTGAATTATGATAATCTTGTAAACTACCTCAAAAATAAAATTAATTCTAATAGCACCACTAAAATTAAAACAAAAATATAAGTAACCCAGACTGGATAACCAAAGATCTTATAAAATTGATCAACAAAAGAAATAAATTGCATCTGAAATTAAAAAGACAACCCAATAATACATTATTGAAAGCAGAATTCTTAAAAGTAAGAAATAACATCACTACAGAAAAACGAAACTTAAAACAAAGACACTACAATGATCTTTTTAAAAAATGTGAAAATAACAGTAAAAAAACTTGGAAGTTAATGAATAATATTCTTAAAAATCAGTCTAATACTTCGAATACTTTTTGCACTAAATTAATAATTAATGATGAAATAGTCACTAACAACGTAGAGATATGCGACCACTTTAACAATTTCTTTTGCAACATTGGCTCCTCCTTAGCTAATAATATACGTAACAAAGTCGTACACAAACCGCCCAATGAAATAACATTAGCACATGATAGTATAGAATCTTTATATCTTCAACCAACAACAGAATTAGAAATAAGCAAAATATTAAAATCATTGAAATCAAATGCGAGCGCCGGTTACGATAAATTCAAATACAAGACAGTGCTAAGTCTCTCAACGGAATTGGTTCCTATATTATCAAAATTGATTAACCAATGTTTTAAAGAGGGAACCTTTCCAGACAGCTGTAAAATTGCCAAAGTGATACCAATTCACAAAGGTGGGTCCAAAACAAATACCTCAAACTACAGACCCATCTCAATCTTACCAATCTTATCAAAAAATTTTGAACGTGTAATCTACGAAAGATTAAACAATTTTCTGTTAAAAAAATCATTCTTTTATAAAAAACAATATGGCTTTAGGAAAAAATCGAACACACTTGCGGCAATAAACGACTTAATCAGTAAACTTAGGAGTGGTATTGATGGTGGAAATTATATTTTATCAATACTAGTTGACCTTCAAAAAGCCTTTGATACAGTAAGCCATGATATACTTCTCAAGAAACTCGAGAAACTTGGTGTAGTTGGTCCTGCTCTTAATCTATTCAAATCATATCTTAGCAATAGAAAGCAATTCGTAAGCATTAACAATCAAGATAGTAAGCACCTTCCAATAAACTATGGAGTTCCGCAAGGATCCATACTAGGGCCACTACTGTTCCAAATTTATATCAATGACATTTCGCAATTAGAATTAAACGGTGAAATTTTTTTATACGCAGATGATACTGCAATATTCTACTGGGGTAAAGATCTAAACATACTACTAGAAAATGCACAAAGTGACCTAGAAAGAATTTGCAGTTGGCTCCAATCAAATATGCTAACAATGAATATTAAAAAAACAGGATACATGATTTTAAGCTCAAACCGTAAAATAATTCCTCCTCATGTACCTTTAAAAGTTGAAAATAACGATCTGCAAATCCTGATACAGGAAAAATATCTTGGGCTGTGCATCGACAAGCATTTAACTTTTAAACAACACATACAAGATGTAAAAGATAAAATCACACCCTTAATTAGCGTTTTTAGCCGGTTATCATATCTATTACCAATTAAATTAAAAAAAAGTTTATATTATAGTCTCGTACACTCACACCTAAATTACCTGATTGAAATCTGGGGAAATGCGTATGAAACATACATCAATGAATTACAGGTTATTCAAAATAAGCTAATCAAAAAACTATTTCACTATGAATCCAAAACATCCACAAAAAAATTATATTTGGAAACAAAACTGCTAACATTAAGAAAACTATACGAGTACAATATATGTCTCCTTATATACAAAATAAATAATAAACTCATACATACATGTATAAATTTTTGGGTTAGTTTTTAGCTAGGACT
Organism: Limnephilus lunatus; assembly: GCA_917563855.2. Classification (NCBI taxonomy): domain Eukaryota; kingdom Metazoa; phylum Arthropoda; class Insecta; order Trichoptera; family Limnephilidae; genus Limnephilus; species Limnephilus lunatus. The sequence goes on from CAKJTF020000010.1 coordinate 1,825,257, forward strand.
CACACCTCTCAAAATATGTAGATAAAATGAATTGTTTGTTTGGGAACCAAACTAATTAATTGTAAGAATTGTTAATAGATGTCGCTAGATGCAAACTGTACTTGTTAATAGATGTCGCTAGATGCAAACTCCCACTCTACCAGGACAAATAATTTATAAAAGATCGAGTTGCGGTTTTTTTATCTCTCTTTCCTTCGATGTAGCTTCATAAACAACATAAAATCCTTGGTCTGCCGTGGGTAGTTGGATCTAACGATATTCACAATGTAATTGGGAATATAACAATAAAAATTCACTAGTCCTTTTAATTTCCTGAATGATGCGTTTCATTTGCAAGTGTACCTTCTTCCAAAATTTTACATTTGGTCCTTCGAGCCGGATAATTTACCGCGAGTGTTAAATTAATAAAAGGAACCAGCATTGAAGAAGGGACATCCAGCCAACATGCAGCTTCCAGCATCCAGCCAGCAGCAGAGGCCATCAGATAAAAAAATGGGCAAGTGACCAATCCTTATCCACTACCTACCTTACCATTAAAATCCCTTTAAAAAAGCAAAATTAATGACATCAATATTGTGTACTCATAAAAAATTGTTGCAAGCCAGTATAATCAAGTCTACAAAAAATAACTCGATATTACAGTAGGTAATAAGTTTATTGTGAAAAAACTACAGCTATGTTATAATTTCCAAGAATAAATTAGTGTTTGTTTAAAATATTCATTTGAATCAACCGCGAAGCCGGTAAAGCAGTCTTGCTGCAAATACTCTATGGGCAAAGACAAAATTGACGGCGTGAGTGTAGCACAGAATTATAATTCATATTATTATTGTCATCTGGTTTATTTATGTTGTCATCGATTGTCATATTTTGACGGACGAAGTCAAAAACGATCATTTGTGAGGTTATCGGTGCTTTAATACAGTAAATATTAGTTGATTAATGGTGATTGTGATCTGGATTACTCTGTGAACTGTAAGTAGACACCTGATTGAATCAATATGGATTTAAAGGCGCTAATCGCTCAACGGGGAATATGTAAAGGAAAGGTTACTCGATTCAGGGAATTTTTAAACAAGGGTACACTGACACAGAACGAATTAGAACTGCGTATACAGCGTTTCGAACCTTTACTTGATAAGTTTGAAGAGATTCAGGATAAAATAAATACATTATCTCCCGAGGATGATGAAAGCGAACGAGCGAGTTTTGAAGACGATTATTTCAATGTATTAGCCAACGCGAAAGAAAATTTAGCTAAAAAGGATTCCGCGGTCAAGGTTAATAACATCAAGCTTCCCATCATAGAATTGCCAAAATTTAAAGGGGATTATTGCGAATGGATAGAATTCCGAGATGCGTTTATTTCATTAGTGGACAGCAATTCTAACCTAGATGCCGTGCAAAATTTTTATTATTTACGATCTTGTCTGAAAGGGGAAGCATTTAAACTTATAACAGCATTGCCTATGCATATCGACAATTATGTTACGGCCTGGGAGATGCTTACGGACAGATACGAAAACTCTAAAATAATTATAAATAATCACGTAAACTCGTTGTTTAGATTACCAGATGTAAAGGCAGAAAATCACGTCGCAATAAGGAGCCTATTGGATGAGGCGCAATTGCATTTAAAATCGCTAAATAATTTAAATATAGCTACGAAAAATTGGGATGTAATTTTAATTTATTTGTTATCAAACAAGCTAGACTCAAATACAAGAGCTCATTGGGAACAATACCCAACAAAAAATAATCTACCTACCTATGAAGAATTTATTAAATGCTTGTATACAAGGGCCCAAGTACTAGAAGCATCGGCAAATAACGAGAAAAGAATTAATCCGGGAAAAGCGAATCTGCATAATTATAAAAAGGAAGCTATGGTGTCATTATCCGTTCAAAAACTAAAATGTTTAAATTGCAACGACAATCATAAGATTTATTATTGCCGCAAATTTTTGGAATTAAAACCGAAAGAACGAATTGATAAAATGCACAAATTAGGCGCTTGTTTAAAATGTTTAAACCCCGGTCATAAATTAAATGATTGCAAATCTAAATTCAATTGCCGTAAATGCGATGGTGAAAATCACAATACTTTGCTTCATTTTGAAAGGGAGGAGGAATCAAAACACGAAAGGGCATCAACATCTTCCGCGAAGGAAGCGCCTTTAGTATCAAATCATGCCGCGAAGGTAGAACAAAATTTCGTGTTATTGTCCACTGCCATTATCAACATAAAAAACAATACAGGGAATTCAATTCAAGCCAGAGTTTTGCTAGATTCTGGGGCTCAATCGAACTTTATAAGTGAGGAATTTGCAAATAAATTAAAATTAAAGGCAAAAAGGGCCAACATTCCGGTCACGGGAATCCACAATAAGATTTTAAATATAAAATCTAAAGTTGAACTAGATATAACTTCAAGCTATTCCAAATACGAAAAGAAGATAGAATGCCTGATAATACCTGAAGTGACCAGTAATCTGCCGCAAATTTCCTTTCAGAAAAAAGACGCTGGGATCCCCAGCGGTCTCCAATTAGCAGATCCGAACTTCAACATTACCAGCCCGATAGATCTACTATTGGGAGCGGAGATATTTTGGGAAGTCTTGCATACTGATCGAATGAGGATTGGAGATGCGGGGCTCACACTACAAAGGACCGAGCTAGGATGGCTTGTATCCGGACCTATCTCCACTCCGAAACCAAAAAGGCCAGTAAATTACTGTCATTTATCTTTAAATTTATTACATAAGCAATTAGAAAGCTTTTGGAAAATAGAGGAACTAGCTCCTGTAAAACATAGAAGCCACGAAGAAAGAGCATGTGAAGAGAGCTTCTTACACACGCATGAAAGAGATGAGAAAGGACGTTTTGCGGTAAGATTACCGCTGCGGCCTAATATTAATCAAATGGGTGAAACCCTAAAGATGGCTGAAAAAAGGTTCTATAATATGGAGAAGAAATTCCTTACCAATAAAGACCTGATGCTAGATTATAAAAAATTCATGAAAGAGTATCAGGAATTGGGGCACATGACGCTGTGCGAAGCACCGCCAAAAGATAAAATTTGTTATTATTTGCCTCACCACGCAGTGATGAAGGAGTCTAGTACGACAACCAAAACCAGGGTCGTGTTTGACGGATCAGCCAAGTCATCAACCGGTATATCATTAAACGACGCCCTCATGGTAGGGCCAGTTTTACAAAAGGATTTATGTGCACAATTATTATTTTTCAGAAAGCACCAGTATGCATTAACTGCCGACATCGAGAAGATGTATCGTCAAATATTGGTGCAGCCGGAGGATAGAGATTTGCAGCGCATAGTCTGGAGGGACTCTCCGGAAGAAGAAATCCGACACTATCAACTCAATACCGTCACCTACGGTTTGGGACCATCATCCTTTCTGGCTACCAGATGCTTGGAGCAGTTAGGAACGGAAAATCAAGAAGCATACAGAAAGGTCAGTCGAATCCTAAAATACAATTTTTATATGGATGATCTGATAACTGGCGACGAAAATGAGGCAGATTGTCTCACTATTAAGCATCAGTTAAGCAGCATTTTGGCATCTGCTGGCATGAATTTACGAAAATGGCGATCAAATTCACCCTCTATAAGTTCGAAACCAGAGAGTGGCACAGATATGATTATTACTGATAACCCAAAGGAAAAGAAAATTTTAGGGTTGTCGTGGAATAACCAGCAAGACTATTTTCAGTACATTGTAGAGCCCTTAGAAACATGCGTTAAAAGCAAACGCCAAATGCTATCATGTATCGCCTCTACCTTTGACCCATTGGGACTGATAGGCCCAATAACTTTAGTCGCAAAACTGATAATGCAAGGTTTGTGGCAAACTAAGATTCAGTGGGACGAAGATGTTCCATCTGACCAGATGAATGCGTGGAATTCATATATAAATGAATTACCTCTTTTGAATAATTTAAAAATACCGAGAAGGGTAATTTGCAAACATCAAGTTAAACTGCATCTGCATGGATTTTGTGATTCGTCAGAAAAGGCCTATGCAGCTTGTATATATATAGTGTCTACTGATGAATTGGGAAACACAACTTCTAATTTAGTCACATCAAAATCAAGGGTGGCACCTTTGAAAAGCATATCACTACCAAAGCTGGAGCTTTGTGGTGCTGTCTTACTTACAAAGTTAGTAAACTATGTCAAAATAGCTATGAACTTAAATGAAATAGGTACAACCTACTGGTGCGATTCCATGATAACGCTATTCTGGATTCGTGGACAGCCAGCAAGGTGGAACACATTTGTAGCCAATAGGGTAGCTGAGATCCAGGAATCCAGTCAACCTTCACAATGGAAACATGTAAGATCGGAGGATAATGCGGCGGACGTTTTATCCAGAGGCGCTAAGGCGTCGCAACTACTAAAGTCTGACATTTGGTGGCATGGGCCCCCCTGGTTGACGTCAGGCGATTACCCGATTACCAGCAGTGAAGTTACGCCGTTGGATCTGCCAGAAGAAAGATTAAAACTAACTTTAATTTCAGCAGTAAAACAGGATTGGGAAATATTTTCCAGATACTCTTGCTTAACCAAATTGCAAAGGGTGACAGCTTATATCTTACGATTTATTTTTAATTGCAGAAATTCTTTGTCAAGGCGTGGCGGAGCACTAACTGTTTACGAATTGGAAAATTCGCTTCACATATTAATATCTCGCGCACAATGTTTTGCTTTCCCAGAAGAGTCGAGGGCCTTGCAGGCCGGGAGTAATGTAAAGAATAGTAGTAGGTTAAAGTCATTAAATCCTTATTTGTTTAAAGATTTAATCCGGGTGGGGGGTAGGTTGTCCAACGGAAAAATGATATCGGAAAGCCAACAACACCCCATAGTACTACCTTCACATCATAAATTAAGCGAACTTATTGTCAAGCATTACCATTATTTATATTTACATGCAGGAACGCAGGCATTATTAGCGTTAATAAGAATGAAATACTGGCCAATTATGGGTAAAAACTTAATTAAAAAGATTCTGAAATACTGTATTATATGTTTTAGATGTAACCCGAAAACAGAACAACAACTGATGGCGGACCTACCGGCCGAACGAATAACGGAATGTCGTCCATTTCAATTGTCCGGAGTGGATTACTGCGGACCCATTATGATTAAGTCAGGTGTTAGCCGTAAGACTCACAGCGTAAAATCTTATATATGTCTATTTATATGTATGGTGTCCAAAGCGATACATTTAGAAGTAGTAATGTCTTTAAGCACTGATAGCTTCCTAAATGCGTTTAAACGTTTCATTTCGCGAAGAGGGAAACCCAGTAAAATGTTTTCGGATAACGCCTCTAATTTTAGAGGCGCGAATAATGAATTAAGGGAGATCTATGAATTTTTGGAAAATTCAAATGAAAAAATCGATAAATACTTAGCTAATTTATCTATTCAGTGGCAATTCATACCACCAAGGGCTCCGCACTTTGGTGGACTCTGGGAAGCAGGGGTCAAATCAGTAAAATATCATTTGAAAAGGGTAGCAAATGCTTCACTATTAACATATGAGGAATTTAGCACTGTATTATGTCAAATTGAATCATGCTTGAATTCCCGTCCCCTCTGTCCGCTGTCCAATGACCCCAAAGACCTAAATCCCCTGAGTCCTGGTCACTTTCTCATTGGAACGAGCTTAGCAGCGATCCCGGAGCAGAATTTGCAGGATGTAGCAGTCAATAGACTGAATCATTACCAAAAATTAAATCAACTAATACAATCCTTTTGGTCGAGGTGGCGCAAAGAATACTTGGCTGAGCTGCAGACTCGGACAAAATGGACTGGCAACCACCAAAGGCAGCTGCAACCAGGCCAGATGGTCATTCTGAAGGAAGACAACGAGCCTCCTTGCTTTTGGAGGCTAGGACGAGTGCACGCTGTACACCCGGGACCTGATGGAAGAGTACGGGTAGCTACCATCATCACAGCACAGGGAACAGTCCAGAGGGCAATATCAAAACTATGCTTGCTGCCAATTGAGGACAACAAAGGCGGAGATCACTTACCCAAGATGGACCAGGGAGAATAAGAAGCGACCCGGTAGCGCCAATACACAGTGTGGCGTCCACAAGCGCAAGAAAAAACCAGTGAAGCTGGGAGTTTTATAATCCAGTTGCTATAATCAGACTTTTTAACAACTGTGATAAAAAAAAAGTGAAAAACAATAATAAAAAAAAACAATCAAGAATGAATAAAGGTGGTGGAGGTAGTGACCTCTTGTGACACTATAGTGAAAAATATAATCCAAGTGAAAATTTAAGATGATAATTCAACCAAAAAAGAGAAGAACACTAAGTGGCCGTTCAAATGTTAATACAAAACTAGCTGTCCTGGAAGGAAGACCTGGTCCAATTATCATTATATTGTGTTTGTCCTAAAATTAAATGTTTTATTATTTTAGAAATTATTGATTTAACTTTAACTAGAGCATGTAAATTATGAATTTATTAGTTAGTTAAATCTGGTGTGAGACAGTGAAAGTTTATAAATATTATATGTTACTTTTAGTATTATAAGTGAGATATTTTAGTAATTATATTTTATTTGTGTTGTAAAAAACTCTACTGTTGACCGTTTTTTGGGGGGGAGTATGTATAAATTTTTGGGTTAGTTTTTAGCTAGGACTCACACCTCTCAAAATATGTAGATAAAATGAATTGTTTGTTTGGGAACCAAACTAATTAATTGTAAGAATTGTTAATAGATGTCGCTAGATGCAAACTGTACTTGTTAATAGATGTCGCTAGATGCAAACTCCCACTCTACCAGGACAAATAATTTATAAAAGATCGAGTTGCGGTTTTTTTATCTCTCTTTCCTTCGATGTAGCTTCATAAACAACATAAAATCCTTGGTCTGCCGTGGGTAGTTGGATCTAACGATATTCACAATGTAATTGGGAATATAACAATAAAAATTCACTAGTCCTTTTAATTTCCTGAATGATGCGTTTCATTTGCAAGTGTACCTTCTTCCAAAAACACAGAATTCATAAAAACGTCCCAAGTACACAAACATTTTACACGACAACACGATAACATACGTTTAAACACCATTCATACTAACTACGGTAAGCAATCAATTAGTCACGAGGGGGCCAACTTATATAATTGCCTTCCAGATGATATCAAAAACGAAAAAAGTATGTGCAAATTCAAAAAAAAATTATTCATGTTTATTCACAAAAAACAAAGTAGTGAAAGTGAATAATATCGTATGGTAATATAATGTTATGTAAATGTTAGTACTGCAATCTAATGCAATTTAAGGTTATGAAATGTAAAACTATGTATAAATTCAATATTCTAGTTAAGTAAGTGAAAATGTTATTTTCTTTTTTACTGGAATAAAAAAACTTATAAAAAAAAAAAAAAAAACATGATTAACTAATCACAATCACCATTATAGTGAACTAAAAATCGTAAAAAAACACAGAGATTATTGAAATTATTAAATACCGACATTGAAGCACCATAATATACCTTTTGTTATTCTTCTTATCAAAGAGAATATTTTGAATTAATACTCAAAATTAACAAGTGGTAAATTATAGTGAATAAAGACTAAATTTTCGCAATCACTCACGAATACTCACGATGGCAACCGAAACCGCCCGAATTGATCTGATTGCTAAACTCGTCACGACATGCAATGAGACAATGGGCCGAATATCCGGCCGCCGGTTATCCGGCCATCCGGCCTCGCCGGATATCCGGTATCCGGCCAAACAACTATCCGTTTCATCTCTAATTAAAAGCTAAAGTATTTAAAAAAAAATATTTACTTCATGATCATTGCATTGTAATAATATATTTTAAAAATATGAACATTTTTCCACTTAAATTTATTTCTGACCGTAACCCGGTTTCAGCCTATTTAAGCCATCTTCAGACTGGTACAATTATTTCTTAAACTGTGGTTTATATGCATAACATTTAGGGGAGTGGGGCTAATAGGGGTGGTATACAAGAATTATATTCAAATTAGATGGATTTTTGCATATTGGTTGCCATGTCGTGTTTCACGACTGAAATTTCAGTTATTTGGTTACTAGGCATAATTACCTCGGGCTCCTAGTTTACGTTAATATTTATTTGGGGAATACCAAACATGAATTACTTATTAACAACCCATGTATTGTTGTCATGTAGGCGTATAAATGTATTAATATCATTATTATATTTATGATAGCCTTTCAAAAGAAGAAATTTACCTTTCGAATGTATAAACTTGAAAATGACGACAATCTATCCAATGACACTGTAAAAAAATACAAGACCATGCATTCTTTCGTATCTTCTCATTCGTAATGCCTACGGTCGTTAATCTCTCAGGCCTCGATTATATTCCGTCTGAAGGTCAGAATATTTCCGCTTTGCAATCAAATGCAAATAAATAAATTATTTGTGAACGGATCGGAAAACGACAAACGGTTTTTGAAAGGTGATGAAATATGCTTTCAAAATTTACTATTAGAAATTACCGTGTAATTTTTTTATATATAAAAAAATGTATGCAAACATTAAAATGTTTAAATGGCCACTTCATGTTTTTTTTTCTGTCTAAAATTATTGGTAAAGAAAAAAAATTAAAACACACATTTTATAACATAAATGTACCTACTATAAACGTTATCGTAACCTCACTTTTTTATCGTTTCATGTAAAAATAATTAATAAAATATTCACAAATTTTCTTAATTTTTTGTTCCACAAAAGTGTACATTGAAATATTTTGTGGTTTACTTTTAGATTTGAATATATAGCGTGGTGTTTTCTCTTTCCAATATCGTTTATGTCATATTCGCACTATGAAAGTAAGGGAGATGACGATTTGAAATTAGCCTTAACGAGCGGTTCTCCCAATTTCTACCGATTTCTTGCAAACCTCCCTTTAACATTTGAAGTTTTTAAGCTCTTAAAAAAATATATGTTATTCTTGAACATAATATCTAGACATTTGTTGCGCCGAAACGCAAATTATAAAAAATTCCCTCGATAGAAAAAAATCGCAAAGTATGCTCCAAAAATTATTTTAAACACGTTTGGTTCAGTTATTTTACAAGTTATATGTATGAAAAAATTCACAGCGTTTCTTTAAATAAAATTAAAGACAATTGTTGCAAGATTTTTGCTCTATTTTAAACGAGTCGTGTTTTATTAAAGATTTTCACAATTTTTGCATCGATTTTATCGCTGTAAATGTTAGTGCTCTCCTCTAACATTCGAAATTTCATATCTCTCCATCTTCTTCTTTTTGCTGCGGAGACTAGAGCCTTAAGACCTTTATAAAAAAGATGCAATATTACAAATATTCAAAGAAAATGTACCTAATACAAAAAATTTAAACTTAAGGGCTATTGTCCACGTAACCGCACGTCATGCGCACGCTTTCGTCAATTGACGATTGCAAGACGAATGCTTGCATCTTACGTAGAAAAAATTAAATCTGTGTCCACGTGCCGCGCGCACCGCATGACGAACGCACGACGAACGCATGCCGCTTCGTGGACACAGATTTCATTTTTTCTATGCAAGATGCAAGCATTCGTCTTGCAATCGTCAATTGACGAAAGCGTGCGTATGACGTGCGGTTCCGTGGACAATAGGCCTAACTCATCATTAAGGCATAAATTTAACATCCAAATTCCTCTATTTTTAACACAACAAATGCACAATAATTATATTTACAAAGGAATATTTTAATAGTCATTCCGAAGAAGTGAATAAAATATCAGATTTCATATCTTTTAAAAAGAAGGTCAAATTAATCTTTGAAAAAAATAAATTAATATCACCATTCAAAACGATATAACTTCAATTCATGTACACGACAGCGACTCCATCTTGGAATTTATCAATTCCAAATTTGAAGAAATGAAGGAAGTTATGCTCAACAAAATTGCATCAGAGCTACAAGAAATAAAAAGCTTTACTAACTTCGTTAACGAAAAATACGATGACATAATACACAAACTGTCAAAAATCATGGATACACCAAATCAAGTAAATAAACTCAAGGAAGAACTAGCCGAAAAAGAAAAAAGATTGGCTGCAGTAGAAGTTCACCTGGCAGATCTGGAACAATCAGCACTATTGAACAGTATAGAAATAAACGGTATAAAATTTCAAGACAACTTATCCCCAGTCCATACTGTGACGCGGATTGCGGAGCTCGCGGGCGTCAAAATGGCACCAGAGGATACCTACAAAATAATAACCAACAAATTAAATGATCAAAAAAAAATCACGATTAATTTCGCAGACATCACAAAAGCAAACACCATGTTAGCTGCTAGATATAGTGATCCGGTAAAAAAATTTAACGGGGAAGGAGCCCAATTCGTTTACCTCAATGCAGCACTAACACCTTATTATAAAAATCTACACTGGAATGTCAGAAAAAGGGCACAAGAAAAAGAATTTAAGTATGTATGGGTAAAATCGGGAAAAATTTTGGTAAGGAAAACAAATGACTCAAAGGTGGTTGAAATAAGACACCTAAACGATTTACCTACAAAGATGATTTAAAAAAAAAAAAAAATAGTGCATTATTTACTCAATATTATGTTTATTATGGCTTCTACAAAAATAAAAACCAATTTTTTAACGGTAATTAACCGTAATATACCAATACCTGATATACCAAAAAAACTAGCATCTCTGAGAAATGCAACTCCAAAACTGATTATAATCAAATTTAAAAATACAAATGGTCGAGATGAGTTTTTGGAAACAGATAAAAATTGCAATAAAAAAACAGAGAAAAATAAAGAGAGAAGGAACATTAACAAAACAGGATACGAAAGACGACATGAACCTATACACATAAATGAACATCTAGCCACCCACACTACAAGAAGACTATATCTCTACAAACTATTTGCAAGAAACTACCTTTTCTCCTACTTATGGAGTACAACAAGGCGAGTATATATTCGCCTTCGATCAATCGACTCGCAAGCAACTCAATTAAACTCAGAAAATACCACCAACCTCATTGAAGAACAACTAGAGGAAAACCAACCAGAAACTGTTCCTGAAAAAGGCGCCAAACTGTATCCTTATATTACTTCGTATTTAATAATAACCCTAAACATTCCCAAATCTTATGTACGTTATCATGTATGGCTTTCCATCCAAAACTTCTATTTTCATCCTGTAACAAATGGTTTCTGCACTGAATTTTGACTTAGAAACAATAAATAACACAGAATACACTTTTAACCAAGCAAAAGAATACAAAAACCTTGTCTCAGGAAAACACAGTTTAAGCATAGTATGTCAAAACATAAGAAGCATTCAAAAGAACTTTGATAGTTTCTGTGTCCTACTAAATGAAATAGATATAAGTTTCGATATCATTATCCTAAGTGAATGCTGGTTAGGTGATTCTCACACCAACTTAAACTTAAAGGACTATACCACATTCCAGACCACAAGACACCAAAATCAAAATGATGGTATAGTAATCTTTGTCAAAGATACAATAAAATCTTCCATATCAGAAATTAACATAACTGAAGCAAACTGCATTCAAATATCACTTGGCCCATGTCTTTCTATATTCGCTATATACAGACCACCATGCTACAACAATCTCGCCCCTTTCTTAAATTCATTAAATAAACTTCTTGAAAAACATAAAAAAACTCAACAAATAATTATTGCTGGTGACATGAACATTAACATATTAAACTGCCAACCAAAAACTACGGAATTCTTAAATGTTTTTACTCACTACGGACTTAAATCTACAATAAACTCGCCAACAAGAACTACATCACACTCCGAATCCTGCATCGATCACATATTTGCTAAAACTAGAAAAAAAACTTTTTCATCCATTATTCGCTCAACTGTCACTGACCATTTCACAACTACATTAAACATACTTCTTAACAAAGAACAAAGTAAAAAAAAAAAAAATGACAACATGAAAGACAAAATAAACTTTAAGTCCCTAAAATCGGATATTCACGATGAACCTTGGACTAATGTACTAAATGAAATAGACCCGAACACAGCGCTGAACACATTTATAAATACGGTTGAAACCTACATAACCAAACACACCACAAAAAATCCACAAAAGAACTACACACATAAAGAAAAAAAAATAACACCATGGATCACGAAAGGAATAGTCAACAGTATTCACAAAAGAGATGCAATTCATATGCGAGTCCACAAAAACCCGAATGATAACAAACTAAAGCAAGATTACTTACTGTATAGAAACCTGTGTAATAAGTTAATTAAACAAGCCAAATACAAATATTACAAAAAAGAAATAAAAATCGCAAAAAATGATCCAAAAAAAATTTGGAAAATTGTAAGAAATATTACTTATTCCACTCCGAAGAAAGATTCACATATCAAAGAACTATTAATAAACGGAGACAAAGTCTTAACAAACAATGAACCTAATAAAATAGCTAATTTTATTAACACAGAATTCGCAAAAGTTGGCTCTACCCTAGCGGAAAAAATTCTTCAAAAAAACTGTACATCAGAAGACTCTTTACACAAACTTTGCTCTTCCATACGACCAAATCACTCGTTCAATGCTTATCAAGTAAATACAAAGGAAATCTCGGATCTTATTAAATCTCTCAAACCAAATTGCGCGATGGGACCGGATAACATTTCCAATCAAATACTGATAAATCTACGAGAATACATACTTATACCGCTTCAGCACATTTTCAACCAAAGTTTTAGGCTCGGAATTGTCCCTGATCATTTAAAAATAGGATGTATTACTCCAATACATAAATCGGGAGACAAAACTCTGATATTAAACTACAGACCAATCACTCTGCTAAACTCACTATCTAAACTTCTAGAAAAAGCCATGAAAAAAAGATTACTTGCGTACCTTGAAAAACACAACCTGCTCTCAAGCCGCCAATTTGGATTTCGTGCCAAAATGGGTACAGAAGATGCTTTATCAGAATTAACCAACTACATAGTGAAAAGCATAGATGGCGGATCAAAGGTGATAGGGGTGTTCTTAGACCTAGCAAAAGCTTTCGACACTATTTCGCATAACTTACTACAACAAAAACTCAAAAATATCGGTATAACTGGTCAACCGCTAAAATGGTTTGTCAGCTACATTGAAAAGAGACGACAAATAGTAAAAATAAATAAATACAGCAGTGACAAAGCAGATATCAGGTATGGAGTACCGCAAGGCAGCGTCTTGGGTCCCATACTATTCCTCATTTATATAAATAGTCTAACTGAGATAAACCTAGGAAAAATTGAGTACAAAGTAATCAGTTATGCAGACGACACTGCAATTTTGTTCAAGGCACAATCATGGGAAAAGGTATTCAAAAACACAGAAACAGGGATGACTGTAGTAAATAAATGGCTACAAAATAATCTACTAACACTGAACATTTCAAAAACCAAATATTTAACTTTTAGCAAAACAAAGGCTGGTCAACCACATAGCCAACCACAACTACATCTTAACCCCTGCACCAATATTTCGTCAAATAACACATGCTGTACTTGTGACAAAATTGTTTGTGCAGACAATATTAAATATCTAGGTTTAACTGTTGACCATAAACTAAAATGGGATCTCCATATTAATATATTATCAAAAAAAATACGAAAATTATCATACATCTTCAAAACAATACGAAACATCATGTCATTAAATCAACTAAAAAATATATATTTCGCACTCTGTCAAAGTATTTTAACGTATGGAATTTCAGTTTGGGGAGGAGCAGCAGATACTTTCCTCAATTCTCTTAAAATAAATCACAAAACAATAATTAGAATTATGTTTAAAAAACCTTACCAACATCCGACGGAACAGCTAATGATCAAAAACAAATTACTAGACGTAAATAAACTATTCATAAGGAAGATCATTCACAAAAACTGTATCAAAACTTCACATCTCCACATACCTCACTCGCAAAACACAAGAGCAAAAATTAATAAGCACTTTAAAGTTCCCCATATCAAATCAACTTTTGCAAAAAAACACGAATCTTACCTAGCACCACACATTTTCAATACCTTCCTAACACAAACAAAAACTTACGTCACCCCAAATAATTTGAATTGGCTGTTCAAAAGATTTATAATATGGTTGAATGAAAAGGAAAGAACAGACATTCAAAATATTCTAAATAAATAACATTTCATAAAAGTTCTCACGAAATTATATAATATTCAAATAAAACAAACACGAGAAACTGCAATTTTGCAATATTAATTATTATGTAACCGCTATATTCAACTGTCACAAAATTTTAATTTACTTTTATCTATATAACATATGCAATCTTCTCATGGAAATGTAACTAATAAAAAAAAAAAAAAAAAAAACGAAAAAAAAAAAAAACAAAGTATGTATGTAAATATTTAATATACCAACATATAATTTATCTTTTTTATCTTTCCACATACATATATATATTTGTTTAAACACACACATTTCTTTTGGAACAAACATAGATGTGATTTACCCGCCTCGGAACAGACTTTGTCTAGTGAGGCGGGTAAAAGAAAAGAAAACAATGTAAATAACCATGAAACTAAATAAACGCCCGGGTTGCCGGCACTGAAACTGAAACTGAACATTCAAAATTAACGTGACAACATCCTAGTTTAAGCTTATATTTATTGTACTCTCTATGTAAAATTATTGTTATAAATATGAAATAATTGTGAAATAACTCCTACGCCAAACTCATGAGCTAGCACTCTTAATTGGGGTAGAAATTCGTTAACTTAATTTTTTTCATTATTTTGTTATTGCCCAATATTATGAATTATGAACAATGTAACAATGCTATAAATTAAATAAAAAATAATAATAAAAATAAAAAAAAGAACGCCATTTTACGGAATAATGTGCAGATAATTACTGCGCCGCAGGCGAAATTTAGAGAAATCGTTTGACTTACACCAGACATAAAATGTGAAAAAAAAATATAGCTAAATAAAGTTATAACGCCCTTATAATATGCATCCAGGTAAGCAGTAAACGATTTTTGAAATGAAACGGAAATGACGATTACTGCAGCCGCGACGCATCAACTGCCCTCATGGCCCGCACTGATGTCACTTTAAAAGGCTTCTATTGGTTGAGATATAAAACGGAGATATGAAACTTTGATTATAATCTCACTTTTTAAGTATTGGTTGAGATTGTTTTGGTAAAGTTTCGCTTCTACCGCGTGAAAACTGCAATCGATTTTTTTTTTGTTATACTTTTTACAAAGCTTACTTTGTTCGACAACCCCTTAATTTAATAATAATCAAATATAAAACACGGGTTCGGATCAGCCTTAATCTTGCTGCATAAATATAATATACTTAAATGAGTACAGAATTACAGTAAATTATGAAACATAGAAGAGGGAGACAGAACATCGACTTTGATGGTGGCGGGTAGGTAAGAGGGAGAACGTATGAGAGGGTTTAAGAAAGGGGCCGATGATTGATTTTTTAATGTTTAATAGACATTTGCAACTGACTGCAAACAAATGTCGAGATTTTTTTTTATACTCTTATCTTGTAAAAACGTTAATCGAAGCTTGTACATATCCATTGTGTTTTTTTCATCACTTGTGGAGTAAAGTGTCCCCAGCTTGTAATTTGCACCAAGGCACATAGTTTTCTAATCGCGACGATCAAAGTTACGCAAGACGGCCAAAGTGCCGCCGCTGAACCATTCGTTCAAAGTTGTTTCTTGGGCAAAATTACTTCGGCATGATGCAGATTTTTAATTAGTTTTCAAAGACTCAATTGCATTTTCGAAGGACGATGTTCATAAACATCTCTCTTATTTAATACTAGCAGACTCATGAAAAATCACGGAATAGTCACAGAAGTGCAATAGTGTACTAATATCACGTCGGAACGTGTTCCACTATTATCACATGAGTAGCAGTGCACGGGAAGCGGATTCTGTAGATTCCGATCGTTCAGCGTTAGAGGTCAAATTAAACTAATTAGAGTTAAAAAAAAAAGAATAACCGATTCCTCGGTTTCGTGTCTAATAGAATAATTCAATGTTATTAATAATTACTTTAACAGATCCATGAGACTAGTTCATATCAATTTTACTCCGTCTAAAAGTTTATTTTAAAGGTTAAATCGCAATATTCAGTAAGAAAGCGATAGTGCATCCTGTCTGTGGCATCACATTCTAACATATTCAAATAATATCAAGGTGTTTTACTGTCGCACTTATTTTAATTCAGAATAAACACTATATTATAAAAATAACTTCGTGTCGGTAGACATTATAAATCATTTTAAAATGCACTGCCGCGTTTGTCCCGAAGTTATTCTATCAGACGAGTCGATATTTGTGTGTTCGGTGTGTAAAGGCATCTACCATCTCGCCTGTGGAGGAATAACGGAAAGTACATTCCGTCGACTCACTCAGGAACGTCGCGAACAACAAAAGTGTAAGCAGTGCAAAAGGGACACAAGATCGGCCGCTGCCAGCGATAACACATCTTTGGAACCGCCCAAGAAATCAACGGCCACTAAAGATCAAGGAGCTCCATCATCATCATCGTCCCCCGCTAATCTCGAAGATATTCAGGATTTAGTTATGATCAAAACGAACAACCTGGAAAAAAAACAGAACGACATCATGGACCAAAACAACAAGATCCTGGAAAGCTTACAATTCATGAACGCACAATATGAAGACTTTATGGCCAGAATCCGTGACGTCGAGCATCGAAACGATGAGCTTACAGCGAAGAATTCTGCACTGGAAGCTAGAATCGTAGTACTGGAGAATAGTCTCGATTTCCAAGAGCGGGCCTTAAAGTCTAGTAATGTAGAAATAAGAGGTATCCCTGACATCAAGGACGAAAATCTAAAAGACGTGGTCTTCAACATCTTCAAAACTACAGGATCTCCCATTGAAACTAAGGACATCGATGCTGTATATCGTCTACAAAAAAAAAATAATAACCAGAAGCAACCTAGGACAATTGTTCTTAAACTTAAATCGAACATGGCTAGAAATCAACTGCTAAATGATGTTAAATATTTCAACAAGAAGAAACACAATACCGAAGAAAAACTTAACACGTTAAATATCGGTCTCGCCGGCCCCCGGTTGCCAATCTATGTATCTGAGCAGCTGACTTTTCGAGCTAAGCAGATTTGGTATAAAACTCGCCAATTTGCGAGAGAGAGACGATTTCAATTTGTTTGGGTCAAAGAGGGACGCGTCTATCTGCAGAGAGAGACAGGATCAGGCGCAATTCTTATATCCGATGAAAACAAGCTGGCTTCCCTATGATTATTACAATTACAATATACCTAATGCCGACAACGATTATAAAATGAAGATTCTATTATTATTATTGATTATTGCCATTATTATATCCTGTGATTATGCACACCCAGCTACTCGAACCAAATATACTCACGAGGTTTGCTATTTTCCACTATTTATTATATTTATTATATTAAAAGTGCAACCCCAAATATACACACCCCTTTAGATTCACAAAACCCAAGTGTCTGCGAAATTCTCGCTGAAATGAAGGAACAAAATTATAGAGATAAAAACCTGATTATTCATAACATTCCTGAGAATACATCATTATCGCAGATTGAATGTATTAACAGCGACATAGCATCAGTCAAAAAAATACTCTCTGATATTGATAAGTCAACAACCAACCTAGATATAAAAATCTATAGACTAGGCACAAGGAAAGACGACAAACCGAGAGGAATTAAAGTCGAGTTTCCTGAAGCAAAATGGCCAAGACTACTACTAACCAAAAAACATGCACTTAAAAATAACATTAGATTTTACCAAGATCAATCGCTTCTCCAGCGGAAACAACTAACTGACTTACGAAACGAACTTGAAAAAAGAAAGGCCTCAGGCGAAACTGAAATCACAATCAAATATATTAACAATAGACCTACAATAACAAAAATACATCCAAAAAACTAAAAGATAAATTGAAAATATTTTATCAAAATGTTCGTGGTCTTAGAACTAAACTTCAGAACCTAAAAACAACCCTACCCACTTTAAATCACGATTCTTACGCCTTTACCGAGACATGGCTAAATAGTAATATCAAAACTTCAGAACTGGGTTTCTATAATCATACAGTGTACAGAAAAGACAGAAATGAAAAAAATAAATCCAGAGGTGGTGGAGTGTTAGTATCCATAAACAACAAACTTCATTCAAGAAAACTTAAATGCATCTATACACATCTGGAGCAACTGTTCATCATGGTATCCACCAAAAAGGAAAAAATTATAATCGGCTGCGTCTACATTCCCCCATCCTCTGACGCTCAACTATACAAGGACCACTACCATGAAGTTGAAACCATCCGGAGAAGATTTCCTGGCGCCACGTTAATTTTGACAGGAGACTATAATCTGCCTAATATTGTATGGGACGTAGAAAACAAAAAAACTTCATGCACGGACAACATCCACCACGGTTCTCACGATATAATCGAAATGTCAAATTTTCTTAGTCTCCGACAGTTTAACTATGTATTCAATATTAATTCTCGTCTTCTTGATCTAGTGTTTTCCAATTCTTTATCAGTAAAAGTATCCGCATCTGTTGAATACATTCTCCCGATTGACAAATACCACCCCCCTCTAATAATTGAATGTAACACTTCAATAACAAAAAAAAAACCACCTACATCAACTAAGTTGAACTTCTTCAAAGCAGACTATAGTCAAATTATTAATCTTTTATCTTCAACTGACTGGAAATTTTTGGACACTGACGAGAACATCAATGAAATGGTTGACAAATTTTACTTAATTCTAAACAATGCTATTGATTTATTTGTACCCGTTTCAAAAATTAATGTGCATAACTACCCAAAATGGTTTAGTAACGATCTCATCAAATTAATTAGAGACAAAAAAATCGCTCATAAAGTTTACAAATCATCACGCGATCCTATTGATTACGCAAAATTTTGTGAACTAAGAACGACCACCAAAAAAATGTCCAAATTGTGTTACAAAAAGTGCATCGATAACTGCGAACAATTGGCTATTGCTAACCCTCAAAACATTTATAAATTTTCAAACCTACTTAACAATAATGACTCCGGTGTACCCACTAATATGTATTTAGATAACAAAATGGCCGATAATCCCCAAGAAATCGTTAATCTATTTGCTGAATTCTTCAGCAAAGTCTACGATTCTGCAAACAACTCTCCATTATTCAAAGCCACAACATCTAATAATAACCAGATCGATTTCAATCAATGCATATTTGAAGAAAGTGATATTAGAAATAAATTAAAATCTCTAGACCTGAAAAAATCCGCTGGTCCTGATAACATTCCTACAATCTTCTTATCGGAATGCTTATCAGTCTTAACTTATCCTCTTACTAAACTTTTTAACTTGTCAATAAAAACAGGCACATTTCCGAATAAATGGAAAACAAGCTTTCTGTCTCCAATTTTCAAGAAGGGTGATAAATCCGATATATCCAACTATAGACCTATATGTATCCAGTCGTCAATCCCAAAAAAATTCGAATCTGCTCTGCTCTCTAAACTCACTCCTGAGATTAATAAAGTAATTTCACATCGACAACACGGTTTCATGGCAAAAAGGTCTACTCTAACAAATTTAATGATCTATCAGGAATACTTATTTAATAATATGCACAATCATCTTCAAACAGACGTAGTATACACTGACTTTAGTAAGGCTTTCGACAAAGTCTCACACAAAATACTTATACGCAAATTAAAATCCCTTGGAATAACGGGGCATATTTTGAGATGGTTTGAAAGTTATCTATACAACAGAAAAATGTCAGTCAAACTCAACTCGCACTTTTCACATCAATTTGAAATCTTCACCGGAGTTCCCCAAGGGTCACATCTAGGACCAGTGCTGTTTTCTTTGTTCATCAACGATATAACCACAATCTTTGATGGAGTTATGATACTTTTATTTGCAGATGATCTTAAAATTTACAAAACAATTACTAATCTCAATGACTGTTGCGTATTACAAACAAATCTTGTGAGGCTACAAGAGTGGTGCATCCATAATGAACTGTTCCTCAATATTGAAAAATGCCAAACAATAACTTTTGCCCGAATTAAAAATCCTGTTAAATATGAATACAGCATCAACAACATCTTTCTAAAAAGAGTTGAACAAATTAAGGACCTAGGAATTATTTTTGACAGTCAATTATCTTTTGTTTCTCATATTAACGAAATAACTAACAAGGCCATGAAAAGCTTGGGATTTATATTGAGGACGGTAAAAGATTTTAAAATAATTAATTCTTTTAAATTGTTGTACACTGGGTTGGTGAGAAGCCATTTAGAGTACAATTCAACCATCTGGGCTCCTTTTTACAAGACTCACCAACAAAAAATTGAGAGGGTGCAACACAAGTTTCTGAGATTTATAAACTACAAATTAGGAATTCCAATCGAAGAACTTAACTACACATTTCTTAAGGACTTACTGAAATTAAATGAATTAACTTCGAGACGAACAATGAGTGATTTAATTTGTCTTTTCAATATATCAAATGGCAGACTGGACGCCCTTGATTTAACCAATCTAATCCAGCTGCGAGTACCTACCCGTGATACAAGATTGATTGCGCCGTATTTTGTCCATGCGTCTACTAATAACTATTTCGAAAACTCACCAATCGAAAGGCTTCATAGACTCAGAAATAAATATAACTCAATCGATGTTTATCGCCATCAGTCAGTGTCGAAATTTAAATGTAGCATATTAGAATATTTACAATAGAATAATAAGTACAATAGTGCACTTAACCCAACATAGTTATATTCCGAAAAACACCTACCATATAGTGCTTAATAAAGGTTAGTAATTTATAAATAAATTTTACATTAACTATTCGTATTTATCGTTGTAATATTAATAACAAAATTACCTTAACTACTTAAACTTTAATTAATATTTTAATTTGATTAAAATAAGATACTCTGTTATATTATATTATCGAATTCATTTCTACTTTCCGTGATTGTATACCCAACAATCTGACATTATTTGTTTATACCTTAAGTATTCTGTGGTAGCATTATAAATATAAAGTTTTTGGTCTTCTGAAATTGAATTCTTTAAGCAAAAACTCTGTCGTAAATGTAATTGGTTAAAATGGAATCGCTTTGAATAATAATTCTATTGCGCTGCAAGTCGGTAGTGTGTATTTTTGTTTAATAAATCAACTTCACCATGTATTCAACACGTAAAAATTATACATATATTAAGTACCCACACATTATTATTATTTGTTATATACTTATTATGCTATCTGTATCTCTTAAACTGTTTTTTTTTTTCTGTCTCTTTATTGTATAATGCTATAGGTACTCTTTACCTACCATCTTTACTTCTGTGTACCATGTCTGAAACCTATTATGTTTTCTTTGTCATCTGAACACACCTGTATGCACTAAAATATAAAAAAATGTAAATGTATGTAAAAGCCCATAAGGGCGTTAATGATTAATAAAAAAAAAAAAATATATAAAATATATTATTATTATGTTACCGATTCTGCTATATACTTAATCACTAATACTTCTGCGTTCACTTACTTGGGAATACTCCGATTATTATCACATATTTTGTTTTTCATAAATATTGTTATTTTTATTGTACGTTATACTTTTTCTAGAAATGGATCAAAACGTATAGTAGTGAAACTTTCATTGCTTTGCATTTCATCTGAATAATCATGATTCAATTACCTACTGATATTTACAATGACACAGATATAACGTGCAACAAGTATTTGATTGACGATCTCAAAAAATTAAATAATTACAGCTGGAAGTCTTATAGTTTAAAGATTATGACCAGAATATCAGAAGTATGTCAAACTTTGATGATTTTCTGTTATTTCTTGATCAATTCAATCATACTTTTGATGTTTTAATTTTATCAGAGTGTTGGATCCACAAAAATTACACCTCTAAAATAATACAAACTTACACAGAATATCACTCAATTAAAAATATAAATAAATCTAGTGGGATTGTCGTTTACATTAAAGATGGTATTCAAGCGCAAGTCGAAGAAATTATATTATCGCAAGGTAACTGCCTTAAAATTGTTCTGAATAATAATTTATGTATCTTTGCTATATATAGGTCACCTTCTTTCCCGAACATAGATTCTTTTTTGAATTCACTTCAAACTGTCGTCAGCAGTTCCAATAAATTTGAACGTCAAATCCTTATTGGCGACATTAATATCAACACTATAGGTATCTCCATTTCACCACCAATTCAATGACTACATATGCCTGCTCACAGAAAACGGTTTCATAGAGACAATCAATACACCTACTCGAGAACAGGGTATGGCAGTACTTATTCACATTACTTATTTTCACGCGTATGGTATCCCAGATGACGGACACTAAATGTCACCGATTGCCCCGAGATAGGATCATATTATTATTCCGCTTCTAGTACTCGATCCATCCGGTTGCACGGCAATTTTACCTGACTACCAGTTTGTACGCGAATGTATATTCGTTGTAAATAATATTTTAAATAAAACTTAATATCGTGGATAACTAAGTGTTTTCAATTAAACATCATCATTATTATAAGCCTGAACACAAGATCACGGCTTGGAAGTGCCGTGATCTCAAGGAGCATTTTAACCTCAATATCGGTAAAGTATGAAGGCAATCCTGCCTGACGTGGAGAGGATCTCCTCATCAAACACTCATACATCAACTAATAAACACTTCCAACATTGGTGACCCCGAGAATTTCTAATGATGATGATGAATACTGCCAATACGGAGGATTGAGTACTGGAATGCGGAATCCTGGACACCCAATCTTGTGAGTAACATTTCAATTTTTTAAACTTAAATTCAGTAGGTCCAGTATGTACATTAGAATCATATGAAGATAAATCAGTAAAGAACATTATTGTCCAACATAGTTCATTGGTTATTGTCCACCAAATTCAGTAGCGTACGAAAATACCTACATCCCGCTACTACTTTCTTAATAATGCTTCCCCCGCAACTCATTACTTGTTTATGTGGATAGTATATTCAGTCTCCTTTCTAAATGCGTGAGGCGTGACAATGCTATGTCATATGACTTTCCCAATTTTTCCGGGCTTTCCTTAAATGGCAACGAAACGACGTATCTTCCGTCTTGGTTACGGTAGGTACTTTCAGTGTACAATTTTTCACAACGAATTTCATCAGGCGATTGAATTTTCTTCAAAGGTGGAACATTTTCAATTTCCCAAAAACATTTAAGCTTTTCATCAATATTTTCCTCCATTGACGTGAAGAATGAATTTATACAATTATTTGATGGTCCAACATTTCCCATCAAAATCCAACCCAATTTAGTTTCTATGGCTATGGGTTCATTTTCTTTGCCCATCAATTTTCCTGAGCATAGCAATGAGGCAAAAATATCACTTCCAAGCAGTATACCAATAGCTGATGGTAGGTAAAATGTTGGATCTCCCAATTTGAGACCTACGATGTGTTCCCAATGATGATCGACGATACGATTTGATGGCATATTTGAGCAAATATTATTTAAAATAAGGAAATCTGTCAAAATACCAGATTCCTTCGAATCGACAGGACGAAATTGTGTTTTTATTAATCCGTTAGAATTAATTGTAGGAGTATTTCCAATACCTATCACGGTAAGAGGTTGTTTCTTAAAACGAGTGAATCCTAATTTTTTCACGCAATTTTCCGATATAAAATTTGCCTGGCTGGCACTATCGAGTATGACACGAACCTTCTGGAAAACTCCATTTTTGTCTAAAACTTCCACATAGGCTGTGGACAGCAGTACCGTGTTGGTTTTATTGTAAAATGTTGTCAACGCCAAAGGCTCCGACGAGTTTTCTTGTTGGTCTGAATTTTCCACGATTTTTTTTGGAAAATGTAATAGGGTATGATGTCTTGATTGACATTCCCTACAAGTGAAACGAGATTGACAATTCTTAGCTTGGTGTTTTCCTTGCGTGAGGCAGTTGAGACATAAATTATTTTCCTTTGCAAACAAGTACCTATCTTTTGGAGTAAGGCGTAAGAATTTTTCACACTTGTGCAGAGAGTGTGACGATTTACAAAGAATACACTTGACTTCAATCTTTAATACAAATGCATTAACATTATTGCCAAATCGATGTTTAGCATTATACGATTTCGATTGACCTTTATGAGTCTGTATCAGGTTTTCAGGAAAAACCCCGAGTGCCATTTCTTTTGCCAAGCACTGTCTATCTAAGTACTTTAATAGGTGATCAAACGTTGGAATATTCTCTGAACTATGTTGAATTTCAAAATCAATACGCAATTCTTTTGTTAATTTACGTAATACAATATGTAATAAAAGAAAACTCCATTGGCGAACTGGAAAATTCAAAGCTTCTAAAGCAGCAATATTTTCTTTTAAAATAGAAATAAATTGTCTGATATTATCCTGAGATTTTACAGGTTGAATCGACAGAATTAATTCTACATGCCTATCAGCGATGAAACGTACGTTTTCATACCGTTCCTTTAAAAGGTTGTATGCAATAAAATAATTTTCTTCAGAAATCGGCAAATGTTTAATGTGTGTTAATGCCTCTCCTGACAGGCTACTTATTAAATAATGCATTTTTTGAACAGGATTTAAGGCATTATTAGAATCGATCAACGAATTAAAGGTATTAATATAATTTGTCCAATCTGTTGATATTCCCGAGAAAATAATCAATTTTAATTTTGGTAACGACACATTATTATTTGCCAGTGAATGATCCGATTCAATTTTCGAAACTTGTGGAAATAATTGATTATAATACGACTGAATCTCGTAATACATGTTTTGAATTTCAGTATATTTTTCTTGTAAAACTTCAATTTCCGATTCATCCTTTTTATTGGATTCTATTGAAATATGTGATGCAACAAAAGTTTCTCTAATATTTGATATATCCGAAAAACGCGCTTTAAATATATTTTTGTCAACAACATTCAACGAAGTTATAGCTTTCAAGGCAGCGGAGCGAATGCTTTCCATGTCTAACAGAGCTAATTTGTACTTCACAAGAGTAGCCGCCATTATGATGAGGTATATTAACCAAACTCTAATACCGCAAACAAACGTCAAACGTCAAATTTGTAAACAATCAGAATGTCCGCTGTGATAACAGCTGACCGATGCGATCCGCGATCTTCTTTACCGACACTCAGTGCAGGTAGCAACGACGCGAGAATGCTTGTATTTAAAACTACCGACGCGGCAATACTTTGTGTAGGTACAAAGTATTATCTACGAATATTGAGCTACTCAACGATTTAAATATGCTAATCAATATTCACGATTGAATGTGTAATTCTGAAACAGCTTTATAAAACCGGAAAGGTCAACGAATGGAATGATCTATATTTCAAAACACAATATCTAGTTTCGAAATTACGACTATCAAAAAACGACAAAAACGAGAATTTATCCGGCTCGAAGGACCAAAAATGTCGCGTCCGATGACACGACAATATGATGTTGTGGACTGTAAATCGATTTCGAAAAGATTATGATCAATAAATTGTGTTTGAAAATACAGATCACGGGAAATGGGGTATGACGGAATAGTCTCTTACCTTTTGACGGTTTATTCGGCTGTTTCAGGATCGATCCTGGATATTGGAATTTCCCAAGAAACGGCACAACACCAGTTACACTTATAATCCATAAAAAACGGACTTTTTGCGATAATTGCGATAGTTCCACGACAGAGAGATGTGTCCCATGACACTGCGAGATTTCAACTGTTGTGTAGGTAACTTAGATTAGGGCGACACTATTATTTTCCACTTGTTCACAGGTAGGTAGTCGACAAACATCTTCTTCTTCCCCTGGTAGAGACTTTGAGGACAGGAGGACGAGGAAGGAATATATGATTTATGAAGGACTTGGGGAATTTGGATTAAAGTTTTTTTTTTAAAAACTGTTTCAGAACCAAACACAAGTATTATTATTATTATTATTATTATTATAAAATAAATGTCTGAATGTATAAATTCGAAATAAAAGATAAACGCAGGGTGTGATATGAGTTGACCCCTAGTATCCCAATAACCCTAGGGAGGAGGTAAATTGGTGTAGTTACAGAATTATCGAGGGTTGTGTGTGTTCTATATTTTATAGTTTTATGTTCCTCCGACACGGGGACCGGGGATCGGGGTCCGGGGAAGCTAAGTGTGACGGTGTGACGACTGTGACGCGTGTTCGTGTCAGTTACTGTTCGATTGATGACTTTAATAATATATTTGCTGAACGGTGGATGGCTCAGACACGAATCTGTTTGTATAAATGGACGCCACGTTGAAAATTGCTTCGTAAATTATTTATTGTTATCAAGTTTAATTTGTAGAACTCCATTTTAATTTTTATTTATTTTATATATTCAATAATTTTATTATTAAATTAATAAAAACAGTTTATTTATAAACAAGTTCTGCTGGTAATTATTATTACGCGTGACAGCTGTTTCGCCTTATTAAGGCGAAACAGCTGTCACGCGTAATAATAATTACCAGCAGAACTTGTTTATAAATAAACTGTTTTTATTGCTTCGTAAACTTCCCCTAATCGTGTGAATTTTCAAAATAAACATTTATTTGCTCGGTGTTTTAAATATTTAAATGATTGTTTTTCAAATAGGTATTGCTTATTTGTTTGATAATTTGAATAAGAATCTTTCAACCTCTAGTTTATCCAACATGATTTTTTTAAACCTGTACATGGTATTTGTGTACCCAATTCATATTAATGTTAAAGCATAGCAATTCATATTAATGTAAATGCCGCGTTTTTTATAACCTTTGTCTTGTTTTTTAACCGAATCAGTGCAGTAACCAATAAAAGTGTTTGTCTGTAAAGAACTATATGTAATTACTAGAATATAATTAGCAAACTAATTAGGTGTTTGGCACCTCTGTGCGTTGAATCCGACAAGTCCCATATGTACTTCCCAGCCAGGCGGGTTTAACTCCGAGCCAAAACGTGGTCAGAATCTTTGGGTGACTTCACAAGTCCACTTCGATTTGTTTATGGTCACCGGCTACTAAATCAACCAATAGGAATCTTTTATTTTTGTTGCATTTTTCTGCTTTATTTACGTTTGATTGACAATTGACATTTACATTTCCGACGCAATAAGTAACGATTATGAACTTTGGGAATTCACGATCAAATAAAAAATGGGAGAACAGGACCCGCAATTGGAACAAAATTACAGGTGGGAGTCTTCCTTTGGTTGTTATTTCAGTGTTCCTAAAGTATTTTTTGAAATGTATTGCTTAATTGTATTTTAAACTGATGTACCTACATGTTTCCGTTTTCAGAATATATTTATGTTTCACCTGGGATCTAATAATTGACGCTATCCAACATCCCGATTATATCTTAAAAAAGTAAATATGTTTTCTATATTGCATTTTCTTTTCTTATTTTCAACATTTTTTATATTTTTATCAGTAAATTAATAAATTTATTCGTATTTTTCAGTGGAATCTGAACCAACAAAACTTTACTTGTTTACAATATAACATTCTTTATCCACACTTCAATACATTCGCTTCTGTTTCTGGAGATGGTTACATGAGGTTAAGGGAAATACTATCAGTCATGGTGCATGATGCAGAGGTAATTATTATTTTTATAACTTTCATTTTACAAAAACGTCAGTCAAATTTAATGTATTTAAGTAGGCTTCTTTATATAAGTAAGTAGGTATCCTAGAACTTGGTTTAATATGAGAGTTATCATAAATTAAAAGTTAAAAGACATGGGAGGAAATGTAACTACATACATACATAGGTATGTACTATAATACACATACACAAATACAATAAAAATTGCATTATTTTACAAATTTCCATAACTGAACCAATGTAGTTTTTAGAAAATATAACTTATCCTATTTTTTATGATTTCAGGGAAAATTTGGTGAGCTGAGCTACTTTAAAGGCCAAATAAACAAATATAATGTTTTTTGAGCCCCTTATGAAGAATCAAATATCTCATGCAAAGTAATGTCTCCGTGCATCTTGGAAATATAATAAATTTATTTTTACCTGCCGAAAGATATAATAGGTACGTTCAAAAGAGAAATTTATCTTTAAAACAACGTCCTCATGTGGCAATTTGCTACAGAAATATAACCTGCTTATATTGTATTCTTGTTTAAAATATGTACATGTAATTCTGAGTTTTAAATTTTTCTGTTAAAAGATGAAAATATTTTAAATTCAGTAGTTTTGTAGGAACGCATAATCATATTTTAATTATAGTATATTCTTGTATTTCCTTTTTCTACATGTTTATAATAAAATTCTTATCATGTAATTACGAGTTTTATTTTTAAAATAATATTTTAGGCTAATGATTTGGGTGGTATTGGGTAGGTACAGAAAGAAAATTATATTGTCTATGGTCGCGCATTGTTCTGTTGTTGCTTTCTCTATCTTCGTCTATGGTGTGTGACGTCACAGGTGATAAAATTATTGCATTTTGGTGGTGAAATAGTGACCAAAATATTTACGTACTAAAGCCCGAAGTTATCGATCTAGTGGGTGGTTTGGTATATTTATGTTCCCAGCAATAAACCATGGTAAAAATAATAATAACTTACTATTCGCCAGACTGAAACATGAACTCTAGGTACTTACTGTACAGCTGTACAGTGTAATTCGCCGGACTTGATTAACATTTATTTGCACAAAAATTGGTTTAACAATGTACCTACACCTACCAATATAACCACACACATTTGGATTTGCAACATAATAAAATCCTTTCTTTAAAGTACTCACTTTGATATTATATATTTTATAATTACATACTTTTGTATTCTTTCGTTATATGATTTCTATGTTTTATACTTTTCTTTTCTTTTATATTCTACTACATTCTTTCTAACTCTTTTAAATTTAAATTCTTTTATATTATTTTTTATTCTTTAATATAATATTATTTTATGTATTTATTTTCTATTCTTGCACATTATTTATATTGCATATGTTAATGTACCTACTGTATAGAAAATCGACCACCACAACACGGGCATGTGCCCAGCATGGTGGTCGAAAAATCCCCAATGTTGTGTTATAAAAAAAAATCATTGAATAATCAAACTTTAAATTGTTTTTGATGTATTTATAATTATATGTAGCTCAGTCCCGTGAAATAACACGTATAAAACATTAATAATAAATGTAGGTATTTTTAAATATTTTTTTTTTTTTTTAATTAAACTTTAAGTTAAAATCTAAATAAATTGCCGTGGCCGAGTATCAAAACCTAAAAAACTACTTAGAAGGCAACTATGCAGACCATTTTCCACCGAGAACGGAGAAGAACGGCGGAATACGGAAATTCAATTTGAATGCCGCTCCGGGAACCATTTATTCGATAACCAACATCTCTTCCACAGATTACCCCAAGTGGTTTGCGACATCTGGTGTCCGGGTTTATGGGTTGAGGTTCGTCCGGGTCATGGCGGCGGAAGCGTCTGCCCACAATTGCGAGGCACGCTGGATCGGTAGAGACTGGAGACCTTTTGATCTCTCAAAACATCGCTTTACACCGCAGTGGGAGGGTTGGATTCATACGCCCCTTATTCTTGGACACACTGTGCTCCAAGATTCCCACCCACCTCTAATACCTTTTTCCTTCCCAGAACTTCCTCTAGGTACTTCCTTTTCTAAACAGACCTTCCACACAGCATCCCCAAAGATGACATAGGCCCCGAGGGAAATTATTTTCCACACAAAAGAAGATATTTTCCAAATTATTTTCCACAGAGCTTCTGACGGTTAGTATAAGAAATATGTATTTTATTTTAGAAGTAAGTACACATTTTAGAATATTACGTAAACAAAACCGAAATTACTGGTTAAATTTGGAAAATTTCGGGTATCGGGAGTCTATTAATCATTTATCATAGCATTTTGCTTCCAATTCTACAATTCTCTATTAATATTACACCATTGTTACCGGCCTTATCAGTCAATTTTAGATATTCAGATATTGGATTCACATTAATCGGTTGACATAAACTGTCTTCTTGGTCGGAAACAATTCGGAGACATCTCAGCGCAACAACACGTGCAGACGCGATGGCTTAATTGGCGTATTCCGGGTTAATTCGCGTGCCGGCCACGTGTCAAACGTGTCCGCGTGCCCACGTGCCCGCAGTATTAGAGATGGCATTCCCATCAGTGCACAATGCCCGCCTCTTCGTAAACACGACATAACGGGAAACACATTATTTGAACACTGGAGAATCGATCAGACTTATGGGATTAATGGCCGCATTGGAATCATCCAATTAATGTATTGTTGAAAAAAATTATTCATTAATGTAAAATGTTATTTCTCTATGATTATTTGTCTTTTCTTATATGCTTTAATTTTCAGTAAACTTTCTAATCTCATGGAGGAACCTTTGATCCTGAAACATGACATTTTTTAATTAAAGTAATGGTTTAAAAGTTTAAACAAAGATAATTATTTTCAAATTATTATTGATTAAGCTTTAAAGAGTGCATAATGAAGAAGTCTAAAAAAAAAATTATGTGAATACAGCATAAGAGGATTGAATTTGAGAGGCGTTATGGGTACAGTAGTCCCGGGAACCATTTCTTCGCCTTTCTTCACAGTGTGGGGCTTGGATTCATACGTCTGTTACTCCTGGACACACTGACCCCCAGTTTTCTACCCACCCATCTTACCTTTTTCTTTTCCAAAATTTTCTCTCCTTTCTTTTCTAAAAAGACCCGCCACACAGCATCTTAAAAGATGACATAGGCTCTAAGAATAATTTTCAGGGCTTCCTGTGTGGAGTTAATGTATTAAAAAAGAGAGACCCGACTGTTCCCAGCCTGTGTCTGGAGACAGTGAGACTAAGGCATCCCCTAATGGGGAACGTTATGAGGCTGTAGGTAGTGGGGAGGGCAAGGAGATGAGCTGGGGAAGTAGTTAGCTATTCAGATCTTTTCACCGAACGTATATTTGTGAACACGCTTTCTTCACTTACATCGTTAAGATTCCCACATTATTTTAGAGTGTTTGGTAGGGCAAATTCGACAGTAGGTCCGTCCAATACACCGGGTCTAACTAACTAACTAACTAACCATCACGCCTTTTCCTCGCAGGGGTAGGCAGAGAGGACGGACCGCCAAACAACTCGGTCTTGGCACACACTCCTTGCCTCGTTCACATTCATACACCGTCTCATACATGCTCTTCTATTATTCTGACTCCTGACATGGCCCGACTCAAGTATCTGATTCACTTGGTCGTGCCATGTCTTTCTCGGGCGTCCCCGACTTCTTCTACCATTCACATTTGCGTCATATATTCTCCTTACACTCCTTTCCTCGTTCATTCTCTCTACATGCCCGAACCATCGGAGCGTTCCTTTCTTGATCTTACTCATTACGCTTACATCAGCCTTGCATTCTTTGCGGATCTCCGCGTTTCTCACACGATCATACATGTTTTTACCACACATACGCTTCAGGGATCTCATTTCTACAGCATTCAGTCAACTTTCATCCTTCCTCTGCCAGTTCCATGCTTCACTGCCATACATCAGGGTAGGTACCAGTACTCCATTATGGACGGCTAGTTTCGCGTCTTTGGACAGTTTTTTGTTGGTGCCAATGGCGTTCAGTCCTCCATTAATGGAGTTACCTGCATTCACCCTTCTTTCAATATCTTTTTCAGCCTTTCCATCTCTCGTAAACATACTTCCCAAATAAACAAACTCATCCACCTGCTCCAAGTATTCATCGTTCACAACTATATTGCATACTGTTTTCGTACTCTCTCTTTCAAACACCATGACTTTAGACTTACTTACATTCATCATTAACTCATTCTTCATACATACTTCGTTCATCCTTGACACGAGAGACTGTAGATCTTCCATACTGTTAGATATCAGCCCCGCATCATCAGCATACAAAAGGCAACATACTTTCAGATTACTCAATTTCGCGCCCAATCCCATCTCTTTCAATTATTGCATACAATTATCCATGTATAGATTGAATAACCACGGCGACATTACGCAGCCTTGTTTAACACGTTTTGTGATGTCAAACCACCCCGCAAAATCGCCGTTCACCCTAATACATGCAACGCTTCCCTCATATAGAGACGCAATTGCCTGTATGAGATTCGTATTCACTCCATACTTGGACAATACCTTCCATAGCTTTTTCCTGTCAACTCGGTCGTATGCTTTTTGTAGATCTACAAAGGCACAGAATAATTTCTGGTTTTTTGCAAGAAACTTCTCAGTGAGCATACGCAATGAGAAAATCTGGTCCATGCACCCTCTTCCACTAATAAAAGCACCTTGCACATCCCATATTTTATCTTTCGTTTCCATTCTTACCCTTTCAATCAATATTCTATCATATAGCTTGCCGACTGAACTAAGAAGGCTAATAGCCCTATGATTCCCACATTCCATACATGACCCTTTACCTTTGTACAATGGCATGATTACAGCCCTTCTCCAATCTAGTGGCGTACACCGGGTCGCTACTCGCAATTTGTATGTTCGGCTTCTTTACTTGCGTCGTTAAGATTCTGACTATATTTTAAGGTATTATGTCGTCTTCAGTCAATTTAAATATATATATGTATATATATACATTTAAAAAAAAAAATTATTTGGTAAAATATTATACATTTATATATATTATTTAAGAAATGTTTTGACTGTCTAAATAGGAGGATTCCCGTTTTAGGACAGTCAAATTTGGATGAGTATTAACATATGAAACATGGTCTGTAAATAATATAAAAAACAAAAACAAAAAACATTAAAACATAATAACTGTTGTTTGCTTAGCATAGTTTTAAAAAAAATATATATTAATTACTTAGGTACCCAGGTTGTTTGGTTCTGAAACGGTTTTTAAAAAAAACTTAATCCATATTCCCTAAGTCCTTCATAAATAATATATTCCTTTCTCGCCTTCCTTTCCTCAAAGTCTCTACCAGGGGAAGAAGAAGATGTTTGTCGACTACCTACCTGTGAACAAGTGGAAAATAATATTGTCGCCCTAATCTAAGTTACCCACACAACAGTTGAAATCTCGCAGTGTTATGGGACACAGCTCTCTGTCGTTGAACTATCGCAATTATCGCAAAAAGTCCGTTTTTTATGGATTATAAGTGTAACTGGTGTTGTGCCGTTTCTTGGGAAACTCCATATCCAAGATCGATCCTGAAACAGCCGAATAAACCGTCAAAAGGTAAGAGACTATTCCGTCATACCCCATTTCCCGTGATCTGTATTTTAAAACACAATTCATTGGTCAAATTCTTGTCGAAATCGATTTACAGTCCACAACATCATATTGTCGTGTCATCGGACGCGACATTTTTGGTCCATTCGCCGGATAAATTCTCGTTTTTGTCGTTTTTTGATAGTTGTAATTTCGAAACTAGACATTGTGTTTGAAATATAGATCATCCCATTCGTTGACCTTTTCCGGTTTTATAAAGCTGTTTCAGAATTACACATTCAATCGTGAATATTGATTAGCATATTTAAATTTAATTTGGTATTAATTTTAAATCGTGGGTAGCTTAATATTCGTAGATAATACTTTGTACCTACACAAAGTATTTATTGCCGCGTCGGTAGTTTTTAAACACAAGCATTCTCGTGTTGTTGGATTGATACCCGCACTGAGTGTCGGTAAAGAAGATCGCGGATCGCATCGGTCAGCTGTTATCACAGCGGACATTCTGTTTGTTTACAAGTTTGACGTTTGACGTTTGTTTGCGGTTTTATTATTAGAGTTTGGTTAATATACCTCTTCATAATGGCGGCTACTCTTGTGAAGTACAAATTAGCTCTGTTAGACATGGAAAGCATTCGCTCCGCTGCATTGAAAGCTATAACTTCGTTGAATGTTGTTGACAAAAATATATTTAAAGCGCGTTTTTCGGATATATCAAATATTAGAGAAACTTTTGTTGCATCACATATTTCAATAGAATCGAATAAAAAGGATGAATCGGAAATTAAAATTTTACAAGAAAAATATACTGAAATTCAAAACATGTATTACGAGATTCAGTCGTATTATAATCAATTATTTCCACAAGTTTCGAAAATTGAATCGGATCATTCACTGGCAAATAATAATGTGTCGTTACCAAAATTAAAATTGATTATTTTCTCGGGAATATCAACAGATTGGACAAATTATATTAATACCTTTAATTCGTTGATCGATTCTAATAATGCCTTAAATCCTGTTCAAAAAATGCATTATTTAATAAGTAGCCTGTCAGGAGAGGCATTAACACACATTAAACATTTGCCGATTTCTGAAGAAAATTATTTTATTGCATACAACCTTTTAAAGGAACGGTATGAAAACGTACGTTTCATCGCTGATAGGCATGTAGAATTAATTCTGTCGATTCAACCTGTAAAATCTCAGGATAATATCAGACAATTTATTTCTATTTTAAAAGAAAATATTGCTGCTTTAGAAGCTTTGAATTTTCCAGTTCGCCAATGGAGTTTTCTTTTATTACATATTGTATTACGTAAATTAACAAAAGAATTGCGTATTGATTTTGAAATTCAACATAGTTCAGAGAATATTCCAACGTTTGATCACCTATTAAAGTACTTAGATAGACAGTGCTTGGCAAAAGAAATGGCACTCGGGGTTTTTCCTGAAAACCTGATACAGACTCATAAAGGTCAATCAAAATCGTATAATGCTAAACATCGATCTGGCAATAATGTTAATGCATTTGTATTAAAGATTGAAGTCAAGTGTATTCTTTGTAAATCGTCACACTCTCTGCACAAGTGTGAACAATTCTTACGCCTTACTCCAAAAGATAGGTACTTGTTTGCAAAGGAAAATAATTTATGTCTCAACTGCCTCACGCAAGGAAAACACCAAGCTAAGAATTGTCAATCTCGTTTCACTTGTAGGGAATGTCAATCAAGACATCATACCCTATTACATTTTCCAAAAAAAATCGTGGAAAAGTCAGACCAACAAGAAAACTCGTCGGAGCCTTTGGCGTTGACAACATTTTACAATAAAACCAACACGGTACTGCTGTCCACAGCCTATGTGGAAGTTTTAGACAAAAATGGAGTTTTCCAGAAGGTTCGTGTCATGCTCGATAGCGCCAGCCAGGCAAATTTTATATCGGAAAATTGCGTGAAAAAATTAGGATTCACTCGTTTTAAGAAACAACCTCTTACCGTGATAGGTATTGGAAATACTCCTACAATTAATTCTAACGGATTAATAAAAACACAATTTCGTCCTGTCGATTCGAAGGAATCTGGTATTTTGACAGATTTCCTTATTTTAAATAATATTTGCTCAAATATGCCATCAAATCGTATCGTCGATCATCATTGGGAACACATCGTAGGTCTCAAATTGGGAGATCCAACATTTTACCTACCATCAGCTATTGATATACTGCTTGGAAGTGATATTTTTGCCTCATTGCTATGCTCAGGAAAATTGATGGGCAAAGAAAATGAACCCATAGCCATAGAAACTAAATTGGGTTGGATTTTGATGGGAAATGTTGGACCATCAAATAATTGTATAAATTCATTCTTCACGTCAATGGAGGAAAATATTGATGAAAAGCTTAAATGTTTTTGGGAAATTGAAAATGTTCCACCTTTGAAGAAAATTCAATCGCCCGATGAAATTCGTTGTGAAAAATTGTACACTGAAAGTACCTACCGTAACCAAGACGGAAGATACGTCGTTTCGTTGCCATTTAAGGAAAGCCCGGAAAAATTGGGAAAGTCATATGACATAGCATTGTCACGCCTCGCGCATTTAGAAAGGAGATTGAATAGAGATTCTGATCTCAAATCTCAATATATTTCGTTTATGAGAGAATACTCAACATTAGGGCACATGATGGAAGTGCCACTTCAATCGCCAACTATTGGTAACTATTTCATACCACATCATGGAATAATCAAAGAAACCAGTTCTACAACTCGTTTAAGGGTCGTTTTTGATGCCAGTACCAAATCGTCCTCGGGTACGTCATTGAACGATATACTTTTGGTTGGTCCCAAATTACAAAGGGACATTGTCGAATTAATGTGTAATTTTCGAATACACAAAATCGTGTTTACAGCTGACATCCGTCAAATGTATAGGCAAATACTTGTGGATGAGAAATCTCGCCGATATCAACATATTCTATGGAGAGAATCTCCGGATCTTCCTGTAAAGGAATTTGAATTACAAACAGTAACTTATGGCACGTCTAGTGCGCCATACCTATCTATTCGCACACTTCATAAATTAGCAAATGATGAAAAAGTGAATTTTCCAGAGGCTGCTAGTACGTTAATTGAAAACACTTATGTAGATGATATTATCAGTGGTGCGCAAACTTTGGAAAGCGCTCGACATTGTATAGTGGAATTAATTGCATTACTTCAAAAAGGTTGTTTTGAATTGAGAAAATGGTCGAGTAACCATCCTGAAATACTGGAAGATATTCCTGTTAGCTATCGGGAAGTACCCTTAAGTTTTGAGTCGGATACTGACAAGAAAAACCTTAATATTTTAGGTATTCAATGGATTCCGTCGCTTGATCAATTTACATATAAAATTCATAATGTTTTTAGTGACCACTGTACCAAACGTATAATTTTATCGACAATTGCACGTCTATATGATCCATTAGGTTTTATTAATCCTGTCGTTTTCATTGCTAAATGCTTTATGCAAAATTTATGGAAACTTCAAATTGGCTGGGACGAAGAAATCCCTTCGGACATGAATTTGAAATGGAAGAAATATATAAAAGAGCTTCCATCACTCGCCAATTTAAAAGTTGATCGACATGTCGCAACTTCTCCAACCAGTCGATGCATCCTTGTTGGGTTTGCGGACGCCTCTGAAAGAGGATATTGTGGAATTGTTTATCTGGTAGTGATTAATAACACAGAAATATCCAGCCATATTTTGTTAGCAAAATCCCGTGTTGCCCCCATAAAGATAACATCGATCCCGCGACTGGAATTGTTGGGAGCAGTTTTATTAGCAAATCGTATATGCTCAACGCAGCTGCAAAAACTCGCTCCATTTATTGATACAAATGGGGTTTTAAGAGTCGGTGGTCGAATTCGCCTTGCACAGATTTCTGAAAATGCTCGACATCCTATTATTCTACCGAAGCAATGTCATTTGACAACATTAATAATTGATTATTACCATAGCATGTACCTTCATCCAGGTCCTCGTGCACTCCAATCCATAATATCATTAAAATATTGGATAATTTCGGCCAGGAACGTAATTCGACATCGATTGAGTAAATGCATTTCTTGTTTTAAAAATAACCCGCGTGGTAGTTTCCCTTTGATGGGTAACTTACCCGCTTCCCGTTTTCGAGAAGGTCGTCCATTTTTGAATGTCGGAACAGACTTTGGAAGTCCTTTTTTGGTACGCGAGAGTAGACGTCGCGGCGCAAAAACTTATAAGGCCTATTTATGTCTTTACGTTTGTTTATCGACCAAAGCCGTTCATCTTGAATTAGTATCAGATCTATCTACTGAAGCATTTGTGGCAGCATTAGATAGATTCATCTCTAGACGCGGTATATGCCAGAATATCTATAGCGATTGCGGAACTAATTTTATTGGAACTAATAGATATCATACTGGCCTTGCTAAATTCATACATGCATCTGAAAACACTGACAAACTTGTTGATGCAACTGTCGCTCGTTCAATTACTTGGCATTTTTCTCCGCCCTCCGCACCCCATTTCAATGGTGTGTCGGAGGCTGGTATTAAGTCAACTAAACACCATTTGAAGAGGGTTGTGGGAGATCAAATCCTCACGTTTGAAGAATTAACTACTGTCCTGACTCGTATCGAAGCCATTTTAAATTCGCGACCAATTGGAGCGCTGTCGTCGGATCCATCCGAAATGGATCCGTTAACTCCTGCACATTTTTTAATTGGGGCTCCTCTTGTTTCTGTTCTTGAAGAAAATTTTGTGGATGTACCAATGAATCGCTTATCGCGTTGGCAACTATTGAAACAAATGTCCCAACATTTTTGGAATCGTTGGCGGAAAGAATATCTACATACTCTTCAACAACGAAACAAGTGGGCAACGTCGACTCCTAATTTGCAAGTTGACGACAGGGCCGGATCTACGAAATCTAGCGCCCTGTGCAGTAGGTACCGATGGCGCCCCCCCCCCTACATTTTTATTTTGATTAAAAATTCGTTCACCCCAATTTCTTTGTAAAAATTTTTTTTACACTAATTTATCAAATAAAATCAAGACATATATTTTTTATCGGTGCTGGAGAAATTGGAATAAAAAAATTCCCAATGGAAACGAGTTTTTTTATGTCATTCTGCTCTTTAATTCTACGTTTTAGATTCTGAGAGCAGTACTTATATAACCTCTAACAACTAATAGAAATTTATTTATAAATTTTAAAATCTAATAAGAATATAACCTCAAATTTGTATCTTGCATTTCCCCTGTGTTGAGCGAACACACATTAAACCCTGACGTATGGTAACAACGGCTTACGAAAGGCGCTTACACTGACACCGTAAAATAACAAATCCAACATCCAACAAATCTAATAGATATTAATTATACATTTAACGAACTTCAAATAACTGTCAACACGTTCAACCTGCAAATCCTGCAAACCGTGCGATGCTTTTGTTAATGGAATTTACTAAAGATTTCATAAGAAAATGGTCTTTAACTACCTTCTCCTAGAGACTTAAATCGTACAAAATAAAACAATAGCGAGCGTACGGACAACACATTAAGAAAAATTGTCAGCATTTTGAAAGGCGCAAGTCGGTTTGTTTGATTCACAGGAACAAAAAAACTGCGCTGTGATTGGTTATTGAATTTGGATCCCACCCATTTGTCGTAAAAGATTTATGGAAAAATAGATCTTACGTTTAAACTAAATATATGGAATTTTGTAAAAAAATTCTGTAACTGACTATAAATTCGTAAGCCGTTGATTTCAACCTGATGCGTGCGCATTCTGTTTCTTTGGAAAGTGTTGCTAGAGCGTAAT
Source organism: Limnephilus lunatus (assembly GCA_917563855.2). Taxonomy (NCBI): domain Eukaryota; kingdom Metazoa; phylum Arthropoda; class Insecta; order Trichoptera; family Limnephilidae; genus Limnephilus; species Limnephilus lunatus. The sequence goes on from CAKJTF020000010.1 coordinate 1,864,505, forward strand.
AATTATTTCGTACTATGGGTAATTTTTAAATGATTCAGGGAATATTATAAATAAATTTTAATACAATATTTATTTTCTCACGGCGCCCCTTCGGAGTTGGCGCCAGGTTTTTGCACATTTTTGAACGTATGGCAGATCCGGCGCTGGTTGACGATTTAGTCATGTTAGATGATTCACAAGCTACCCCAATGCGATGGCCTGTCGGGAGGGTGGTTGAATTATTCCCCGGTGCCGATGGTATGGTTCGTGTCGCTACTGTAAGAACCACTCAGGGCATTTTTAAGCGGCCCGTGGTCAAATTGTATAAACTACCCATCGATTGATTAATTAGTTAATTAATTAATTTCATTTTTATTTTTGTCTTGTTCAATTCCTAGGTTAATCAGTTACTTTGCTTTCGTTTTTTTTCGTTGCTTTTCTTTCGTTTATAGTTGTTGAGAAAATATCACATTTTCTCAAGGTCGGCGGAATGTTTGGTTCTGAAACGGTTTTTAAAAAAAACTTAATCCATATTCCCTAAGTCCTTCATAAATAATATATTCCTTTCTCGTCTTCCTTTCCTCAAAGTCTCTACCAGGGGAAGAAGAAGATGTTTGTCGACTACCTACCTGTGAACAAGTGGAAAATAATATTGTCGCCCTAATCTTAGTTACCTACACAACAGTTGAAATCTCGCAGTGTTATGGGACACAGCTCTCTGTCGTTGAACTATCGCAATTATCGCAAAAAGTCCGTTTTTTATGGATTATAAGTGTAACTGGTGTTGTGCCGTTTCTTGGGAAACTCCATATCCAAGATCGATCCTGAAACAGCCGAATAAACCGTCAAAAGGTAAGAGACTATTCCGTCATACCCCATTTCCCGTGATCTGTATTTTAAAACACAATTCATTGGTCATAATCTTTTCGAAATCGATTTACAGTCCACAACATCATATTGTCGTGTCATCGGACGCGACACAGGCTGTTACGGGGGGTTTTCGCCAAGTAATACATTTTAATAAAACAACTTTAGTGTTATAGTGATGATCAGGTACCCACAGATTTAATCCCGTAGGAAGCGCCAATTCTGGACGGGTTATGGTTCCCGTCAAGAATACCTGTGGTTCCCAAATATGCTCAGGGGGTGGATTTTAAACCATGATGTGTGTCGCTCTCCAAAGGAATGGTGTGTCAGGTACATAATTTAAAAGGCAGAGTTGTGAGAACAAGCTTATAATTATTATAAAACAAATGGCAATCAGGGTTTTTAAATATGTCATTTCACTTACCCCCATGAACCGACCTCCTTTATTGTGTATACTATCGCTAGCTAACTAATAAACTGTCCATCTAGTGGCTGTCAGACCCAGGCAGCATTTTTCCCTGCAGGATCTGGATGGCCCTCACGAGGCCGAGATCTGGAGACAGTTCCGCCGCCAAAGTTGAAACATCAAGCGGCCTTACGCCGCGATCAAATTAGTTAAGTCTTCCCGCCGCCAAAGGGAAATCATCAGGGGGCCTGTCGCTAGAAGAATTATGAAGGAGGGAGACCGCCCTCAGTCCAGACGAGAGTCAAGGTCGGCGTAAATTTACTTCTCCCTCACAAAGAACGGCAAATTACATCACGGGCTAACGGTACACCGGTCATCCGTCAAAACAGGGCTCTGTCCCAAGTGTGATCGCACGTATTACATCTCGATTGAAATATATCCCGGGTTTCTAGCACGCCTGCCGCCATTTTACGTTGCAGGAAACTCGACTAATCCCAATACAGGGATTCAATCCTTCCGAACACACAATGCGTACCCATTAATACTTTCACCGCCCGACCTTATTTAAAGTTAAAAGGAATTATTTTCCCGTTCAAATACTAAGTTTCTCACAAAACTCTTGACTGTCGCGTGGTTAGACACGGGGCCCAACTCTCCCGAATCTACCCACGCAAGAAGTCACGTATATCGCCGGAACTGTCTAGATGTCGCCCCAGGCCGTCGATCAAATCAAAGCTGGCACACTAATAATTAATAACAAGTTCCTACCTAATTACGATTTCGACGGGTAGGGTTGTTAGGATGCAGTACAAATAATAAAGATGTTAATAATTATATTTAAAGTAATACGGATTTGTACTGCATCATAACAAGGCACTTAATAACAGTGGATTAAAACATATAGGTTATTTGTGTAAGCATTGCATATCATAGTCCTACACACATGGGTTGTATAAAATAAGAAAAAAAGATAGGAGAAAGAATTTAAAAAATTAAAATAATAATAAATTAAATAACCACTTAATACAAAAAATATAACCTGTTTATTAGTTTCAAACTAGCTTTGAATTTTCATTTCTAAATGGTATCCTTTTTTAAATTTTATTTATTTATTTATATCTACCACGTGTCTTGATATTTTACAGAGGTAGCATGATGTTTGTGTTTTTTAGACAGTGATACAAAAATCTTAAAATATAATGACGTAAAAAAAGTATTACAAGTAAAACCATTGATGCGAGAAATAATTTTGTGATATTTTAATATTCACAGAACTTATAATAATTACGTGGTAGGCTGAGGTTAGTAATAAAGTGCATATTTTATTAGTGTGCTTTGACACCAGATTTTTGTGAACACTGATTACGGATCAGTTGTTTTATTTCTGAACAGAGTTTTTGCTGCGATACCCGAAACCAGTTCTCTGTTCAGTTCATATCTCACCGGACAAGTTTTATGTCAACTTGTCAACCAAACGCTCTGTCTGGTTCGATGAAATTGAAACATTCAAAATCGGTTAAAAAAAGGTTAAAAAAAGGTTTAAAAAAATGGATGACATATTTTGTGTAGAGCTTAAAATGCAATCCAAATTGTATACTGGGTAGGTACTATAATTTCTACACAAAAAGCGATTTGCACTTGATATATAAATAAGATATCTACTATCTAGTTCACCATCGTGAAGAGTAATATTACTAGATTAAATTGTGGCCTACTGATTAATTAAAGAGGTTTTGTCTTTAGTATCCCCAATTATGTATGTTCTGATGCTGACGCTAGTGGGGAGGGTAAGGAGGTTGGGATAGGAAGGTGGATAAGTACCTGGCTATACAGATCAGGACACCAAACACATCAAATGTTATTTCATGCAAATGTTTTGATTCTAAATGGTGGTCTTTTTAACCAGGGCCATACTGAAGATATCTACTAGTCTGATACATGTCGCAAATAAGCTGTAAATTTATGAACTAACAATTTGTCAATAATATCACGCATACACAGCTTAGATAACCAATATGCAGAAGTAGCATATATTTTTAATAGCAACGAAAGAAATTATAAAAAAGCTTTTAACATTTTTTTAAAATAGTCATTAGTTTACATTTCTTCCAAAATTGTAAATTTAAATTAATTTTTATCATATGTTTACGCTGTATAATTATTCGTAATCCATGTTTTATGTTGAAAAAATGTTTTATTCTGTATTTAAAGGTAATTTTACCGTTAATAAATATATAAAGGTACCTATTATATACAATGAATAAATAATGAAATAACGAAATAAGTTCATGAGGTGTCGCATAAAAAAATAAATAATAATAAAAAAGAGAAAAATTCTCGGGTAGATAGATAATTAAGAATAGCATTACAATATTTATTTGAACTCTTCCTACTTCCAACAAGCAGAAAATGTTGCTTATGAAATCATGAAGGAGTTGAACCCGCGACGCCTGGGTGCAAGTCCTTTAGCTTATTCGGCTACAAACCGGTTCACCCAAGAAAAAATTGCAAAATTCTTAAATTTCCACGTAGCCAAACATTGCCAAAGCAACACCATTCTGCCTGTCAGTACGAGTATCTTAAAACTATGAATACTTTGATGGTTTCATGACTTCATGCTAATTATTCCGTGCGAGCAAAGAGGTGTAGGGTAAGGGCGAGGGTACTATACTCGTATGTATCTGTCGTATGGTAATAATGTCCAGTAATAACTCCTCGCACTTCTTCGCGCCTGATACGACACGGGAACGAAAATAACAACAATACTCCGCCGAGACGCCTCACAAAGCCATCTCGCTTTATTGTCCTGCTTTGCTCTGTGCTCTGTGCTCTGTGTCGTGGTGCTGTGTTCCATTGACGGAAATTTGCGAAACGGAACACCCACTAAAATCGCATTACACTGGGTATCCAAGAATGCTACGTTATAGAATGTAAATTAATTTATTTACCAAAGTTTACTTTTTAAAGGTCATTCAACTCGAAGAATCCTTAGCCGAATTCAATGGATCTTTTAAATTTCCACGTGTGCATCCTCTCTGCTCATTCCTACCCTGAAGGGGTAAGTTTGAGTGAAAGTGTACAAGACAAAATAAAGATCAAATCATCAACATTCTTTATAGCCAGTTACCAGAGTCCAGTTCCAAGGAATTGTAGGTACCTACCAGGGAGATGATTTTTAATGTTTTATGCGTGATTATCGCACAAGAGTCCCACACCTAAGCGTCTGTAGCCAGTGAGACTACGGCATACCCATTTGAGGTATGTTATGAGGCTGAAGGTAGTGGAAAAAGGAAAGAGATGGGAAGAGGAAGGTGGGGAAAGTACCTATTCCGAAGACGACCGCCTTCTGATAGAAGAAGGCATAGGATAAGGAAGAGAAAAAAACTGCTGCGCTAATTTTTTGAGTCTCTCTCTCTCTCTCTCTCTCTCTCCTAACTCTATAAATAAAACTCCGGTAAAACGAAAAACTTTGTTGATTTATTTGTGATAGATCACATTCAGCCTCGGATGGTTTATTTTTCAGGCGGAAGAAATTATTTTGGGCCTTGACCATGAGGTTACAGCTATGTGCCATCGATGGGCTCTGGGCAACCTTTTAAATTACTATCTAGTGCTACCTGTGAGTAATCCATTAAACTCCCATCCAGAATTTTACACGTTTCATGTATTTTTCATAGAACAATATCTTTACTTTTTGTACTTAATTATTATTGGTAGTCGACGGTATGTACATTCATCAAAAGTCAATTATAACCATAAATAAAACAAGAAAACGAAAGATTTAACAACTTGCAAAAACTTACAAATATGTACAAATCAGTACCTAAGTAGTTCAAAGAAAATGTGCAAAATTTATCGCTCAAAAATATTATGATGCGCTTTTTCCCCACGTCCCCACCCAGTGTTTATCGGTGGGCCGATGCCACGCCGGACGACCGCGGACTTCGGAGCCGCCACGGAGCGGACCGAATGAGATAGAACAAAATAAAGGTCTTCTTTGTGGGGCCACGCACCCGGACTGGCCAGGTTCAAGGCCCGGCCGGCCGTAAAGTCTAAAGGCAGCGAAGGCCTATGCAAATCGCATAAAGGGCCGTCGTGGTCCTGTTCGGCCGTTAAACGCCCGAGCTGTCTTGAATAAGAGCTTTTCGCGAGAGGGAAATGTTACACCGATTCGTCGGTATGCACTTATTCCACTTTGCACGGCTCGTATTGCGTTCTTCTTTTTTTATGGTGGGTATCTTGCTTTTTTCCGTTGGATGTTGACTTTTAATGTACTGTTAGCAATAATAAAACGCTAAGTTAATATTTATGATGAAATATATTGTCTCCACGTTAATTGACAATAACAACATTCAAGAATCAGCAAGATTATATTCCGTGTTCCGCCATTTGTAAATCCAGCCGTTGGCTGCCCGTGTTGTTGGTAGTACCATGGTAGTACTCTCCTTTTCCGGCCGCCGTAGACGGTGTAGTCTCCCCGTTGGCCGCCAGAGGCGATAGCAGTACCTCTGGTGGTGTAAACGTGTGAAGCGGCAATATTCAAACATGCTGCTAACACGGCCATACTGACCACTGCTTTGACCTCAAAGCAGGAAGCTAAAAGAAAAGAATAAAAAAAATATTAGGGGGATTGACTTTTTTTTCAACCCGTCAATGGTACTGACAAACAGATTACCCTGCTCGCCCTTCCTGACCATTGCAGAAATTTGTTCATCCGGTCAATTCCTCATATTTTCATATGCGACCATCACTCTGTGAGTGCTGCCATTGGGTCTGTTACCCAACACGTCAAAACGATCGTTCGGCAAGACTTCTACCACCTTATAAGGCAAACTCCGAAACCGACCTTTCAACTTTCTGTACCCCGGATTTCCCCCAGAAATCCGTATCAAAACTGTATCGCCAACGCGATACGAAGGTTTAATTAACCGTTTCGCATTGAATCGTTTCATCTGTGTAATAGCTCGCCACTCTTGGCTTTAAACTCCAATTGTGATGAACCCTTCCTAGCTGATTTACTTTTCTAAGCTTCTACCTCGTAGTTTAAATCTCGTAGCTCCTGTCTCGTAGCCACGCTCATAATTCTACCCTTATGCCCTACTGATCACACCACTAGGTATGATGGCCTGACTCAACCCTCCTTTCGGTTTATTTCTACCTCAGGCTCGTGATTTCTAAACCCCTATACCTTATAATCTAGCTAAACCTACCCTATCTTCTTAAATCCCTGCGATTTTCTCACAGTAATCAAGATTTAAGATTTTTGTTCACATTATTTCTATAATCTGCGTTGTGTAATTTTTTTGTTTTAGATTTTACATCTGTTTGCATACTTAATATGCACACATATGTAGAGAAAATAATGTATTACGTGTGGTAACCCATAGATTCTTTTAGAGAAAGGGTGAGAATTTTCCGATCAATTTATTTATTATTATTTTAGAATATTTAACCGAGTTTGATAAACTACCCCCGCCCTAAACCTTGTGTCTATTTGATTTCCATAGGGATTTAGTGTGTTTATTTAATTCTTCCTATCACCGCTGATACATCGATAACATAAACAACAGTTAATAAATTAAACATTTCAAGAAAGCAAACCTTACCTTAGGATGATCGAACCTGAAGGTCCAGTTTTCTCAATTGAAGTCCTTGTCTGCAACCTCTCCTAACATAATGTGTTTGTAGTCATAGTTAGTGCTATTGGTTAGTACTCGCAAAATTGTTGAAAGAGCAGGAATGGAGGGATATGGGGAGGGGATAATATGTTTGCTTAAAAAGTCGGCACCTCCGCTAACCAAGTGAAAACCGATGAACAACAATTCCAAACCGGATTCTCCCAAGTACGTTTGCTAAGCTTATCCTTAAGTCCGAGTTTTACTCTCTTCGACGAGCGTCTCTTGTTACGAAAGGGGCTCTTCACGCCAGATGGGGGAATACCAAGTCTTCATGCCGTTTTTCTGCCTCACTCCGACTTCCATCTCCGCCGGATTGAATTTAACTCTACTGAGTCTAGAAGGGGTATTTCATGTCTTCCCTTATCATGCCTCTATCCGTTAAATGTGGCGTAAGCTTGTGACGGGCAGATCCTTCCTCCCACGTAACCGACCCAGCGTTACATTCCACCTCTGACTAGCTGACATAAAACTCACCTCGTGAACCTTATGTTTGCTTTCAGGTTCGACAAGACTCACGGTATGCAAATAACCTGTGGCTTTAATGCCGCGTCAGCGTACTGTCCGCATACGTCCTTCCTCTTCCCCGCATGCCCACCTCGACAATACCGTCACAAGATCAAAGCCGTCCGTTCGAGAAAGGTTGACACTTACATTTCCAGATGGCTCATACCTACATACAGAAGCCTTGAAGTTTACGTTCGAAGACAAGTTAGGATTCAGGACTGTATGAGTATTTGAACACCAGTGTTGTTTAAATGAGGTCACTAGCTCCTCGTGTGTTAGGTATTTAGGATAATGGGTATTTATGGGTTCTTGGATACCTACTTCCTATAAGAAAGATTTAAAAATGAGATAAATCAAGTCGACATTGAATCAATGACCTCCTGAATAATTGTGATGTGCTCTCTTAGAGTTTGAAGCTAGTCGCAGTACTTTACTTTGCGAAATTTTTGCATGCTGAATCAATGCTACCTATTGGCGATCGCTCTAGTAAAATCAAGTCGTTTAGAATTGAGTGAATTTAAACGTCAATGTCGCCTTCACATATTGACCGCAGATTTCATCTCAAGCTATAATTGATAAACTTGTCCCTGACGTTAAGTTTTGTTTTGTTTATTCGTTAATGAATTTAGGTGACTGGGTCATTGGATGGCCTTGAACTCAAATCAAAATTTTGGTACACTATCGAAGGTCATATAGCCATACCCTAATCGTGCTAGTGAAAAGAAATGATAGGTATTTATCTTACAAATACGCTAAGATACCAAAATTGATTTAGTGATGCGTTTCTATCTAATTATGTGTTAAGTATTTGTTTAGCAACATTTCATTCCGTATGGGAGGTGTGACATGCGATTGCTAATAAATTGGTTAGTTATTTATTTACCCTTACTTGGCGTTACGTCCATCAGTGTCAGGATATCCACAGGAACCTGTAAAAGCTTAAATATTGTAAGGACTCACCAAGCTCTAATGTCTTAATTTCAGCTCCACCGGGTTACTATCATCGGCGAGAAACTTATTAGAGCATCCAGACTACCTGTGTAAATTTTCGCACTTTTATTTCGACTTCCCACTTTTAACGATTTAATCCTACAAGATCCGGAACTCATCTCCTTCCTTTCTCCTTTGAATAGATCTCTGATGTAAAAAATCCTCACGTTTTCCTTTAATATCTGCCGTTATTATTGAAGAAGAACGATCCTATCTAATTATGTGTTAAGTATTTTCCAGATTTCGGATCAATTATTATTATTGCGTTGTCACCTAACGATAATTAATATCTCGTAATAAAATTTCCGACTTTCGACCTAACGTAAATTTTTTATTTAATGAAACTTATTAGACTGTAATTTTCTTTATATAACCTCGGACTAAATAACTCTATTTTAACCTTCATAGAACAAATTTAAAGCAATTCAAACACACTATATTAAACTCCTCCCGCATTGAATTTGTAATTAATTAATTAATTATTAGATTTTATTGAATCGGAAATTATTGCAAACACTGATTTTAGATTTATTATAAGATCATACACTCCGTTAAATTGCACGATTAACCCTATCCGGGCACTTCACTTCCTGTTTTATCAAAGTATAAAACTGATTGTAGACTCTATTTTACCACTGAATTTTTTAAGTATAAAAACTGATTCTAGATTCTATTAATTAATTACCAGGGTAATTCTCACAACATGCGCGACGTTTTAATCAACCTTGCCAGTTGTCGAAGGACCCCTTTTTTATTTTAATGATAAGTTGAATTTATAAATAGATATATTATTATTCAATGCTGTTATAAAATTCTTTAAACACTGTTGTTTCTTTTTAAATTAGCTACACTATATAAACTTTTTATTTTAATGACATGTTGAATTTATAAATAAATATATTATTATTCACTGCTGTTATAAAATTCTTTAAACACTGTTGATTTTCTTTAAATTCGCTACACTATATAAACTTTTTATTTTAATGACAAGTTGAATTTATAAATAAATATATTATTATTCACTGCTGTTATAAAATTCTTTAAACACTGTTGTTTCTTTTTAAATTCGCTACACTATATAAACCTTTTATTTTAATGACAAGTTGAATTTATTGTAAAACTATATAAAACACTTTATTTAATTTTCAACACTCCACAGATTTAATCACGACCGTAATTTTTATAAGTCCCAGAATTCCCACTCCGAATTTTTCTAAGTCTCAAAATTTTACAACACTTAAGAAATTTTCAACTAATAACCGTTTTAGACGCTACGTCACGTAACTCCCACGTTTTAACCCGACGATTGGTCCCCGACGACTCCTTCCCGACAGCTAACACCGAAAACTCATCTCGATTCTTCTAAGTCCTAGGTTTTATATGTACCTCCAGGATTAGAACATCTTAATTACGCGTTCATTGATTTTCTAATTCAAACTCTAACAACTCGAGATTTCATATATCAATTCTGTTATTTTCGTATCAACGTGTTAAGTCCGGCCCCTTTGATTTTAGAAATCTTCCGTCTCTTACGTAAATTGTTCCAGTGTCGAACCTACCATTATGTCAAATTTTGCCCCGTCGTTCCTTTGTCTTCAGGTCTTACAAATTTAACTAAAATATCATGATTTTCGTGTCCTTTTTTCTCTCAATATATAATAGGTACGTCTTCAATAAACTGTATGTAATTCTCAATTTGGTTTATCGCTACCAGAACACGAACAAACTCATGTCGAAATCTTCATTACGCATTTTCCAATTTTCATTTCCCTAAATTTCCCCACATTTTCATGTTTCCTATATGAATCAATTCAATTTTAAGCTGTATTGTCTCTACTTATGTCGTAGACTTGAATTTTCTTATTTTCTTCAATTATATTTTATATACGACGTTATTTTTATGATTTCTCTGCTTCATTCTTATGTCATTGTCCATAACTATATGATTAGTTATATTCCAAGCCAAATTTACTGTTTTCATCAATACTTCTGAATTTTCATGAGTTTTCCTTACGGAATCGTCTTTAAACTGTCTTTACTTCATTCTTTACCATCATTTGCATAATTTCCAATGCTTATCTTCTCTTAGAAAACTTCACCTTCTAGTCATAAATATTCAATCTGCTATTTTTTCATAATTTTCATAGAAGAAAATTCCAATTTGACTCTGGGATATGTGTCCGGTTAATTGCTTCGTATAAAAACGTATAAAATTGTGTCTCGTTTCATCCCAAAACCCCATAAAGTATCATCGCTGACATATGTTGATGTTTTCGATTTCTACGTACTTGGTCGTAAATAATAAATTAATATTAACTCGTTAAATTTAATCTCTTTTATCTTATCCAAATATTGCATAAGTTCCATGTTAACTTTTATTGCCCCAAAAGCAATAAAGACTATCATAATCACCCAAAACCATGTCGGAAATATTATTGTTTAAACAACAAAATCGTGTGTGAGCTCGACAACCTTTTTTTACATCAATTGCCTCAGCAATTTGTTCTATCGTCTATAGTATTTTCTCATAGCAAATGACGTAAAAACGATCCCTTCCTTTGAATTAATCTAACGTAATATAACTAGAATAACCATCCTATTTCAAATATATAACGATATCTATTTAAACTCGTCTGAAAACGCAAAATTAAGTCGAAATCTTATATTGTTCAATAAATACTTCCGTTTAAATGTCCGTTTTTTTATTAGATTTTCTTTTCAAATCGTTTTCCCTGACCGTATTGCTTCATTTAAAAGTGACATTCCTAATTTCCATCGTTTTTCTTTCTTTTAAATATCAAACGTACGTTTTCCTCTGAATCTGGCCTCCTTTTGTTCTTCACGTTCTCGTTATGCAATTGAGTATCCCTACAGTAGCTTTTCCCACGTTTTCCAGGTCTTTTCTTTAATCTTCCGTTCATTATATTTCCTTGCTATTTTATTGCATCATTTTTTCAACATAATATGGATTTATTTGTTCGTTAACTGCGGTTGTCGATTCCTCTGTTGCACTCAATATTTACCTTTACAATTAGGGTCATTGTCCCAAATGCACCGAACGTGGGATTGTGTTTATCTTAAAGCGTATTGATCTCTCGGGTTGATGATGATTTTTACCCCATAAATCTCAGACTAATGGTCTAGTCCAAAGTCCATCTCTTTGTCTTGAAAAAAGGTAACCTCCCCCTTCTCTGATTGGTAGATCAATCTTAAGTGTTTATAATTGGATCCCTCTGTGTTCTATTTATCAAAACTTGACATTAATTTAATAATTATAGATCTCTGCAGTCTCCATGGCCCAATCAAACTTAATTAGCTAGGTGTCGCTAGTGTGTTGATTTCGTTATAATTCTGAATTATTATTTATTCATTCGTAAGGTGGAAGCTACTATATTTTCGTATCCACTGCGATTCATCACATCTGCCGCCTTTGATATTCATCAAAAGAACCCGTGCCTCAGCACGTAAGACCATAAGGTCCTGCTACTCACCAACCTGTGAGTTTATGAATCGGTTCGAGATGAACCGTTTCATTTGCCGCTTTTGATATTCATCAAAAGCACCCGTGTTTCAGCACGTAAGACCATAAGGTCCTGCTACTCACCAACCTGTGAGTTTATGAATCGGTTCGAGATGAACCGTTTCATTTACCGCTTTTGATATTCATCAAAAGCACCCGTGTTTCAGCACGTACGACCATAAGGTCCTGCCACTCACCAACCTGTGAGTTTATGAATCGGTTCGAGATGAACCGTTTCATCTGCCGCTTTTGATATTCATCAAAAGCACCCGTGTTTCAGCACGTAAGACCATAAGGTCCTGCCACTCACCAACCTGTGAGTTTATGAATCGGTTCGAGATGAACCGTTCCATCTGCCGCTTTTGATATTCATCAAAAGCACCCGTGTCTCAGCACGTATGACCATAAGGTCCTGCCACTCACCAACCTGTGAGTTTATGAATCGGTTCGAGATGAACCGTTCCATCTGCCGCTTTTGATATTCATCAAAAGCACCCGTGTCTCAGCACGTATGACCATAAGGTCCTGCCACTCACCAACCCGTGAGTTTATGAATCGGTTCGAGATGAACCGTTTCATCTGCCGCTTTTGATATTCATCAAAAGCACCCGTGGCACCCCAAAAAGGTACGCCATCGCCAAAATTGTCATGATGACAACTTTCATGCTTGTTTCTGCCTCTGCCTCTAATCGGCAGTTTTTTTCATGAAGCCATCCTGGAGAGCAATAACACGCAGCATTCCGTTCACGCTCTTCACGAAAGATCATAGTAAATTGATCTAACTGCTCAACGCAACAGCAAAAGACATCTCCATTTTCTAAAAATCCCGGGCTCACATATCACATCGCCCAGTATCTCATTTTCCAACCAACATTTAAAATAGTTTTTCACATATTTGTGATAACATTCCTCTTCCATGGAAACCAGTATTTGTCCCGGACGGCAGCCAGTGTTTGATTAACACCTCGATATCCAATCTCACCATGAAGAATCCAAAGAACGCCACACCTGACATTTCTAGGGGTTCACCATTTAGAATATCTTCGAACCATTCAACATCGAATCATTTTGATTGTCTCCGAATCATTTCAAACCACTTTGAATCATTTCGATTAACTCCAAACCATTTCAAATAACTTCGAACCATAATACTAGGTTTTGACATAGAAAGTCGGCATAATAGGGTACAATCACATTTTTTTTTGTTTTACCAAAAATTAAAGAAAAAAATTACAAACTGGAATATTCTAAAATTTTTTTTTTACGATAGGAAATAGTCCTTCAATAACGTTTTGAATATTCAATTTTCAAATTAGCGCTAAAACGCCCTTTTCGCGCGGTTTTGGCTTGTGACGTCACTGCGCACTTCTTGACAGATGTCATAAGTCGCAAGTCGTAATCCAGTAATCAGTCTGCAGTTGATCATTTGTTTATCGAAGAAAATGTCCGTAGATACCGTTTATAAATACTGTATTGTACTAAAGTGTACAAATACAACATCTTCAACACCAAACAAACTATTTATAAACGTCACAAATAATGTTATTATGTGTAAAAAGCGGTGTCATGCGATGAAAAGGTACATGTAACTGCCATTATAATCGCGTCGATTTTTGGCAAATTATCAGACTGTCTTTGTAGAAAACCACTGTCTGTCATGATAGTATGTATTTACAATGTATGTTTTACACAAACGAATGGGCTTAGGATGCATAACTAAACGATTATGACTATCAAACTTATTCAAACCAGCATAGCAGCTGGAACAAAAACTGTCAAAAACAATTTGACGTGGGACTAGGTGGGTGCGTTGTGACGTCACAATCTCGCAAGTCAATGATGACTCGTTTTTGATATATGAATTTTCATACAACTTTAAAAGTGAATTAATTAATTTAATAAATTTTTTCGGGGGTTTTAGGTGTGATATTCGAGTTAAGTTATTTTTTTTACTTGTATTAAATGCATTGAAAACACTATATTACATATACTGCATGTACCCTATTGTAATTCAACGTGATTACAACTTCTTTTCGCCACACATAAACGGGCTAATTTTCGCAAACATATTTCCTTTTAGTTATAGCAATAAGGCATCTGCGATGTCCATACTCAAAAGCAAATCACAATATTCATCCCTTTTTGTCAGCTAGACGGCTACAAAGATCAGATTTTATCATCGCCGCGTAAACTTTCAGCAACGTAATTTTGTAACATTTTGAAGTTCCGAAGATTTCACCAATTGCCATCAAAAGATCATATGATCATATCCATCTGCTATCTTCTGGCCCTGAAGTCAGCTTTCCTCAGATTACGCGCCCAGCACAATGCTGGCGACTTTATTTGACAGTCCTTTGTTGACATTTTTGACAAATGTCTTCGATCATCAAATTAGGCTCACGATGATAAACACGAAAGGGAAAGGTCTTTTTGACAAACCCATTGAACCACAAATGAGTTTTCAAGCACCAAATTAAAATTTTCAATGCGTCCTTTCGGCGGAAACACGATCCACGCATTCCTCCGATATCGGGCATCAATGCATCTGTCATCACTGTAATTACGCGGCATTTTTACGTAAATTCACAACAGAAGTCAAACATTTCACATATTTTCAGAAGTCCGATACACAGATTGTCATTTAAATCACCGGCATCAAACATAAACAAACTCGAGAGACGCCATGATGGACGCCGTTTGTATACAAAACACGAGTTTTTGTCAGGTGAACGAAACAAAAGCCAATTAACACTTGCTTTTACGAATCCCACTTCTGATGTTAGCAATAATAAAACGCTAAGTTAATATTTATGATGAAATATATTGTCTCCACGTTAATTGACAATAACAACATTCAAGAATCAGCAAGATTATATTCCGTGTTCCGCCATTTGTAAATCCAGCCGTTGGCTGCCCGTGTTGGCCGTGTTGTTGGTAGTACCATGGTAGTACTCTCCTTTTCCGGCCGCCGTAGACGGTGTAGTCTCCCCGTTGGCCGCCAGAGGCGATAGCAGTACCTCTGGTGGTGTAAACGTGTGAAGCGGCAATATTCAAACATGCTGCTAACAGTACAGTATATGAGAATAAAGATTATTGGGAATAGATTTATTTATTTTAATACAAAAAACAAGTGCCACTAACCTAAGTGTAAATTATTAAAACGTGAAAAATATGAAGTTTGAAATAACCAAAAAATACTGCGGATATCGCGTAAGCAGGTGGAGAGGTCGGAAATGTCTCAGAAACACTTTAAGGCTCCGTTACCGGCCCTAAAAAGAAGAAGATGGAGAGATACGAAATTACGAATGTTAGAGGAGAGCGCTAACATTTACAGCGCCAAAATCGATGCAAAAATTGCGAAAATCTTTAATAAAACACGACTAAAATAGAGCAAAAATCTCTTGGGGTCTGTCTAAAACAGTATTTAAAGAAACTCTGTGATTTTTTTAATACATATAACTTGTAAAATATCGGAAACAGACTTCAAAATTTAAAAAAATTGGAGCATACTTTGCGATTTTTTTCTATCGAGGGAATTTCATATAATTTGCATTTCGGCGTGGGGAATGTATAGATATTATCTTCAAAAATAACAAATATTTTTTTAAGAGCTTAAAAACTTCAAATGTTTAAGGGAGGTTTGCAATAAATCAGTAGAAATTCGGATAGTGGCCTCTTAAGAGAAGCAATATTAGACTAAAGTGAAAACATAAATAAATAAAAAGTTATAAAAACCCATTTTGAATGATTAAAAAACCCATTTAACTGCTATGAAGAGCAGTCATTTGGTCCTAATTTACTCATGTCTAATGCAACGAAGCAGTTTTTCCGAGACGTGATTTAAAAAAAATTAAACTAAAGTAAATTTACACATCGATAATATACTGTGCACGTCACTCTACAAAAATCTATGATGAGAGCAAGCGCAGTTTACAATACAATATTACAAGATATCAAATTACAGTTATAACGTCATACTTAAAAAAGCTTTAAAAAAATTACATAAAAAACATCGTGTTATTCGTAATACTTACAAGGAAGTTAAAAAAAAATCCTGTTAATTTGTCTTGACTAGACATCCAAGATTATGTGTCCTATTTATGTTTAGTGCAATTTGTATTCTGTCTACTAATTACTAAAGACTGGAAACTTAACTTTTAAAATAGAAAATCTGTTCACAGGAATAAAAAATACTTTAACTGGGGTCGTAACATTTGCACACATTTTTGCGCATAGATTTTCTTGATCTGATGTTTGTTTCATTTACATAAACGTGAAAAAAAAATTTTTGATAAAAGAGATCTATTCTCGACCGAAGCCAAATAGTCAGCTAGCTAATCTGCAATGCTATCTATCTTTATTCATAATTATTTTTCGCTGAACTTTTATTATATCGAATAAATATAAAGAAATAAAAATAGAGAAACATGCGTGCATGATTGCTTGTTTGCTTTATAGCTAAAAAGTTTTGATATTACATAACGTGGCTATATAAAGCATCGCGGCTCCGTCAGAGAATAATTTTCACCGGATAAAATCTGGCGCCTTTCTAATTATTAAACAATGCAGTAAGCAGTAGAAACGCTTTCCTGTTTTCCCTAATTGCAGCGCGAATTTATAGGAAATATCACGCGATAATCGGAAGGCCAAACGGCCGACAGTGCCCGCCCAAGGACTTAATTAAAAATATAAAAATGCGAATAAATTGTGAGTGAGCTTGTAAAACGCATCTGTCCTCGGCAATTAAAAGGCGCATTAGCGACAAGTTCTATGAAATCACTGCTGGCCTTAATGAGAAACTCGGGAATTATGTCCCACCGTCTTAGGGACCTACACCTACTGCTACAGTCCTACAGTCCTACAATCTTACGGTCTCCGGGACTGTGGCTAATGGCCGATCCACTTTTACTGGGCTTAACACGGCGCTCTCGTACTTATTTTGAGTAATGGTTTTATGACCGTGATCAAAGTTAAACTCGGAGATTTCCCCTGAAATTTGCCCGGCCAAGATTCTAATTCGAATAGTTTTTACAGCTTTCTTTTTCTATTACGTTTTCAGTTGACGGACTGCCATATTTTGTAACAGGTTTCACGGGTTAGAAACGTTAAATATACAAAAGGGAAGAAGACAACGATTAAAGAAATTTAGAGGATAGTATGTTTTCTTCGTGTGGTGGCCAGGCGCGGCTGGTGCCTTAGTGCACTCGTGCAATGAACCGCCAACAAAATTGAACAACAATTTACAGCTCATCGTAATCTTACTTGATGTTTTTAATTATAAAATTAAGCAAAATTTTTAAAAAATCTTCAAAATTGCAATTAATAACATACTAAATGTTACTAAAATGTTACTAAATGCGGAAACTTGATGTATAGACGAAATTTATAATTTATAGCGGATGTATAGACGAAATCCGACTCTCAGCAATCGGCAGCTCTGGATTGCCCAGCAAAACGTGTACAAAGAAGAAATCACACAGAAAAAATCGAACTTTTGGTGTGACCAAATTGAATCAGAAAAGGACCCTCGAAAACTCTGGCAGAATATAAAGACTTTGTCTGGAGAGAACAACATCAAGGTCGATTCCTCCCTTGAAGCGAACAGCTTTGCAACACACTTTCGAAGTAAGGTTGAGAAAATTCGGGACCTCAGTGTGGAAGGATCGCCTTCTGTCACATCACCAAGTCCGCTCTCTGGAGACTTCACTACTTTCGCAGCAATAACAGAAGAAGATGTGACGCGTGCTGTGAAATCTTGTCCAAACAAACAATGCACACAAGACCCCATACCTACCTGGCTTTTAAAACAATGTCTCCCGGATATAGCGCCTGTAATTACCGCAATTATCCAGAAGTCACTAGTAAATTCACTTGTACCGGGAATACTTAAAAAATCAATTATAACTCCGATTCTAAAAAAACCAAACCTTGATACTGACAATTCGGATAATTACAGGCCTATATCCAACCTACCATTTCTATCAAAACTGCTTGAGAAAATCGTTGCCAAACAATTGGTGGGGTACTTGAACTCCGCTGGTCTATTTGCCAAAAATCAATCCGCTTATCGACAGTTTCATTCAACAGAAACTGTTCTTTTGCGGGTAATTTCAGATCTGATCATCGGGATGGAAGCAGGTAAGTTGGGTTTGGTATCTGTTCTGGACATGAGTGCGGCTTTTGACACGGTAGATCATAGTATTTTATTAAATGTGCTTGAAACCGAATTTGGCGTTCGAGGTGATGTTCTCCAATGGATGACATCGTACCTGTCTGGACGAGTAGCTTCAGTAACTTTCAATAAATGTACATCACCTGAAACTCCCATCGAATTCGGAGTTCCCCAGGGTTCTGTCCTGGGTCCCATTCTTTTCATTCTATATACGAATCGTCTCGAACGACTCATTCACTCAGCTGGCTTTGAATCACAAGGCTACGCGGATGATTTTTTTATTTTCAAGTTTTGCTCCCCGGACGAAAAAGACGTCCTTAAAAACGAGGTGGTTAGTTTCATTAACACAGTCTCAAGTTGGATGACTGTCAATAAACTCAAACTTAACCCGACAAAGACGGAATTTATTTGGATAGCTTCTCCTGGAAGGCAAGCCCTCATAGATTTCAGTCCAATCCGTATTCAGGACACAGATATAATTCCTTCTACAGAAATAAAATTTCTTGGTTTCACTCTAGATAATAGTCTTTCTCTTGAGTCGCAAATTTCAAAAGCTGTGAGTTCTGGCTTTTTCCATCTACGGCAGATAAAGTCAATCAGGAGATGCCTTCCTTCTGATGGAGCAAAGTCCCTCATAAATTCGTTCGTTGTCTCACGTATGGACTATTGTAATAGTGCATATGCTGGCCTACCTAAAACACAATTAAATAGAATACAATCCGTCTTCAATGCTGCGGCGAGAATGATTTTTGGTGAATCTAAGTACTGTCATATAACCCCGCTTCTAAGGGATCGTCTTCATTGGCTTAGATGTCCTGAAAGAATAGAGTTCAAGATCTGCTTAATGACCTTCAAAGCATTGCAAGGAATGGCGCCTGCCTATATATCGGAACTATGTGTCCGACAAAACTTAAGCGAGAGACAGCTTACTCTAAGGTCAGCAGATCTGGATGTTACTAATCGTTTAATCGAACTTTCTCGGTCAAATCGAGCCGTTTACTATGATCGCTCTTTTCGTGTAACTGGCCCTCTCATTTTCATGAATCCTAACATCCTTTCAATACAAGTAATAAGTCATGTTCTCAAGTATCCGGTAATCGTTTGGTTTCGGTTTCCTCCTAATTGTACTTTTATGTTTAATATCTGAATTTTTTGTAAGAAGTTAGTGTATTATATTTTAGTTTAAAAGTTCTTGTTTTGTCCTGTGCTACAATAACACTGTTTTTGTATATTATTATTTTCCTCTGTGCTATAACAGCACTGTTTTGTTAATCTTTGTTCTCTTGTCATTGTTTTGTAAATACTGTATATTCTTTATTTCATAGGTATTATTTTATAAATATTTTGTAATGATCTCGTAAGGAACACTGTAGGATTATTTTTAAATTTATTATAGATAAGCGCACTTGAAGTGAAATGACACAAAACTGCGCTATACAAATATTACGTTATTATTATTATTAAAACGTGACTAACGATGAAATATTGTAGATAAATACAGCAAAAACATTGCACCCGCGCTCCGTTTACACTGGATAGGAACGAGAAACCGAGGTACATACCAAAACGCGCGCTTTAGCTATGCGCCTTGTTTGGCTAATAATATTTTATATGCCGCCCATACGAAACATCTCTGGACCGTGGTTTTGACAAAACGTATCAAGAAAAATACCACTGACCGTACGCCGCACGGTCAGCGGAAATATCCGAACGAAGAATCGAAGAATTCCGAACGAAGGGCTCGAGCGATGTAGGGTTTGGACAGTATGAAGTAAAATCATAACATTTCTCTTGTAAAATGCAACCTCGGGTCAACGGGTCACGGGTCAGCTATGCGTGGGATATTATCTTGTGATAAACTCCTGCGGATTTACATACTTGGCATTGACTTTTTATTTGCTTTTTTTTGCAGAAAGTAACCTTTTATTTGTGTGCGTTTTTTTAATTATTGCTAACTTCACACAGACGCTCAGTGGGTCCAAGTAAACATCCGCCACCATTTGCAATGTTTGCATCCTACGCTGCAAATTAAAACATTATTGTGATATTAATTCATATCCGAAAGTTGAGTCTTTTAAAATAAATACCTTCTCTTCTTTGCCACTAATCCTCTAATACAAATAGATGTAATATCAAAAGAATAAACCATAGTGTAAAATAGCAAACAATTTATGATTTCTGAAGTTTTATGCAGTGTCACCGCTTGCAAAGTCGTATCTTCCAAGCTCAAACTTTAATATAAATGTGTTTATCGGATAACGAGTTTATCAGGTGAGTATATCTGTATCTGTTTGCAAATAGTAAAATTGTAGTGCCCATGAGATGATTTCACACAAAAACATCGCTCTATAAAATATCCCTTTATTATCATTACATATTATTATAATTATTGTGGAATTATTCTGGTATCAATATTTTTTAGGTACAATTGAATTTCTTTACCCTTTTGAAAATGAGTGATGCAATAATAAATGTGGACTTTATCAAAAAGAACCGCATGAACTTGGCAAAGGGATCGAAGAATTGATCTTCTCTATAAATAAGTAAGATACGTGCATTTATATAAATTACATACATTTAGTATATCTCTATGCATACATTACGTTTTTTTATGAAATCGGTGAACCACCAAAAATTTGAGGCACCGGCCGCGCCTGGTGGTGGCAATCTCTAAATTACTGTAATAACGCACCAGGTCACCACACAATAGAAGTCAAGAATACGTAAAATGCTGAAGTAAAGAACGAAGCATTAATCGACTTGTATCCTTATACGAGTATGTATCTCTATTTTAATAAACTCAGCGTGTAAACTTCAGATGGTGAATGAACCCTAGACACCTCATTAAAGCCCGGCTTCCCGTATTTCTACCGATTTATTACATATTCCAAACCATTACATAAACCAAACCTCCACCCCCAATTAAAAATACACGAATGTTAAAACTCATCTCCGAACCTGAATTGTAACTGCCCATGCCTTGAACTCTTGAACAAGTAAACATTATCAAATATTTAGGAATAACCTTTGATTCACACCTAAATTGGAAGCAACATATACTTGACACTACAAACAAAATCCGCAAATCCATATGCTTTTTCAAACAAACACGTAATTTCCTCAACCTACACCTTTTAAAAACAGTGTATTACTCACTGTACCAATCACACATCGAATACGGAATTTTAGCTTGGGATAACACTTATTCTAGTGCCCTCGACCCCATCATTAAAGCACAAAAACTAATAATAAAAATAATCCTTAAACTTCCTCTTACTACCAGCACGGATACGATCTTCAACACCTTCAACGTTATGGACATTAAACAGCTCTTCGCAAGATCCATCTTAGTTAATTTACATAAAAACAACATAACCCTATACAAAGCAACACAAACGATACACAATACCCGAGCCAAAAACAATGAACTCCTCCAAACTCCCTTTTCTAAAACCACCTTTGGACAAAGACACTTTAAATACATACCTTGCAAACTACACAATACACTACCAGCTACGATTAGACAAACCGAATCAATGACCAAATTCAAACAAGTTATAAAGAAATGGATTATTTATTTATTTATTTATAATTGTTATACGCCCATAGGGGCTTTTACATAGATTATAAATAAGTTTTACAAAAGTTATCGAGTTAGTATTTATACCAAAGTTATAAAAGTGAAAAATTTAAAAATAGTATATACAAGAAGTTTATGAAGAATATGGCGTAAAGAAATATTTTAAACAATATAATATTTGAGTTGTCGAGTTAGAATTTATACGAAAAGTTATAAAAGTGAAAAATTAAAAGAAATATATAAGTAGTTTTTGAAGAACATGTTGTAAAGAAATATTTTAAACAATATAATATTTGACAATAACATAATATACAACATTACAATAACACATCAAATCGTTAAATATATTAAACCCGTAACAATAATTTGTAGGATTCCACAAAGTGTTGGTTTAATTTGCATTTAAGATTATAAAGGGAATCAGCAAATATATCTGTAATACCACCAAACTTGTTGCCCAAATTATGCATCCTATTGGTAAGCGAGTGTGATTGATAGTTGGTTGTGTATGTGTCGCAAAAGAATGTTGTACTTTGTCTAGTATTCCTTGTCGGTACATAGAGTTTAATAGCAGCAACGATGGCAGGCCTGTCAATAAGGTTGTTCATGACTCTGTATAATAAAATTAGATCAGAAATGGTTCTTCTGTCAGACAGCGTAATTAAATTAAGTCGATACATCAAATTTACATAATTTATGTTTTCTATTGGAATTTTGAGTTTGAAATTTAAGTACCTAAGAAATTTGTGTTGAACCCGTTCTAATTTGTTAGAGTGTACTTTATAGAAAGGAGACCAAATAGGTGAATTATATTCCACTTGGCTTCTAACTAGTGAAATGTAGAGTGTTTTCATGCAATACAAGGACTTAAAATCAGTTAGGGTTCTACAAAGGAAGCCAAGAATCTTTAAAGCCTTATTAGTTATATCATCTATATGTGCTGTGAATGTTAAGTTTGATTCGAATATAACTCCCAAGTCACGAATTTGTGATACTGGTGTTAATTTAAGATTATTTAAATTATATTCATGTAAGATATGAGAATGAGTTCTGGAAAATCGTATTACTTGACATTTCTCAATGTTCAAAAATAACATATTTTGTTCGCACCATTTAAAAAATTCATCTAAATTAGCTTGTAAAATTAGGCAATCATATATATTTCGTATTCTTTTAAACAATTTTAGATCATCTGCAAAAATTAGGACTTGTACATCTTTAAATATGTTTACAATGTCATTAATGAATATTAAGAATAATATTGGGCCGAGGTGGGACCCTTGCGGGACACCACTTGTGGCCTCGAATACATAGGATTCTATAAAATTAATCCTAACACTAAGCACTCTATTACTGAGGTAACTGATAATCCATGTCAATAAACTACCTTTGATGCCTAACAGTCGGAGTTTGGCCATAAGAATGTGATGTCGAACCTTATCAAATGCTTTACTGAAATCGGTGTATATAGAATCCACTTGTTGTTTCAAACTAAGGGATTCGGATATGTAATTATTATATATAGTTAAATTACTTAAGGTAGATCGACCTCTGATAAAGCCATGTTGGTTAGGAACAATAATATTGTTGATAGGTTTTACAATGGTATCTAATACTAATGACTCGAAAAGTTTGGGTAAAGTAGACATAATACAAATAGGTCTATAGTTTGATATATCGCTTTTGTCGCCTTTTTTATGAATGGGTGTTAAATAACTCTTTTTCCACAGAGCCGGAAAACAGCCAGATGTTAAGGATTTGTTAAAAAGTTTATGTAAGGGATATATCAAACTATCAATCCAATTTATTAAAAATATGGGAGGAATACCATCCGGCCCAGCAGATTTATTACTATCTAATGCTTTTATACTTCTTTCTATGGATTCTAATTTTATAAAACATTGGCTTAGGTTTAATGACTCTTCCACTGAAGTACTGAAGGCTGCATTGACGGGAATATCTTTGTCGTAAACACTTTTAAAAGATTCAGCAAAAAGATTTACCATACCCTCAATACTGTCGGCACATTTTTCTTTAAAGAACATGCTATTAGGATATCCACAGTTGTCTTTTCGTTGAGATTTAGTAAAATTCCAGAATTTTTTCACATTGTGATGATGTACCTCATTTTCTATTACGTTAATATAGTCACTATAGCATTTTGTTGATAATTCCTTACATTTTTTTCGTAGTTTAGTAAATGTTAAATAATCGTTAGGATTTCTGGTATGTTTATATTTTCTGTGGATACATTTTTTTTTATTAATTAAATTAGTTAGTTCCCTTGTAAACCATTTCGGATAATTAGATGATGTAAAGCTAACCTTGGGAACAAATTTTTCTATAGAGGTATTTAAAATCGAGTAAAAGTATTCTAATTGATCATTTATATTATTTTCCTCATCTAAAAAGGACCAATCTGTTTGGGTAAGGTATTCAGTAATATGATGGTATTCAGCTTTGGAAAAGTTATACGATGGGGCACTTGTTTTTTTTGAAGATGTTAAAGGCCTATTTGTTATGATAATGTCCAACGGTGGGTGGTGTTGATCTAATGGTAATAATAATTCATCAGATAGCTCAACCACTATTTTCGAATCACTTGAAAACACTAAATCCAACATTCGATTGTTAAAGTTGAAAATCTTGTTTGATTGAGTTAGTCCCAAGAATAAAGACATATCGCGAATTTCACTACATTTAGCACACTGTAAATCGGCTTGGTTTGTAGCAGGTCCGTTGTCATCTTGGCTGGTCCAGTTAGGAAGGTTATAATCACCAGCAATAATGAATTTTGCTTTAGGATATTTGAATTTGAGTACTTCTATGTCCTCATTGTGATTTTTATACGTTTGCAAATCCGATGCAGGTGGGATATAGACACAGCCGATAATAATTTTTCCATTAGGTATATTGAGCAATACAAAAATTTGTTCAACACTTTTGTGTTTTACCGGTAGTTTAGCAGATGATATATTCTTGGACACGCACAGCATCACACCTCCTCCATTAGACTTTTTGCTCGTAATAGAATTTCGATCAGAACGATATGTTGTATATTGATGTAGGCCTAATTCTGACGAGCTGATATCAGCATTTAACCATGTTTCAGTTAAAAACAGAATGTCGTGTGAGAAGATTGGGGAGTTAGTTTTAAGTTGGTGCAATTTCGTACGCATTCCCCGTACATTTTGATAATATCCTGTAAGTCTAGAAAATCTGTTCTGTTTGTTTTTTAGTTTTTTGCTTGGGTTTTGATGATTTTGGGAATTCCGTTGAAATGTTTGATTCGTAAATCGACTTCGCCCTTTTCTTTCCTCTCTTCTAATTCCTTCCAGAGGTCAGTTAAGTGATGTCTTTGTTGTAGAGTCCTGTCAGGTTTGATTATAATTCCATTGGACAGAGTGGTTTTGTTAAAGAGTATTAGTTTCGCCTGTTTGACTTCATCAAATTCTAATTTAATTGGCCTGGTTTTGTTTGGAATTTTACTTCCAAGCCTGTAAATTTTCACATCTCCTAGATTGAACTCGCTACTAATTTCACTAATAGCTGCTAATACCTTTTTTCCATCCTCCGAGACGCTCACTGTAGTTGAGTTCGAGTTACACTCGGGGACGTTGAGTAAAATGACGTTCTTCGAGCGGGTCTTGCGTTCCTCTATCTCAGCGAGCACGTCACAAATTGGCGTTGTTTCCTGTGGTAATACTTTCTTTTCAATGATTTTTTCGAATGTCATAACTTTTCCTTCAAGAACTCCAACAGTTACTCCTAGGTCTTGCATAGTTCCAGATAGATTAGAAAGTTTACTGAGTATTTTTACCATTTGGTCTTTTGTTATTTTTAAGACAGGATCGGTAATGGCATTGTGAATGCTATTAATCTCCTCCTTAGCTTTGTTTAAGAAAGCAATTGCTTCATTATTATTCATTTCGAAAGTGAAAAGTTTTAATTTTTTTATGAGAGAATAATATGAGTGGCAACCCTGCTCGCAATGTACAGGTAATTAGCACAAGTAGGTAGCAGGAGCGTCCACAAGTGTTATCCAGTAAGTGCGAGGGAGAGAATACGGCAGTTACTCTGAGCACTAACCTTATCCTGTCACTTATTAGAGCGAGATGTAGGGAACACTGTACACAATTGATTATTAAACAAATTGATTTATAAATTTTATAATAATGGTGAATATTTAGGTTGATTTTGAAATGATTATTAGTAAATAAACGTAGTGCACTAAATTATGTTGCAGTATACTGAAACTTGTTGAAATACACTGTTTTATTTGTTTTATTTGTAAGTTTCTAGTAGGACACAGAAAAAACTCGACAGCTGTCAATGGTATTTATTGTTGTATATGATATTATAAGTACTGGTCGTCACACTATTGCAAACATCTGTAAAATAAACTACAAATAGACAGAAATATCCATCTACATACGTCCTTACCCATATAAAACAAATTAAAATTATAAAATCCTAAATAATCTAAATCCATAAATAGATTTGACAGAATTTACTACTGTACTGTATCTCTTCCCTCATTTATAAGAAAACTCTTTTTATGTGATTTACCCAAACTTTCAAGCATCTTTATGTTTAATTGTAAATTATAATACTCTTATATATGATATTCAATTATGTACCTCTACGCTTGTCTCAACACAGGTATACCCTAGTGAGACAGGCATCGAATAATATATTGTAAACATCACGTATATAGATCAATAAAAAATAAAATAAAATATTTTCCTTAAATACTTAATTTTAAAGCTCTTAAAAATATATATGTTATTCTTGAAGAAAATATATATACATTTCCCACGCTGAAATGGCAATTATATGAAATTTCATCGATAGAAAAAAATCGCAAAGTTTGCTCCGAAAATTATTATAAACACTTTTTTCAGTTATTTTACAAGTTATATGAATAAAAAAATTCACATTGTTTCTTTAGGTGATATTTTAGACAATTTCAATGAGATTTTTGCTCTATTTTAAACAAGTCGTGTTTTATTAAACATGTTCAAAATTTTCGCTTTAATATTAGCGCGCTCTTTCTAACATTCGTATTTACATATCTCTCCATCTTTTTCTTTTTGAGCGGGTATACCACGCCTTAAATCGCCGAGTCTAGAGACACGGCGAAATTCGACACGCATGATCTTAACTTTCAAAACTGATTTGCCCTTTCTTCAAGGAAATCTATAACACATTGGTGTCCAAAAACTGCCGAAACGCGATACACAGAGTTTATCTAATGAGATAATAAGCAATATCAGCATTCATTCCGGTCCCATAAAAGTCAAGTTAAATCAAATCAATTGACTTCTTCCTCGAATGACAGCCCTCCAAAATTGACATCCTCGCGGATTGCAGTTTCTCTACCACACAGTACAAAAATTTTGTGAATTTATAAAATTTGAACAATATTAAAGCAGTATATTATTATGGAGTTTGTAAGAAGATAATAAAAAACCTTGTTAGATTTAATGAAAGCAAGATGTTTGCATTCAGCGCGAGTCCCAGCAATTAGCAAGCATCTGACGCTTCGCTGTTTTATTACATTATCAAGACATACAATACTGAGCGACAATTAATATTTCCCCTGCCACATCCCCTTCTTATTGACTACCCCCCATCCCTTATTAAGGCACGTGAGGATGTTTTGTCCGTAAGATATTTTGTCCTTGGGATATTATGTCCTTGGGATATTATGTCAAGGGATATTTTGTCGCGGGTTGAAAAGTTGCCCTACCTACAGTACCTACTAACTATCAAAACAAAAAGCTATTACGGTTTTATTGCCGACACGGGGCGATAAAGTTTGTATTAAATGTTACATAACTCGGACTTTTTTTCACAGAAACCCCTCAAGTTATTTTTTTTCTGGGGGAAAGGTGGGTGGGTAGGAAGTAGGCACTAAAGAATTTTAATGATTTTTAATCTTTCCTCTTTTCAAAGGGAAAAGTGTTATAAACGAGTGTGAATTTTGCGCGTTTTCATCATGCGACAAAATATCCCCGACAAAATATCCTACGGACAAAACATCCTCCGACAAAATATCTACTAAAACCTAACCTTATTTTACATTTTACTATTTTTGGACAATAATTTATTGTCTTTACGGGATGTCTATATTATTTTAGTCCCATTTTACTATTTTTGAACAATCGTTTATTTTATTTATAGAATTGCTGTATTATTTTTGTCCTGTTTTTTTTTAAGTGAAACTTTTTAGCTCCGTAGTGATTTGGAATCAGGATGAAACGGAAATGACGCATTACAGAACCTAGGAAGCATCAAACCGCGCTCATTGGCCGCTTTTATTATGATGTCACTTTTCAAGGCTCCTATTGGTTGAGATATGAAACGGAAATGACGCTAGGTCTGCGCTCATTGGCCGCTTTGATTATGACCACACTTTTAAGGTTCCTATTGGTTGAGATTGGTAAAGTTTCGCTTCTACTGCATTTGAAATGCACTCGATATGTTAGGTTAGATTAGATTAGGTTAGATTAGAATAGGTTAGATTAGGTTAGGTTTGGTTAGGTTAGGTTAGATTAGGTTAATTATGACCACACCTTTGAAGGCTCCTATTGGTTGAGATTGATAAAGTTTCGCTTCTACTGAATGTGACATGCACTCGATATGTTAGGTTAGATTAGATTAGGTTAGGTTAGACTAGGTTAGATTAGGTTAGATTAGGTTCGGTTAGGTTAGGTTTTAGTAGATATTTTGTAGGGGGATGTTTTGTCCGTAGGATATTTTGTCAGGGATATTTTGTCGCTGGTTGAAAAAAAAGTCGCGGAACCGTATTTTCCATGCCCCCTTGTCGCGTTGGGCGTCACTCCCCCCCCCCCCCCGCGTCTCGAGTTGAATGGAGACCTATCGGCTTAGTGGAAAGCCATTATTCAGCCAGCGGTGGCTTATGTAACATGTAGTGCCTACCTAGGGCTAGTACCTACCCCGCTCCTGGGGTGCTAGCTGGGGAGGTGGGGGCAGGTTTGTGAAAAACTAGGGAATTTATTAAATTTCTTTAGGCGGCGCCGTTTCACCTTAATAATAATAATATTTGGATGACTTGTATAGCGCCGTTTTTGTGAAAAATCACCTCAAGGGCGCTGTACAAATTTATAAAACGTTTATACAATCTTATTTTTAACTATATACAACAACATCTTATGGCTAAAAATTGCATCCATCGGTTCATCGATCACCGATACGAAACTATATGTGCAATGATTTGACCAATGAACGCGATGCTGCTGTAAAAATGCAGTGTACAGGCAGAAAATATATACAAGAGCATACTTACCTGGAGGGTCACTAGAGATTAACACTGTTATTGTTTATTTAGAGCAATTAAGACACAGTTCGCACGCAGAGGACATAATTCGGAACTATAATTATAATATATAAAATGTTTTGTAATGAGCGTATTTTTGAAAACAAAAGCAAAATTTTATGATACTCCGATAGGTATTTTTATTTAAGGGTATGAGAGCCCAAAAAGGTACGTTTTTAATTTGGACCTAAATTCTGTTGGGCTTGTTATGCATCTAAGTTCCGGTGGGAGTTTATTCCAAGCCTTAGGTCCAGACACTCCGAAAGCGCGATCTCCAAATTTCGTATTTGGCTTGCGTTTAGGTTCCATTAGTCTGCCTATAGCTGATGATGTTGCTGATCTAAGGGTTGACTGCCTCAGACCAGTATTTTCTGGGACACATAGTTCAGAGATGTAAGATGGGGCCATTTCATTAATTGATTTAAACACCATCCAGCACAATTTGTACTGGATTCTTTGAGGGCACTTGAGCCAGTGAAGATTACGAAGGTGTTCTGAAATATGTGAATATTTAGAGACTCCGGTTATGAGTCGAGCGGCTGCATTAAACACGGATTGAAGTTTGTCAGTTTGATATTTTGGAAGGCTAGCGTAGATACCGTTACAGTAGTCGAGCCGTGAGACTACGTAGGAGTTTACAAGTAGTTTTGTTTCCTGAAAATGTACCTTATCATGTCGTTTCACTCACGCTATTCAAAGCTCTGTCTTTATGCGAATGAAATAATATCATAGTTTCTTACATACTCGTACCTACTTGCACGCAATTAATTAAGAAATTTATTTAATTGGCGACAATTATCGTTAATATTAAAAGTTTTTAACTATTTTGACGGGCTTTGCGTTTGATAGATTATCAAATCGACAAATAGTCGTATGTTTGTCGCAAACTTTGATTTTTGAAGTGAAAACTTCTTTAGCTGTGTTGTGATTTGAAACTCGATGAAACGAAAAATAGCGACACTAAAAAAGACAAACACATTAATCTATAGGCCTGCGAGAGAATTTTAATTTTTTTTTTCATTTATTTATTACAGAAGATACATTATTTATACAGCAAAAATAAGATATAAAATATAATATTTATATTTCAAAATATGATACAAATAAACTACATAATACATTTTCACTGATTTTTTTTTGTATGATATTTCTCTTCTATAGAAGCAGACGCTTGTGATTAGAAGAGGGACGAGTATCGGGATGAAAAAATATTTAAAATATATTTTGTATCTTTTGATTTTTGTGGTAGATACTTAAAAAAAAAACAAATTTACAAGTTATATAAGTTATGATGAATGAGATAGTATGATCGGTAGCCTCTTTGTGCGTTGCATCACAGCCTCCCCACTCTTGTCTCTTTTCTGAAGGTTTAACCTCTACCGCGTGTGAATTGCACGCTCTTTTTCGTAGATTTGTCAGAAATTCTTCAGAACTATTTAAATTTCCAATTATTTCATTAGAAAAAATTCCCTCAGGGCCTATGTCATCTTTTGGATGCGGGGATTTTTTTTAAGGAAAGGAATGAAAGGGAGTTACCTGAAGGAAAAATGTACGAGGGGTGGATAGGAAAACCGGGGATCAATGTGTTAAGGAGTGACGAAATTGTGAATCCATCCCTCAACCAGTCTATCCCGGTCCGGACCGCCACGCAGTAGGTGAGCAAAAGCATCCGCCGCCAAGACCTAGACAAACTTCACCCCATAAACTCTGGTACCCTGTTAAGTTACCAAACGTTGGGGTAAACAACAACAACTTGGGGTGACTTATGGCAGGGGTGTTGGTTATCCAACGAATGGTTCATGGTTACCCATACTCGCCTCCCGAGTTGATGGAATGGGTTATACCTACATAATACATATCTACATATTATGTTTCTGGCCACCCCCAGGAAAAGTCTCCACCCCTGGAATGGGGCGGAGGCGTTCCTTTGTGGTAATAACAGTTTTTTTTTTATAAAGTAGGCAAGAAATAGATTTGCGAGTAACCTACTCTACATATCGTATATGAATGACTAACTTATTCAATTCATTTTCTTTAATAAATGACGAATTCGTGATGTAGTATTATTATTTAGTCAATCTAGTTAACGTCGCTAGACAGCACAATATTGAAAGGCGGAATGTAATGATAAATTATTTCGAAATAACGAAAATTTTATTTCGTAATACGATAAGTATAATGTTTTTATTGGGAAAAAAAAATATTTCGTATTTTTAAAATTTACGGGGGGTCAGCATTTATCAAAAATAAATCAGAAATCAGACCCTTTTCTGACCGCTCTTCCATATGTTTTACAAAATATTTTCAAATGATGAAGACCCTTAAAAATACTCTGGAGGTTTTTCTTTAAACCGACATACGTAAATTAAAAAAAAAAATCAAGAATAGGGTTTTGGTTTAATTTTTTCATAAACCCTAAATTCAATGTTTTTTAAAATTCAAATTACAAAACGTAGGTTAAGTTTATTAGAAAAAACGAAATGACAACAACATATTAAAATCTTTCTCCATTTTCTAAAGATAATTTTATAATTTTAAACTACAATTTAACAATGACATAGGGGATTTTAAATTACTAGCAAATGCCCACTGTCGTGTGGCGCCGTTTTATCTTTCGGCTTACGGGACAATTTTAAACTAAAAGCTTTGTTCAAATTATTTCAAAAGATGGCAGTAATCAAACGCGGTGAGAATCTAAGATGTTATTATGGGAGGTAAAAAAATCATAAAATTCGTGTGACGTAATTTAGGATAGCCCCTTATGAGGTATTCACAAAAAAAATAAAAACTACTTTATTTATTTTTGTTATGTAGACCTATCACTAGGTATTTATGGGGTCTACATACATTACAATCTGAATTCTGAAATGTGGTATTTCAACAGGGTCATTTAGGTACCTTACCGTACACAATTCTTGCCATTTCCACGTGGTGTGTTTGTGTTGTAAAAAAATGTTATTTTATGTATTTCTAGTACCTACGTCAAATGCGTTGAGTACCAATACCATATTTACGGCATATTCCAGAGTGGAAGATACCAGTATCGCCCTGGTGTAAGACCACCGAACACAATTGAAACGTTACTTGATTTGGCTTTAGCCGTGTTCGGTGACCAGATCTGAATGGTCAGGTACTTCCCTACCTTCCTTTTCCCCATCTCCTTCCCCTCCCCACCTCACTGGCTTCAGACGGGATCAGTTGGTACTCTTGTGCAGTATTCACATAAATGTTTTTTTTAAATCTACAAAACGGTCAAGGTATAATTTGGGAGGCGGCTATGGGAGGCGGGTAGGAAATGAAGGAGAGGAAGTTCTGGGAAAGAAAAAGGTATGTGGGGTGGGTAGGAATCTGGGGGCAGTATTTCCAGGAGTGAGGACGTTTGAATCCATCCCTCCCGCTGCGGTCCAAGGCCATGTTCCAAGAGATTCCGGCTGGGGAGGATAAAAGGCCTCCCTCAACCATTCTCTCCTGATCTGGCCTGCCATGCAGCTGGTGGGCAGACGCATCCGTCGCCAAGACCCGGACTAACTACACCCAGACAAACCATGAACCCGGGCACCTCTGCTTATCCAATAAATGGTTCCCGGGGCAGCAGAACTAGCAGACCCGGCCACACGTTGTTGTGACTAACGAAACACAACGCCATTACCCAACCTTTACAAAATCCACACCACCCGCTTGCCAGCTGCCCGCTGCCTGCTGCCTGAATTGAATATTTCAATTTATCGGCTTTTCTCTACTATAATAAATATGTATTATACATACAAACCTTACTCTTAAAACGTTATCTATTGGTGAAAATCGCATGAAAATCCGTTGCGTAGTTTAAAAGATCTAAGCGCACCAACATTTTGAGCGACTTCATTTTATACATGTAATGATTAATAATAGAAGCGTTATAGATAGTATTAAAAAGCAATGTTATAATATATATAGTATTGAAATCTATATTTTCATATTTAGTAGTAGTCTATATCATGATTGATCATAATCTCAGATGGATACATCAAATAATGGAAACAATAAATTCAGCAATAGATAGTAATAAAATCGGACATCAAAACTATTATAAAAGTACTAGCTTTTACCCACGGCTTCGCTCGCATGGAATTAGTGGGAAATTACTGGCATAATTATTGGCATAATTGTTATTATTCTTGCTTTTTTGTCTAATAAAAAATAATTATTGTTTAACCCTTCAAGATTTGAGTTATATTATTGATACTGCTCATAAAAGTCCTGTCAAATGCCAGCGATTTCTTGAGAATTTCCGCGTTTCAATGAAATCAAAATAATTTAAATATTTCTAAATGTATCCAAAAACTAAAAACTGTTTTTGAAAGGTGATTAAATAAGCTTTCAAATTATATCATTAGAAGTAAGCATTTTATTTTTGAAATATTTATATTTTGAATGCAAATATTAAAAAGTTTTAAAAGTGACTATGCTTTTCGTCCGGACAATTAACACTTTTAGAGATAGGTAGATATTAACTATGACGCCAACAAAGCACTATTTTTAGGGTGAATTGCCTAATTAAAAAAAAAACATTGTTTCCAAGGTAACAATTTGTTTGACGTTTGCAATAATTTGATTTTGTTAGGGACAGCAAACGTATGAAAAATAATTGCATAACGCTACAGCTTATTCATAACGCCAGAGCTTACCAATATATATAGCCTATGTTACTCGCAAATAATGTAGCTTTCGATTAGTGAAAGAATTTTTAAATTCTATTCGGTGTTTATTGCGTGAAAGAATAACACTCATCCATACAAACTTTCGCCTTTATAATATCTATAAGATTACACAAAACGAATGTCTGACATGGATCAAGTTGGTATTCAACACATTTGACGTACTATAAATATATAAAATTAAATACATTTTTTACCAAAATAAAATTTTTCAACCAACACAAACTAACACAAAGAATCCAATAAAACCCGGCGCCCTTGAGGTGATTTTTCACGAAAACGGCGCTATATAAATTAGCCAAATATTATTATTATTAAAGACAAGCCTACGCACAAAATATAATAACTTCATATATATCTGATATACATATAATAGCTGTATACATCTGATCACATTGAACATTTTGGTTTTTGAGCATTTATAACATGTTCAGGTTCTCTAATCTTCATACCGCGTTGAATTCGGCTATCCGCTAACTCTGGCAATAGTGATTCGTTGAAAAACTTTGTCAGACGTGGTAACACTTTCAGCTCAAAATCATTGTCAGGATATATTCTTATTACTTCTATTCCACTTTCAGAATAAATTATAATGTCACAGAAGTCCTTTCTTGTAATGAACAATTGGCCTTGAACTTGAAATGAATAATTATGTGACTACTTCAATTCAAGTATTCCGTTTTGCACGGCGACGAAGATGTTGTCTTCCAGAGCAGCATCAAAAATGGGTTTATTTCCAATTGAGGGTAGGCATTTTACTTCCACCAAACCATTTTCTCCAACCAATTCATCTGGACTTGCCCCCAAGTATGGCCATTCCTTTCTTACAAATAGACCTCCGTAGTCCAGTGGCTAAGACTCTTGACTCACAATCCGGAGGTCGCGGGTTCGAACCCGGCGTGCGCAAATAATTTTTATTTGATTAATTTGTGGTATTTCACAATTAATTCATTTAAAATAATATATAGTATATTTGTGGCACGTTCCAGAGTGGAAGATACTATCAGTATCGCCCTGGTGTAAGACCACCATTCAGAATTGAAACGTTGCTTGAAAATGGCTTTAGCCGTGTTTGGTGACCAGATCTGAATAGCCAGGTACTTCCCAACCTTCCTCTCCCCCACCTCCTTCCCCTCCCCACTACCTTCAGCCTCACAACATACCCCAATTGGGGATGCCATAGTCTCACTGGCTCCAGACGGGAGCAGTTGAGATTCTTGTGCGGTATTCACTATAAAAAAAATATAAAAAAAGACCACATGGCAATACTTTTACCTTATGTCTTTCCTCGTATAAATTTATCGCAGTCTTTTCGTTGATTCTGCCATAAATTACAGCTTTAGTCATAAGCTCTCTCCGCAGAAGCAAATTCTCTGTTTGTGTACGGTGTTTTACCATTTGAGAATCATTGTGCATGGTGTTTGACCATTCATAAATGATAATAAATCAGTAGGTATAGGATCTCTGTCTTGACACATAACTCCTTGCTAATAATTAATTCCGATGAATTCGACGGAAATATAAAATGTTATCATTATCCGTTATTAGTTTTTTACGAGTTTTTTTTGTCTTGAAAGCGGTTGATTTTGTCCACCTACTACGTGGCGGGCCGGATCGGGACAGAAAGGTTGAGGGAGACCTTTTGACCCATCGCCCTGCAGCGCAGTGGAAGCGATGGATTCACACGTTCATCACACCTGACCCCCAGATTCCTTCCCGCCTCACATATCTACCTTTGCCCTTCCCATAACTTCCCCTTTCCCTAAAAAGACCTACTGCACGGCATCCTCAAGGATTACATAGGCCCTAAGGGTTTTTTTTTCTCAGGGCCTCCTGTGCGGAGATAATTTAAAGAAAGGTCCCACGTCCTTCAGCCTCACAACATACCACATCTGGAATATCGATAGGTACCTACGCTTTCATATGTTCTAGAATTATTATTAGGCACTTTAACACCCGTATTCAGAGTCGATACTTAAAAGTTGTCTTAGTCAAGTGTCGGACTTACCTAAGCAAAGGTAGACTTCAGGTAGTTTTTTCTCAAAACTTTACTGTATTGACACGTGCATAGTACCCTTGGCCGGCTAGTCGCCCGAATTATTTGATGCTACCAGATGCGACATGTTGAATAATAAAATAAATAATATTTATTTTTCTAGTAGCATCTTTCGGATTTTAACGAAACTTTTTGAAAACAAAATAATCTCAAAATGAATGATAAAGACCGTTCTGACCGCTGGAGTGCTCTGTTGCAGTTTAGTACGGATATTATACCTATTCCTTCTTCGCGTTAAGAATTAGAGGGAAATAAGAGAGAAAAATAACTTTACCAAAGTTCAATATTCATCAGGGACTATTACGCACCCAAAATTCCTAAAAAAATGTACACATCATACACATCACAAACAATTTGACTGATCTAGGTAGGTACATATTATATAATAATATCTCGACTGTATGTGATTAACTATTATTGTAAATTTGCAATAATCCATAGTTAATCAAAAAAGTGTGAATTCCTAATTGAACAGTCAAAGTCTACATACCTACTTTGTATATTTTCTAGCAAAATAAAATGAAATAAATATAGCCAGCTTTGGTTGATGTAAAAAAGGCAATTAAAAAAATGATACGGTAAAAAAATGGCACTAAACTAGTCCTAGCGAGAGCTTGTACTAACGTCATCGACGATCGTCCTCTTCCTTCTCAGGCGTCTTGTTTATACGACAGAATATACTAGAACGATGACGTCACGTACGATGGCTCGCTGGGACTAGTATATCAGGAGCGTGCACTCCATATAGGCACATAAGCACTGCCTACCCTGCCGTTTTTGTAAAACATAAGCATGTAAATAATATTATAATTATTTATTAAATTATTGCTAAAAATAAATACACACTTTCAAAAATAAGCGCGAAAAAGCTAAGCAACCGAAACTACACGGCATAAACTGTAACTAGAAACTACACGCGCGCCCTCCGACTGCTTCACTAAAATGCGGTCTAAGCAGACATTATTTCTGACTAGAGCTAACTTCAAACAAGACATAATTCAATGTTTACGAAATGCACAAAGCATAGAGTAGAACTGTCGTTTTGAATTTGCTTCTATGTGGTTTTTTTGTTAGTATTAAGCAGTGCTTTCTAGAACAAAATTAGCAAATAACAATCCGTGACGACAAAAACATCTGTTGTTACGTACTTCTATCAAATAGTTGTCTTTCATAAATGCTAATTGTCGGTTCAAAAACGTTTGTCGCACTTTAATTCTGAAATTATCTGATAGAATATTGAAATTTTAACCTGTGAAACTTGTGGTATTTTCCTACTGCCTACCCTGATCAAAAACTCTGTGCACGCCCCTGAGTCTGAGTATATGCTAGAAATAAATTAATATAACGTGATTTTTATTTGAACGCATTCTAAATACATATTATACTGTTATTTTTCATTCGTACTCAGGATAATTATACATTTTTGCGAAAGATTGACTTCTCAATTACCATATTTTCTCTTTTTTTTTACATTTTCCCAACTTGGCTTGGCAAAGGTAACTGAAGTACCTATTGAAAAATCGATAAATACCGGAGGAAACTTTCTAAGAAAATTAATAAAATCATTCATTTAAAAATTTCATCAAAGAAAAATCTGTTTTGCTGATTAAAGGCAAGAAGCCCCTGCGAAGCAATAATATCAGGTAAATTACGTTACAAAAAAAATTCTCATTGTTATAGCGGGAGGTTTTATGAGGTTTCTAGGCCCATTGATTTCGTTGTACGTTGTGTAAGTACTTCTCCAGTATTCCTTCGCTAAGGAAGACTTGAAGATGCGGGGAAAGAACCTAAAATAGACTTGACAAGTTTCTAATGAACCATAGAGATTATTGAATTATTTCTATAGCCCGGTTTTTATGGTAAAATGGCCTCCAGGACGCTTTGAGACTTAATTTATTTAACTTTAACCTATAAATAATAACTCACAGGTAATATTTATTACTAGTTACTTACATTCACATTTCTTCAAAATCAAACAAAAAAACTCTTCCACATAACGTCACTGGTCACTTACCGTTTAAGGCGATCCACTAGTACAGGAAAAAATCGAAATCGGAATTCACGCCCTTTTATGGGAGGAGTTTAAAAATACTTGAGAAAAAGCTTTTGGAAAGGTTGGAAAAGATATTTGAGATTTTTTTTTACATGTTGATTTCGTAAAGGCCTGTAAAAAACATTAATTCCTTTTTTATGCATTGTTTATAGCAATAATACTGAATTTTTAAATTGATTTCACGAAAATAAGCGGCGCGGAGCATAACACGCCCGCTCTCCGCTCCGTTCGGAGGAGTAATGACGGAAGACAGGGGGGCGGCTGCCAGTCGTTCTTCGGTGGACGGTATAAGGTTCACTTTGATATAGCAAATTCGTCGACTGCCGTATTGTCGTCGTGATGTCAAAAATACCAACGCGAAAATGCATATTATATTTTATTTTGTGAGGTTCGGGCGTAAATATCATTTTTTTTCGCGATAATTATATAAGAAACTGAATTTGCCACATTATGCAATAAAACCATATCCAAAAAAGTGTTTATAAGTAGGAGAGTTTTCAGTTAAAAATGTTTTTTATAGACCTAATACTTTATTTTTTTCTAAGCTTATTAAAAGACTTGTTAAAAAAAATGACCGATATTTTTAAGGACCAAAGTATGTTCTACACGCAGTATTTAATTGAAGCATCTATAATACTTCTAAGCGGTCAAATTTTCAAAACTAAATCATACGATTTTGTATGATTTTGCATTATTTAGTATGGCTTCATCTTAACTGCCTCTCACCCTAACCCTAAAGTAGTTACAGTTTATGCCACGTTTGTAGCATGCCGTTTGATGTGGCGCTCGCGTAGTTTCGGTTGATCATCTTTGTCGCGCTTATTTTTGAAAGTGTGTATTAATTTTAGCAATAATTTAATAAATTATAATATAATTTACACGCTCATGTTTTACAAATACGTTAGGGTAGGCAGTGCTTATGTGCCTATATGGAGTGCACGCCCCTGTGTATTAGGTATATTTAAATATTATAATCGAGAAAAGTAACTAAATCGGCTAGTTTGTCCTTGAAGCTGTCACGCTTTTCAAGGCTTCTTCTCATTCAACTCGTGATTCACGTAGGAACTTTCTGAAATACTTCGAGACGACGAGACGATCGAGCTCCGAGACAATAAGAGGTCCGGCGCAAGCAGTTATTTGGGAGTCACGGCCGCGGCCCAGGCATATAAATTTCAATATATGTATAATATTTATGTATATTCAATAATTTAAACAAATTGAAAAAAGTTAATTTTGGGCTGTCTGAAATATCTGGGTAAAAGGTATGCTTTACGCATTATCAAACACGCAAACTGTTAACAGCGTTTAAAAAAATTTGAAACTTCTTATTTATTTTACCACCAAAAACATAACCAGATGCCATATTTTTAAATGTCCAAAAAGAATAGAAAAACGGGTTGAAATTCGGGGAAAGCCGGGTGATAATCAATACGCAGTTATTCATAAAATAATATGATCAAAATTAAGTTGAGAGTTGAGTGTGTTAGTGTTTACTTGGTCCCACAGAATAAATAACACAATAAATGTGATGCGGGCGGGTTTCGTGATAATTAGAGATCAAAATAAGAGGCTCGTATATACACGAGCCCGATTTTCAGCCCGTTTCCAATAAGACACAAAAGTCAACATTTTTCGCTTTACGCGATCACTGTTTTCAACTCTATTTTCATACCTACGATTTCAGTAGGCATCACAACAAACAGTATGGTTCATGTGTTGTTTGCAGTGATGACAATTGAAATCCTAGATATGAAAATAGAGGTGAAAATAGCGATCGCGCAAATCGAAAAATGTTGACTTTTGTCTCCAATTGGAAACGGGCTAGTGACTTTTTAAATGTTTCTAATAAGAAAAAAAATCATAAATGTAACCGGAGACCAAAATTTCATTTACGTTTTTTACTCCAAATAATGTCAAGATTCACTGGTTAAATAACTTAAGTACATCCTTTAACACCCTTTTTGTAGTTTATTTGCGGCAAGTTAACATTAAGAATAGAAACGTTGCTTGAAATGGCTTAACCGTATTTGTTGAGCAGATTTGAATAGTCAGGAACATCATCAACTTCCTTTTCCTCATTTCCATCCTTTCCCCACTACCTTCAACCACATAAAATACCCCATTTGGGGATTCCACAGTCTCACAAACTTCAGACGGTTGGGAGCAGTTGGGACTCGAGCGATATTTACAAAAAAAATTAAATTAAATAAATGGCTGGTATAAATATTTAGTTCTCATAATTGCCTAAAAATCAATATCGTCGAATTGCGACAAATTCCTATTTATTGAATAGGAAAACATAGGCGGCACATTGTCTTCCTATACAAATCGGCAATAGTCGCAGGGGAAGGTAGGTGCGTGATTCCCGTGTTGGTTTAGGGATTACGCAAACCCCTAATATACTAATACGGGGCTCAGTGTGTTTTTTCAGGGAGCGGGAGCTAAACTACCCCTGCAGTGGGGAGGGGTAGAGCCGATAGCCACCCCCCGCTGTGATAACGTTTGAGGACAACATGCATCCCACTACTCCTACTGTATACATTTGTAGGGTAGGTACTTCGTTTAAAGTGTTGATTTTATTTTGAAAATTATTATGAAGTTATTTGATGTTTCACAAGTAGGACAATTACATTTTAGGTTAAAAAATATTATTATTTTAGGAGCTTATCGTGTTAAATGGTTGTATTTTAAATCCGTTCGTTTAACTACGAATGAATAATAATAATAATACATATTATCAATTTTCAAATAAAAGTTCGTATTATTTTATGCTAGTGAAGGAAATTTGACTCCAATGACCTGCGTGGTCGAGGGGCAAGGCTCTCGATCCGGAGGTCGCGGGTTCAAATCCCGGCGTGCGCAAAAAATAAATTTATTTAATTGTTTTGTGTTTTCACAATTTAAACATTTAAAATAATATAAGGGTAACCACCATTCAGAATTGAAATGTTGCTTGAAATTACTTGAGCCGTATTTGGTCTCTAGATCTGAATATCCAGGTACTTCTCCATCTTTCACTTATCCATCTCCTCCCCCTCTCTACTTATCTTCAGCCTCACAACATTCCCCAATTAGGGACGCCATAGTCTAACTGGTTCCAGACGGGAGCCGTTGTGACTCTTGTGAGGCATAGACATAAAAAAATGAAAACATAAAATGTATTTTATTTTCATGAAAACTTATCGATCTGACTTCCTAGCTTAATTCAAATTTTCTCAATATACAAGAGTAATATGGAGTTCACAAAATTTTTAAACAGCGTAACATCTTAAACCACCCTGAATATGTACACGTATGGTAGGTATTCTTGAGGTATTCTCTTAGAGTAACAAGGTATTCTTCAGTTTTTCACATCTCAAACGTATCATAATCTAGATGTATTCCGTTTCGCCCACAACCTATCTTATTGACCGACATAAATAAATGTATAAAAAACCTCATTACGCCGTTTTAGCACAATAGCGGTGTATGTAATAGTTGGTTTCATGAAAATACAGTATCACATAACGCAGGGGAGGTTGCGGAGATACGGGATTACCCTACTTCCAACTTTCAACACTAATGCCACAACCTTGGGCAAGAGCGCTGAACGTGTCGTTGGAAGCTTTTGGACGATCACTGATCACAAGAATTATTGTTATGGGCTGAACAAGTAGCACAGTGGCAAAACTGTAATATTTGTTTTTTTTATATCTATGTAATACTATTTTTTTCGTTTACGTCTTTTTGCATTATTTTGTTTTTATTTTGATTGCTGGAGAAGTAAAAGTGATATTTTTTGGATTCTAGCTTATGTTGAAGATTTGGTGAAATGCACGGGTTAATCAGAAACCAAAAGTTTTATACGTAAATAGATGAATGCGTACACAGGTGTGATGATCTCGCCTTTGGGCCTACGAAATAATTCTTTTAAAATTGAGAGATCAATTTAGAATTATATTTAATTTTTAACATGGAATGGTTTCAGCATACGATTCTCTGTTTCCAATTCATGGGGGTGATTTATGGGACCTTACCAATAAATAACCACATGTGTTTGAGTGCATGCGAGCCCCGGCAAAGGCCATTTTTCACAAAACTAAGAAGGGACCCAGAATAACATTTAGAGGGATTTTTTTCAGGTTCATTATCAAGTCAGGGGCGGCCGATGGATATTTGCCCGAGTGGTGACTGACTTTAACGCGAGCAAATTGATTTGCGAAACGGTTGTCTTGTGAATTTTCTATGGCAGTGGGAATTTGAAAACTAGGCAATAAAGATCAATCTTGGTGCATTTAAATATACTAGCGCGACGCGCCGATTAGGGGTTAAAATATTTAACATATTTGTCAAAATAAGATTGCAGAATTCGTTAAATAGTGACGCACGCAGAAAGAACGAAAACGTGTACAGACAATGCTTATATAATGTTATTATATAACCAATAAAGTCGACGCAAGCAATTAGGACGAGTAGTGAATTGAAGTGCGCCACTGAGCTCTTCTTTTAAGCGTTATTGGGATACTTTATGACTCCGGCGCAGACAAAATTAGTTTACACCGAAAAAAAAGCGAACATGGTTTCTACACAAAATTCTCTGAAATAATAGTTAAAGTGTGACATTTTTGACTATTAAAGTTGAAATATGCATATTGGGAGATGTGCTTATCACTTGAGGTTTTAAAGAGGGACTAATATATTATTGAAACCACACAAGGAGATGTTTGGGGAGTCAGGGGGCAGGGAGTGGGAACAAGATAGTCGGGGTAGAGACGGGTTGGAGGACGGTCAGAGAGAGATTCTGGGGACGCAAGATCTAGATAAAAATCATCGAGTTGTGATAAACGGTAGAATAATAATTTGGTGCGCGTAAACCGGGAATAATTCATAAAATTAAAGGAAAATAGTTCACGCGATTGAGGGGAGTCAAGATTTGGTCGTTGGGAAGCAAGGTTTAAATTAAGGGATCGAGGTTCGATAGTCGCGAGGAGACCAGTTTGGTGCGCCTAAATCGGGGATATTTCATTTTAATTAAACAAAGGAAATTCCGTTTTATTAAACAAAAAAGAGTCCACGCGAATAAGGAAGTCAGAGATTGAGGCTAGCAAGTTCATATCTGTGAAGTGAGATAATATAATTTGTAAATTGAGGCGGTCGGGACGTACTTACGGGGCACTTAGCAGAGTCAGGATAAAACAAATCAACGTGAGAATTGTGTTCGACGGCTGCATCTTGGAATAAATAACTGCATGACGGGTTGTGGTTTAGAAGTGCTTGTTTGAATTAAATATTATTGTAGTGAATTGATTTGTGAAATTATTTTGTGCAACAAGGCGAATTTGGTAAGTTTGTATAAAATTATTAACATATTTAGTACGGGCCTTGCAGGAAAGAGTCAATTAGGGTTTATATACAAGCCTTAGGAATCTAGGACCTTTTTTTTAAGTCGAGCGGAGCTTTGCACGTTTCCGGGTTGACCGGCTAGCAAGTACCTTTGTTGGGTGAAGTTATTCTTGAGACGAGACCGTTGTAAAAATAATAATTTGG
Source organism: Limnephilus lunatus (assembly GCA_917563855.2). Taxonomy (NCBI): domain Eukaryota; kingdom Metazoa; phylum Arthropoda; class Insecta; order Trichoptera; family Limnephilidae; genus Limnephilus; species Limnephilus lunatus. The sequence goes on from CAKJTF020000010.1 coordinate 1,907,875, forward strand.
GGTTCAATGGACTAAAATAGCATTTGAAGCACAAAAGACACTTTCGGGCAATAAATCTTAGACGAGAGACTTCATTTAAAAGACGGGATTTTGAAACCACAAAACAATAATAAAATCCTTTAAAAGTGCTTTGTTGGTGATCTAGAAAACTAGGCTACTGGGTATGCTCCAATACATAACGGGTAACAAAATACAGAGGTATAGAATATAGGTATAAATTAATGTGTAATGCGCCTTTGAGGTGATAATTATTATTTACGAGTTTCGTAATAATATTTTTAAACGTAGCTAGGGGACTATATTCAGGAAGGTTTTTTTTGAAAAGGCATTGGGTAATATAACGGTTTATGAAGGGTGCGTAGCATGGGCATTTTTGATTACTAACAAAATCTGACATAATTGAATTCCCATTCAAAAATTTCCTACACCTTATTCCAAATTTTAGGTATCACAACAAGTCTACTACATAGGACTTTGCATAAACTTGGTTCGATATCTTATCATATAACCACCTTTGGTTCACGTTCAGGTATATCTCTTTCGAAATATTCGATTTAGCAAAAAAAACGTTCATATTGTCGGTTGAATGAAGCCGTCGGTAGGTATTCACATTTTAGCGTAATGCGCTATATCCACCTACTTAATTAACAAACTCTTTTTCTTCAAACTTAATTGAGCGGGTTACGACTCGAGAATGGACGGCGGTTGTCGAATGGATCTACAGGTCCAGCTTTCCTATTTCACCATGAGGAAGTATCTCACGCGACTTTATCGGGGGCGATGTGATCGAAATGCAGGTGGGCTTACACTATTTTTCTAATGTGGAGGCGAAGTAAGCGATGGTCGTGTCTGGTCCGAGCAAATTGGAATCCCTTGTGATCACATCTCGGTAACGTGGATCTCGTACCCGCTCTAGACTGGATTGGAAGCGTGGCCGGAGCCATTCCATGATGTCGACGTATGTACGTCACTAAGGCATTGGGGGACTTCAGGAGAACAAAGGACGTGCACCCATTTCGCCCTCCCTCTACCGCCGCTCCGAGGTACCAGCGGATAAAAGTTGTCGTCGCGGGAGGCCAGTTTGATGCAGGACGAAGATTACGATCTGGCCGGACTACCTTCGTCATGGGGGAAACGAAGTGACGAAATTTGCGTGGGCTTCACTACCTTTTAGGTTACGCTCGTGTGGGGTCTGCCTTGTCGGCGGAACGAAGGGAACATGACATATGGAATCGTTTGGCAACCGATCGGCGGTTCTGTGTTGGAATCCGGATAAGTTTTCTTAACTACCTTTTGGTTTACGATTTAGGTATATCCCATTCGATATTCGATTTAGAAAAAACTTTCACATTGTCGGTTGAATGAAGCCGTCAGTAGGTATTCATATTTTAAGCGTAATGCGTTATATCCACCTACACAAGTAGCAAAAGTTTTCTTAACTCCCTCACACTAGGAATAGGGATCATCCAGCATCAGGGTGGGAATGTACTCTGGACGAAAGCGCAGCCGGGGAAATGGAAGGAAGGGAAGCCAGATTCACGACCTGGTGCCTTTCATTCTTGGACCCAGCACCCTGGACGCCGAGTTTGACATCCCTTCTTTGAGCTGATATTTGAGTTTGAGCCTGGGGTACGCCTATCGTAGAGCATATGCCCGTGACAAATATAGGGGAAGGACCCAAGTTACGCTTGTGTATGTTATGCGAGAGGACGTATTTTTCATTCAAATCAAATACCGATGACCATCGCGATTGCAGGCTGGCGCATGTTTTGTAGCGTGCCTAGGAAAAACGTAATCATTATTTCTACTGGTTCGAGGCGGCGTGCTGGACGGAGAACGGGACTATTGAGGACATGAGTGACTGCCAAGGCGAGGATCGGTGACATCAAAATCTTCCTTAATTAAATTCATACATCGCCAGATCAGAGGAGAGAGCGGCCCCACCGATCTCCTGACATTGCCGATTGTCTAATCAACTTCGGTTTAATGTTTATGCCGATGCTTTAGGAGTTAATGGAACTCAAGTCATCGGCATGCTGAAGAACTTCAACATCATCATCAATCCAGAGTAGGATGTCACGTTCCAAAACCTCGTGCCACCCACACATTTCCTGAACAGTTCCTGACATCGGCTATCACACCATTAATCGGAGCAGACCCTCATATCACACGGTATGAGATGACCTCTCATCATCATCATCAACATATTTATAATTTGGCGGCGTATTGGTCGATATTATTCCCAATACCACTCTATGATCCAGAAACACACATCAAACCCTTTCCCGACAGAAGGCAAAACATGTCGATTTTCATTCGTCGCTTGCGACCTTAACATTCTCCGGAGGCGTTGGAATTGGAAGCTGATTCGGCGGTCTATGACCATCACCTTATCAGTTGGGCTATGGAGGAGTCCAATTATTTAAACAGCACATGTTCTGTCTCATGTTAATCCAAAATACCTACCCGTAGAATCAAATTAACAAAATAAAACAAGCTAGCTAACTAACAAACTGCATCTAGAACTGTGAGTTTAGAATTATTGCACTCCGTACTGCTTGAGTGTAAATCTTTTGTTAGAACGTACATAAATGTCAAATTATTTTCATGATAGCATTTTATAGAGCTGCAGAGAGTACGTGACATCGCATCGAAAGGTAGGATCTTCTCAATTCGCCGTTTGAATGTAAATTTATATATTAGATGCTAGGAGGGAAAATGCAGATTACTTCAATAAAAATAGTCGTCGATGAGCGTAGGTGTATAACAGGTGCTAGGGGAGGAAGCTGAACGAATATAGATAGATAGTTAGTTAATTTTCAGGCTAGTCAGACTCAGTCATTGTTATTCGAAGCCTTGCAAATTGTAACACGCCATATCTAAAAGAACAAGGGTTTACCACAAATAAATTATTAATTAAATTGGATTAACTATACCAAACCACTCAAACAAAAAAGTACACAACGTTGTGGGGTTAATTACAATTGATTAATTAAGAGCATCTCGTCACGTTTGCATAAAAGTATTACGTGATGGGGTTGAAAAGGCGCTGCATAAGAAATGCAGGGGAGAAACGCGAGAACGGGCGAGCTACGAGCTTTTAAAGGCCGGACGGGGTTGCGCCTGTAGCTGTAGCAATGTAGCAGCATTCGACAAGGAAAAGTTAGACGTTACTTCGTAGGGGGGGGGGGGTTATCACACAGGTTATCGAAGGTCCTGTCACCGTAGAATTATAAACGTTTTCGCATCGTTCAATGATATGATCATTAATTAGTGAAATATAATTAAGTGATTGTACATACAGAAATCGTGATACATATACTGTATGGAAGAATTGACTGTTTTGTGCATGTGAAGGTTGTGATTTCGAATAAACAGGGACTTTGAAAGTATCGATTGAAATACTAATTACAGGACTAATAACCGATGTCCTTTTGGAAAAATGTTTTTCAGTGGTTGCAAAAACTACATGAAATCAAATAATGTTTACAAATTTATTTTCCAACTCTTTGCAGGCACATTAATTTGAAATAAATTACAAAATAATGTGTTTTTTTTTTTTTTTTATATTAACTCCACACCGGAGGCCCTGCGGAAAATAAAATCCCTCGGGGCCTGTATCACCTTCGGGGATGCTGTGTGGAGGGTCTTTTTATGAAAGGCAAGGAGAGGAAGTTCTGGGAAAGAAAAAGGGATGAGGGTTGGGTAGGAATCTGGGGTCAATGTGTCCAGGAGTGACGGACGTATGAATTCATGGCTCCCACTGCTCTCCGACTGGAGAGGTCAAAAGGTCTCTTTCAATCGGTTTCTCCCGATCTAGCCCGTCCCGTAGTAGATGGGTAAATGCATCCGCCGACAAGACCTAAACAAACCTCTAGATTCTAGATAAATAAAATAACATGGTCGAAACCATAAATATTTTCTTGGCTAGGAACACGTCTTATCATTGAAGGGAAAAAATCCACTGAACGCTATTCCAAACTGAATTAAATACATTGCCGAGTAAGGGGATCTGTAATAACACAACCAACAATCTTATTCATCATTAATCAGGCTGATTTTAGACTCAAATTTAAAAAAATTGATAATGCACAAGTCAACGGAGTAAAAGGAGTGAAGCTCCACAAAACATAAGCACGCAGTTAAATAGCGCAAATAATAAATGATGAATACAAAGCGACAGTGGGACACTAATGGGGACATCTGCTTACAGAATGTGTTCCCATTATCCTATTGTCACGTCACCGCTCTCCCCTATTGCGCCATCGCTGACAGAGACGGCGCGATGCAAAAAAAACACCAAACGAAAAGAGACGGCGATAATTTTTGAAATATAGACGTCAAAGTTGAGCAAATAATATTGTTTTTTTTGTTCGTTTTCATTCACAGATTGCACATTTTGGGTGTGAATTTGATTAATTCATCACATTTTCCACCCCATTAGAGGGATGGCGGCCGGAATGGGTTTAGTGTGAGGTTGTGGAATATGTGTTTATTGTATTAGATATTATTACGTGTCTGACACACTGACCCGGGGATGATTCTCGTGCCTGAAAGCCACGCGTGACGCAGATAACAAATGACTTTGTTGCAAATCGTTTTATGATAGGCGAAAGTTCTATTTTGTTGTTTGTTATTGGAATAGAAGAATAGATATAATGTATGTAAGAGGGAGGAGTTGGTCTGGCTTTATATTTCTAACGTTGCTAATGAAAAAAATATTTTCAAAAAAACACAGATACCTACCGTAGGTGAGTATTTACCCTAATACAAAAAAAACTTCGTCTACGATTGATAGATCCCACCATAGATTGCAAAAAATGTAACACAAAACTTATATAAACTGACATTTTATCTGTGTAATTTTATTTTAATGGAAGCATGGAATTTAATTGGAATTCAATGGGCACTGCTGCACATTGAAACATTTAATTTAAATTTAATCATCACAACATCCGTAATAAAAGAAATGGTTGGCATCTTTACTTTTGTATTTTGGCATCTTTTTTTATTTATTACTTAGATTTAGAGTTACATTTTTTTGTACAGACTTCACTAGTTATTAGTTATTATACATATTCTGAGGTCTAAATATTACCTAAAATAATTATTCTGGGAAGGAAAAGGGTGTTAGGGGTGGGTAGGATTTGGGCGTCAATGTGTTCATGAGTGACAAACGTATGAATCCATCCCTCCCAGTAGGAGGATCCCACTGCGGTGCAGGGCGATAGATTGAGAGAGTCCTGCTGGAGAGGTCAAAAGGCTTTTCTTAAGTAGTGTCTCCCGACCCGCCACGCAGTAAGTGGACAAAAACGTCAGTCGCCACGTCCTAGACAAACCCCACCCCCATATGTACTCGGGTACCCTTACTAAGTCACAAAACGGAGCGAAACGCTTGGGGCGCCCTCTGGCAGGAGTGTTTGTTATCCAAAGAATGGTTCCCGGATGTCGGTACCTAAACCCGCGTCCCAAATTGTTGTGCTTATTGATCGTGTATTATTTATTTTTCAGTTTGTTTTTTTATGAAATCTCTTCTGGCTTGGTCCAGTTTTTTTTTTTTAAATTTGTTTTTGAAAGTTAGATTATTTATTTTGTGTTTTAATTACGACTGGAGCTAACAAAAAAGGTACGATTAAATAGTAGTACTTTATTACAACCAATGTAAATAGAATCATTCATAAATAAAACAGTGAGAAAAACAAAAAAAATACATCTAGCCAGAATCTACGTCCCCAATCGACCTATTCTTCAGTTATAAGGTATGAATTCAAATACCTACTATTGTATTATTTTATCAGGATACAACAAGAAAACAAGAAGTTGATTAAATCCCAGTCCAGTCCACAAGGAATAGTTGCAGTGCAAACCGCGTTGTTGTCTCAAGGCTTTCCATATAATTCTCATGTGTGTTATGTTGATTGACTGACCTGAACTCGAGAGCCAACTACTCACTACTCAGGTACCACCGTAACACCGGTAGCATTTTACCCAGCATTGCCCGGCCAGCCCGGCGCAATATAGCCGCAGCTCGCCGCGGCCGGCGCGTGATATCGTATTAAATACACAATGGAGTTTATACCCAGCTTGTCTGGATGTGGATCTCGAAGGGGTAGCACACGGATTATTGCTATATTACCAGGATAGCATGCGATATATCGATTTTACGATTAATATTTTATCTAGAAGATGTTGTTTAAGATAGCTCAAAAAGCAAAGATACAAATTGTTACAAAGGACTAGGAAACAAAGGGTGTAAATAGATTTTACGATAATTCTCCGGGCTAGGAAAGATTTTTTTTTAAATTAGCTCCACTCGGGAGGCACTAGGAAAATTATTCCCCTTAGAGCCAACGTCATTTTTGGGGATGCTGTGTGCTTAGTGATACGGAGGTTCTTCGAGTAAAGGAAGGAGATGGTTCTAGGAAGGAACATGAGGGGTGGGTAAGAATCTAAGGATCAGTATCATATATTCCGAGAGAGTCCTGCAGAAGAGGTCAAAAGGTCTCCCTCAACCAGACTCTCCCAATCCGGCTTGTCATGCAGCAGCTGGTGGGCAGTTGCATCCACTGCCGAAACCCGAACAAACTTACCCTGCTAAGTCATCAAACTTAGCGAACCACTTGGGGTGACCCCTGACAGAGGTGTTGGTTATTTAATGGTGGCGGTACAAATACCCCCCTCCCAAATTTAAATCGACGCAACAAATACCGAATATCCAACCTAAATTTGAATCGCTCAGGATAGCCCGAGAGTTGAAAATTTAAGTTTTTACTATTTGGAAACACTTTACGAAGGCAATGTATAAAACCGGATTTCGTCAGACTTATTGGAAGCATATTTGCAAGATTTCTATCTAATGATGGATGGACTGATATATTTTTTTTAAATCGGCGATCAACTTTCATATCGATCATCGATTTTATTGTACCTACTTATACAGTAGTTATAAACCACGCATATGGAAAAAAACGGGGGCAAATACACATAAACAGACTTCTAGAAATTATGTCTAATAAATAGTTATTATTCATACGTTCATATTCTATTCAAAGGTTCAAGTACCTCCATCAGCAATCTGATAAAAAGATCACCCCTCACAAAGCGCAACAACCTCAAGAATCCTTCAATACCTGCCCCCAGTGCGGGGGCGAGTGGAAAAGGTACCACTCAGCCATAGTCATATAACCAGAAAGTAGCGCAACCTACCAACCTGTCGTGTCATGGAAAAGTGGAAAGAACGCCGACAAAAGACATGCGAACTGTCCATTTCAATCTGGGGGACCGCGGGAAAAAACCCCGCCGAGATTAGATAAACGCCAGCCATTGTGCCACCACCCCACCCTCCCGGCCAGGGCCACCCTGTCCTACCACCCTCCCTATCTACTACTTTACCACGTCTTGACCCGCCCCGTCGCACTACAGGGCCGAACTAGCATGATCCAGAGACAACCTGATGGCATGGTAGACGGAGGTTTTCTTTTTATCTACTATACCTACTTTGAATACTTTGAACAAACTAAATAAATATTTTAATTTATACAAATTCTCGGCTACCGAAAGGATCTCTGGATTTTTTCGGTATCCGAGAGGCTGCTTTAAACCCCAAATGAATAACCAATACTATGTTGATCATACTTTAAAATGCGATGTAAATCTTACGCGGAATAGTGAAAAACTTGACATATCTACTGCAAAATTGCTAGTATCTAATACTCTGAAACGTTACGTACGATGTGTACATTAATTTAACACATTCGAAATAACACGCAAAAATTTTATACAATTTAAAGAAATGATTACAAACCGCTTTGTATAACCCTTTTTTATCAAAATTATCATCAAGTTTCGAAATCAATGGTTTCTATATCAGGATGAACTGAAAAGTTTAATTTTTTCGAAACATGTTGATAAAATGAGCGATGTAAACAATTATTTCTTTTTATTTAATTAAAATGACGGCCAAAGAGATTTTGCGATTAATAAAGAAATTAATACAATTTATTTACCAAGCCGGATTCCCGCGGGACGCTGCTATAGAGTGAAAGACAGCGCGGTAAGAGAATGTATTTCAAGATGGTATACAAAAACACAGCAAGTTTCTAAACGTAAGCATGAAGGCAGTAGTTTTAATTTAATGTTACTATGCGTTTTTACTTACAAATACAAAGATACTAAGTTTTTACTTACTAACATCGGTGATATTGTGATAACATCAAAAACAGTGCCATATTTTTTTAATACAGAAAACATAAGAAATTCAATACTTAATAACTAACTATATTCAACTTATACCTAACCACGGCCGGATTATATCAATGCCGAACAGGCTTGTAAGAATCTAGTAAGTATACCTACCTAACAGAGACGGTAGGTAATGTAATGCTATTAAAAATGTTATCCATGCAAAGGACTTCCATTCTGGCGTCGCGCGACGTGGAAATTTATCGGTAGTAAAACTTGTGTATACATAATTAAACTGTTTATGCATATTATTGTGTTTGTTTTATAAACTGACAACACGTGGAACAAATTAGATTTTCTACGTCAGGTACAAAATATTTATTTTTTAAATGGTCGTATGCATAATTGCCCAGTTCTTTGTGCTGCCCTGTCTCGGGGACCTCCGAAGAGTCCATTGTCGATTTTTTAAATTTCCTTCTTTTGTTCAGCATTCCTTTGTTCCGTCGTATTCCGGCGGATAAGCCGCGGGCAGATTAAAGAAACCACGACTGATTAATGTACACGCAGAAGATATCCATACCACTATTTGTCCGAGTCGCGAGTACCCGGGTCATGAGTGGCTTAATTTCGTTTTATGGGGAGATAAATTTGAGTTACGAGCAATTAATTTGAATTATGTGGCTATTGTGTGCACCGAATTAAGAATTAATTTTAATTTTATTAGATTATTGCCAAGTTCATCTGATTTCATTTCAACGCCCGCTTTCGGTGATACATGTTCAAAAGTCATGTAACATTTCGCATTTTTAATTAGGGTTGGATTTAAATATATCTTAAGGAATTAACTTTCTGCTATCAGCGACCTGATTCATGCGATATTTCGTTGCTGCTTGGTTAAGTGCCCACTTGTTCAAAACCCACGAAGATTCCCTGTTCGCAGTAAGCCGATTGCCGAGTCACCAAATTCAACGTAAGTTAATCAATGCCGAAATCACGCATCGAAACCAGATGTGGAATTCTTTACGAAGGGAAAGTATTTTTAATCAATTTTTAGAATTCATAAATATAATAAGTATAAATGCTAGCACTACAAACAACATATTACACAACGCAGTGCACTGCACAGTGAGGTAAGTAACTTTTTCTCGAACCACACGTTGAACTGGATTGAAGTTTAGGGGCATTGGTGTGTAATTAATTTAAACGGCAAGTCAGAAAGCTAACAGGTTCCGTCAAAATAGGCCCGAGGCCTGAGGGGCTAAATAGTACTCTAATCTACGTTCATTACAATCATCAACACTCTCAGGTGATGGGTGAACTCCATGATAACCTAATAAGAGAATACGTGGTCAGTGGTCATACTGGTAGCAGATAGTTCAGATCTTGAAGGATACGAGTACTATAGAAAATAGTATACTAGGTCTATAGAAAATTGGAAGAGATTAGATCACACAACTGTCGGATCTGCCGGATCTACCCTGATGATGGACACTGCAACGTTTTCGAAACGTTGGCTAAAGAAGGAGAAAACCCCAAAAACAAATAACGAAAATGCTTTTAGCCGTGAAAATCTACAAACATATCCGAGATTAGATAAGATTATCCCCATATTATGTATCAATGAAAGGACAAATAATGAGGTGTAAACCGAGAATTTTGTGTTTTAAGGATCAAGAAAAATTCATAATTGGTTGGTATCTAAAGGATACAGTTCAATTTATTTATTGTTATCAAGTTTAATTTGTAGAACTCCATTTTAATTTTTATTTATTTTATATATTCAATAATTTTATTATTAAATTAATAAAAACAGTTTATTTATAAACAAGTTCTGCTGGTAATTATTATTACGCGTGACAGCTGTTTCGCCTTCTGAGGGCATTATCAAACTGTGGTCATGCCACATACAGACAATCTATTTATAGTATTTTTGGATAGGTTTGTACTATGACTCATTTCTAATTTCTGATTAAAAATGACTGAAATTATTAATGGTTATTATTTTCTCAATTACTGTTATTTCCCACTTTGTGAGAAAGTCAAAACTATTAACTTATCAGACACAATTTTTGAAAAAGAAGAAATAAATTTATTAGATAAAGGCTTCAAATATAAAATAAATTCAGAAATCACTAAAAAACAAATTGAAAGTTTGGCTATTGATACAGAAATTTCTCTGTCTAAAGTTAAAAATAACGGCTTACCAAAACAAATTACCGCGGATATTTTGAGAAAAACTTTGAAATCGACCATTAAAAATAAGTACAACAATAAAGAAACAGAAATATTAAATGATATTAAAAATAAAATTAAAGATCACGACCTCACAATTACTAAGGCGGATAAGGGAAATTCGGTAGTTATCTTAAACAAAATTGATTACATAAATAAAGTAGAAGCATTTTTAAAGCCAGAAGAATTTGAAATCTTAAAAAAGGATCCAACGGACAAAATTTCAGTTAACGTACGAAACCTAATTAATAATTGTAAATCAATATTTTCAAATAAATACGCCCGAAGAAGTGCAATGGTAATGAATCCAAGGGCTCCTGCACTTTACGGGCAACCCAAAATTCATAAAGTAAATATTCCCATCCGACCGGTCGTTTCCTTTATAAATGCTCCAACAACATTACTCGCCAAAAAACTTAATTTTCTCTTCAAACATTATACTAAATTCTCTCCAAAACATAGTGTTAAAAATTCTCTGGAAGTTATAAATAAAATTCAAAACTTAGATCTCCCACATAACTGCCAATTTTTATCTTTAGACGTCGTAAGCCTTTTTAGCAATATCCCTATCCAAGAGTGCCTTAAAATCATTAAAGACATATTAGACAAATCTAACATAAACCCAATTATTAAAAATGACTTATTAGACTTATTTAAAATATGCATGGAAACTAATTACTTTATATTTAATGATAAATTCTATCAACAAAACGACGGCTTGCCCATGGGGTCACCGTTGAGTCCACTTCTTGCTGAAATATTCATGGACTATATCGAAAATCAAATTTTAAACTCAATTTTCAGCAAATATATAATTTACTATGTGCGTTATGTTGACGACATTTTGATCTGTTGGAAAGGTACCAACAGACAATTAGACCTTTTTGTTACATTAGCTAACTCCATCAACCGTAAAATCTGCTTTACGGTTGAAAGAGAGTGTAATAATAAAATTAATTTTTTGGACTTAACAATCGGTAGAAAAAATAATAAACATACATTCGAAATTTTCCGTAAGCCTACTTTTACCGATACGACCATTCATTCTAAATCATTACACCCATGGTCACATAAATTATCTGCCTATCACTCAATGATACATAGACTTACTAACATCCCTCTTGACAATAAAGCATACGAAAAAGAAAAAAATATAATTTTATCCATTGCAAAAAATAACGGCTTCAAGGGTAGTGATATTGATAAAATAATTATTCATAAAAAATACAAAATTAACCTTAACTCAATTTACCCAGCGATTAATAATAAAACTAATAATAAATTTGCGTGTTTAGAATTTGCAGGACCTACATCTAATAAAATTGCTAAAATTCTCAAAAATTGTGGATTAGACATTGCCTTCCGCACTAATAATAATTTGGGATCATCTCTCAAAAATTCAAAAAGTAAAACACCCAAACTTAAAAATAGCGGCATTTACAAACTCCAGTGTGATGAATGTAACGCTGTTTATGTTGGACAAACTGGCCGGTCCTTTAATATTAGATTCAAAGAACACATGCGATCATTTAAAAATAATAATAAATTACAATCACAATTTGCCAAACATCTCCTAGATGAGAATCACTCACTTAGCGATTATAATAAGCCAACTCCTTTACACATTCAAAATAAAGGACGTAAACTTAATCTTTTAGAGCAGCTGGAAATTAACAAACATAATAATAATCCTAAAGCTATTTTAATAAATGAACAAAAAAATATAATACACTCTCCGCTTTTAGATGTATTCAAAACCAATTTTTAAATAACTAATTATGCTGGAAAAGAAAACCATGAGTCAGCATTTGCGAATGACTCACAATTAGTTTGCTTAAGGACTTTCCCACAAAGTGGGAAATAACAGTAATTGAGAAAATAATAACCATTAATAATTTCAGTCATTTTTAATCAGAAATTAGAAATGAGTCATAGTACAAACAGGCGCGGCTGGTGCATTAGTGCACTCGTGCAATGAACCGCCAACAAAATTGAACAACAATTTACAGCTCATCGTAATCTTACTTAATGTTTTTTTAATTATAAAATTAAGCAAAAAATTTTAAAAATCTTAAAAATTGCAATTAATAACATACTAAATGTTACTAAAACGTGACTAACGATGAAGTATTGTAGATAAATACAGCAAAAACGTGCACCCGCGCGCCGTTTACACTGGCTAGGAACGAGAAACTGAGGTACATACCAAACCGCGCGCTTTAGCTACATATGCGCCTTGTTTGACTAATAATATTTTATATGCTGCCCATACGAAACATCTCTGGACCGTGGTTTTGACAAAACGAATCAAGAAAAATACCGCTGACCGTACCAGTGTTGCCAACCCGTTTTTTGAAAAAGACGTAGATCGGACTAGAAAATTACGTAGAATCGTATAATTTGGATTATGAAAAGTTAGTAGATCTACGTACTTTTTTTCTGAGTGAAATATAGGTTAGGGTAGGTGAAATGTATCTATTATTTTTAATGCATTTTTTGCAAATATATATTTTTTATGATTTATTATAGGTTATCAACCTTGCCTCTCACATTTTGGTTCTCAATTTTGCCCACCGCCCACTTTGAGATTTTTTTTTTAGAAACCCCTTTTTCTCTTATGGGGGGGGAGTGGGGGGGGGGGGGGGGGTTAATGGATTCAATTTTCTTCCACTTCCTCAACTACCGAAACATGTGAATTTTTGCACACGTAATAAAAATGATAACAATACATAAAATAACCAAAAATTAACCAATATTTAAGTTTATTTTGCTTTATTAGTACGTGATGAGCGTGTTTTTTTGTCTCCTTAGAGTACTTTAGACCATATTTTTTGCATTGCCTCGCCAACACTATGCCACCTCAAAGCCCCCGCTTTGGGTCTTCTACTGCCCCCTGAAAGTCTCAAACGTCTACAAGGGGGCGTTATTGCTCACGTTGAGAACCTAAGGTTTAAATAAAACGAAATATAATTTTTGGTAATTATGCAAATGTGGGGTAATAGGCAATATTTAGGAAAAAAAAACATGAATATGGAGTAAACAGTTAAGGTCAAATACTAGCAATAAATAACTTAGCGATGCCTTTGTCTGAAATTGTGTATTTTACCGGTAAGTACCTAGGAGATTGCAACTCCAATAAAAAAAAAATAATTAATAGTTAGAAATTTTCCTAGATTTGTGCCGATTTCCCTTTTGCCTAAAAAATATTTTTCTCCCCTAGATCTAGGGAAATTTCCCTAGACATCCCAACCCCGGCGCGGACTTTACTATGAAACGGAACGTTTGTTGGAGTCCGCGCCATATACTTTGCCCCGCAAACAGGGGTGCCACCGTAAAGTAACGGAAAATATGCTTTTTCTGCCTAATGAGTTATTTTATTTTGCAAATTTGTACAATTTGACAAAAAATACGTAGATTCTGGACTGAAGTTAGTAGATGTTCAGGAATGACCTAAAATACGTAGATCTACGTAAAAAGACGTAGAGTTGGCAACGCTGGACCGTACGCCGCACGGTCAGCGAAGATATCCGAACGAAGAATCGAAGAATTCCGAACGAAGGGCTCGAGCGATGTAGGGTTTGGACAGTATGAAGTAAAATCATAACATTTATCTTGTAAAATGCAACCTCTTGATTTACATACTTGGCATTGACTTTATTATTTGCTTTTTTTGGCAGAAAGTAACCTTTTATTTGTGTGCGTTTTTTTAATTATTGCTAACTTCACACCGACGACCGACGCTTAGTGGGTCAGTCAGTAAACACACTCCACCGTTTGCAATGTTAGCATCCTATGCTGCAAATTAAAACATTATTGTGATATTAATTCATATCCGAAAGTTGAGTCTTTTAAATAAATACCTTCCGTTCTTTGCCACTAATCCTCTAATACAAATAGATGTAATATCAAAAGAAATGAACCAAGTGTAAAATAGCAAACAATTTATGATTTCTGAAGTTTTTTTTAATGCAGTGTCACCGCTTGCAAAGTCGTATCTTCCAAGCATAAACTTTAATATTTTTTTTATTTTTTATTTTTATTTTTTATTTATTTATTTTTTTTTTTTTAATTGTACAACAGATTATTATCCAATTACCGTACAATTTTCTCATTTTGACAGTCTTAACACCTAGGAAGATGATTATTATACAAAAAAATCTTGAGGCTATCTAAAGAGGAGTTATATATATCTAGCGTTTCCGAAATTTCGTTCAACAGCACCATTCCTCTTGTCATGCTATGCTGTGCCAGAACATCCGTTCTACCGTATGGTACCTTGAACAAGTCGTGTCGCCGACTACGGCTGAAATTTTCAGGCACGTATAAGCCATAACATTCCAAGAGGAATGGGCTGTCAATACGGTTATGAATTATGTTATAACCAAGAATTGCAAGATTTGCAAAACGTCTAGTTTCCAAGCTAAATCTATTAGTTGCCTCAAGCAAATCTATATGGTGCATGAATCTTGGATACGTTCCATGCATCCGCATATAGACATACCTGAGGAACTTTTTCTGGATTTGTTCCAGCATATTAATATACTTAGCTTGGTGCGGAGTCCACACACCACTAGCATACTCCAGCCTGCTTCTTATGACGCCATCGAACATGGCTATCATTGCTACTGGGTCATTAAATTGCTTACATATTCTGATGACGAAACCCAGGAGTTTATAGCAAGCTGGAGTGAGCTGCGATATGTGATCCGAGAATGTCAGTTTGGGATCAAAGACGATACCGAGATCTTTAAAGCTGTTGACTCGGCATAATGTTTTCCCTTTAATGTTGTATTCAAAAACTATGGGCTTCCGGGAGCGGGTATATGTCATAGTTACACATTTTTTTATATTGAATTCTATTTTGTTTTTTACTGACCATTCAGCTATAGCATCAAGGTCAGATTGCATTTTTAAGCAGTCCTGGTAACAGGTTATTTCCAACAAAAGTTTGAGGTCATCAGCAAACAAAAGACATTTGCAATATTTTACACATACCTGGATGTCATCTATAAGTATAAGGAACAGCAGAGGACCAAGGTTTGACCCTTGAGGAATACCTGATAACGCCAGGAATTGTTTAGATTCATGTCCATTTATTATTACATATTGACTTCTGAGTTTTAAATACGACGAGAAGAATATAAGTGTTTGATGATCAAAACCAAGTTTGTACATTTTATGTAGTAAAATATCATGATCAACTCGATCAAAAGCTTTGGCAAAATCTGTATACACTACATCTGTTTGGTGTCGCGAGTCCAGTCCGACGGCCACCAATCGCGAAAGTGTTAACAGATTTGAAACCGTGGATTTTCTTGGCATGAAACCGTGTTGGTTTTCTCCTAGAAAAGGCATAATTTGGTGATGTAATTTCTTATAAATAATCATTTCAAATATTTTTGGTATAGTTGACAGTATAGCTACGGGTCTGTAATTCTTTATATCAGACTTGTCTCCAGCTTTGAAAATTGGGCTTACACGCGTGAGTTTCCAAGAATGAGGGAAACAACCAGTCGATATGCTAAGATTAAATATATAGCTCAGCGGATGACAAATGGTTTTTGACACATAAGCAATTATATTAGGGGGTATTCCATCTGGGCCTGCAGCCTTGTCGAGCTTTAAAGTCCGAGTACAGGTGTACTAGCCACACCCATTTTCAGTCAGTCCTCCAGTCCTCCCCCGGCCGGAGCGGGGAACAGTTCCGCGTCGCTTGGTTTCGTGAAATCAATTTTAAATTTCCGTTTTATTAAAGTATCTAAACAATGCGTAAAAAGGGAATTAATGTTTTTTTAGGCCTTTACGAAATCAACCTGTATTTTTTTTTCTCAAATACCTTTTCCAACCTTTCCAAAAGCTTTTTCTCAAGTATTTTTAAACTCCTCCCATAAAGGGGCTGACATTTCGTTTTTTCCTGGACTATAGGATAAACGTAACTTGCAAAAAGATTTCCTAAATAGTTATATTAGCGCCATCTATGAACGAGCAGTTTATGAATAAGTTTATGTTTACCCTTCTACCATACACGTCGTGGAGAAATGGGTAGCGGGAAGGTATCCTACATTCCTACATACAGGGTAAGTTTTCATTTATTCGCTACACAATATAATGTTGTTTTTCCTCGCTAAAATATTTAAATTTCCTCGCTTAATATATATTTTTAGGTCAACCAAAAAATACCGATGATATTAATTTTGTATGTCAACGATGTTTCTAGTCATAGCTGTGTGTTATTATTTATGAATACGAATAAAATAAGAACGACTACCCCAAACTTGTTTTGGATGGAATTGTAATGGAAAAATAGTATGTAATCATAAATACAGTACAGCCGTAAATAAATAAAAAAATAATCATCATTCTTGCGTTTCTCCTACTGCCACCTAGCGGTATTATGATGCACTAAAATACACATTCCTTCTCTCGCTCTACCGACGTTTATGCAAACGATTTTCCAGTTCTACAATAATTTCTGCCGTTTTGTGTTGTACATTATAGAAAACTGTTTTATCACTACATAGCGGATCGGAATCTTTCAATCTTAAAATTTGTACTGTCCAATTTTTGTTTACCTACATCTATCGATAATATTTTCGGAAATATTTTTTCCGAATATTATATAATAATTTCCTCTCTTTCATATTTTTTTTGTTATTGCATAATTCAAAATTTGGTCCAGAAAATCTAGATTTGTCACTGGCATTTTAGTTAATCAATTTACCGCGAGAGGGTGATACTTTCGAGAAAACAAACAACGGCCATCAGTGTTGCCAACTCAGCTCCTTTAGAGCTAGATTTGGCTCTAAATCGACGTCGTCAGCTCCAAAAAAAGTCATTTAGCTTAGCTCGTTTTTCAGATATTTCAGCTCTTATTCACGCGAAATAACATTGAAAAAAATAATAAATAATATTAAAAAATGCAACATTGGGACGAGGACTTCCTAAAAAAAGAGATCCCCTGAACTCCTGCACAAATAAACAGTTACTAAAAATGCTATGGTGGAAACATCGGTACAGGGTACAGGGACTATGGTATTAGGGCAAATGCGTATTGCAGTGGTCTTCGACCTTTTTGAACCGGCGTACCCCCTGACTCTTACTACAAATTTGTGGTTCCCCTTACTCTCTTCCTATATTATGTTCATATGTAATGAAAGACGTGTTTCATTTGTAATTATGAATACTCTTATTATTACATGAATTTAACAATTAAATCGAATAAATACAATTTTATACAGAGTGTAACACGACTTCCGGCATTTTTTACCCGTGATTCTACATGTATGCCACGTTATTGTGTACCCCCAATTTGGCTTCGCGTACCCCCAGGGGTACCTTCAAATTCGAATGCGCTTTGCATGTACGTATCATTACGCAGTACGTGATTATTTACCTGAAGGCAATATTTTTTGCTAAATTGTTGTGGTGTTATCAATTATTAGTTGTCTTAAATTGTTACGTTCGTATATTTAGTAACTGGGAAAATAACAAATATATTATTGAAGTACCTGAAGTGTTTTTTTATTATGACAAAAAATTGGAACAATACTAGTCGCTGTCTAACAAAAAAAAAATATTTAAAAAAAAAACAATAAAAAAATCCTGAAGACAGCACCCCCTCCCCCCCCCCCCGGAGGAAACTGGGAATTTTTCTTCTCCGAAATTCTCTAACAACCCCCCCCCCATGCTTTATGTAATTTTCAAAATTTTAGCTCCTTTTTGGCTCTTTTTTGGGTTTCGCCTAGCTCTACTTTAAAATTCGATTCGGCAACACTGACGGCCATCTTGGTTTTGACATTGTGCGCGTGCGCACGCGTGCGTGAAGCCGTGAAGCTCGTTTTGTTTATGTTGACATTGTTGACTTGCTCTGATATAATATTATACCCCGTCTGTCTAACCAAAGCAATATTAAAAGCGTTTGTGTCTAATTGGATGTGAATTTTTATTTGTGGTTCAGTGAAATATGTTTTCGTCTTCACAGAAGTATAATTCGTGATCCCAACACACCACCGTGGAGTCAAGAAAACGGAGGTGAGTTTTGTGTCATTTTTCGCAATTCTAGGTAAAAGTATTACGCGGTGAATGTAAAACCTTACAGAAGGTCGTTGTATCCTTTCAATTACCTTATATACACACAAATCCGAGTGTATATTGCACGTTTTCATTTACAATTTAACGAAACGTCAACGTTCTTGTGAATATCATGCCTTTAGGGGTAGGTCGGGGTAGCTCCACCATTTTGATCTGTTCTATACCCGCAGCTTCAAAATATACATTTTGAGCTATAGGCCAAAGATGGTCATTGGAAACATTGATTAAACATTTGAAAATACTGTAGTCTGTCGATTTTGCAAGCTCTAACCTTGTGAGAATATTGCGTAAATATCGTTTTTACATCGGTGCCTAGGTACTTAAAATCTTCTTGCCGTGATTTTTGGTTATTATTAATTTTATTCGTATTCCCAGATGCTGTGATAAGAATCGTTGGTGTTATTATATCATAATAGGTATATTTATCATTTCAATCTTACAGATAAATCATTTTAAAGAGGTCCTTGTTTGTGTAGTGGTGTACTGGACGGATCAAAAAATTATTAAATTTAATAATAATTTAGTTTTTGTTAGAGAGCTGAATAATGAATAGGCCACTTGCATGCATTTTATAATGACTGGGAAAAAATCGTCTGGATAGATCTTTCTACCAAGATTTCGAAAATGTTACTAAAAACATAGAAACATATAGTTTTTTTATAATAAAATTTGCAAATCCGTTTTGTAGCTGGTAAGAATGTCCGGTCTACAATTTTCTTTGTCTATTTTTTATAAAATTACTTACCCTTTTTTTAAATACTAACACTGTCTTCCGTTGACGTTTCTCATTTCTGACAGCTTTATTTCTGGGTACAACGAAAAATCTTAAGTTTTTTATGATCTACGGTAAATAATGAATCCGCTCCCTGTCAGAATTTTGACAGACATAATATCGTGACGTTCGTATATTTCTTTGGCTTCTGACTTACGAAACGGCTTTCAATAATTTTATTTTTGTTTAACTGATTGTTTTTTTCGCATCCATAAAAAAATAAGTTCGGTCTTTCCGGTTTATGAAAAAATAATCCGATCCGAAATTTAAAAAAAATCGCCTTGGTTTCAAAAGTACGAAAAAAATGGTACACATAATGTCTTTGAATTTTTGAGGGAACCGAAAAAATGTTATGCAAGTGGCCTATATAGGAATAGATTAAATGTATAAATGAATTTATAAAGCGCCCTTGAGGTGATTTTCTCACGAAAATGGCGCTATAAAAATCATCCAATAATAATAATAATAATATTTAAAAAAAAAAAAAAAAACATTGTCGAGTTGCATCTTGAGTAATAGCTACTTGTGTCACACACAGCTATAAAAGATAAAAGATCATTTGGCTTGGCGTATTTCGGCATATCGCTCGTCTACATTCCAAATGGGAATAATATATGGCGAGCGATATGCTGAAATAGGCCAATCCAAATGATCTTTTATAGCTGTGTGTGACACAAGCATAATGCACATGTCACATACAGCTATAAAATATAAAAGATCATTTGACTTGGCGTATTTCGGCATATCGCTCGCCGTACATTCCCAGTAGGAATATATGGCGAGCGAATTGCTGAAATAGGCTAGGCCAAATAATCTTTTATAGTCAAGTGTGTTTAAATTTAAACGTAATTGATAAACGACGCCAATCACCTAGTATTTTTGGGTGTTTGCGGAATAAAAGGGGACTGCGTGTTCCAAATTGATTTAATAGATTTTTTAATATATTTTTTTTTTCTTTCGAAATATCGGTGTGCACAAATGCACTCAAACCTTATGAAATGAATAAAATGATTTGCTTGTAAATGTCTTTCATAATAAATTTACCCAATTTCAAATCCTTATCAAACTTGTATGACAATTCTTTGGCTGCGTATACATGCATGTAACAAAACGAGAAACTAACCAAGGATGGAAAAGGAATGAAGCATCAGCAAACGGCGCGAAACGCCACTTGCAGTTACTTCGTTCCTTTCCCATAATTCGTGGTTCGTTTCGTGTTTTGTTACATGCATGTGTACGCAGCCTAACACATTCATGCTACCTACTGAATTTAGTACCGACATCTATACACAATATTCAATTTATTTTGCATAAAATGAATAATTCAGTACGGATGTATATGAGCTTATTATTTATTTATTTATTTATTTATTTAAGGAACATAAACAGTCATAAATAATACTTGGCTGATTTATAAAGCGCCGTTTTTGTGAAAAATCACCTCAAGGGCGCTGTACATATAAGCATAGTAATAAAATATACATAAGAGGATGGCAAAAAAACAGACCAATTATTAATGTTCACAGATAGGTATTTAGAAACATAAAAGTAACTGAATGTAAACTAGAAAATTTAAGAAAAACAGAAAAAATAAAAACAGAACTAAGCAGCAATTTAAAAAAAATAATAATACAGATGTTAAGTCAACAAGTGATAAACATGTTATAAACAATAATAAAATAATTAAAACAATACTTAAGAGCATTGTTTGCCTGTGTCCAAACTCGCTTCCCAGTCTTTTTGTTGTCCCTTTCTAACGAAACAATGTATTTGCGGTGTGAGGCGGGTAGGTGGGAAGGGTAAATTGTATGTATTGGTGTGCGGCTGCAAAATATGGTATTATAGAGTTTTAACAAAAGGGGCGCGTAATATTATGCTTCATTATTCGCGCGAAGCCGGGGATATTCCTCTTTTGTTGAGTTTATTAGTATTAGCATAATACGCTAATACGGGAGTCTCTCGACATATTCTTTAGTAGTGTTTGTTGGTGGGTCAGCGCAAAGAAATGCGTGAAAAAACATAAACATCATTTTATTGGAGAACAAGGGGAGTAATCTTTTTGTTTAGTGCCTTGAAATTAACGGAGACAGTATATTGTTATAGGATAAACGGGAATCGGATGCATGACGTGTGAGGCCGGTAGGTGGGAATGGTAAATTCTATGTAGTGGTGTCGGGCTGCAGCGCCAGCGTGCAAAATATGTTATTATGGAGTTTAAAAAAAAAGAGCGCGTAATTTCATGCTTGAATATTCGCGCGAAGCCGGGGAAATTTCCCTTTTGTTGAGTTCTTTAGTATTAAGAGTTAATAACCAGACAAAGCTGAAAAATGACATTTTTGAATGAGCTCATAGACGTGTCGAAGCTTTTTACAGAAAAACGATAAATTGATTTCGAACTTCCAAGAAAACATTAAACTGTTTTGGAAGGAGGTCAAAAAGTCCCGGAGCGGTCCAGAGAATGGGAGCCTAAAAGTGATAAAATCGAAAGATGGAAGAATGTTGACGAATGAGGAAGAAATAAATGAGAGATGGATGAAATATTTTGAGGAAGTCTTCGAAAGCAACCCGAGTGATAGTGAGGCCAGCGGCGAATCGGGTATGAACGATGACGGAGTGAATGTTATCAAAATCAGCATGGATGAAATTAAAAATTCGATAAAAGGCATGAAGAATGGTAAGGCTGTAGGTTTCGACAATATTGCGGCCGAATACTTTAAAGGAGATAGCCATATTATTCTCACATGGTTGTGCAAACTTTTTAACCAGTGTTTAGAGGAGGGTTACACGCCATTAGATTGGAGAAGGGCTGTAATCATGCCATTATACAAAGGTAAAGGGTCACGTATGGAATGTGGGAATCATAGAGCTATTAGCCTGCTAAGTTCAGTCGGCAAGTTGTACGGAAGAATATTGATTGAAAGGGTAAGAATGGAAACAAAGGATAAAATATGGGATGTGCAGGGTGCCTTTATGAGTGGAAGGGGATGCATGGACCAGATTTTCTCCTTGCGTATGCTCACTGAGAAGTTTCTGGCAAAAAACCAAAAACTTTTTTGTGCCTTTGTAGATCTACAAAAAGCATACGACCGAGTTGACAGGAAAAAGCTATGGAAGGTGTTGTCCAAGTATGGAGTGAATACAAATCTCATACAGGCAATTGCGTCTCTGTACGAGGGAAGCGTTGCATGTGTTAGGGTGAACGGTGGTTTTACGGGGTGGTTTGACATCACAAAAGGTGTTAAGCAAGGCTGCGTAATGTCACCATGGTTATTCAATTTATACATGGATAATTGTATGCAAGAATTGAAAGAGATGGGATTGGGCGCGAATTTGAGTGATCTGAAAATATGTTGCCTGTTGTATGCTGATGATGCGGTGCTGATTTCTAACACTATGGAAGATCTACAGTCTCTCGTGTCTAGGATGAACGAAGTGTGTATGCAAAATGAGTTAATGATGAATGTAAGTAAGTCTAAAGTCATGGTATTTGAAAGGGAGAGTACGAAAACAGTGTGCAATATAGTTGTGAATGATGAATACTTGGAGCAGGTGGATGAGTTTGTGTACCTGGGTAGTATGTTTACGAGAGATGGGAAGGCTGATAGAGATATTGAAAGAAGAGTAAATGCAGGTAACTCCATTAATGGAGGACTGAATGCCGTTGGCGCTAATAAAACACTGTCAAAAGACGCGAAGCTAGCAGTCCACAATGGAGTCCTGGTACCTACCTTGATGTATGGCAGTGAGGCATGGAGTTGGCAGAGGAAGGATGAAAGTAAACTGAATGCTGTCGAAATGAGATCCCTGAGGCGAATGTGTGGCAAAACCATGTATGATCGTGTGAGAAATGTGGATATCCGCAAAGAATGCAAGGCTGATGTAAGCATAATGAGTAAGATTAAGAAAGGGACCCTCAGATGGTTTGGACATGTAGAGCGAATGAAAGAAGAAAATAATGTGAGAAGAATATATGACGCAAATGTGAATGGAAGAAGAAGTAGGGGACGCCCGAGGAAGACATGGCACGATCAAGTGAATCAGATACTTGAGTCGGGCCATGTCAAAAGTCGGAATAATAGAAGAGTATGTATGAGACGATGTATGAATGTGAGTGAAGCAAAGACTGTGTGCCAAGACCGAGTTGTTTGGCGGTCCGTCCTCTCTGCCTACCCCTGCGGGGAAACGGCGTGATGGTTAGTTAGTTAGTTAGTTAGTTATTTTATGTGGTAAACTTATATTTTAAATTTTGAAAAAGTTTACATTTTTTTAATAAAAAAATAGTTTTACTGTTGGTCGATGGCAATATTTGTTAATTTTCAAACGAGTAAAGTTATTATACAATACATATATCATACCAAATAGTAATACAGTATTATAAAACTGTTCATTATCTAGGCAAAATATAATTTAGAATTTTAATTTAATATCAAATAAAATCATTAAAATAAAAATCCAAGCATCCGTTTTGTGCCGAAAATACTACAACTTGACTTATTTATTACACACTTACAAATTGATTTCTCTCGGAATTTTTAACACAAAAATTTAACTTAAGACGTTATTGAAATATTAGAAATAATTTTTAACCAAAAATATTTTCTCGAGTATATAATTCTGTTGAATTTGCGACACGCTTTTGTGAATATTTTATTCTGTATTTTGACGCGCACGGCGCTAACCAAAACTCTTAGTATCTGTCGATTCACGGCAGCGAGCGGTCGTGCTGTCCGCGCCGGTCCAGTTCATAACATTTTAAATTTATTCGTCCGCTTAAAATGGGGAGAAAAATCAATAAAGAGAGAACTTTCATAAAAAAATCAAAATTACCACACCAAAAACATAACTGGGAGAAATATAACGAGAAAAAACAAAGATTAGTAATATTTAATTATTAATTTACGTTGTACATACCTTATATGCTACAGGGTCGTTGGAACGAATCTGTCAGATTTATTGTGTATTTTTTATAACATGTTGTTTAATTTTTAGAGAAAAGAATCAACATTCTAAAGTAAATAATGACTGTAAAGTTTCATCGGTATGTGCAATTCAAATTTTTATTATATATATATTATTATGTACGCGTAAATGGGCTTCGACAAAGTATATTTGATCAATGAAAATGGGTAATAACTTCAATACATTGTGATTCATGGATATTACGGTGACCGATTTATCCGTTTATACCGCGGAAATTATAAACTAGCAATACTACCCAGCCTTACCGTGTATAGGTACACGGTGTCGGGAAATACGTGGTACATTACGGTGACCGATTCAATTGTAATTACCGCGGTAATTATAAACGATAATTTACTAGCATTAATACACGCAAGCAACATTGCCTTATATACACGGTGGCGGGAAACCGGTGGTACATTCCGGTGACGTAATTATAAACAATAATTCACTAACACTAATACCCGGCGTTGTGCGAATTATACGCTCGAAACATTACCTTGCATATGTATTAAGGCGGGTCACGATTGTATGGGGGAAAAAAAAAACTGGTTTTGGTTTGTCTGTTAGTGATAAAAGGGTGTTAAATGAAGATGTAAAATCACGTAATTTTTTTAATAATATTTGGATATCATCTTCTTCCTCCGGATTGAGTTTGAAATTTCACAAAATAGAGAAAAACCCACCCTTGTTAAATCTCTAAAAAATATTAGATAAACAATTAAAAATGAACTTTTTTTCAATAAAACACAAATTAGAGAGAATATTCTGATATATTATTAAAAAAATATATGATTATAATTAACATTATCTCAAGACAGCGTATTCAAATACCAGCAAAATCCTTCTTACTCTCAAATTTCGGCATTATTTTGCGAGACTCAATCTTTGCCTTAATAAGACCTTTTCTTGCAGACTTCGTACATAAAGTAGTCGAGGCTTCAGTAACAGTCTTTACAGCTCTTTCAACTGCTTGAGTATGACATGGCAGACGCAGAAGAGGCAATTTACCTTCTCCCCCCTGTGCTACAAATAATTGAAGATCTTCATCCGATATATTCTTCAGTATTGGGGGTTCGGTTACATTTTGCTGCCAATTAATAAGGTCGTAGTAATATGATGCATCGAGGTTTATGTTTGGAAGTTGGAACAGCCTTGTTTTACTTAGTGTCTTACTGCGTGCTTTAAGAACACGACGCGCAGCTAATTCACGGATATGCTTGTGAGGGTCAGTTAACATTGCAAGTAGTAAATTTTCGGGGTGTGCGAAGTAACTGTTTCTTTCTTTGACTGGATCAATTATAGTTTTTAGTTCAGGGGATAAGTATCTAGACGCTGAAATTAGCTGCCATAGGTGACGTGCTCCATCTTTACAGGTGGGATGAGTTTTAATACTGAACCAAGTCGGAGCATAAACTTTAACAACGTACGTTGCTAAAATAATAAGATTCTCTGTAGGAGCTTCCGTTGCAGCATAAAGACGAAGCACTCGAAGCATTCGATTAGCACGCGTAAGCCATCTGGCATGAGACATTTTTCCAGGAGATTTGTGGCCTAAATCTTCAGGTAATTCCCCCACCGTAACTGCAGATACGATTTTATAGAAATATAACACTGATCTGTACTTAGGTCTTTAGTTAATAATTCAGGCAACTCTCCGTCAATTTTCTGAAAATGAACAATAGGCTTTTTTCACAGTTTTCTAAAGCTAGTCCTATTGTCCCTGAATATGTTTGAGGTCCAGATGTCTTACCGTCAAGATGTGTGAACAAATGACGAAATGGTAACTCGTTCATGTGAAGCAAGCAAATTATCCATTGCAATGGTTTATCCAAACGTTTTTCAAGCAAACGTATTATACCTCCATGCTTTCCAACGTTCACGTTCGTTCCGTCACATCCAATAGCCATTAATGGTTCAAATGGTATTTCTTCCTTTAAAAAATAATCGACACTTGTTCTTTCTATAACTTTCGACGTGCCAGAGTTTGGTGCAATATAACCCAAATATATTGAGTCTGGCTCTTTTATCATTGAAATATGCTCTTCAATGATTAGTTCTCTGTAATGCCTCCCCCCCTTTTCCCTGATAATTAATGTTTTATCTTTCCGGCCATCAAAATATAATATGCGGGTATTTGTAAAACTATGTGTTTTGCCTTAATATTTTTCCTTGTTTTTTTCGTTCTCTGCAAAGTTTACTTTTGTCAATAACTGGAATATTAGACTTGATGTCATACAGAACTGCTGAGGCAATGGCTGCCGCTGCTCTATCCGAAACTCCATATCTATCACAAGTTTTCGACAGTGTAGAATAATCAATAGTGACCGCAGCCTGCTTCTGAGGCATTTGAGATACAACATTTGGTTTGAAAACATCATTGCAATCGGATTCATTTGATGCAGAAGACGTGGAAATATCGATTAGAGAGGTAGTTGGCTTACCTGTGCTTTCCTTTTTAGACGTACGCAAGGATTTTTGCTGCAGAAGTTTTCTTTTCAACGCAGTTTTCATTCGTTTTGTTGTAGCGGTATCCACATTTCCTATTATCATTCTTCGTGTAGTATGTTGGTCACTAATGAAACTCTGTTCATTTACAGGTATTATTTTATCTTTAGGACAGTCACATTTACTGAAATCTTTGCATTTGCAAGACGAAATATCAAACAGCACTTTACTTCTGCGACGGAATTCCTCCATTTTTTTCTCAGGTATTTTAGGATGTGACTTAAGAAAGTTTTTGCATTTAAAATGATATGACCTCAACATGCGTGCTACTCGCGAGTGTGTAACGATGGGAATAGAAGCCTTTCTCCATATTTCTCCAATTCGTGCTGTCACAGTACACTCTATTTGCTGAAATTTGGGTTCTAGTTTGGTCTCTTGATTTAATTTTATTTGATGCCTGGTCCATTCAAAAAACTTCATAACATCACAATAAGTTGGTAAAACATTGTCTTTAACGTCGCAAATTTCACCAAATATGGGACTTTTTAACGCATACGGCTTAAAGAGCCGTAGCGATACTGACTCCAAACTCCGACGTCGGTTGCGCAGAGTCGCTGCGCTTAGTGCAATCGGTGCTTCCCCCGCCCTCACCTCGAGCCACTAATAATCAAAACTCGGATTTTTTGTAAATGAATTCGTAAATACGTACCATATTTGCCATAGAATATTACAAAAAATATAGTATAAAGGATTCGCAGTAACTTTTATACACACTAGAAAATACCTCTAAAAATGAAAATTTTCAAAACTTTGAAGTGAATCCGGAGGAAGAAGATCGTATCAGAAATTTAAAAAATTTTAAACACGTCGGTTTGAACCCATTTGGCACCCTTTTATCGCTAACAGAATCTAAAATTATCATTTTTTTTTAAATGACCCACCTTAATATGTATGTCGTAGGCCGATCGTAAAATCAGGCAGATGATGTTGCGCCTAGCCACATCATGATCTGCTGCATCGTGAAATGGCGGCAGATCGTGATGTGCCTGAGGCGCATCGTGATCTGCCTGTTTTTACGATTGGCCTGCGACATATACAAGGTGTCGAAAAATACGTGGTACATTACGGTGACAGGTTCATTGTTATTACCATGGTAATTATAAACAATAATTTACTTACATACCCGGCGTTGCGCGAGTTACATGCATACTTCATTGCCTTATATATGTCGGCGGTCGATAGTAAAATCAGGCAGATCATGGTGCGCCTAGTTACTTCGTGAAGTGCCTGGCAGCAGATCGTGAAGTGCCTCAGACGCATCAAGAACGGCCTGATTTTACGGTTTGCCTGCGACATATACACGGTGGCGGGAAACCCGTGGTACATTACGGTGACCTAATTATGAACAATAATTTACTAGCATTAATACCCAACGTTGCGCAAATTATAGACATGCAACATTACCTTGTACACACGGTGTCAGGAAATTCGTGGTAGAAGCGGAAAACTGAGGGCTCAAATTTCACCACGGGAACAGAAGCTTTTTACCATACTTCTATTTTTAACTTATTTATTTTTCTTTTTACGAACATATTAATTTATAAAAAATAATCTGCGTAAATCGTCCTCAAATTCAATTTGATTCTGAATCTACTTTGCTTAAGACAAGTTCGTCCAGTCAATGAATGATCCAAAAGGTTTTAGGGTGCGTGAGCAGGAACCTAAGCGATTCCTTCAAAAAATTGTTTAGGGTGCTTAGGGTGTAAACATACTAAAAGTCCTGACGTCTAGGTGGTGAGTTAAGGGGTGGGGGGGAGGTCCCAATTTTCAGGTTTCCGCTTATATCTCGAAAACGGTGCGTTGCAGAGGAAAATTTTCTAAAATTAAGTAAAATCTCATAAAATCATCTCCAACTTTTATTCTTTATGTAATTTTCTAAATCCCAGCCGTTTTTGAGTTACACGTTCTACAAACGTAGATATTTTTGAAAAAAATCATTTTACCTCACATTTTTCATCAAACATTCCTTCATGTCGTCTAAAATATTCAACAAAGAAAATAAATTTATATTAAAGAAGTTGTAAAGAATTTAATTTACTTTTATAATATAATTATTTATATATATATATTTAGATGCAAATTAATCTCCAACCAGTAAATATTTACAACAATTTTAAGTTTTTTCGTAAAATATCATTTTCAGACAAAGCTGTTTTTATCTCATTACTGACACACATTTTGTTCGTTCGCCTAATAATACGTGTGACCACAGTTTAAAGCCAATTTTTAAAGAAAGTAGAAAAAAATAATATCACTTAAAAAATTTTAAATTGTATTTTATAATGAAAATTATAATTATCTCATGACAAAATTTTACGAAAAAACTTAAAATTGCTGTTAATGTTGACCGGTTTGAGATTAATTTGCATTTGTATATATATTCTAAAAGGGAATTAAATTCTTTATAACTTCCTTAAAATAAATGTATTTCTTTGATGAATATTTTAGACGATATGAAGGAATGTTTGATGAAAAATGTAAGGTTGAATGATTTTTTCGAAAATGTCTACATTTGTGGAGCGTGTAACTTAAAAACGGCTTAAATTTAGAGAATTACGTATAAAACAAAAGTTGTAGATAATTTTACAAGCTTTTACTTATTTTAAGAAAAATTTCTCTGTGACGCACCGTTTTCGAGATATAAGCGGAAATCCGAACATTGGGACCTTCTCCCCCTCCCCCCGCTAGCTCACATCTAGACGTCAGTACTTTTAGTATGTTCAAACCCTAAGCACCCTAAACAAGTTTCTGGAAGAATCGCTTAGGGTCCTGCTCACGCACTCTACACCTCCTTCCTTGACTGGACTAAATGTGCACATCAGCGTGGAAAATGAGACAAATATTCCTATTATCGTTTTCCAGTGATTTCGAAAGTTTACCCACATCCATTCACATTTTATTTTTATAAGATCTTTATTTGCTTTTAGCAAGCATTCATTTGTCATTTTCTATTTTTCTTTAGCTCTCCGGTAGGTTGTTTCTTTTTTTACCCTTAGATTAATTTAACACACTAATTTCGGTAATAATTATATATTAGAAATGTGTACTCGCTTTATTTAATTTTTTGACAGATGATTTTTGAGCTTACTAACGACGTTCATTCTTCTGACGCCTCTCTAATTTGTCAAAAAAATATATTATAAAGAAATTTGATACTGTGTCTTTGAATGATTATGGATCGTGTTTTATATTAAGAACGACTGGTGAATCCAAATCAATATTTAAAAAAAATTAAAACGCTCTTTAGAAGTTACTTTCTGTTAAAAGAACTTAAACTTTCTCTGGTTAGAAGTTACTTTCTGTTAAACAGTGTTTTAGTAACACATTTAATAAATACTGTACAATTTCTGTTTTGAACTATTACGTATAAAAAATGTCTTTAACTGGCTGTGAAAGAGAGGCTAGACATATGCATGCACCATGCGCGTGAATTTCCCGTAAAAACTATGGTTTTAATTTGTGATTGTGTAATTCAAATCGTGTTTTTGTTAATAATTTCTGTTATAATGACCAAGTCTCTAATATATTAGTATATTCAGTATATTTTATATTATTTTCAGTTTTATTCTATTAATAATGCCATAGAGACATAGTCCCTGTTACGATCAATGCACTAGGTGAGCCGTGGAACCAGGTCTTCATTCCCTTATCGTTCAACTCCGCCGTCAAAAATGCAATCAACTCTCCCTCCGCATCCTGGTCGGTCTCCAAAGATTTTTCGTCCATGTGTTGCTTCAGGTGAAGAAAGAGGTGTAATTCATGTCATTCATTGCCTTTTTGGTAGGGTTAGGTGGTGAACCCATTTTTCAACCCAAAAAAGTTTCGCCTTGGTTGGAAAAACAGTTCGAAGAGATCCGAGCGCATTTGCGCAACGAGCATTAATTTGCATACTCCATTTTTCCCTCAAAATCATTTGTCTGGTAGACTTACTGACATCTGGGATTAAAACTGCAAGCTTATGAACTTCAACAGGGCTAACTCCCTCTAAATTGAAAAAGCGAATAATTGAGCGCACCTCGCAGGGGGTGGGATTCGACAACGGAGCGTCTTTCTCAAACGAACGCAAAGATCGCACTGAAGCAGCTACCAAGCCGGATCACCGCTCGGTTTTTTGGGAAAGTCTGAGCTAACGCTAGTGCCATCATATTTTGAGAAAAAACGAGCAAAGGTAGTTAATTCTTGGACAACCTTCACATTATTGTATTGCGGTCTGTTTTCACTGTACAACTACTAACAGTCCTACTGTTTTTATATTTTCAAGTTCTGTACATATATTATGTAGACTATACTAAAATATATGCTTGTTGCTATATTTTACATATTTTTTATTATAATGCTGCTGTTTTTTTGGTTATCTTTATTTATAGTTGAATTACATAATTTTGGTAAAAATATAAATGTTAAAAATACATTTTACTTTTTTTGACATTAGCTCCATACAGGAAAATATTTCATAATAAGAATAAATATGTCATCTTTGGGGATGTTGTGTCGAAGGTCTTTTTAGAAAAAGGAAGGAGAGGAAGTTCTTGAAAGGAAAAAAGGTATGAGGGGTGGGTAGGAATCTGGGATCGGTGTATCCAAGAGGATGTATGAGTCTATCCTCACCACTGCAGTGCAAGGCTTCCGAGAGAATCCTGCAAGAGAGGTCAAAAAATCTCCCTCAACCAGTCTCTTCCGATCCGGCCTGCCACACAGTTGGTGGGCAGACGCATCCGCCGCCAAGATTTGAACAAACCTTATCCCTTGAACCCGGGCAAGTAAGTCACCAAGCGAAACGAACCCCTTGGGGTGACCTATGGCAGAGGTGTTGGTTATCCAATAAATGGTTTCCTGGGCGGCGGTACCCATACCCGCCTCCCAAATTGGGTTCTGGATTCTGGGAAGGAAAAATGTACTAGGAGTGGTAGGAACCTAGGGGTCCAAATTGAGTTCCGTTTCCCAAATTGGGTTCGGGATTCTGGGAAGAAAAAAGGTATCAGGGGCATGTAGGAATCTGGGGGTCAGTCCAAGAGTGACGGACATGAAAAAATCTATCCCTCCCACTGTAAGGAGATGTTTCGGAGAGTGCTGCTGGGTAGGTAAAAGATCTCCCAGGTCCAACCCGTCTCTCCTGATCCGGCCTGCCATGCAGTTGGTGGGCAGGTGCATCCGTCGCCAAGATCCGGACAAATAAATGAACCCAGGTACATGGGGTGAGGTTTTTGAAATTCAATTTAATTTAGATTACCAACAATAATCTCCCTGGTTCCCGGGCGGTAGTACCCATACCCGCCTCCCAAATTACTGATAATACCTATTGTGAGAAGAATAAATATGTAAAAATGAGATATTTCTTACAATCAAACTGAATATCACTCAGTAGAAATACAATTAAAAAAACAACAACAGAATACTCGTAAAAACATTTCAAAAATCAAGAAATTTGTATATTACGTAAGTACCTATTTTATACCCACTATTTTTACGCATTTCACTTGTATCTATTTATGTTTATGCACTTCGGTAAACAAATTACAAACTACTTATTCGGAAAAAGCTGGAACCGAGAATTAAATATCGATGTCGTCTGAACCATCCTATAGATATCGCCAGTTGAGTGGGACATGCTGCTTGCGGCGGAGCGAATGTGGTATTTCTATCTCGTTCTAAAAAATTTCCGATCGTGAGGCCGTCTTTTGATGAAATTTGAATTTTCGGCCGCTGGTAATGCCCTCTTAACGTATACGCTAATACGGGGGTCTCTCGACTAATTATTTGATAGTGTTTGTTAGTGGATCCGCGCAAAAAAATGCGTGAACAAACATAAACATCATTTTATTGGAGGATACGGGGAATGATATTTTTATTTAGTGCCTTGAAATTAACGGAAAATTTATATTGTTATAGGCGATCTGGGAATCGTAAGCATGAAGTCAAATCGGAAATTATTAATATATTATAATTAATATTTCATATAACTGAGATGTTAACAATTTTCAACCAGGGAAATCTCCCTGGTTCTGGGGAAAAAAATATTAAGAAATAAAACCCAAATCATAATTTTGAATGTATGATGTAATTTTTTTAACCTTATAGAACATGATATTTAGTCATATTTTCTCATTGAAAAGGAATACTGACATTTTTTTAAAATTATTTATTACAGTTAAATAAATACATTTTTCTCTTCATAACTAAATAATTCAACTCAACTTTAACATAAATTTATACAGTACATGATTAACATATAATTTAAAATATCTAAGCTTTATAAACAACTAACCGGGTAGATTCACATTTGTAAATATATATGTATGCCACTAGTTTTCAGTCAGTAGTAATAAGTCATAGTCGTAAGTCACTAGCTATGTACATCATATACTATAAGTCTTAAATGTAAGTACCTAGTTATAATTTTGAATCTTAGTTGTAAGTCTATCGTATTAATTTTATTTTATTGTATGATTATATGTACAGCGCCCTTGAGGTGATTTTTCACAAAAACGGCGCTTTATAAATCAGCCAAGTATTATTATTATTATTATTATACTATATGTATACCTTATTTTAAAGTCTTAATTCATTAAAATGCAATGAGCTATTTTATAAATATTGTACAAAAATATTAAATAGGTGCATATTCGTAATGAAATAGTCAGACCTGGGTACATTATTTAATAATTTATTGTAATACCTAATACTTATTAACAAAACACATGGGTATGCCAGTGATTTTTCAGTGAGCTAGAGTGCCAAGTTTGAAAAAATGCGAAATTATTGGTGTTGTTGAAACTGAAAATGTTACAATAGCTTTTATTGACGAATTTCTTTACAAGTACTTATACCTACATAAACCCGTAAAAAAATCGTACAAGTTTGCACAAACAAGCATTTTGCACGACTGGGTTTGTGTTTTCGTGATTATCTCTATCCCAGTGCATCTTCGAGAAAAAATATTATTTCCAATTTTGTAAGTACAGCATAAAATTTCAACCCCATCCTATCTTGCACCATCCCATGCCATCGGGGGCTATCCATCCAAAAAAATATTTTCCCTATCCCATTACGCCCCCTCCGTTGGCAAATGCAACCCTGCTATGGTATCCCATTACGCCCCCTCCATTCTGATTCACGAGTTAGGGGGCGCCAGAAAAAAAAAGTTCTCTAAGTGGGCGGTGGGCTGATTTGCGGGATTATTTTATTAAATATTGCAATACGGGACTACAACTGTCATTGCGGGACGGTTTGCCGCCTTAGACATGGCAAATAAATTTTATATGATTAATTTGTGTTATTTCACAATTAATTCATTTAAAATAATATAGGATATTTGCGGCACGTTCCAGAGTGAAAGATACTTTCAGTATCGCCCTGGTAAGACCACCATTCAGAATTGAAACGTTGCTTTAATTTGCTTTAGCCGTGTCTGGTGACCAGATCTGAATAGTCAGTTACTTCTTTACCTTCCTCTCCCCCATCTCCTTCCCCTCCCCATACTTTCAGCCTCACAACATACCCTATTTGGGGATGCCCTAGTCTCACTGGCTACAGATGGAAGCAGTGGGGACTCTTGTGCGGTATTTATATATAAATAAAAAAGGTCTGAAGAAATAAAAGTTGAACCGCAAAAATGTAACTCCAACTAAACATCTTGACGTCTTTGTATACTTTCTCGAATTTTTTGTTTTTGTGAAAAATATATTTTTTACTTACAGTTTGCTTGAAATCCAATCATTTACATCGTCGTCAGCATCAAATAAATCTTTTTTAATTTTTATTTATTTTATATATTCAATAATTTTATTATTAAATTAATAAAAACAGTTTATTTATAAACAAGTTCTGCTGGTAATTATTACTACGCGTGACAGCTGTTTCGCCTTCTGAGGGCATTATCAAACTGTGGTCATGCCACATACAGACAATCTATTTATAGTAAAAATCTATTTATAAATAAAAATTAAAATGGAGTTCTACAAATTAAACTTGATAACAATAAATAAATAAATCTTTCTTGGGAGACGTACCCTGGGTAACTTCAACACCATTTACGGAGGAACTGAAAAAAAATTACATTATATTCCTACTGTAAAAAAATTGTGAAGTATAATTTAAAAAAATAATAATGAAGTTAATTTTATATCACCTGTTCCGTGTTCTTTCTGACTTTTTAACATTGCATTTTCTGTTTTTGCGGTGCCAGCTGGGTGGCTTACCGTGTGTCCACTTTCGACCTAAAACACAATTAACATTTTAAATAATCAATAAGGTGTATCCTAAACTATTGATAAATTCATAATATAATTAATCACCATTATTAAAAATTCTCAAATTGTTATTACTTACCCATGTTTAAACAAAATATTGGCGATTATCGTAAAAATCCAACAAAATCGCCTTGTGGATATACTTGCAAGGAATCGCGAACAGCGATGCCAAATGCAAGCAGTGTCTGGACTAGACACACACACACCCCCAGATACACCGATTGTTGATGTATGACGAATGAGAAGATATCTTTGTATGTATATGTTCGTTTGCCGGGCGATACGAGTCCTTTCCCGGCCCGCACCTCTCCCGCCGCCCCTCACGGAACACAAATGCGTAAACGAGACAACGGATAAAAGCTTGCTATTTTTTAGTCGAATTCGCGTCTAACTTAATTTGGGTTTTGACGCAAATGAAACTTTTTTTAGTGTTGAATCAAATTTTATTGTATTCTTCATCATATGCCTGAGTCAGGATGTGGAGAGATTTTTCAAAAATAGCATCCATTCAGTCACAAAATATTTCCAAAGTTGCCTCCTAAATTCATGGATAAATGGTCTTGTTTGGGGCCTATATTTTATAATTAAAAGCAAAAATCGAGAATCCGATCCACATCCTTACTTTATATATGCCTAACCTATCTATTAAAAAAAAAAAAAAAACAATTAGTTTCATATTTTAGCCGTAAAATCAAATCAAAATTTTGTATGAAACAGGCCGCGCATGCGTTCCTCTTAAATAGACTGCGAAATAGGTATTTGGGTTGGGACGGGTAAGGGGAGGAGAGGGATAAGGGAAAGTTGCCACGCAAGTAATATAATAATATTAGGTACAATGAATTTAGTCATGAATATGTGTTATTCGCACCTACATAGAATGTAATAAAGAAATTCTGTAACGACAGTAACTAGCAGTGAATATGTCAGCAAGTGTGTCTATATGTGCAAGTTTATTATTATAGTATTTACATGCCCTTTGTATAAATTCATTTTGGTTGGAATTAGTGTTGCATCTATCAATGTAGAAAAGGGTATTTTGTCTGCTGTATCGAGTCGGCGTGTGGAAATTTATTTTATTTAGCAGCTCCGGGCAGTCAACTTTTGAGTTAATAATTTTGTACAGGAGCATCTGATCAGCGACAAGCCTCCTATTGAGCAGTTTCGAGATTCGAAAATGTTTCTCGATTTCGTCGTAAGAATTGTATATGTTGAATGATTTAAAATTGAGAAATTTGAGAAATCGCTCCTGAACTCTTTCTAACCTGTTAACATAAACAATATAGCGCGGGTTCCAAACCTGTGAACAGTATTCCAGGTGAGGACGAACAAGTGAATTGTACAGAATCAGATAAGTCTTAGTATTTTTGAAAAATTTGCATGTTCTCAGTACAAAGCCTAGACTCTTTGTTGCTTTGGTGACAATATTATCAATGTGTTTATCAAAAGTAAGTTTAGAGTCCAAAATAACCCCGAGGTCACGTATATAATCTTTATTTGTTAACAGAGATCCAGAAATGGTGTATTCATGCAGTATTTTTTTATGGTTACGTGTGAATGTGACTTTGCAACATTTGGAAATATTGATAAAAAGCTTATTTCTGAGACAGTAATCCGTCAGTCGGTCAAGATCTTCTTGTAAACGCACAGAACAGTCATGGGAGCTTATAGGAAGGTATATTTTCATATCGTCGGCAAATAGTAAAATTTGAGCGTTGTGAAAACATGTAGTAATATCATTTATATAGATAGAGAAAAGCAAAGGACCCAAAATGGACCCCTGAGGCACACCAGAAGTAATGATTTTCCAGATGGAAGAAAATCCACCTACTGTCACAGCCTGGGACCTGTTTGTTATGTATGAAGATAACCAACGAAGGAGATCTCCATGAATACCATGATCGGCAAGTTTTCTAAGCAGGATCCTGTGGTTGATCTTGTCAAAGGCTTTGCTATAATCAGTATAAATTGTATCAACTTGCACACGTTTATCCATAGAGGCAGACAAGAAATTTAAAAATGTTATAAGATTTGTAGCAACAGAGCGACCTGCAAAGAATCCATGCTGAAATTCGTTGATCGAATTCTTTACCACAGGGAATAACTGGTCATAGACTATGTTTTCGAACACCTTTGAAAAAATGCAGAGCTTGGAAATGGGTCTATAATTATCTGCTTCGCACTTAGTTCCCGATTTATGAATTGGTGTGATGTAGGCTCTTTTCCATATATCTGGAAATGTACCAGTCTTAAGCGATATATTATACAGTATTGATAGCGGAATTGACAAATGATTTGCACACTCCGTAATGAACAGTGGTGGGATACCATCTGGCCCAGCTCCCTTGCTGGAATCGAGCCGTTTTAAATATTTAGATACAAGATCAGCATCGATAAAAACTGATCCTATCTCACAAACCTGATTAACAACGGAGTCGTGGCAGGAAGTCCCCAGAGGGTCAGCCAGTTCATAGACGGAATGAAAATATTCAGCAAATAAATCACAGACTGCCTGGCCACCCTCGGCTGTTAAATTCTTAAGATTTAATACGCTAGGAATGGATGCTGATAGTTTTTTTGATTTAACATATGACCAGAATGCCTTGGGATCTTT
Organism: Limnephilus lunatus; assembly: GCA_917563855.2. Lineage (NCBI taxonomy): Eukaryota > Metazoa > Arthropoda > Insecta > Trichoptera > Limnephilidae > Limnephilus > Limnephilus lunatus. Next base: position 1,945,478 of record CAKJTF020000010.1, read on the forward strand.
GGCGATATTCTCTTCAGCATTATTAATAAAGTCTTCATGACACTTCTTAGCCATTTTTTTCTGTCTGGTGCGTAGCCTAGAAAAAGTAATGTAATCGGAAGGGTTCTTATAAGTAGTATATAATCTGTGAAATTTCTGCTTTTCGCGAATAAGTTTTATTAATGATGAGCTATACCACGGGGGATAGGAATGTTTACCAGAACGCCTCAATGGAACCTTATCAGAGATCAAATTATTAATAATATTATAAAAATGTGATAGTGCAGGATTGACGGAATCGGTTAAGTTAAGTGTGTTCCAATCTACTTGCGCCAGGCTGTCTCTTATGTCATCGTAGTTAGCTTTGTGGAATGAAGGCCTTTTAATTGAGTTTTCCTTTATGACCGGGGGTTCAACAAACTCAGCAGTGATAATGATAGATTTATGGTGAGTATCCTCAGGAACCAACGGGTCGTTCGCGGGAGCAACGCGTACTGAGAAATTACAGAGAACGAGATCAAGAATTCTTCCTAACGTATTTTGAACACCATTATATTGGTGGAGGTTACAGTAATTAATATTATCGATAAATGTTGAACTTATTGTAGAAGTATAGTTGCAAGGAATCATGTTTACCTCATCCACAGGAAGAGACCAGGTAATATCAGAAAGGTTAAAATCTCCCACAATAAGAAACTTGTCGTTAGGTTGATTCAAAAGCTTAAAACCTAGATCATTCGAAAAGGCGGAGATTCGAGCATTGAAATTGAAGCTTTTGGACAGGTAGATACAACAAAGATGAACGCTAGTAAATACATTGGCACGTGGGATGCGAAGAGTCACCCAAATGTCTTCATCCGTAGAACACCACGAGTAATTACAAATAGCATTGAGTTCCTTTTTGACAGCCAAGAGCACCCCACCACCCATTGTTACACCTTCGATACTTCTGTCGCGTCGGAAAACATTGTATCTTGAGTCAAAAAGCTCCCCATCTAAAATAGAATCAGTAAGCCAAGTCTCTGTTATACCAATCACGTCATAATCACCGCTCGTAACACTGCGAAGAAACGTGTCATTTTTTGTTCTCAGTCCACGTACGTTCTGATAAAAAATACTTAGAGGCAGGGACTCTTTTTCAGTTTAGTGTCAATAACAAAAATATGCAGAGAATGTGTGAACATAATATGAGGTGTAATATGTATAGACACTTGAAATATGGCCAAGTATGTTAAAAATAAAAAATTGAGTACAGAAAGTGAGAATATCTTGCAGTTGACAGGAGTTGAGAACAGGAAAATATAATAAGGTAATGTAGTGCGAATGTAATAAATATAATAGTTATGCGATGGCAATGTGAGATGCGGGATAGGCGGGCGTGTGGAGGAAGAGGAAGGAGTATGCAATAATAATCGGATGAGCAGTAGGTATTTTCTTATGTTATTTTCTGGAGGTCGTCTTCCCTCGTGACTAAAAAAGCTGGTGAATTTTCATTTTTTCTCACCAAGATCTTGCAGTCCTTTACCCAAACAAATTTAAAACCTGCTTCCCGTGCTTTGCTTTTAACCTTTGAAAGCAGAATCTTATTATTAATTGTTAGGTGGTTGTTGACATAAATTGTAGTTTCTGGTCCAGAATATTTCAGGTCGGTGCTGCTTATCTTCCTGGCCTTTTTGGATAAAGCGAGAAATTCCTCTTTCCTCCGTCTACACGCAAACCGGATGATAATTGGCTTAACCTGGGTCGTCTTGGTAGCCACTCGCGTCACGATGTCTACATCTTCTGGCTGTAGCACGAAACCAATCTGCTCGCCTATTTTCTGGGCTATACAGAGTAAATTTTCCCCTTTCGTTAATGGAACGTTCTTAATCTCCAGATTTTTCATACGGGAGAGCTGATCCCGCTCATCCAGTTCATACCTGAAGATGTCCATGCTCTTCTTAATTGACGCTACCTCCAAAACTATCTGGTCGACGGTCTCCAGTCTCTTCTCAACCACCTCCACCCTCTTTTCCGTATCGGACATGGCTGCTAGTGCGAATTCGAGGCTCTTCTTTATGTCGGATATCTCACCCCACATTGGCTTAATGCGAGTGAGCTCAACATCGATTTTATTCAACTTCTCCATAATCTCGGCCAGAGAACCAGCTGGTACCATCTGCGACGACGCCGCAGGAGTTGCAGCTGGAGACCCACTGCGGGCTGCATTTCGTGTGCACGGCTTCATACTGTTGTTTATAATTTAATGTAGCTAGTCTTTTTTAATATATTATGTAATTAAATTGGTTCACTTGTTTTGACCGGTTAGCAATTATTGATTGTTTATGAACTGTAGTGACATGATTTTTAAATGTTATTGTTGTGATGGTTATTTGCAGCTGTCAAGTCTGCAGCTATTTTTTGCCACTTTTGTAATCCACAGTCATGCAATATGTGTAAATCTACAACACTCACTACAGCTTTTTAAGCACTATGTTTACTGATATATTTGAGCAAAATATGGATTAGTTAATTGTTTTTATAATAACTTTCTTTACTAGAGCAAATTCTTAGCAACTTGTCAAGTTTAACCATAGACAATACAATATTATATTAGCTAGAGCTGCTAGAGATTATAATCAAGTACATAGGTTGTAATCGACGAGTGAATCACTAATACATTGATTTTCATTAATTCTTTAATGATAATATAATATTCGCGATGCGATCTCTCACTTGACTGACATTCTTTATGTTACTGAATAATTTAATTATTATAACCCTTTGCCTTCCTGTAATGGGTAGGTACATACCTACATATTTTATTTAAACGGTAGGTAGAGAAAATATAATAGATGTAGTCGGTGACCTAATACTTTCTGGTGAGCGAGGCATATATAAATAATAATACATGAACCTGACGAAACAACTATTTTAAAATAATGTATATCCCTTTATTTAAATATTTTTTGTTATAAACTCATTCAGTAAATTAATAATAATCTATACCTACCGTGAATTATTTTGTAATCTAACTTAATCAATGTTTTGAGAATGTCCTATTAAACATTCGGAAAAGTATCATCTCTGTTCATAAAAAATCTTCCAAAACCCAAGTTTCACACTTAAATCGCGTTTACGGTAGGCGTATACTGTATCATTTATGTTGTTTAATTTTGTGTACATGAAAGACATGAAAAGATATCTATAGGTGGCTGTTCAGACCTTATCACTAAGAACACTAAACTAATAGCAAAATTCCAGTGTAAGTAACGTTTTAACTGTGTCTTCTTTACCAGCCATGCGATTCTGTATCTTTTGTGGAATCGATTCCATACGTAATCTCCTGTCAAATATGTCTGATTGTCTATGGCTTGCAATTGCTTTCTCTACGGACTGATAAAAATGACAGCGAATTGGTTTATTTATGATGTCAGCTATCGTATTTCAACTAGTAACACGAAATACTGCAAGTATACATGATTATTTATTAATTTACATTTGAAAGTTGTATACCTACCATGGATTTGACATTTGCGAAGTTTCAATCTAAATACGCATGTCAATAAAAAAGTCAATAAAAATTTGACAGGAGATTACGCGTGGAAACGATTCCGTATTCACAACAGGGTTCCATGCCAACTGATAATAAAGTCAATTCAACACCTCTTTAAAAAGTCATAAAAATAATTTTAAAATAGCCCATAACCCGAACCTAACCTAACGTATTTAACCCATTTTTTCTATTTTTTTCATCACTTCTAATGACTTTTCTGAGTTGGTTTCATTTTGACTTCTCCGGTCACTCCACAAAAGATTCAGAATCGCTCTTCAGGCATTCTTCAGGGCGATTCTGAAAGAATCTCCACTATTATTATTTATTTCATTCTGAAAGTAAATTCGTAAATCTTTTTTTAAATAATCAATTTGTCTAGTCTCTGTACATTTATTAAATGCATAATACTATTGTAAATTTCAAGATGGTGATGAAAATATTCAGATCTCTGCAAACGCCTTCTTGCTTCCACGTGCCAATAAGTTATAACTTATTACCGGTTTTACCTTCACAATATGCAACAATATACTAATTTCAAACAGAAACAGGTTTCTATGGCGACGAAATAGCTATTCAACCTTCACGGCCGGCTCGTGGAGGCTGGATAGACTACATATTTCTTATTGAATACCAACACTATAAAATTCAATGAATTCTGGATAAGTATCAAAGTTGTCAGATTTAGAACTTTTAGAAGAAATTGGTATACATTTAGTATCGTTGTGTTATGATTATGCTTGTTGCAACAGGCCAATATTTCAACCTCTCTTTTTCTTTAATTGCATTGTTCTTCCATCTAATTAAACTGTCAGGGCTCGGTCGTGTTTTGTGAGAAAGTCAAAATGTTTCGGCTTCGCAAAAAAATTCAAATAAAAGGAATAGTTCTGAACGTATTCGAAAACTAAAAACCGCTTTTGGAAGGTGATTAAACATCCTTTCAAATTTTATAATTCTTTCTTTCTTATTTTGTTATCATTATAATTACCCTCCTGTGTACCACTGTGTATCATGTATCATGTATCACCGGATTGTAAAAGCCATTTTATGGCGTTGAAATAAATAAATAAATAAATAATTCGAAATAAATGATATTTTTTTAAATATACAATTTTTAAAGCAAAGTTAAATGGCTCGCTTTACGTTTTCTCTAACTGAAATTACTAATAACGAAAAAAAAAATTTTTGAACGTTATGGTCACCAGTGTTGCCAACGTAGGCGATTTTTCGCCATTTAGGCTACTCAGAACCAGAATCGGCGACGAAAAAATCTAAAAGGCGACTGGTCGCCTTTTAGGCTACTTCAGATACAAGTTATCTAAATCAGCCGAATCGCAAATAATTAAGAAGAAAAAAAAAATCTCTCCATTGTAAATGTGTGTGTGTGTGTAATAAAGGAACAATTTGATATTGACATGGTCACCCTATTTGTTTATGATTCGTTCGTTTCGGGGAATACCCTTAATAGCGATTAGTATATTTATGACTATGTCCTATGTCTTGGCTTTTTATGTCACTTTCGCTTTGTACAATTTCTCCTGTGTGATTATTAGTACAGTTTCAAAGCTATTTTACCTTTCGTTTATATGAAAAATGGGTAAACACGGCAAATATGTAAAACATTATCGTGATGAGTGGGAAAAATTACTAGCATTTAAAAGTAAAAACTAATGTGTTGTGTAAGGTAGGTATGATGACTGCTCCAGTCTTAACATTTCCAGACTAAAGCGAATCAATAATAATTTGTAATTATACCTACGTAAAGTCCAATTCATGTTTTCTTAATCCCGGGATTTCAGAGGAGGTATTAGTCAAAACCACTTTATGTTACTTCCTTCGTCGAACTTTAAGTAAATATACTCTACCTATTCCGATCCCTGATGATCACCAACCACTAGAACCATACCTGGTTTTATACATATACTGCCTAGCGGATTATTGAGTTGAATTTCTTTTGCAGATTGGCTTAGGCGAGCACCTGTTGAACTGAAGGATAGTGGTAAAGGTGAGGCATTTTGTAAATTATGTGTCACACCACTCCGTGCACACAAAACCGATTTGGAAAAGCACATGAAAAGTAAAACACATAAAGGCAAAGAATTAAGTTTTTCAAAAAAGCAACCTAATCTTGCATCATTTGGCTATTCCTCAATTAGTGACAGTTCATCAAAAGAAAAAATAATGGACATACAAATTTCTGCTTATGTCGCTGCTCACAGCTCCATTGCATTGCACTCCATTCCAGCAGCATTGATCATCTGACAGACGTTTTAAAAACCTGTGGGACAGGAAGTCTTCTTGAAAACATACAACTGCACAGATCAAAATGTTCTGCCATTATAAAATGTTCTAGAACCAGCCATGCTTAAGGAACTCTTAGAAGAAGTTGGTTACCAGAGCTACTCTATTATACTGGATGAATCCACCGATGTAACAACACCAAAGTACATGGCATATTGCATCCGCTACTATAATTCAAAACTGGAAAAAATTGTTGTAGATTTTTTAGGCTTTCAGGAAGAATTCGAAGCAACAGCTGACGCCCTTTATACATCATTCAAAACTTTTATGTCTAAAATGGGTTTGAATCTTCAAAATCTAATTGCAATAGGAACTGATGGAGCAAGTAACCTTTGTGGCAGACATCACTCCCTTTTCACCCTTTTACAAGCAGATATACCCCATTTACAGATATTGAAGTGTGTGTGTCACTCCATCCAAAGCGTGCACTGAGTTGCCGTCTTGTCTAGAATATTTACTTAGGGAAACTAGAAATTGGTTTGCCCACAGTCCACTGCGAATGAAAATATATCAGACCTTATTTGAAACTATGTATGATGGTAAAAAAACCCTTGAAACTAACTCAACTATCCGCAACTAGATGGTTGGCGTTTTATTCAACTGTTAAAACAAACATTAACCAGTGGCTTGAGCTAAAAACTCACTTTAATATGGTTAAACCATCAGAAAAATGTTATACAGCAAGGGAGCTTGCTGCCATGTATAATGATGACACGAATTTATTATATTTGTTGTTTCTGTCTCCGATATTAAAAGAAGTAACAAATGTGAATGTTATATTTCAAGCGAGTGATGCAAATATCACAAAAATATACAGCGACCTCCGGCTTCTCCTAGTTTCCACTGCAATACGTGTTTTCAAACCAATATTTCTGAGAAGTCAGTCTGAAAATGCCTCACTAACAATGCTTCATGAAGCAGATATTGCAGCTGTTAAGCGAGCTTTAGAAAAAGCCGACACTCCATTTGAAAATTCACTGCTTCCACTGGATTCAGTCGATTTTGGAGACAGCTTCAATAGTTTACTGTCAAAAAAGACTGTTTCTGCCGACAAAGCCAAAGAAGTTAAACAACGATGTACTGCTTTTCTCATACGCTTAGTAAGAGAATTAGTTGACAGGTTGCCACTTAATGTGTCAGTGGTGGAAAAAATTCAACTCCTTGCACCAAGCCACGTATACCTCTCAACCAGCAAACCCAACATTGAAGATTTTCCCTGGCAGTTAGGTAAACCCAATATTGATCGAGAAGCTGTTATGAATCAATGGCGCGCATTAAGTACGATGCGCATTGAGGAGATAATCGGAACAGCTGCTTCTAATAATGATATCGTAAATTTCTGGATTCAAGTTAAAAAAAAATGAAGAATGCTGGTGGAAACCCTATGTTTCAAGATTTGGCAGATTTTTCAATAAGATGCCTTTCATTACCTTTAAGTAACGCTGTCGTTGAAAGGATTTTCAGCGTGATGGGGACTATAAAAACAAAATTAAGGAATCGCATGCAACTAACCATGCTGATTGCTATTCTGAGGATTCGTACACATATGAATGTAAGAGCTATGTGTTGCAACAATTTTAAACCAAGCAATCACATGGTTAGTTTGCACGCTGGTAGAAGAATGTATGTCTCCAGTGGATCTTGCGCCAGTACTAGCACAGCAACAACTTTTGATACTACTGACGACGGCGAAAGTCTTGTTGATGCATTATCACTACTAGCAGACGACGAATCAGAATAATTTTTCATTGTTCATTGCATAATCTTAATCTTTGTTTATTTATTTTTTAATTTTATTTTTAAAATGCTGTTAATCTACTTTCTTCCTCTTGTATGCCTTTGTTTGAAATCTCGGAAATAATGATATTTTGTGCATTTATTTTGAACTATCGTTTATTTTATCTACCAAAACACATTCTTTGAACAATAAACTATCGATAAAAACAACATTACTTGTGTTTATTTCATGAATTGACAGGTTTTTTTATAAGTTTTTGTGGCCGACCACCGACTGACTTTGACAGTTGACAGTTCAATTGACATTCATATTCCATAGATAATTATTTTAAAAATATACTGGTACTGCCAGGTGAATGAAACTTTTGACGGTATCAAGAATATTGTTGGCGCAAGCGATTATGACCTTTACTTGATACAGTTTCTTGATACATTAGGGTTAAAATCGCATATATATTTTTTTCTCTTGACATCTTATTTTATTCATTTTGGTGTTTGGGCTACTTTAGGCTACTGCAACTAAAATTCGGCTACATTAGGCTACTTTATGTATGAGAAACGGCGATATTAGGCCAAGCGCCGTTGGCAACACTGATGGTCACCTCACTTTTGTGTCGTTTCATTTAAAATTAATTAAAAATTCCCAAAGTTTCGTTAATGAGAGTTTTCCTGAGGGGTTAAATGGGTTTTTCTTATAAGCCAGGGTTTCCCAAACTTTTTCTGCAATGGAACACTTTGCAAACCCGTAAATTTTAACGGAACCCTTTGGCTTATTTTTTAGGTTGGGTGTAAAGCATTCTTTTTAGTGAGAGTTGCATATTTCAAAAAAATCCTAATCGTAAAAATTTAAATAAAATGTTATTAAACACATTATTTATTTAGTATACATATGTACGAACAAACAAAACATGGAATATAAACAAAACATTAGAATAAATAAAGCACCTAAGACTTTAACGATTTTGAGTCCGTGAATGGCGAACCTTGAGATCAAGCACAAGTAGTTGGAAGTTGGATTCGCTGGTAAGTTAGATTCTAATGTATTTTGTCGTTTCGATCCTGTTTCTGCACTTTGACTTCGTTACAGCATGATTAGAAAATCCCGTTTTGAAAAATTGTTTTGATAAATTGGGAAACTCTTCTGACAAACTCGCCCAGAAATCATTTAAAGGCTGATTTTCAATATAGAGTCACTAAATAAATTATTATCAGCCTGAAACACTCATCTACATTGAAAAAATCTTCCGAGAAAAGATACTGGCCGCCAACGTTTCCCGTTGGCGGCCAGTATCTTTTCTCGGAAGATTTTTTCAATGTAGACGAGTGTTTCAGGCTGATAATTATTGATTATAATATTTGTTATATACCCTTTGTGCTATGCATAAAAATCTTGTTTAAACGTTAGTTTATCAATTAAAAAAAAACTAAATAAATTAATTAGAATTTCATATTCCCTTGCGCTTAATTTTGTTTTTTTAAAGAATGACAAACATTCCTAGGTTACGAATAACCTGACAATATTTGACAGTAAGCGGAAAATGTTGCTTGTGTCATGATGAAGGACTTAGCCAGCCTAGATAACGAACACGGGACGCCTGGGTGGGATTCAAACTCGATGCCAACTCAGCCACTGACTGGTCCTTAATCGTACTGATTTAGCTGTCACGGAAAATGGATTCCGAACCCAGGAATCGTCCTTACTAGTTTTCGGAAAATAATCAAAAGAGTTGTTTTCAAGTTGTGTATGTGTTCTTAAAATTCTTTGAAGACCTCTTCATCTACTTTAAAATTTAATTCATTCAAACATTCATGTAAGGCGGGAAAACAATCAAAATTATCAGATTGAACTGATGAAATCCAAAATTGTAATTTTTTTAAAACTTTATCAACAATATTTACGGTACCATGCACGTTTATTGTTCGACTAATTGCTAATAAGAATGTTGTAAGACTTGATTGATTTTAACATTGTTTAACTTTCAGGTAAAGTCGGTATCGTAAAAAAATTGTTGGGTTCCTTGGGAACAGAAATTTCGCGAAACACATGTAGATCCGTTATCCCGTTGTTATTGTTTCCACATTGCACAGATGTTCATTATTTTTATTGACTCTTACCACAGTATTATACACCATAGTAATAAATTTTAAAGATTTTTTTAGTATCTATGTAAAATGGAGATTTACTGCGATAACAGCATAAACGGCCCTTTCAACTTTCATAAAGCTTAGTCTCTGTACCTGAAAGCGATTAGTACCTTACTTAAGAACTATTGTGAAATATTTATACAAATAATAATTTCTTGTGAATAATTTCAGTAGTGTTGAATTATGAATATATTATATTATAGTGTCGAAATATCAATATGAAATATGTACATATTATATTAAATGAAATTCTTTCAACAAATTGTCGCGGAACCCCTATTCAGGTTCGTCGGAACCCTAGTGTTCCGCGGAACACAGTTTGGGAAACCCTGTTATAAGCGGTGGCCCCTTGTAAAATAACAATTTAGTCTAATCAATCCAGTTGCTTATGCAGACATCTCCAAATACTAATTTTTGAGATAATGATGACAGCAATATTCGAATTCTCAACATAAATCAAATATTATTTATGCGTATCTGGGTTTTACTTATTAAATATGCTATAAAATAATACCGGGAGGAATAACCGTCCTGTACTTTAGTATGACATTTTGAAATATTCTACTAGTGACCCAGAAAACATCAACATTTTATTAATTTTTTCTGCAAAACCGCCTACAAATTCGTTACCAATATTATAAAGAAAATCCTGGTGATTATTTTGGAATACCTTTCGCAATTTATTAACATTTTAATGATAAATTAGAGAAGGGTAATTGGCTGCTTCCAATGCTTCTTGTGTGGTCGCTAAGTCACTGTCAAGTGCTCATCCTTATGACTCAAATATATATTACTAGCAGATCCGGCCACACGTCGATGTGGCTAACGAAACACAACGCCATGCGCCATGCCATTACCCAACCTTTATAACCAACGCCATTGTTAAATCAAATCCACACCGCCCGCGTGCCAGCCCGCTCCCTGTATTTATATATTTCAACCAATTTACACAAAACCTTACCTAAAACCTTCCTCATGAATCACTCTATCTATTGGTGAAAACCGCATGAAAATCCGTCGCGTAGCTTAAAAGATCTAAAGCAGACAGCGGGAGCAACTTCATTTTATACTATGTAAAGAAAGATGTCATTTTTTTTTATTCCATAAAAATAAATTACATTTTCCGCTTATTTTATAATTGGGGAATGTCTGGGTGTTTTGATGTTCATTATAAAACTTGATGGATATTATAAACATGATTTTACAGCTGTTATAAGGAAAGTTGCTATGTAAATCTACATAGTTATATATATATACATCATATGTGGACCAAGTTACAACATTCACACGTACATTTTCTTACTCATTAACGGTGGAAGGTGGAACCAAAATGCAATATGCAATGCAACACAAGGATTTGTATTATGTAGTACCTATAATAGCTCAATAGTTCAGCCAACTTTAGCTTTAGTGTGAACCGTTGAAAATAATTCATCAATAATATTCGTCGTGTTGAAATGCGGTACTGTTGGTGAAATCCTTAAACACTTTGACAAGGTTCCTACCTGTCGTGGCACCTGATTGGCCAAGCTGCCGAATCGGAAGCAAAATATAAGGTGTTTGCGAAATTAATAACTTTTAATTTGTTTTTCTACGAGTTTTCTCTTTTAATAATTCTCCACATACTGCTTATTAACCCCGTATGCATGGACATTGGCGGGTCTAGAGTCGTTCAAATAAATTTAGCTCCGTTCAATAAAAAAGTAGAGTCTTGACGTGTGCGGTGAAGGAGGAAACCATATATTATGTCTCCTTATAACGCCGCGGCCGTTGGGAAAGTGGTGGGGTCCTCTCCAATATCTCCACATATTTTTTATTTATTTGATTTTTCACGCCCAGGTTTTACGTGTTTTAATTTTTTATTTAAAAAACAAACAACATCTAAATGTCCACAGCAATAAAAACAATTTACTTTACAATTAATTATAAACGGTGTCTGGTAACTAGTGGTACATGCGGAAAACTACTGGTACAAACAGAAAACTGGTAAATTTACATCACATCTAAATTTCGTTCAGGTCATTTTTAAAACTTTTTTTCGGTATAAAATTTATGGTCTCCATGTATATCATTATCGGATGTGTGTTTCAACCAATCACCGCACGTATTTGTTCGCCTTGAGATATTCTTCGCTCTGTTCTGAGAAATTGTTCAAAATGTCCTAAAATGATTAGTGGTATCTCATTCCTTCCCTCATCTATTAAAAATAAAATTTAATCCAAACGTGTATTCTTACAAAAAAATCACCATTCGATTTTTTTTGTGAAACGACAGAATACTTCCTAGGTCGGGAGAACTGTAATGGTATGTATTAAGATCGCCTAATTAGTAGTTCAACGCTTCGGGACTACTGATTTCCTCAACTTTTTTGACATATGATGCTCAAAGGAGCGTGTAATGCTTTTAAGGCTCGCCTTATCGTTTGTTATGTAATCCAAGAGACTTATGCATAATAAATTGTTAGCCTGCCATCTAATTGCATAATCACTTACTAGAGAACCTAGCTCCTAGAGTCCTAGAGGTAAAACCGTGGGTGCAATTCTCTTTTGCTTATAATTTCTCTGTCCATCTTCCTTGTGTGGCATAGTCGTATGTATCTTCTGTCCCTGTTGCATTGTGAGGATTAGCCTCAGAACAGACTTCACTTCTTATGTTTGCTTCTATTATTTCATGACCTAAAATAAATTATTAATTGAACAATGCTCAAATAGATGATAAATGATAACTTTTCGAACTGAACTTCATGAGTTTGTGTTGCATTTTGAAAATGCCGAGTTGTACAGCAGTTGCATGCAAACATGGAAGCAAAAAAAAACTTTGCTGTCAGTAATGGGAAAATGTTACGTGCTGTTTATTTATTATGAAGTTTTCATAGATAAATGTCTGCAGTGGTGATCGCCATGACAATTGCTTGTTTATTCGCAGAAAGTTGTGATTGTGCCCAAAATATTTATTTTTTGCTTTCGTTGTTGGAATGCTGTTTTGTAAAATAACGAAATTGTTATTGAACCAAGAGACTATTAACTAAATATGTATAATTTTGAGTATTTTTGTGTATTTATTTTAAGAGTCACAATTTGATTCGAGGGGTTTGAGGAAATTAAGTATTGCAATTAGGTAGTACACAAAACCACCTAACCGAGGACCTTAACGCTTTGCCACGGAGACTGTCAAAGCTTCACTCCGTCACGATCGTGCCGTTTCTTCCAGTGACGAGTGCGACTGCATTATTACATTTACTTCCGAATATTGTAGGCGTTCTCCTGACACTCTTTTCTTCATCTAACTGTTCATTCCAAAACTAACAGCCCTGTATTAATATTGGTTGTTAGGTTTAAATCCACCATGTATAATATTTTGTTATTCAGGGTTAGGTGAATGTGTATAAATATAAATTGCCAAAGCCCATAATATTACACAAACTTTCTGTATCGCCCATATTTCGCATCAATTTCTAAAGTTTCCATACTGCAAAATCCAAAATAACCTACCTAACATTTTCCGATAAAAATAATGGGTCCTGCTTGATTATTTAACAGTCGAGCTGTCTTCCCCCGCCTCTAGCCTCCTTGCCCTGCCAATAATTCAATTAATTCATCCTGCATTCGGAATATTTATGAGCACTCAACGTAAATGCTTGCAGCGCTTTCGATTTTTGTTTCAATGCGATAGACAGGCCGGAGTGGGCATGCGAGAATATTACATCAGACGATAAGTGCCAGTAAAAGTTTACATATATGTAGTTATTATGCATAGATCAATCGATTCTCCCTCACTCTAAGGCTAAGGAGGATAAATTGAAATCAACTAAATAATGACCTTTATATATTTATTACGAACTTTTGATTTTTTTATCACCTTCATAATAGTGTTCCTGTTAGTGCTAATTTTTTAAAAGACCATTCGTTTATTAGCCATGAAGCTGTTAAGCTGGGAAAAACCAAACGGTTTCGGAACATGTTGACAATTTTGCTTAAATAAGTGGTGTATATGTGACTGTAAAAGCCCGTACTACGTTAAGTCTTGATTTTCCAGTAAATCCTAAGATTTACCAATTTACGGGCTTTAACAGTAACATACCTACAAAGTTATTTGTTTTCATTTAATTCAAATTTATTTAGATTATTATAATTCAGGATTAAAAGATCGAACCATTGACCTGATTATTAACCCGTCAGGTCTATTTGTTCGGTTTTCGGAACAACCATATAGGTCTCATCAAATCGTTGTATCTCCCTGGTTATAGGTACTATCGTAGTTAGAAACATGATCTAACGGTGTTAGAAAGATAAAATATCACGCTTTTTATTCAAATCTAAAAGTTTACCGCGAAATAATTCAAATATACACCTTTATAAATCCCAAGTCTCCGACCGCAATTTGAAAAAAAATTATGAAACTGAGAATTTTTTACTAATTATTTTTACATGAAAAGACAAAAAAATTAATTGAGGATAACATTTATAATGCCTTTACGTAATGAATTATTTATGTTTTTTTTAAACATAACAATCAGTAATTTTAGTTAGAAAAAACGTAAGGTGAGCCATTTACAAAACTTTTTTATGTCTGCATGCCAAATTTTTATATTTCAAAAAGTATGTGTTTATTTCTAATATTAAATTTGAAAACGTATTTCGTCACCTTTCCAAAACAGTTTTTTAGTTTTCGGGTAAATTCAGAAATATTCCTTTTTTTATGTTATGCAAAACAAAAATGACAAAATATAGTGGAAGCCTGAGGAGTTAAAAAGTTTTCCCGCTTTGCATAAAATACACCAATTAAACCGTATGTGCCCTAATTAATAATAATACGTTGTTGATCTCATGATATTTTTTTCCTTACCAGTTAAGATGCCTAGGCATATTGTGATGCACGGCGTCTTCACAAAACGGAGTATATATATTAATAAATACATCGTGGAAGAAAAGTATAGCTCACGTAATTTAATAAATTTAATGTTTAATGCATACATGAGATGTGGCTCTAGTTTGCTTGCGAGTTGGTGAATGTGCGGGAATTCGCCCTGGGAAAGTTTTCCCATTAACTACCCTCACCTCCCGGCGCCCCCGGCGACTCCGTTGAAGTAAATAATTGATCAGGGAAGGATGAGAGGCAGGATGCCAGACCGGGGGCGAACTTCGCATCTTGCGTGCAGCTTTTGCATGTTTATTAGCGATGGGTGCTCCGGAACACTGAACTTCACCCAACTTATAATGCGCCGGGATACTACACCGTTAACTATTTACCGTGTTATTATAATGTGCTGTTGTCAGCCATGCTACTGTTGGAGAGATCATAATTAGAAGGGGATGTTCATTACGTCTTCTTCTTGTTGAATTATACTATTGAATTACCGAGATGACCTATTTTTTCCGGATGTTCAACGTAAACGCTCTTGGTTTTTGTTTTTCTTGAGCCATTCATTATCTCAAACAGCCTTGCTGCTTGCAGCATCCATAATAATTGCAGATGTCGTGCGTCTGTCTCGTGGTGTTCATCTGTCCCTGTTCAAAGTCGTGGTTCATAGTAGAAAGGGACGCTAAACGCGGCTTAATATTCCAAAAAATTATACAAACCTATATTTTCTGTCTTATTTTAAAAATATAAATATGTAGTTGATGATTGCCGCAGCTTTTAAACGCCATACACACCAAGCTGTGAAAAACTTTTTTACCGTCTACTTTTTAAAAATATTTTGATGGTTTTTCGTAATATTCGTGGTATAAATGCATCCCCATCGAAATCATCAAAATCCTTACAATACACTTATAAATAATTAATAAATATCTCATTATTTTTTATACCTATTCAGCACAAATGTATCACAGAGCACATTCACAGTATTACACAGGTTCTTTGTCATCAGTCATTACAATACCAACGCTCTTGATTTGTTCCTGAATTCAAACAAGGCAAGATCTTAGTTTTTCAAGATATGTTAACACAGCGACATGTAATTGCAGCTTTGATCAACTATTCCGTGATTAGATTGCTAACTATACAATGTGCGTTCTTAGACTTTCCTAAATATACATTTTATGTTCAAAGACTTTTGTTGCCATTATTTTAACTTATTTTATTAGTAATGATTATTAACAACCTTTTCTACTATCGGGATTTGCCCATAATTGGGATTCTTTTGTACATTAGTTTCATATTCACTGAAAAACATTAAAAATATATCACAACACACGAAACATTTTCGGCTTTTTGTGGTGTTAGTAGGAGATTTTCAAACATTGTTGGGTTATTCGTAACCCGGGAATGTTTGTCTTTCTTTATTTTTAACAAAAACATATTTTGCATATTATAAGAATTTTATTGAAAGGAAAGAGTAAAAAAAACACAAATCTCAGCATTTTTTAACTTTTTTAACAACGGAAACATTTAGAACAAAAAAGGGTTATGATATTCTAATGTCTTTTCTTATTTTTATATGGATATTTTAAAAGCTCTGTAGTTTATGATTCGTTGTTTGATTCGTGATGTAAATGACGTTGCCAGCGGAAGATAGCGTTGATCTTTTTTTTAGCGTTTCCTAAAAAGCGATGCAAAACTCCATAACTCACCGTTTTAAAGTTAAGACGTCTTGAGAATTACAGGAGATCAATAATATGTAGGCATTTAAAATCTCCTCTTGAAACGTCGTAAGAATAGATTTGAATTTTCTTTCTGAAATTTTTGTTTAGATGCTAATGGTATCTTGCTGAATGGGTCTGATAAAATCGGCAATACGTTTTAATTTGTCTCCCTAAAACTGGGAAGACGTAGAGTCTTCGTACAAAGAAAGAGTGATGCATAATGACAGCGGGGCGATGATCACGTCCTCTTCTTCTCGTGAACAATGGCTCGTACCTGAAAGCCTTTCTGATCTTGGCGGAGACAAAAGCAGATACTCTGTCAAAGGCTTCACGTGCCGCATATTAATTCGTGCTCCAGATCTGATCCCGATGCTCAATCTCTAGTCTCTCCTCTCTCTACGTCTCTATTCTCTACCCTCGTCCTATCTTTATCGTATACCTTATTTATTGAACACCCGCCTTTCCATATCTTTGAGAACATGTCAATATTATGTCGTATTTTCTTTTTGTAATTTTAAATATGGGTTCACTAGATTCACTACCCGATTTCGCCTGAGCAATGATTATTCTTATCTTATTTTGTTAACCGGTTAATTGTTTATTTCTAAGCTCCGTAGTCCATGATGGAGATAACTTTTCGAGCTAATCATTTTCTAATCCTCATCCTATATTTTTAGCGTATATGTTATTGATTGTCTTCCCATATCTTTGAGGACAGTCAATAATTTTCATTGTATATTTTCATACAATATAAACTACCTTAACATGATTATTTTTGGGGTATTATGCCGTATTGCGCTACCTTCTTCTTCAGCCAACGTTTCGGACAGCGTTACAGCGTCCATCATCAGAGCAAAAGTTTAATCGATACCGTGAAAATCTCAATTCACAAACAAAAATTTTATAATAGTTCAAATTTTTTTCGTAAGTTGAGCTGATGATGGAAATGGCATTGCGAGCTGCTCTATTCTCCACGTCCTCTACCTTAAAAACTGTTAAACCATTAAATTGTCTCTTTGTGCAGAAATGTACTTAGAACATTTTACTAAAAGGTGGCGACATTCAATATATAAAAACGCCATGTTTTACTCATTGCACCTTAATTTAATAGTGTATTCATTTGAAGACCATTGAGAGCATTTCAAAGTGAGTGTTATGCTTTAATGAAATTATTAACAATCTAATACGAATTAACTGAACAAGTAAATACATACAATGGTCAATAGTAAGTCTTATCGGTTCAAGTTATGCAAACCTTTTGTGTTTTGTATTTAAAATAAATTTTAACTCATTGTGGTAACTCATGGAACACTTACTGAAGACAATACCAACCAAATAAACCAATGAAACCACCGTTGACAACAATGCGCATTGAAGTTAAATTAATATTCAACACAATGCATCATATGTTTTTTTACTACAATGGTGTTGCACTGTTGTTGATTTCGACTGAACATAACGCTGAGTACCGTATTGTTCGATTACCTCGCGTACGTCATATTTTTAAGCGATTGCTACAACTGTTCAGAACTAGTCAGTCTGTGACACCCCCAAATTGATCACAAAAATTCTTAAATGAGTTTTCAATGATTTGTTTCTAAAAGGACCACAGTCAGTTAACTAATTAAATTGATTTGCATAATTTACATAATATTATTAAGTTTAGTCAATTCTATTCAAGCAACAACTTCTACGTATGTTACTCACATTTGTGGTCGCGTGGAACGTGGTTACATATCGTTATTAATATATACATCAAGTTGGCCAGGTTTAGATATAAATATGTAAGGCTTGTCTTTATTTCAGCAATTTAAGTATTCGTACATGTCTTCTTACGGGCAAAATTATATGACTTCACTAAGATAACTTTTCTTTATTTATCATTCCGATTAATTTCAGCAAACGCATTAAATTTTCATTTTGTTTATGAAGACCGTTTCGTACCTTATCCTTGTAAAACTTAATTAAAATATGTTATAGATTTTGAAAATTTTCATTATAAATAGTTATTTTTTTTTAGATAGAAAGTTTTTAAAGAGTTTTTGTTTAGTTAGAAATTAATATTTTGCATATTCCTTCCTTTCATGCGTTATATTAACGAAATATATTTTTTTATTTTAGAAGATTCAATCCAGAGATATCGTGTTCACCGTAAAACGCCTTGTTTTAGAGGAACTCCCGGATATCGGCTGCAGCAGCTTTAGAAATAATTATTTTAAAGCAAAAAAATATCAATAAAGTTAATAGTTACAACACAACTACCTGTATATAATTTTTTACGTTAATAAATTAAACAGTCTTTCCAGGTAAAAATCTTCAAAAATTGTTTTTTTCGGCCACCTGACTGCGATTAACCCATTTAATTAAGACATTCAAACTCAGACCCTGGATTCGTTCACATGTTTGCTTATTATATGAGTACATAGTTTCTCATACACTGCCATTAAGCAAATGTGCAGTAATTAGCATGATTACATCAGACATCCCACCGCCGATACTTTCATTTTCAGACTTACAATTATTATCAAACGATAGAGATTGATATTCCGCTCAGCAAATCTAATGTTGGTCCGCCATCATGCTGAAACAACTCGCTAACATCGCGATGGTTGAAAACTGTTCGGTGGAGCCTCGAGCTAGCAACAAAAAATGCAAATTTTAATTTTATGAGCAAATTTTTCACGTTTGTTCTCAACATTGCCCACTTAAAAATGCAACTTTGTAATAATTATTTTGGTTAGGCTGAAGGAGGTGGATATCGTGTGAATGTTTATTTTGTATACATATATGTTTACAGGCATGCATGCCTATATCGCATATTGTGAACAGTGGCGGTTTGGAATTATCGTTTATTTTTATTTAATTACTTATTTTCCTTTTACCGAGAATGGTTGTTTTTATAAAGATTATTATCTAAAAAAAAACACTTTGGGTATGTTAAACGCTCATATTTTTTTGTGTAAGCAATCTCTTTGAATTACAAACTTCCCTGTATTGACTTGCCCTGTGTAAATAATAACATATTTTTTTCATAAGAAGACATATTTTTATTTATTTTATATTTAATCAAACAAACAATTTGTATCAAAGCACGAAATTAATTTTATTTTAAGTCCACCGGTTTTGCTTGACCATGTTTCATTTACTCATATATTCTGAGCTTTAGTTATGATAATTATTGTCCCGATGAATATTGGTCCATGCGAAACTGGTTGATGTTAAATACAATAATTTTTATGGTTTTATACATATTTTTTTCAAAATTAAAAGATTTATTTGTTTTAACCACTTCTAATGTCTATAAAACCGACATGTTTCAAGAGCGATGCTCTCTTCCTCGCAGTTTACTAAAAACAGGGTTTTGAATTAAAATGTTGCCACAAAATATATTTGCTGTATTTTAAGAAACAATTTGTATGATTTAGTAATTATTATGATATTGTTAAAATACTCAGGTCGCTTTGAAATGGTTAGTTAGTTAGAGAAGCCGTTTTTCTGAGATAAAACCTTCACTTTTTCATTTACCGAACTTTTTTTTTTCAAGACTCGGTTTATCGTCTAACATTTTCGCCGTTTCGTTTAACCAGAGCGTCATCTGGACGTTATAACAAAAATCAAACAAGAAGGTACCTATTCATACATTTCAAAAAGATTTCGATTGACCATCGGACAGGGGTCTTCCTCCCTATCATAAATCTGCCACCTCCGAATACATAAATGATTGGGTAGCAATTAGTTTTGATTGATTAATATTTGCCCTCTATCTAATACCTCCATCCGCCACTGGTTTCGAGCGTGACTTTGGAATGCCTACCGATAATAATAATAATTGGTAGCTGATTTGTTTGACAGCTGACCTCTTTGAAGGACGTCCATCGTACACAAAAACAAAATTAGTATTAATATATTCAATAATGTTTTTTTATTTGACTCCATCCGATTGAAATATGATCCTGATTGTTTGAATGTTCAATGGACTTGAATTCTTTGTAATGAAGAACAATGAACGATGTTATGACGTATTGCCTCATTAGTTACCATGTTAGGTCAATCGGCTTATTACATGTTTATTGATTTATAATTACCGTTTAATTTTTTTTATCGTCAAACAGTATCACCTGATTTGAATTCTCGCCTTTACTTATAGCCGCTTCGATGACAATCTAAGGATGCGTATAAACAGGAGGAAAATGGGAATGTATGGCGAGCGATATGCTGAAATAGGCCAAGCCATGAAAGTATAGCGTGGTCTAATACTGGCATTACGCTCAGCTGCTTCGAATGCTCTCTCGGTAGCTTAACCCCTCAGGCCAATTTGATCGCTTTGGGAACAGCTCACACAGTTCTCATAGAAATCGTTGTATCTCCCTTGCTGTCATGGTGAGAAATATGATCTAAACTCTAAACGGTGTTAGAAAGATAAAACACCATGCTTTATAAACTTAACGATGGAACTTTATAATGGTTAACTTTAAGATTCGCATATTATGGGAATCTAAAAGTTAACCACAGAAAAACTAAAATGAGCAGTTTTATGAAACCAAATTTTCCGAACGCAATTTTTGAAAAATTGCGGTCGAAATTTCGTGATTTTTTAAATTACTTAATTATAATTTTATGAAACCACTAAAAATTTAAGTTACAATCACGTTTATATTACATAGGTCTAATAAAATGTATATAAGTGTTTTTATTTTTTCCTTGTCAGCAATTTTAGATTTAAAAAAAATAAAAATTTGAAAATTCCAAAAAAACATATGTTTATTCCTAATAATAACACATGAAGGCGTATTTCATCACCCTTCAAAAAAAGTTGTTTTTTTTTCAGATACATTCATAAAAATTCCATTTATTTGGATTTTATTGCAAAAGTGGAAATTTTCTGAAAGATATTGCTTCCCGCCTACAGTGGTAACACAGTGTTTACCTACTGCGCCTAAGCTTCAAATCTAAGCATGATCATACCTACTTTTGAAAGCGGTGTTCTTTTCTCTCTCAAAATTTAATAAAATTTACGGCACGCCCCTGGTACGCAGGTATATGTACAATACCTACTACAAGAGATTTTCCGGTTACCAACGGGTCCAATAGTGTTTTTTTAATTGATCGATCATTAAACTATGTTTTTCATTTCTTACTCTTTGTCCACTCTTAACAAGATTGGATTCAAAGTGTTTTTTTTCAACCCACCCAACCTTGAAATTGAAAGTGTCATCATTTCGGAGTGTTTTTTTTTATGAACGCACTTTACATTTCTACCGTACTTTCACCTTTTTGTCGACTTTCGATCATTCGACACGTTCAGTTAGTCAACTGCTGCTCTCTGAAGAATAGATTACTTGCAAAATACAGCCATTGTCGATCCATGTCGATTAGTATTCACAGCAGCAGGCGTTACCACGTACCGCCTCAACTCAGCTATAGCACAGCACAATCACCACATGCATGTCGATATGTTAGATATAATGCCATGTTGCAAATAACGTGCACTTAAGATATTTTAAAATAGTGTGTACTATGTTTAGATGCCTGTGATGTACTTTAATCCCTGTGATTGAGATTACTTGAAATGTGTTCGGGAAAACTCGAGGTTCGTCAATATTACAAGTTACTTTATTTGCGTTATCGTGAGGTTTACAGTGAATATTTACCTGGACCAGACTTTCGTACTATAGGAAGCTCTCTGTTATTCGGAAGCTGAGCGCCCAAACACTTTCAGAGCCCCGCGGTTTATAACAAGCCTTTTCCCCTTAAAATGAAAAACCATGTTTCAAGGTTGAAAAACCGTATTTTAGTAAGTTTTTTAATCATATATAAAAAATATGGTAATTAACTGAAGAATATAGAATGTTTTTATTTAAAAAAAAAACGTTTACTCAATAATGTTATGTTGTCTTGTTCGAAATGGATTATTGGATTTCAACATGGAGGTAGAAATGACAAAAAAAAACTATGAAAACGTAGTAAAAACCATTCAAATGGCAATACTGATCGCAAGCCATCAGCTATTTCCGTAACCGTTCGTGCAGTACACTCGAACGACGATAGACGATACTCTTCAAAGGTTCTACTTAACTTACATCTATTGAGACACCTAAAAACTACATATAAGTATATTTACTATCCACATCTGTTGAAGTATTAATGAAGTTGAAGTTACATTATGTCTAATCCTTCATACTGCAATACCTGAGACTCCTTTATTTGGGATCGATCGGAAATACGCAGTGCCATAATGTGTAGCTAACACTTTATATTATTTTACCTGGTGTTCAATAACTCTAATATAATTTATTGATATCTTATTAGTAAGCACATTTTTTTTGGGCATACTCGTACAACAGCTCATAGAAAATCAATTAAAATATGGCTTCCCTAGTGGACGCTCTATCTATTCGGGTCTGGTCATTAAATTTATCTAAATTCATTTCAAGCAAAGTTTCGGAGCTACGTAAATGTAGTCTTTCGCCAGGGTGATACTGCGAGCATATTTTCACTCTGGAACGAGAGTTTTTTTTATTATTAATTATTGTGAACGAAGGAACTTTTATTTGCCCACTCCGGGTTTTTGTACCTGCAACTTAACTTAAGAGATTTTAACCATTTCGCCATAGACGTAAATCTATAAGCAAGCAAAACCGTATATATATCTGCTTGAAAATGTTTTAACTTACTAAATATGTATCTACGTTTCATTTATACCACTTTATTCACTTATTAAAAATTCTGGACGAGTTGAAGAGTAAAATTTTGATGGCAATAAGTAGTTTAATTTTCATGATTATAAATGGGTCATAAAGATTTTACTGTGCTTCATAAAACGAATTTGTATCGCGGTGTGTTGCAAAGTAAAATTAGAATTTCCCTATTCAGTGAGTTTTTCTCGTTAGTTCATCCTAAAGGAGTAGAGCGGCCCTATTCCACGAAGCGTACCTTATTATTTGTAATCTGTGACTGCTAGAAATTGAAGATAACCCCCCTTGTCCATACTTTCTTCTTTCTCTGCTCGAAGCACCTTCGTGGTATTTGAAATAACTCCACCTCGAGCATTAACCAGACTCCGGTCTTACGAAACACGAACTCATTGTTATGGAGTACATACATACGTAGATGAGCTCTTCTATGGTATGGGCTTTAGGATATTGGAACCAACGATCCGGCGTTTGGACAAAATTTAGCAATCCTGTAAACACTGTTTATAGTGCAGTAATTTAATTATTTTTTTTACAATGACTCCACACAGGAGGCCATGAGGAAAAATTTTTCCTCAGTTCCTATCTCATCTTTACGGAAGTTTTGCGGAGGATATTTTTAAGGAAATGAAGTTCTAGGAATGAAAAAGGTGGGGTGGTTATGAATCTGGGCTTCAATGTGTCCAAGAGTGAGGGACGTATGAATCCATCCCCCCATTGCGGTGCAAGGCGATGGGTCGAAAGAGTCCGACTGGAGAGGTCTAGATTATGTCTGCCTCAAGCAGTCTCTCCCACCAAGACCTAGACAAACACTTGAGGTGACCTATAGCCGGGGTGTTGGTTATCCAATAAATGGTTACCGGGCGGCGGTATCCATACCCGCCTCCCAAATTTATGTGGTTAGTCGGTTTGTTTTTGGAGTGGCATAATATTATGACGTACTTTCATAATAATCAAAATCAAAAGACTAAAATTCTAAGTTCCCTGCTATTTACTACCTACTACTCAAATTCTCTACACCTGTCTAAATTTCCTCCGTTGTGTTTCTCATAAGATTCTTACATTAGGGGTTGAAATGTGCTCCCTGGCTCTCACCACTTAAACAGCTATTATTCTGCAATTTTATTGTACCTAATGTAAAAATATCTGTGATACATCAATTATGAATTATGACACCGTTGCATATTTATGAGTAGGTGGTGGTAAGACCATCGGTCATTGTAATCGCCGATCATCGATTGATTGTTTAAAAACAAATAACTTTTTACATCGAGATTTTGTTTTTATTTTTCTCAATAAATCACTAAGCACCAATAAGTTTCAGTATACTCCTGTAACGGGGATCCTGTTTTCTGTACATTTATAAGAAAGTCTTGTTAATTTAATTTAAAGAGCATCATGTCAGTAATGTAAATTGTTCAAGGCGCATACATACATACACCACCACTTTTCACATCCACAAACATACTCACACACACACACACCTACCCACAACGCACATCACCCGGTAAAAATTAAATGTAAACAAGATACTTCAATGAAACATATCGTAGGTACCATATACTTATTAACTGTAAACTTTTTTCACCACTGTAAATAATGTAGGTACTGCCTGTTTCTGTTAATAAATAAAATAAAAAAATAAAGGAACAGTATGTCAATATGCTAAGTAGAAATAAATTTCTTGCACAAAGTGCAGGTATATCGGAATATTGGTAATCTTGTCACTTCTCTCACCGCAAAAATGTGCTTAGGTACTAATAGCCGCCAATATGTGGAATCACATAAAACATGACCACATGCAAAAACTAATGTTTGCAGGTGACGTGTCCTAAAAAACGCCCAACAGTACCGAAGTAGCTTTCTAATGTCTATGTCATCCATGATGGTTATGATTATTGTCGTGCTATAGAAATAACTAGACTTAATGGAAATGTGCATTATACAGGGTGGGGCAAATGTAATCATCCGATGTTCTTTTGCTGTAATTTTTTTGTTTAGTGAAAAACATTGGTTCTGCTTGTGAAATTTGTTTATTTAATCCATTAGAATTTATTCCATCAAGTCGAGAAAATGATATCGGCCAAGTGGTGGCATTTTCCATCACTCTTGCCAGAGCTTCGGGCGACAGGTTCTCGCATTCCTGACGAATGGGCTTCAAGAGTCTGAGGCTTGTTGACGTAAACCCGCGACTTCAAAAAACCCCATAAAAAGAAGTCTGGAACGGTTAAATCGGGGATCTGGCCGGCCAGTGCAAATCACCAAAATTATTGGCCTTTAAACCATGCAAGTCCCTTTTTCATTTTTTTTTATTATTGTTCCATTTATTGGGCAGGGAATTTTACCGATATTTGACAAAATATTTTTTCTGCGATCAACTATTTCTTTCATTTTTTTAAACGGCACATTATGTATCAATCCTTTGCCCAGGAATACCTAAAATACTAAAAATATATTTTATGTATTAAAGTAAATATAAGGATACTAATTTTGGGGTCTACTGTCGGCAGTGTCGGCCCCAGGTGGCTACGGGAGAGTTAAAGTAAGAATCGAATCACTAGAACAAAACACATATTTATTTTCAGTTCCAAGAAAGCCAATCTATTGCTTTCCAGATCATTGCCCGAAAGGATTAAAGCGACCTCGGAACTTATTAACTTTTACTACGTCTTCTTTGTATTATGCTTAACGTTTATAGTTTAATTTCGCTGATGGCCAGAGAGACCGGAGGAGCAGAGATAGTTTTCCGTTCTGCGGTAGTCAGATTCAAAGCCCTGAGCTACGACTTTATCCAAGTGCAGTAGAATAATAATAATAATTATTATAACTATTGGTTAAATTTGCGGTATCAAGACATTATCTTGGAATATTAAGAGGAAAACCAGGCGCTAAGAATTTTGAATAATAGGCATTTGTTGTATGTATGTCTCTGCGTTTTGCTTTTTTAAAAATACATTTTCAAATTTGTGTGTTAAACGTTTGTTGATGACGTTTAAACTTGGCAATTTTAATAATTTTTGGAGGGTCCTAACTGCTGTAAGAAGTAACTTATCAAAAGAAAACCAAACGTGGGGACATGCCAGTTTTTGATGTCTATTAAAAAATATCTGCATGTCAAAATCCAGAGAGGAAATTGGTGAACACGTTTGAATGGAGAAAACGCCGCGCCACCCGCGTTTCCTCAGTGAGATTACAAACCAGTTAAAACATTATTCTGGGTTTTTGAACTGAAAACGTCTTTCGCACCGTTATGATTTGAAACTCGATGAAACTAAAAATAGCGACACTAAAAAGAGATAAACACATACAACAAAGGATTTAGCCTGTGAGAGAATGATATAGTATAATCGGTCTCCTCTTTGTGCGGTGCTTCGTAGCCTATAGGTATCTTCTTCGTGCGGGGCTTCGTAGCCTCCCCACTCTTGTCTACTTTACTTTTCTGTAGGCTTCTACCGCGTGTGAATTGCACACTCTGATTTTTATTTTAAGCAACGCTTATAATTTAATGATTAAGCTCTTTGGCTGTTAAAAAGTTGGCTAAAGAAGGAGTTCGCGCAACACGCCATTCAAAAATAAATAACGAAAAAAAAATCTTGTTTACTTAATCAATGCGTATAATTAATTACCTAGATATCGCCTAGTTTTACAAAATTATTACTTCGGGGATAGATACGGCTTGAAGTGGCTTAATAAATGATTTAATATTGATCATTTTCATCAATCGTAAATTTGTAAATATTGAACTTTATTTAACTCGTCAAATAAGACATTCGAATGAGAATCGGACATTGTTCCATTCCTTCTCACCTTTTTAAAATTCACATCCTTGACTCCCCAGATTGTACATTCTGTGGTCTAGATGTGGGCACTTTAGATCACATATTTTTTGGTTGTCCCTCTCTAAATAAATATCCTCTCTTCTATCAAGCGTTATCTAAAATTGCCTCCCCTCCATTCAACATTTCATCTCTTCTAAGTCTGAAATCGATTCCAATCTTCCATATAATTCTGAAATTTGTACATTTAAATAAAATTAATATATAAATTCACCTTTCCTTTCTCTGTAATTTTAAATGATGGCCTAGAACACCCTTGAAGGGTGAAAGCCAGAAATAATTGAAAAAAAAACCTATGTCTTTCTTAGCTTTTCCCTTGCTGGGGAATTTCTAAAACAATTAAAACCGTGTTTTTGTCTTATTATTACTTTTTGGCACATTTTACCTATAGGTGGTTGTGAACTTGGCATTTCATAATCCTGTATCAAAGTTTCTGATTATCCGTTTATCGTTTCATCGAACAAATATTTGTAATGAAGCGATGTAAAGCAAGCTAGAAGTTTCCCATTAGAGACGCGCTGTAAGCTTTGGCCTCCTTTAAAGTTTCGCAGTAAATTTAGCACTTCATTTAGAATGCTGTACCTACTTCTCTACCCTGCAGCTACTGGCTTCTAGTTAAAGATACTCACCACCAAATAAATTATGCTTTGGATACAGAAAAAATCAAAATGTAAAAAACAATAAATAATAATAAATAATAATTTACTTAAATACATCGATATTCGACCTAGTTGCGCCATCTAGTGTGCCATCTAGTAGCCAATTTCTAAGTTTTTTTTTGGTTTCCCCGAGTACCTTTCTCCACAGGGACTGGAGTCATCACCCTAACAGCTGAGAGAAATCCCAATTGGGTAGGATCTACAATTATTTCTCTGAATTATTTACCAAATTCAAGCCTCAAATCGACTTCATAAATAACTTTAATAAGTAGGTATGGATATCAAAGAATTTATTCATTGTGTGTTGATTTTTGAACTTATGTATGCAATGGCGTATACAATATTATGGTTAGTAGTTTTATCCTTGATCCGTTTAAATATAAGTATGTTTTATTCTTTTGTATTTCGGCGGTACATACTCTCTGCACATCCCTTCGGACAGTGTGCCGTATTTTCCGTAAACCGACTTCATATTGTATATTATAGCTACACCGGATGACAGAGTCGGGGTATCAACTGTTATGGAATCATTATTTGTTTCAAATATTAACTGCTCTAATGTCATCTAGTTTTAGAGAAATGCTTATATGTCCGATTGTGAATTCTAAAAATTAACTGCAAAATAATAAGAAATAATGTATAATAATATTTTAAGCGTTGATTTAAAACTTATCACTGAAAATAAATCTTTTTCAAAAACAAACGTACGAAAACACACGGATCCTTGCGTTTAGAAATTTAGAGCTTATGGATGTCTATTGCAAGTATATCTCGTTAAGGTGAAACAGATGTGACCATTCCCATACAATCAATTTTTCAACCGCATTTGAAAACTACAGATAATATTTTATTTATTTTAATGTCGAAAAATAATACTCATAATGAAATATTCGCGAACGAAAATTTCACAGTTCGATCACTTATAATAACCCAGTAATTAAATTAACAAAATTAATTATTTTGTGCAGAAACTGCTAGCCAAAATGCCCTAATCTGCGTTAGAAGGAGACAAACCTATGTGCGAGCCATACGTTTCACGTGCACGCTTTCAACCCATTCCTATGGTGTTAAAGTGGTCAGTATATTTGTAGTAAAAATGTCAATTTGCGTGGCGCGATTTGTTATTCTGATAGAATGTTCGTTTTGCTTTTTTATGAATGTTCCAGTATTACTCGGCGCAAGGAACATTTGCGGTTTTGGCACGCAGTAAAAAAGGACAAATTAACTATATAATTATAGTGAGAACGACTGTAATTATTTAGAACTTTCATAAATCTCCAACTATCACTAGACGCCCGCCTAGTTATTTTGTTATTGAGACTTGCTAAACAATAAAATGCATAGATCGAGCTGGGTACCTACATTCTGTCCGATTATCGTCCGTCTGCCACGAGTTTGAAGCTTTTTTCGACTTTGTACAACGCATTATTGTTATTCCATAAAAATGAGGCGTGCTCTTTATAAGAATCAAAAGTATTATTAGAGAGCATACTTGATCGAAGGTAGAGAGTGAATCCAAGACTAAGTTACAAATTTTTTTACAAATATTTTCTCGGTAACTACCTAACTAACCATCACGCCGGTTCCCCGCAGGGGAAGTCAGAGAGGACGGACCGCCAAACAACTCGGTCTTGGCACACACTATTTGCCTCACTCACATTCATACAAAGTCTTCTATTATTCTGACTTTTGACATGACCTGACTCAAGTATCTGATTCATTTGATCGTGCCATGTCTACCTCGTGCGTCCCCAACTTCTTCTACCATTCATATTTGCGTCATATATTCTTCTTATACTACCTAGGTACTTTCTTCATTAATTCGCTCTATATCCACATTTTCTAGGTACATTCTGTAGTAATTTATATAAAATTAAAATTAAATAATAAATATTTTGATTACTAATAAATATTTTAATTACTATTTTAATTTTAACAATTAAATTATTTTATTCTGCAGTAATTATTACATTCTGTAGTAATCGTGTAATTTTTACTAATTATCTATCACCGTTTTCTCGCTGAGAGGATGGGTCACAACTAAGAGTTGAAAGAGAATGTGAGGAATACGATTATTCACATTCATACACATCTCTTCTATTATTCCGACTGACTGTTCCCAAATAATTAATTCGCTTGATTGCGCCGTTTTTTGCGAAAAATGATCTCAAGAGACACTATACTATAATGTTAGTTGGTATCACAATAACAGAAAAAAAAATTGTTAGATTTCGCAGAACGAAAGTTGAAGTCGATTTTGTGTTTCTATTGTACAGAAATCGGGTTCTCACCGATATTTTTCATAGATTCTATGAAATAGATTATGTGGGATCCCAGTTTTAGCCTTGCATTCTTTCTTGATACAGTACACATATTATATTATCTATTTGACGCTTGTAGAACAATCATACACGGATTTACCACTCATACCCCTCAAGGATCTCATTTCTACTTGTACCCCTTCCTCTGCCAGTTTGAGTGTCAACAATTTTATGAAATCACACCACATACTATATTATTATGTATTGTGATGTTGTCGAATGAACGATGATTATGGAAGCCGTGGTATCCTGACTTGAGCACACGACAAATTTGTTTCTCCATCTGGCAATTCTAACCACTTCGTTGGTTTGACAAATGCGCCCTATAGAAATGTAAGAAATAAATGTAAATTTTTGACTTATTCGCGAAATATTAGCGAGCAAGCAACCGAGAGAATGCATGGTTAATGAGTAGGTATGTACCTACATCGCTTGTTATGAATAAGCCCGTTTAGCAAAAGCGGCCTCTAAAAAAAGGTCCAGTTAACACCAGCTCCCGCCACACATGCCGTTGTTCCCAGCCGGTTCCTTTTATAAATTTATTCAATCTTCCCAGGCGTTGATTTAATTTACTGAATACAACAAACCTCTATCTCGCGTCTCTCTTCCACGCATGCGGAACATCGTAAAATTTTTGAAATACATCGTTTTCGCGAATGTTTTTTGGTTGGGTAAATAAAAATGTTCTTTACCAACGCGCGCGGAGCTGTGGAAAATGTCTTTTGTGCATATTTTTTGCAATGAAATTGTGTATTTTTCACCCGTTTTCTACGATTATGTAATTATAGGTACAAATTTTTTTTTTATATAGATTAATATTACTAATATACGTTCGCGAACCAATAATTCATCTCAATATTAAAAAAGCATAACGTGTTAAAAGTGTTTTATTAGACGATATTGAAAATAGCACCATCTATCGGCGTAAAGTTTCTAAAAATATTTTGAGAATACCCTTAATAATCCATTCATGTTAGTAACATTTTCCTGGAATTCATTGTTTCAAGATTGTAGAGCTTGTTAGAATCTCAGAGTAACAATATAAAGAGAGAGCACTATGCGAAATGTTGTAAGCAGATTGTGCCCAATGGTTTTTTTCAGATGACCAATCGGGATGTGGCTTACAAACTGATGCAGGGTTGTCACAAATTAAGACAATGAAGTATTTTGTAGCGAGTCGTAAATAATTAAAAGCAATTTCTGTTTTATATATACATATATCTTTTTTAAAATATAGATATTAGATTATAAATAAAAATATAAAAACGAAACTTTTTTTACTTATTTATTAATCTTAATGGTACAATTACAGGCGGAGATTTTAATAAAATTTTAACATAGTTTTTAGAGAAAGAGTAATAAACCAAAAAAAAATTATATATATAAGATGAATTTCTATAATGAATTTTTATAAAAAAACGAATGAGACAATATTTGAATAAATTGACGTTTTTTTCAACTAATTGACACTTCAAAACATTAAGAATTTCCACGAAAATAGTATTAACCTATTGGTTGAGAAACAATGTCAATTTATTAAAATATTTTCTCACTCGTTTAGTCGGCTCCACAGCCGATTTGGCCAGGAAATCAAGTCTGATATTTAAATATTTAGAAGCAACTGTCCTTATTAGGTGCACAGTGTGCACAGTTGGTAGTAAGTAAGTAGTTTATTATTCATTACGTAAAAAATATTAATAATAAGTAAAACTTGTTTTATTTTTATTTTGTGGTGGTTTCTCTGTAAAAGTGCAACCCAATAATAATTTATTTCAATATTGTTTTCATGGCTTTATATATATTTTTATTACACACGATATACTTACATCTATTTTCGAATTTAATCTAAGCGCCTGTTCTGACCCAGTCGGGGAGGACACATTTTTTGGCAATAGTTAAATATTTAATAATAAACCAATTTTAGCACAGCCCTGATTTTTTTACAACGAAAATGAAACGCAAAGACAAAGATTATTCTGTCTCTATACGTTCGCCAACAATTTAACGGTGGTATTATAAGATAGGAAGAGACAGAGATACATTCAGACGCCGACTGAAATCGGTATGTTGCATTCTTTTAATTCGGCAAGATTTCTTATTACTAAAACATATAAAAAATGTGCGTTAAAACGCAAACAAATTAAAAAATTTATTATATTGACATAAATAGTGAAAGGATTGTTTAAATATTGGTGGAAGTTACTTATGGTTTTTGTAGTTAAACGTATTAAATATTTGAGATTAAAGATTGAACAAGGCAAAAAACATGAATTCTTTAATAAATACCTGTGAAAACTGATTTTTTTAATCCTTTTGTACTACGGTTGAAGCACCCACACACTGCACATATAGCCATAGCGTTTTTTTTTTAATTTCTCACAATTAAAGAAATTATATCAATATTTTTGCACTTTCGACCATACGCAGGTCTGACAGATCACAACAGTGTTAAGTTCGCGCGCTTCCAAAAGTGGCTACATACGGTTTAAATCCTATGTTTTTAACAGGAAACGTTTGTCTCTGTTTCTCATACGTTCATGGAAACGAGCGGAAAGGGAGAGCTATATTTTCCGAATTTGTCGACGATTTGTACAAATATTAGTTATCCCTCTTTATATTGTTACTCTGAGGTTAGAATGTATTTATAGCCAGGGGTCAATAAGGGACGGACAATAAAATTACTCGTACTTTATCAAAATCAAACTTGTGTGCACGCATTATTTCGTTTCGTTTACTCCAATTTATTTATATTGTTTATTATTTGTTTTATTTAATATTTTCTTATCGGCAAACACAGAATGTATTTTTTTTATTAATGTTCCTTCACGTTTGTTTGACGTCTTCTAAACTAGTTGGCAGAATAAATTAGCGTTGGTCACGTTCAGCTACCGAGCGCTGTAATCGGTGCACGCCATCGTATAGTAGTCCCAGAAAGTGGTCGTACGTATGTCATCAACCATCGCCCTCTTCCTTATCACGCGTCTTGTATGAAAACGAAAAAGACAGAAGATATTAGAACCATGACGTCACGTACGACCTTTCTCTGGGATCACGTTACGAATGCATCCGTATTCGCGTGTTTTGTAAAGAGTTTTGTTGCAATTAATGTAATGAATTTACAATCTTTCAGTCTCTACTTTGCACGACTGGCCCTCTATTGTTGTCCAAGGAACTAAATTATATACGAGTACATGACAAAGTAATTTTGTTTTGCATATATGAAGATATCGGAACAAATCTTTAAAAAAACAATCACGGCAACCGAAGATTGAGAGATCTCCTAGCAGTCAAACGGAAAGTTCCTGAATATGCCACCAGCGATTATTTCTGCTTTACATGTTTTGTAATCATTTAAAAATGGATTACAAAACAATTATATAGTGTTAACGTACGATTTTTATAAACTAATTTTACTTAATAACTGTTTTTAAAAAATATGTAAAATGCTTTTTTGTAATTTATTTCAGTGCTATTGAACTTATCTGCTACTTCTACATAAAAGTTACCTAAGCTGTGTATGCCTGGTGTAAAGGAGTACATAAACGAATTGGTATTGACATGATTATTGCACTGAAAGATATATTTTTTGTGAATCAATTGGAACATGAAATTAAATAATTTGCAATAATGCAGGGCTGTCAATAAGGAAATTAATGGTTTTAAAAATAACTTGAGATACCAATCTTCCGCCGACAGCTATATTATATAAGGAACAAATCGTCATGTTTGTGAGTTTTTTTTACTTTTTCAACATTTTTGCTGTTAATATACGTTAAAGTATGAAGGGTGAAGGACACATCTCTCAAGGCAGACGCTGTCTTTTTTTTGGTGGACTATATAAAAGATATCCTCCCATTGTGCTCCTAATAGCATTATTCTGTACCTTGTTTAAATTTATGACGGCCTTTTATTTCTTTAAAATAAAGTATTCTGTGAAGTATGGAAGATGCCCGAGGCGTTTATTATTTATTCGTCGGCGAAGCAATTATTATTGTTTCTTAGAGGCAAAGTTTTGATCAAATTCTGTCAATTATTCTTCACTCGCGGACTATGGACCGATGTAAAATTTCTTAAATTATTTAGACAGGCTTTCCATTCAATTTTTAGAAATTTTAATTATTTTGACGTGGAATATATTTTCCCCGATTTTGTTAATTTAAAATACACATTTGTACATCTGTTTGAATTTCAATTTAGTTTTCGAAAATAATTAATGCAAATTTTGGGAATGGAAATTAACCCACTCTTGACATACGAGCGGGCTGAAACACGGCAGATAGATCATTGTCTTGTACTATCAAATATGGTGGCACTCACGTTTACTCGCGCACACACGCATTTTGATGACATTATAATTTTTTTTAAATTTCATTGATATACGATGTAAATGTCGGTATCATCCAATTGGGATTGGCTGTGTTAATTCATTTTAGTCCCTGGAGAGGAAGGTTCAGTCCTCAATCAAACCTAAAATAAAGTAGGTATTATTTTTAATTTTTAAAAGTTCACAGCAGTTAAGAGCCAGTCTCTGAGGAGGAAGGTTCAAAACTGTCAAAGCCAAAAAAATCTTTGAAATTATTGGTCACTATCCGAGATGGCGCAACTAGGTGGAAAATTGATAAAAGATGTATTACGGTAAAAGAAAAACTGATTTTTTAAAAAGATCGTCTTTCAGTGCTTGCAGAGCACGGCTTTGTCAAATGTTCGACCTCTGTTCTTTAGTCATTTGTATCCTAAATGCTATTTAAAAGTAAGAGGTTTAAATTGCACAATCGTCATCTGAAAATCTGACCCATCAAATTAAAATTAAAAAGTAGCTGAATCATAAAACGTTACATGAATAGTTTTCATATTATGTTTTATAATCTCATAACTTTCTCGTCTCTTAAAACGTCATATTTGTTTTGCTGGTTTTCACTTTTATTCGCCAAATCTTTGTTTGAGTATGCCAGTCAACTCTGCGTGAATATCTGATTAGTTTATGCATGCATAGTAATAGTACATAGATGTATCTATTATTATATCTGTAGTCGCCTGTATTGACTAAGCTTTTACTATGAATCCGGGGACTATACCATACTATAATAATCAATCTCACATGTTTGCATTTATGTATTACTAGCGTTGCTCGTGCTTTACGAGGTAGAAAAAGGCGATGGGGGTGGTTTTTGAAATCTCATGTAAACAGTGACCTTTCTCTTGTTTTGAAGGTCAAGTGTGCAAAACTTCATTAAACTCAGAATAAAATTGTTGATTTGTGTGAAAAACAAACCCACCCACACTATTCTTTGTAATATACTAGCAAACCCGGCCACACGTTGCTGTGGCTAACGAAGCACAACGCCATTACCCAACCTGTAACAGACGTGTGCTACAAGACTGTAGAAAAGGGCACCGGTGGCTGTGCACTTGGATGTCGACTATTGTAATATTGTTTTGAAATGCAGTACTGGCTGGCCTTCCTTGAAGGTGACAGCCCTGCTGTACTGGAGGGTGGTAACCCTTGATCTGCCTCCCTGCACCCAGAGCTGGTGAGTGGTAGCCCTGGATGTCCTTGGTCTCTGCCTGAGCCTGGCGCCTTGCGGTGTCCAGTAGTTGGGCCGGCTGGTCTTGAGGAGGTAGGCACCAGACTTGTGTTCAGGCAGAGCTTCAGCAGGAGGCAGGTCGGAGAGAGGTTTCTTCCAGAGGAAGGAGTAAAACACGAAGATTTAAAGAAAACGTTGAACTGATTTATTATTGAAAAATTTGTCGTATTTATACCAATCGGTAGGTGGCTCATGGAAAGTGGAGGGGGAAAACGGAACCCAGGCACTTTCCTTTATAAGGGGCAAGAAACTGCTCAGTTTCTATTTTGCCGGTTTAATCCGTAAAAGTGCTCGTTTAAATTTGGCAACTTTTACGGATTTTGTAGCCTTTATTTAAAACAAAAATACACATTAAATAGAAAAAACATATACATAAAGCCAAGATTTATGACAAGAATTTTAGTTTGGTGAATTTACCGTGATTTTAAGAATTTTTGATTTTTATGAAAATGTTTTATGATTTATCAAGTTATAATTATTTTTCCTAGGTTCCCTGTGAGATAAGTTAACGAAATCTGTTTATTTCACCATCTCACAGGGACCCTAGAATTTTGTAGAGGAAAAAATGTAAAAATGTCATGACCGAAATTTTCTAAGTCTTTTTGACATGGCAAATTGAGCTCTAATTTCGGCTCTAAGTATTTTGAGAGCAAAGTCTCAGTTTGACTGGAGGCCTTGTAGGATCAAGAATGAAAACTGATTATTTCATTGTCCTACAAGGCCCGCAGGTTTTGTTATTTGGAAAAACATAAAATTTACACCTTCGAAATTTTCTAAGTGTTTTTTGGTAGGCAAAAATGACTTTATTTTTGCCTCCCAATATGTTGTGTGATAAATCTTGGCTTTACTCGAGACCTTGTAGGATTTCAAATGAAAACTGATTATTTCATTTGTCCTACAAGGCCCGTGTGTATAAAAATTAAGACATAAACATTTAAAAATAGGTACAAAAATAAAACATATTTAAAATGAGTTTACAACCTCCCCAGTAGCGATTTCTCAAAGTATTATTTATTGATCGCACCGGGGAGATGTACATAAGAAATAAAAAACTTAAATATTTGAAATCCAATGAGAAAATAATAAGTAATTGATAAAAATGACATTTTCTAATTAGAACAAATATTTTCATCAAAGCGTCGCCGGCGGCACGGTACTCCAGCATTGTGAGGGCAGGCCATTTTTTCCTGATTCCCAAAAATGATCACAAAACTGTAGAGGACCGGCCAAGCGATGAGCTTTGATGAAAAATATTTCGAGGGTGTGAACACGTCGGTTACACTCCCCCCGTGTGGCGATGTCACACTAATCATCTCGACGTGTTTTCGAAGGACGAGTAGGTGAAGCTGCATCCGTAGGCGGGGCTGGCAGGATCACAGCGAGCTTCACGGCAGGTCTCACGTAGACTCCGGTGCTGGTCTGGATCCGGGCAGCCCTCACTTGGCCGTCTGCAGCAGGGGTGGCGTCAAGGACTCGTCCGCGCGGCCAGGTATTGCGTGGCATCGTGGGGTCCATAATTACCACCAGGTCATCCTTCTTGATGGGATCGACGGTGTGGTGCCATTTTTGACGAGCAGCCAAGGTGGGGAGGTATTCGCGGAGCCACCGCCTCCAGAACATGTCTGCTAGCTGCTGACTGATACGCCACTGGCGGCGGAGGCATACCTCCTCATCCTGTTTGTTGTACAATGACAGCTGGGGCCGGTTGCCTGCTGCTCCCAGTAGAAAGTGGTTGGGAGTGAGGGGCTCTTCGTCTCTTGGATCCACTGAGATGTGTGTGAGAGGACGGTTGTTTACGGTCCACTCAGCTTCGGCCAGGGCTGTTTGCAGGGTCTCTTCTTTTGGGGCCCTTTCCTTGAGAATGGCTTGCAGGGCGTTTTTGACTGAACGCACCAAGCGCTCCCAGGCTCCCCCCATGTGAGGAGACATTGGCGGAATGAATTTCCATTCGATTCCCTTTGATGTGAGATGATCCCTCATCCGGGTGTCATCTTTGAGCGAATTTATGCTGTCTCTTAGCTCGTTGTCCGCTCCGCGAAAGTTGGTACCATTGTCTGAGTACATCGTCCTCGGTTGGCCTCGGCGCGCCGTCATGCGCTGGAGGGCCATGATGGCTGAGTCGGTGGATAGGGAGTTGGCCAGTTCAAGGTGGATGGCGCGTGTGGACAGGCAGGTGAAGAGGGCTCCGTACCGCTTCTCACGATGTCTGCCGACAGTGATCTCCATGGGCCCGAAGTAATCCAACCCGCAGTTTGTAAAGGCAGGAACATGGTGGGCGAGCCGTGAGGGTGGCAAGGGTCCCATCAGGGGTGGGGCCGGCTTACTTCTCCGAATCTTGCAGGTGGGGCAGTTGTGGGCGATGTTGCGGATATTTGTGCGCAATCGCAGCACGAAGTAGCTTCCCCGTACCTCCGCCATTGTCCTTTCTGTACTCGGGTGGTCGGCCTTCTGGTGGTGATGGCTCACCAGGAGACGTGTGTATGCGTGGTCTCCGTCCAGTATTATGGGAGTCCGCGCATCTCGGGAGATCTTGTTGAGGGCCCGTATCCGTGAGTCCATCCTCAGCACTCCATCAGGTCCAAGGAAGGGGTTCAGTGTTTGGAGTCGGCTGCCGCTTGGCAATGGCGCTCCCTGGCGAAGAGCATTCATTTCGAGTCCGAATGAGTCTTCTTGGGCTGCTTTGACCCACTGGGTCTCCGCTTCACGGGTCTCTTCGAGCCATAGGTATCCGCCTGGTAGTGTATGGTGTCCCTCCCGGCATCGTTTTATGAAGCGGTGGACCCAGGCGGTGGTTCTGATTAGGCGGCGCCAAGAAGAGAATCGGCTGATCTCCGGTAGTGCATCCGCCATGGTTGAAGTGAGCCCGACATATTGGGCTCTCACTTCTAGGGAGTTGTCATCAGGCTGAGGTAGTCTGGACCTTTCGCGCGGCCATTCTGCTTCAGCTGAGGTGAGAAAGGCCGGACCGCTGAACCATCGTCCTGTCAGTGTGAGGTCCGGAGGCTCGCCGTCTCGGGTGCCGATATCGGCCGGGTTCATCTTGGTTGGGACCCATCGCCAATCTTCAATGTGGGAGAGTTCATCAATCTCTCCAAGCCGGTTAGCCACAAATGCAGAGTAGGTGCGTGGATCCGTGCGTAGCCAGCACAACACTGTAGTTGAATCTGTCCAGAACACCGTTCGCGCAATGTTGCTGCGACATTCCTTCTTCAGAGTTGCTGCCAGCCGGGCTGCCATGAGCGCTGATTGAAGCTCGAGGCGGGGTATGGAGAGCGGCTTCAGGGGCGCCACCTTGCACTTGCTGGCCAAGAAGGTAGCTGTGATTTCTCCGTCTATTTCTTCTGTGTGATAGGCAACCGCGCAGCATGCCTGCTCGGAGGCGTCACAAAATAGGTGGAGCGTGACGCTGCTTTGTTTGTTTTGTAAACAACGTCTCGGTATGGCGACTCCACAGTTTTGAAGGAGTCCCAGCCAGTTCAGCCATCTCTCGTTGTGCTCGGGCTTGATAGTCTCATCCCATCCAGTGCTTGACCTCCAGACATCTTGCAGCAGCATCTTCGATCTGACTGTGAGGCAGGCAACGAAGCCCACAGGATCGAAAATCTTCATCACGATACTGAGCAGCTGACGTTTGGTAGGTCTGCTGACCAGCTCAGGGTCTGCAGCGTCTCTGAAGGCGTACAGGAAACGGTCAGTGACGGGATCCCATATGAGGCCGAGGATTCGTTCCGTCTCTGCCTCTCCGCTGCTGATTTGTATGGCTGATCTGGCCCGGTCTTCAAGCGGGATGGTGGCCATCACTGCTGGATTGTTGGAGGCCCAGTTTGTAAGGTGGAAGCCTCCTGATGATAAGACTTTGGCCACGTCATTTACAAGGCCGGTGGCT
Organism: Limnephilus lunatus; assembly: GCA_917563855.2. Classification (NCBI taxonomy): domain Eukaryota; kingdom Metazoa; phylum Arthropoda; class Insecta; order Trichoptera; family Limnephilidae; genus Limnephilus; species Limnephilus lunatus. Next base: position 1,984,735 of record CAKJTF020000010.1, read on the forward strand.
TCATTGATGGTGTCCACCGCATCCAAGTAGTCATCCATGTAGAACTTCGTTTGAATGGCATCTGCAGCGGCCGGGAAGGTCTCAGAATTTTTCAGGGCCACCCGGTTTCGCACGTACTGAGCGCTGCTAGGAGAACAGGTAGCGCCGAACATCATCGAGGTCATCATGTAGGTATGAGGCTCTTGTTGAAGTGTTGGTCGCCACAGGAATAGTTGAGACAGCTGATCCTCCGCCTTGATCTTCACTTGGAGGAACATCTCTTTTATGTCGGCGGCGAGAGCTATTCTTCCCTCTCGAAACCGGAGAATATTCCCAAGGAGGGAGGTCAGCAAGTCTGGTCCAGTTAGCAGCTGATCATTCAAGGAGGTCCCTCGGCAGCGGCTGGCAGCGTCAAAAACAACGCGGATCTTGCCAGGTTTGTTTGGATTCACCACGGCGAAGTGAGGCAGGTACCATTTTCGGGCAGAGTATTTTGCCGCCTCTCGTTCGGTCAGCTGACGCGCGTGGCCTTGTGTGATAAGTTGGTTGATCTTATCTTTGTATGCTGCCGCCAGGTCTTCATCCATGGATAACTTTCTTTCGAGGGAGCACAATCTCTTCATCGCACACCTTTTGTTGTCCGGCAGCGTGATGTTGTCGTCCCTCCACAATAGGCCGGTCTCCCATCTGCCGTTTGTCGTTTGACAGGTGGTGTCCTCCATTAATTTGTTGGCTCGTACCACATGTGCAGTTACACGGGAGGCTGATGTGATCCCCAGTGAATCAATGGCGAAGTTCGTCTTTATGAGGTCGCTCAGCTTGTCATCTTTGTACCTCTCCGCGTGCAGGGCGAGAGTGGTGACGGGGTCTTCACAGGTGGCTGTCCCTCCTCCATGGGTGATCCACCCCAGGGCAGTCCGTGATAGTATTCGCGTACAGTCACGGGCTTCATGTACTTCCCTCGAGACAATGAGGTGTGCATTGTCTTGCCCGATGAGAAGTGTGGGGGTGACATATCTGCCAGGAACCCTTTGCTCTGGGAGACGGAGGTCCTTCACCGTGCTTGCCTTGATGTTGTAGCTGGCACTTATTCCGGCACCACGCAGTGTGATTTGCACGCGGCGTGATAGGTTGTCTGAGGAGCACATGCCCTTGGCTCCATGCAGCCGTAGTCCATGGACGGGTCCAGTAGCGCCAATTTGTTCTGCTGTAGCGGCGTCAATGAGTGTGATGGTTGATCCCTCGTCCAGCAGTGCGAATGCGGATATCTGCTGTGTGGGGCCCGTCAAAACCACTGGTACTACTTTCAGCACGGCGCCGTTGGTATAGCGTCACATGTGGTGGATCTCAGCTGTGGTGGTGGTGGTGGTGGTGTTGTTCTTCCCGAATGTTGGATCGTGAAGCAACTTATGGTGGGGGAAGCGACACTCACCGATACCGCACCAATCCCGGAATTGGCATGCTCGTGACGAGTGTTTGCTTTCCAAACACACACGGCACAATCCGGCACTTTTAACCGTTTCGAAACGGAGTTTCACGTCTTTCGCGGCGAAATCACGACAGTCACGGAGCAAGTGACCTTTTCCCCCGCACTGTACGCACCCGTCACGATTGTTAAAGTCACTGGGGTGGGGTGTCACATTGTCACTGCGGTTTCGAGCACTGTCATTTTGTGGTGACTTTCGCGGATTTTCGAGCGGTACTTTTCGCGAACTTTCGTTGTTTCGGACTTTCCTCGAGTCATATTGTGGTGACTTTCGCGGATTTTCGAGCGGTACTTTTCGCGAACTTTCGTTGTTTCGTGGCCCGAACTGTTCACTGGTAGCAAACGATTGCTCGCGACGGGGTCTAGACCTCGCGGGGTCGACCATACCCGACTTGGCGATGGCGTTCGCGACGGTCTTCAGGAAGGCGGCAAACTGGCAGATAGTGGCAGGTGCTTCGTAGAACCGCACTTCCATCAGCCACGCCAGCCGCATCGTGCACGGCATCTTCCCCGCGATGTCGCTGAGGAGCGCCGGGTTGGTGAGGTAGCCATCATTGTTCAATGATCGGAGTGAAGCCACCAGGTTCTGAACAGTTCCAGAAAAGTCCGCAATGTCTTCCAGCGATGCCTCTGCCGTCAAATGGGGGAGCCTCTTGACCTTGTCCAGCATCAGGGCAGCCAGCGAAGTTGTCCCTCCGTAGCGCTGCTCCAGCACGGCCAGTATCTCCGACACCTGAGTGGGGTCCATAAGTAGGGGACCCACGGCTTCCCGGGCCTTCCCTTTGAGGGCCCGCTGCAGTCGGATGAGGTTCTCGCTTGGGGTCATCCGGCAGGTTGAGGTCGACTGGGTGAACTGGGCCTTCCAGGCAGGCCACTCCAGCGGGTCACCCGAGAAAGGGGGCAGGTCCTTGGCCATTGACTGCCTGGCAATGAGTGCAGCCATCCGGGGATCGTCCTCGATTGTGGGACGGGGGCTGTCCTGAGCCCTTGAAGCTCTGATTGCCTCGGTGAGTGCAGAGGTAAGCTGGGCCATCGGGTTGTCCGCTTGTTGAACCCAAGCTCTTGTATGTTGGGCTGTCTCGTCCGCACTTGGTTGTGGCGGAAACATCGGCAGGCCGGAGCTCGGACTGGCAGCGGGTGGCAACTGGTCATCTTGCTGCCTCTGATGGAGCAGCGGTAAGGGCAGCACAGGTTCAGAAGGTCCGGGCTGCATCCAAGCTGGGTCCCCATTGTGTTGAGAGGGCAGTGGCACCCCTTGACCCCTTGGTCCAGGTTGCGCCGATGATGCTTGCTGAGGCTCGGGTCCCGCAGAAGGACCAGGCTGCATCCAGGTTTGGCCCCCATGGTAGTGAGAGGGCAGTGGCACCCCTTGACCCCTTGGTCCAGGTTGCGCCGATGATGCTTGCTGAGGCTCGGGTCCCGCAGAAGGACCAGGCTGCATCCAGGTTTGGCCCCCATGGTAGTGAGAGGGCAGTGGCACTCCTTGACCCCTTGGTCCAGGTAGCGCCGATGAGGCATGCTGAGGCTCGGGTCCCGCAGAAGGACCAGGCTGCATCCAGGTTTGGCCCCCATGGTAGTGAGAGGGCAGTGGCACTCCTTGACCCCTTGGTCCAGGTAGCGCCGATGAGGCATGCTGAGGCTCGGGTCCCGCAGAAGGACCAGGCTGCATCCAAGTTGGGCCCCCATGGTGGTAGAGGGGGGGTGGCGTCGGACCCCTTGGTCCTGGTTGCGCCGCTGATGCATTCCACTGTGCAGGCCCTGCCCCGTTGGGTTGTGCAGGCCCTGTCGCGTTGTGTGGTGCAGGCCCTGTCCCACTGGGTTGTGCAGGCCCTGTCGCATCGGGTTGTGCCGGCCCTGTCCCGTTGAGGTGTGCAGGCCCTGTCGCACTGGTTGGTGGCGGCCCTGCCCCGTTGAGGTGTGCAGGCCCTGTCGCACCGGTTGGTGGCGGCCCTGCCCCGTTGAGGTGTGCAGGCCCTGTCGCACCGAGTTGTGATTGAAGGGCTGTCATCAGCCGGTCAATCTGTTTCTTCTGACTGCGCAGTTGTCGGCGCAGCAGGCGCACCGTGTCCTCAGTAGATGTGGAGGCCGGTGATTCTTCGCTTTCGTCTGCAGAGCCTGCCGGTGTGGAGCTGGGCGTTGGTAGGGGCGTGACGTCATGTGCGGGCACGGCCCTAGGCTCGGCTTCCTGGGCAGTTGGTAGCTCAGCAGGCGGGGGTGGAGGCGACTCATCGTCCTGAGCCGTCCTCTTCGATCTTAGTGATGGTGGTGACATCCTGGTGCAGCTGATCCGGCTCGAAGGACCACTTGTAACAGACGTGTGCTACAAGACTGTAGAAAAAGGGCACCGGTGGCTGTGCACGTGGATGTCGACTATTGTAATTTTGTTTTGAAATGTAGTACTGGCTGGCCTTCCTTGAAGGTGACAGCCCTGCTGTACTGTAGGGTGGTAGCCCTTGATCTGCCTCCCTGCACCCAGAGCTGGTGAGTGGTAGCCCTGGATGTCCTTGTTCTCTGCCTGAGCCTGGCGCCTTGCGGTGTCCAGAAGTTGGGCCGGCTAGTCTTGAGGAGGTAGGCACCAGACTTGTTGTTCAGGCAGAGCTTCAGCAGGAGGCAGGTCGGAGAGAGGTTTCTTCCAGAGGAAGGAGTAAAACACGAAGATTTAAAGAAAACGTTGAACTGATTTATTATTGAAAAATTTGTCGTATTTATACCAATCGGTAGGTGGCTCATGGAAAGTGGAGGGGGAAAACGGAACCCAGGCACTTTCCTTTATAAGGGGCAAGAAACTGCTCAGTTTCTATTTTGCCGGTTTAATCCGTAAAAGTGCTCGTTTAAATTTGGCAACTTTTACGGATTTTGTAGCCTTTATTTAAAACAAAAATACACATTAAATAGAAAAAACATATACATAAAGCCAAGATTTATGACAAGAATTTTAGTTTGGTGAATTTACCGTGATTTTAAGAATTTTTGATTTTTATGAAAATGTTTTATGATTTATCAAGTTATAATTATTTTTCCTAGGTTCCCTGTGAGATAAGTTAACGAAATCTGTTTATTTCACCATCTCACAGGGACCCTAGAATTTTGTAGAGGAAAAAATGTAAAAATGTCATGACCGAAATTTTCTAAGTCTTTTTGACATGGCAAATTGAGCTCTAATTTCGGCTCTAAGTATTTTGAGAGCAAAGTCTCAGTTTGACTGGAGGCCTTGTAGGATCAAGAATGAAAACTGATTATTTCATTGTCCTACAAGGCCCGCAGGTTTTGTTATTTGGAAAAACATAAAATTTACACCTTCGAAATTTTCTAAGTGTTTTTTGGTAGGCAAAAATGACTTTATTTTTGCCTCCCAATATGTTGTGTGATAAATCTTGGCTTTACTCGAGACCTTGTAGGATTTCAAATGAAAACTGATTATTTCATTTGTCCTACAAGGCCCGTGTGTATAAAAATTAAGACATAAACATTTAAAAATAGGTACAAAAATAAAACATATTTAAAATGAGTTTACAACCTCCCCAGTAGCGATTTCTCAAAGTATTATTTATTGATCGCACCGGGGAGATGTACATAAGAAATAAAAAACTTAAATATTTGAAATCCAATGAGAAAATAATAAGTAATTGATAAAAATGACATTTTCTAATTAGAACAAATATTTTCATCAAAGCGTCGCCGGCGGCACGGTACTCCAGCATTGTGAGGGCAGGCCATTTTTTCCTGATTCCCAAAAATGATCACAAAACTGTAGAGGACCGGCCAAGCGATGAGCTTTGATGAAAAATATTTCGAGGGTGTGAACACGTCGGTTACAATACTTATGTTTCAAATTGTTAATTTTATTTTAAATAAAATTATTAAAAAATATATACGTACATGTGTTTCTTGGCGAAAATTGGTCAGTTTGTTTATTTATTTGCGCACTTACAAACGAATATATTTCAGATTTTTTTACATACTTATTTTGCTAAGACATTATTGACAAATTATAAGTAATTTTGATCGAAAAATAATTTTAGAAAGTATTTAATATTAATTATTTTACAACTTCGCATTTCACCATTTTTCTCATAGCGCGAAGAACAAAAATGAAAGCTGTCATTAGTCATTAGTCATTCATTAGTCATTAGACTCATTAGTCATAATCATAATCATAGAGTTATACCTACTATAGAGGCGCTAAGCCATACAAATGTTTTCGAAATCAAAGATGTTCGAAATTAGTCATGTGTGTTACAGATAATAATATATATGATTTAACAAACAGATTGGGATGGACTCATCAAGTGGGATAGGAAGACGGCATAACTGTAGAAGGAGAATTGGGAAGGGAACGAGCGTGTTCTTTGTCAATAGGGAACAATCTTAGTATAGGACTTTTATGGAATTTTTATACATGTAACTATTTTTAGTAAAGTATTATACTGCCCTGAAGAAGCTACGGTTGTAGCGAAACCCGGTCGGCATAAAGTATAAAAATAAAAGTGGTGTTTACAAAGTTTTGTTTTATTTTAAATTATAATGTCACATCACTGCTTCATAATCTTCATATGAACAAAAATCTTTTTCGTTCCCAGAACTCCTCCTTCTTTTCCCTTAAAAGACCCATCACACAGCATCCCAAAAGATGACAAAGGCATTTAGGGATTTTTTCTCAGGTGTGGAGCTAATGTAAGAAAAAATAAAAATTAACCAATAATTACACAGATCAACAAAATTAATATGTTTTTGATACGAGTATCTCTGCGGATTTTTATATTTTCAAGTACCCAGTTTACGGATATCTTCATGAAAGTACTGAATTGGCTCTGGTTCTTATGATTTTGGCGTATCTTATAACTTTATAACATAGTATCATTGACGTATAATAGTATAAATCAAAGTCGCTACCGCTGTATGTACGCTTATATCTTTTAAACTACGCAACAGATTTTCACGCGGTATTCACCAATAGATAAAGTGATTTATGAGAAAGGTTTAGGTATATAATTTGTCAAGGTTTTGTGTAAATTGGTGAACACAGCGAGCAGCGGGCTGGCAAGCGGGCAGTGTGGATTTGACATTTATGCAAATTAACAGATGGCATTGGTAATAAAGGTTAGGCAATGGCGTTATTAAAGTAGATGGCGTTGTGTTGACTTAACAGTGGGTCCAGGTTCATGGGGTGAGGTCCGTTGGGGTCTTGGCTGCAGATGCTTTTTTGCAACTTCAGTATTTCAAACATAAATATATCTGGTTTAAAAATCGTTTTGGTTACATTAAAAAAAAGAAGCACGACAACAAGTATTTAAAAATGATATAATTAAACAGGCGGTTAATAAGATATCAATGAATAACTTCATAATTATTATATACAGTTCATGCGGGATGCAGCGAGAGCCGAATTGCGACCCTTCGTTTTATTACTGTTACATCGGCCATATATCACGTGCCGTCCGAGTGTGCCACGCGCCACGCCACCTCGTAGAAAAGCGCGGCCCGGGGACAGTCCGTTTGAACAATGCTTTTACAGCGTGTCAATTTACAAAATATATTTCTGCAATGAAAGGGGTGTTTACGCATTTAATTATTTATTAAAATATATTTTTTATTAATAATTACATTTATTGCGTAACATATTATAAGTTAATAATATTAGTAAAAAATAATTGTTACGCAACAAATATAATTATTTTTTATCAATATGTAATTATATTTATTGCGTAACATAGGTAATACACGTTTATTCTCAGGTAAATTAATTTTTAAATTTAAAAGACGATAGACTTCGCTTTTCGGCCCATACAAAAAGGACGCCCGGGAAAAAACACTTTTCTACATCGAAAATTACACAAAATCAATATATTTTTTTTATATTGCCTTCTAGAAAGTAAAAGCTATGTCGGTATGTTTTTGCATTTTCGATACGTTTCGTATTAACGTAAACATTCACTATCAAACATATATAATTTATCGGAAAGTATTATTCAAGGTAAAAGTGCTGTTAACTCAATTATTATAAAGAATTACAAAATTATAAAAACATACCGACATAGCTTCTTCTTTTAAGAACATATTACAGTTTTCAAATTACAATTTCGCGAAAGTTTCGGTGTAGAAAAGTGTTTTCTCCCTGAACCCTTCTCCGAGCAATTTCTGTAGATAAATTAGATAGTTTACTGCAGTTGTCTCATTCGCACGTTTTACATGTCGCGGCAAGGAGCGCATGGTCGGGGGGAGGGAGTCATCGTTTTCAATAATAGTGATGTTAAGACTATTTTATACAACAATAGTGATGGGATTGATATATTTTTATTCATTAGTTCTGTTTAGTTTTACAATAATGTATTTTAGAGATTACGGTCTAACGCATTTTTAACAATACGTAATATAATATTTTTTCATATGACTATATTATGATATTACATAATCAAACTTATTCCTGTGAACACATAATGTTACTTGCAAACTATATAAATGATGACGAGTTAAACACAAAAAATAATGTGAAATATTTTTGGACTTTCGTGAAATCCAAATAATCTTCCTCTGCTATACCTAATAACATGTTCCATGGAAACTTTTCTTTTAGTGAATGGCAACAAATTTCCAATCTTTTTAATGTCTGCCCTTTCTCAAACTTTTTGCCCTTTCTCAAACTAAATACATACTCACAAATAATGACAATAATAATAATATGAGTTCAATAAATTTGAATTCGATTAACATTTAATACATCTTTAGTAAGTATTAAAATATCTGCAAAATGACAACACAAAAAAATGCTGGTTGTGACGAATTACATTCAACTTTTATTTTTAATTGTGCTGAACAACTTATTACCCCGGTGACATTGCTATTCACATATTCTCTCAAAGAAAACGTATTTCACACTACTTGGAAAAAAATCTTTTGTAACGTCTGTTTTTAAAAAGGGGGATAAACACAATATTTAGAATTATAAACCGATATCAAAGCTGTGCGTTTTCATGGAAAAAATCCTTACCGATAACTCTTCAATTTATGTAAAAACACAATTATTAACACCCAAAAACACTGTTTTTTTCACTGCAGATTTAACAGGCAGGTCTGTTGAGTCAAACTTGGGACAGTTCACCGACTTAGTTCTTAATTCTATTGGTTGGTTTCAAAAAAGACACACTAAAAATACTGACAAACTATCCTAAAGACAGAACACAAAAAAATGGGAATATGCATAGTACAGAAGCATAGATAAAAAATGGAGTTCCGCAAGGTACAGTACTTGGGCCGATTCTATTTTTGATGAATATAAATGATTTATGTAATTTTGTAATCCCAGGAAAAATTATTTCTTTTTGCATTTTAAACTACAGCAAAACAGTTTATTTAGCTTTTTATAAAATTCATTAAAAACAAACCTCATGATAACCTTAAAATTAGAATCCACAATACAAGTTGCAATCAAGAAACATGTTCACTATGCACTTTACAAACCACTCAAAAGCGCATAATTAAAGTTATTTATAATAGAGATAAAACATTCTCCACCGAGTTATTATTCAAATAGAAAATAGACTAAAATATTCAATATCCGTTAATTTTTAAATTGCAGACTATGAAATATGTATTTAAAAACAAAATTTGTTTCTTAAAAAATGAAAATAGAATTGGCCACTTGCATGAATTTCATAAAGACTTGAAAAAAATAGTGTCTATAGATTTTTTTACTAAGATTACGAAAATGTTAGTAAATAAATTAGAAATGAAAAGATAAGTTTTTAGATTTTCACGGACAAAAGCATTTTAGTTGTTAGTTTAGAAATGTTAAGTTTTTTTTTAAATAAATAAATCCATTATTTTGGCTCGTAAAGTCACTACATGAAAATGTTCCGTCTCCGATAATGTTCTATTAATTTTGTAAAATTCCACACTGATTTTTTTTTTATATGGTAACACTTTGATTTCAGGCGAATTTTTTAATAGGATATTTAACATTCACTAGACATTGTTTGTTCTCTGCGAACTTATCATTTGGTTTGACGTTTTGACAGATGTTACGAAGGGAACTCCGTGCTTTTTATGCCTCTTGTACCTGTTTTAGAAGTGTAATGGTAATGGTGATGATTTTATAATATATTATTATTATTATAATTTACAAGTACGAGTATATTATATTGGATTTAGTCATATGTAGACGGTGAACATTATAAGATAGATCAAGGAAAAAAATATTTATGAGAAGTAATATTTTTGGCATGTCCCGTTATTCTCCTGCGCCATTCGCGTGGAAAACGTTATTTTTTAAAAATGATTTTCGGCTATGTAATTATCGTTTTTTCGCGCCCATAAAAATATGTCCCGTCTTTCCGGTTTATAAAAAATGGTCGGATTTTTCGGATTGAAATTTTCAAAAATCCGCCCGGGTTTCAAAACAACGATAAAAAAACGGAATGTCTTAGAATATTTGCCTAAACCGGATTTTTTTTTTAAATGTGGTGCAAGTGGCCTATTAGCAAAAGTACTAATCAAGTCCATTTTTATTGGTCTTCGAAAAGTTAATCTTCTACCAAAATACATTCAAATGACAGATAAAATATCACTTTACATTAAAAAAAAAAAATTGGCTGAATGATACAGATGTTGAAACACTTTTCCTATAAATTTTTTGTATACCTTTATGTTTCACTATTTAATACAAATCTACGGTAACTTCAAGACTAACTTTATTTACTTTCTTAAAACTATAACAATCAACAAAAAAAATGTTTCACTATTTTTCACAACATTTTTTTCACTACATATTTTTCACAAATTCCTAAATTTCTAAACATTTACTTTAAAATTAACATTTTTTTTCTTGTACTTATTGATGTTATATAGCATTTTTGTTTATATTACCCACACTCAGGAAGTGCCGTAGTGGGTTCCCATTACCTAATTTTGTCTATTATATATTTACGTATTGCTAACTACGTATTACAATATTACTTGTACCTTATGTTTACATCTTACTGTATTTAGAAAATATTTAAAATAATGGAAAATATAAAGAATAAACAAAAACAAAAAAAAAGTGATTATGGGAGCCGATACCCTCTAAATATATTGATTGAGGAATCACTAAGTCACGCGAGATCAAAAATACTACGAAGAACAAATAATTATGCGGATTGCTTAGGTAGGTAGGTACATGCACGGCTCACGCACTTCCGAGATCCGAACAGTAAAAATGCTAGACCCACAACACAGCTGCAAATCATAGCGGCGCGGGTGAGGTGTAGGGGCAGTGGTTCAAGGGGGATGGGGGGTGTCCGGCGGGCAGTTTGTCACTTATGCGTCGATGACACAGGGCGAGTTTACAAGCTACTATCTCGGAAATTCACTATCTGTTAGTAAACTCGCCCAGTGTCATCGTGTTACTTGCTAACTAGCAGATTGTTGACAATCCACGGAAAAAGTTGAAAGGTCCTCAACTTTACACGCTACAAGCCGACTCGTGATTGGTTTATTTGTGTTTCCAATATGGCTGCCAAAAACCAGCTGATTTTGACTGTCAACTGTCTGAAGGATTAGTTCACGTTATTTCCGCTATTGGCGCTAGCAGCTACGTGCGAGTCCAGTTTCCTACAAAAATGTCGCGAGCTACTGAGCGAGTGGACAGTTTTGTGTGTCATCATGACAATCTCACTCGCCGATTCATCCGCTTTTAAATTTAGTAGATAGTAGCTTGTAAACTCGCCCTGTGTCATCGACGCTTTAGTGTGTGTTCTCTTGTTTTGAATGTCGTAAGTGTGTGTGAGCTTATTTCGAGCGGGACAGAAGAGACCTAAACGCTCCGCGTCGGTCGCGAAATCTAGCCTCTTATTCTGTAAACTGTCATTCCTATTTGTTTTATTTCAGGGAAATCAACACAGGTTAGGTACATAAATCAGTTAAGTATAAAATTGAAGGTAATCACAAAAAGCAATTACGTATAGATTTCCCCGTGGGTAATTATTACACATGTTTAATAAGAAGCAAATACCGACTTTGTTATGTGACATTAGTAGATGCGGGAATGGGTACCGCCGCCCCGGGAACCTTTATTGGATAATCAACACCTCTGCCATAGGTCACCCCAAGTGGTTCGCTACGTTTGGTGATTTAGCAGGGGTGCCCGGGTTCATGGGGTGAGGTTTGTCTAGGTCTTGGAGGCGGATGACCAGGACGCACTGAACCCCAGATTCCTACCCACCCCGTTAACCCTTTTTCTTCCCAGAACTCTCCTCACCTTCCTTTCCTTAAAAAACCCTCCACACAGCATCCCAAAAGATGACATAGGCCCTGAGGGAAAGTACGTGGATTTTATTACAAAGCTATTGCCGGGTTGTCCGCCCCCCGCAGAGCCTAGCAGCAAAAACTGCTAGTTAGGTACTAACTAACTAACTAACCATCACGCCGTTTTGTGGCAGGGGTAGGCAGAGAGGACGGACCGCCAAACGACTCGCTCTTGGCACACATTCATTGCCTCGTTCACATTCATACATCGTCTCATACATGCTCTTCTATTATTCTGACTCTTGACATGGCCCGACTCAAGTATCTGATTCACTTGGTCGTGCCATGTCTTTGAGCGTCCTCGACTTCTTCTGCCTCTTCTTCACATTTGCATAATTTATTCTCTATACATTTCTTTCCTCGTTCATTCGCTTCACATGCCCAAACCACCGGACCGTCCCTTTCTTAATCTTACACATCACGCTTACATCGGTCTTGCATTCTTTGCGGATCTCCACATTTCTCACACGACCGCACATGGTTTTATCACACATTGGCCTCAGGGATCTCATTTCTACCGCATGCAGTCTACTTTCATCCTTCCTCTGCCAGTTCCATGCCTCACTGCCACACATCAGGGTAGGTACAAGCACTCCGTTATGGACGGCTAGTTTCGCTTCTTTTGACAGTTTTTTGTTGGTGTCAACGGCGTTCAGTCCTCCATTTATAGAGTTACCTGCATTCACCCTTCTTTCAATATTTTTATCAACCTTCTCATCTCTCGTAACTGCTAGTTACTGCTTCTAAAAATGCAGTGGGAGGGATAGATTCATACACCCGTCACTCTTAAACACTGACCCTCAAACTCCTACCCACCCCTTATAAATTTCACTTTCCCATATCTTTTTCTTCCTCCTTTCATAAAAAGACCCTCCACATAGCATCCTCAAAGATAACATAGGTCCCAAAGGGAATTATTTTCCCCAGGTCCTCCTGTGTTAAAAAAATCATTTCTAAATAATAAAAAAATGTATTTTACGCTTATATTTTTTCTGAAGTACACAAAAAACACAATTATTTTTCTACTCAAAAAACGATAGGAAACGTTCTTATTTAACAAATAATGCATTTTTTGGGAATACTTAATGAAAAATAATTTGTTCTTTTCCCCATCTCCTTCCCCCTCCCGACTTGCTTCAGCTTCACAACATACTCGTACGTATCCCAATTGGCTCCAGGCGGTTGGGAGCAGTTGTGACTCTTATGTTTGTAGGTATTTACAAAAAAACATCAGAGTGTTCGATTCACACGCGATAGAAGAGAAACCTTCTAAAAACTTATGTAAGTAAACAAGAGTGGGGAGGCTACCGAAGTACCGCACAAAGAGGAGACCGATTACACTTTCTCATTTTCTCGCAAGCTAACTCCTATAAATGGATGTGTCTGTCTCTTTTTAATGTCGCTATTTTTTATAAAATATCCTATATTATAATGTTGTCATACGAAAAGCTTCGGTTTCGTTGTTCGGTAATAACATGATGCTCGTAGTACATAGAGTTAAACTATATGTATATCTTTGTCGTAGTATAATATTGCTTCATGTTCCATAGTTTTTTTTAATGTGAATACCGCACAAGAGTCCCACGTGCTCCCGCCTGGAGCCAGTGAGACTATGGCATCCCCAATTGGGTTATGTTGTGAGGCTCGAGGTAAGTGGGGAGGGGAAGGAGATAGGTAGAGGAAGGTGGGGAAGTACCTGGCTATTCAGATCTAGTAACAAAACGACTAAAGTCATTTCAAATTAGCTTGGGGGTTTGGGTACCGCCGTCCCGGGAACCATTTATTGGATAACAAAGACCCATACAAAGGCCACTCTAAGTGTTTCGCTATGTTTGGTGACTTACTCGTAGCAGAGGACCAAGGGCCGCCAAGGGGGTGAGGTTTGTCCGGATCTTGGCGGCTGATGCTTTTGCCCACCAACTCCGTGGCATGCCGGATCAGGACAGACTGGTGGAGACAGACCTTTTGACCTCTCCAGCAGACTCTCTCGGTACATCGCCTTGTATCGCAGTGGGAGGGACAGATTCATACATACGCAGCTGGTGAGCAGACACATCCGCCACCAAGACCCGGACAAACCCCATCCTATGAACTCGGACACCCTGCTACGTAAGCTGACTTTACGTAGTGAATCACTTGGGGTAACCCATTGTAGAGGTGTTGGTTATCCAATAATTGGTTCACGTGGCGGCGGTACCCATACCCGCCAAAAGTATGAGGGGTTAAGAGGATTTTGGGGGTCAGTGGGTCCAGTAGTGACGGACTTGTGAATCCATTCCTCTCAATGCGGTGCAAGTCGATGGGTCAAGAGCAAGAGAGTTCGGCTGGAGAGGTCAAAATTCCCTCCCTCCCTCCCCACAAATAATGTCGGCTAACACATCCACCGCATCAAGAAACAGACAAACATCACCCCATGAACCCGGGCATCTCTGCTAAGTCACCAAACGTAGCGAATCATTTGGGGCGGACTATGGCAGGGGTGTAGATAATTTAATAAATGGTTCCCGGGGCGGTGGTGGCGGTGCCCATGCTGGTCTACCAAATTGAAAATACGTACCTATTATATTTATAATATTTCCAAATATATTTATTACTTGTTAGGTAAGTAGGTAGGTACCTGTTAATTCTACTCATTGTTTTTTTTTTCGAAATTATCTTTTATGTTAGAAGAAGTACAATACAATATGTTACAATAATATATTATTAATTCTTATTATTAATAATAATTATACTACCGTAAGAATTCTTCTTCTGCAACGGAGCACGGAGTCCTTCCGCAGAATATCACGTGTTATTTGAATGTGCCCTGTCTAGCTTCTGAAGGCACCGCGTAATAAAGGTCGCTTATCTACAGTTGAAGTGGTACGTTTGAAACAAACTTTCTGCTCGCCTTGGACCGGATGCGTGAACAACAACAAAAAATATGCAAAATATATTATACAGATAATAATAATAATATGACATTTGTGCGCAGTTTTGTATTATTTCACTTCAAGTGCGCTCTACTGTGATTAACTTAAAAATTTATTTTTAACTTTGTGAATAAAAATAAAAATATTCATCCTAGACTTGCAGAAAAGGTCAATAGATTTTTTTTTCTTTACATGAGTTCCGCACAGGAGGCCATGAGGAAAATAATTTCCCCTCAGGGCCTATGTCATCTTTGGGGATGCTGTGTGGAGTTTTTTTTAAGGAAAGGAAGGAGAGGAGAGTTCTTGGAAGGAAAAGTTTTTAAGGGGTGGGTGGGAATCTGGGGTTCGGTGTGTCCTGATCATCCGCCTCTAAGACCTAGATAAACCTCACGCCATGAACCCGGGAACCCCTGCTAAATCACCAAACGTAGCGAACCACTTGGAGTGACCTATGGCAGAGGTGTTGGTTATCCAATAAAGGTTCCTGGGTCGGTGGTACCTGGTACCCTAATTACGCCTCTCAAATTGTATGTATTAAATGTCGATGTCGCATATTAAAAATCTAGATAGCATTTAGTTCGGGTTGAATCTTGCAATCATTTTTTTTTTACATGAGCTCCACACAGGAGGCCCTGAGGAAAATAATTTCAATCAGGGCCTATGTCATCTTTGGGGATTTTGTGTGGAGGGTTTTTTAACTCTTCCGCAGCCAAGTGGGGCCGAAGGTAGTACCCAAAATTACTATCCTCCTTATATCAACTAAAATACTTGAAATATTTTGATAAGATTTTACGTATTCCTGCGCAAAGGATTAATACATAAGTTGGCATTAAAAAAAAAAATGTATAAAAAATCGTAGATTGCAAGAAAAATATTTTGTCAAAAAATAGGTAATATTCCTTGCCTAAACAAAAATTACTTGCGTGGCGGAAACAGAAACCATATGCATAAGTCAGTAGGTATAATAAACCTAGCCCTAGCGCGCCGTGACTGGCACCGACTGACACGGGGCAGTATGTAGTGTATGTAGCGGCTGAGGGTGGGAAGGGTTTGCTTTAACTTTGAGAGGTGTAAGGTTGCGCATTTATCCCTACATGATTATTTCTATCAATAATAACAATAACTAAAAAATAATAGTGTGCGCATTTATTGAATGAAAGACATGACAATTTGAACGTTTTATTAAATACGACCGACAAGGAGAGGTACGTTCATAATTATTACCTACAAAATATTTTATTACACCTCTTTCATGGAAGCGGATGATAAATTATACGATAGGTATGTACCTATGTATAATTATGCTTTAATACATATATGTTATTATTATACATGTATTTCGGAAATATGTCAACGGATTTAAAAATACATAGGTATATCCAATTTTTAGCGCGCTTCATTATATTATATTGATAATGATATTTCGCCAGTTCCGAAAAATCCGATGAAAGATATAGTTATATTATTCGTCCATATCAGACAATAATTCTATCAAAGTTGATATCAAAATAACTCGTTGCTCTTTAAAAACAAAACTTCAAAGTAATATTCGTAATAAATAATATGTGCGCAACGTGACACCTCACCCATAATCTGTCGAAAATTTCTACAGATTCGACGATTTCGACTCGAAATACAATCAATCGTAGACGGTGTCTGTGCCCATCTGAGGTACAGTTAGCAGTTAGTTTCGGAATGAGCCCCAGTGGAACCAATATCTTTTTCTGATTTTTCTGTCTCCAGATTTTTGATTGAGTTTCGCTAATATTGTCTCCATAATTAAATATTAAAAATAATCTTTTTCATCCATTATCAATAAACTCTCGTATTCATGAATAAATACCGCGAACGATGAAAACGACAAATAAATATTAACATATCTTGCTCTGGATTCTAGCGTTTTTAGTCTATGTATTATCTATGTCAATTTATTTTTTTTTCATTATCATTATTAAGATCGCTAAATGTATTTTTAAATGTATTTTGAAGCCATAAGTATTTGAAATATAAATTACAAAATACCTCAGCATCAGGTAATTGAAATACCAATTACAAAATACATTTTTAGGAAGTAATTGAAATACAAATACAAAATACGTAAGTATTTGAAATTTACAAAGAATTTTACAAAATTAAGGGAACATAATTGGAGACGGGACATTTTAAAGTAGTGACGTCACAAGCTCAAATATAGGATTTATTTATTTAACCTTTTCCACTCCGTAGGCCAAACAATTTTGGTAGGCAGCTCCGTCGGCCAGAGGTCCTGGCCCGACGCAGGTATAAGTTTAATCACCAATTTCTATCTTCCTAAGTACATTCTACGAACTATTATTTCCGATAATTACAAAGAATCGTCGCAAAATATTGGATAAACCAACATTTCTTCATTTAAATTTGCCGTTAATTAGATATATTCATTTAAAAACAGATGCATCATTTTAACACACGAAGTATTTGTTTTCTTCCAATATTTTCGGAACAGTCAGTCGTTATCCTGCGTTTATGACGCTTCTCCGCAGCTACTCCCACTTTTTGTAACCATATTTTTTCATTTTGTGGAACTATTGATATTGATATTAGTAATTGAAAGTAAAAGAATTACTAATTTACGTATTCCGTAAATAGGTTTAGTTAATTAACCGTCATAGAAAATAATGATAGTTTTACTTCGAAGTGATGGTGAAGAAGTCGGTAACGATCCAAGTGATATAGATAGTGGAAGTGACATTATCCCACCCAAAAGAAGGAGATGCGCTTATTTCAGTAAAGGTAGTGATGTAGAAAATATTGTAATTCCGCAACAACGCCAACAACCTTCAACATCCATCAATCCAACACCGTCAAGCTTTTCTGATTCAGAAAAAAATATTGGAATTGAATGTATACTAATTCACCGAATACACCATAACAACAAATATTTTTTTCTATTGGAAATACCAATGAGTCATCTTCAATTTGTGGATAGGCTAATTATTCGGCTGGTTGGAAATTATAGAGAAGGTGTAAAAACTAGAAAAGGAAGCCATTCGGTAAATCCAGAACAGCGGTTAAATCATATCAATTTACATGTAATAATGCCTAATATGCATAAAAAGTATTAGGGATTGCATCGTTTTCAATTTGGGAGGCAGGAATGGGTACCGCCGCCTCGGGAACCATTTATTGGATAACCAACACCTCTGCCGCAGGTCACCCCAAGTGGTTCGCTACGTTTGGTGACTTAGCAGGGGTGCCCGGGTTCATGGGATGCGTCTGCCCATTTACTGCGTGGTGGGCCGAATCGGCAAAGACTGGTTGAGGGAGATCTTTTGATCTCTCCAGCCGGACTCTATCGAACCATTGCCTTACAACGCAGTGAGAGGGATGAATTCACGCATCACCTCTCTCGGATACACTAACCCCCAGATTCCTACCCACTCCTCATACCATTTTCCTTCCCATCCTTTTTTTCCTTTCCTTCAAAAGATCCTCCACACAGCAACCCCAAAGAAGACAAAGGCCCTTTAGAATTTATTTCTCTCAGGGCCTCTTGTGTGGAGCTAATTTAAAAAAATTGTTAGTGGTTCTGATTATGATAGAGAAGGAGGGCATATTAAATGAACAATATATCACTGTAAAAGTTGTGAAAACAAACTTGCACTTCATGTGGGATAACATTGGACCGAATCGTGAGATAAATGTATTCAAAATGTGACAGTATTATATTATGTATATATAATATGTACGATACTCTAACTTGTAAACACCGTGTAGAATGTTTGCCAAACTTATTATCTATTTTATGTGTTGTGGGCTGGTCAATCTTTTGTTTCCTGAAAGAGGGTCGAAACCTAAAATAACGTAACCAATGCAAAATAAGAAATCATACACTACCCATAAAACCTAAGCCAATCAGGTTCAGGTAGTCGCTGGTCAGCCGCTGTGCGGTACAGGACAACTAGAAAGGAATTTCTCCAAGAATTTACATTGGATTGTCTGCATATTTTACCCGCATTATACAAATTATTGCTGTTCAATAAAAGATATAATGCAAATAAAACACGTTGAAATCAAATGTATTATCTTTTAGTTACAAAATGTGAGATTTAACAAGTATTTTATACAAAATATACCAAATAACTAATGGTCACACGAATTATCCGATAGGGTGCCGCAAAAGTAACTAACCAAAAATTTCATTTCAAATATAAAATATGACACACATTTTTGGTCGGAGTAGCTAAACAGTTTTGAGAAAAAATGGTCGGAGTGGAAAAGGTTAAAAATAAAATAAAACTATACATATCTAAAAAAAGTTACTAACATTTTCGTAATCTTAGTAAAAAAATCTATCCACACAATTTTTTCCAAGTCGTTATGAGATCAATGCAAGTGGCCTATTATTAGTGACTAGAAATGAAACGGATTTTAAATATGTAAGCTCCGCACAGGAGGCCCTGAGGAAAATAATTTCTGTCAGGACCTATGTCATCTTAGGGGATGCTGTGAGGAGGGTCAAGGGGAGGATAGGAAGTTCTGGGAAGGAAAAAGGTATGAGGGGTGGGTGGGAATCTGGGGGTCAGTGTGTCCGGGAGTGACGGACGTATGAATCGATCCTTCCAACTGCGGTGCAAGGCAAAGGGGCGAGAGAGTCCGACTGGAAAGGTCAAAAGATCAGCAGGTGGGCAGACGCATCCGCCGCCAAGACCCAGACAAAAGTCACCCCGTGAGCCCGGGCACCCCTGTTAATCACCAAACGTAGCAAGCCACTTGGGGTGACCTATGGCAGAGGTGTTGATTATCCAATAAAAGATTCCCGGGGCGGCGGCACCCGTACCCGCCTCCCAAATTCCCGTAAGTTGAAAAGGTAAGAAAATCACAAAAAATATAAATCCATCCACAACGCCATCTCTGATACTGACAAAAATACGGATAGTTGCGCGTCGATAATTGCTTAATTGTGTAATTATGAAATTTTATTAATAAAAAAAATGAATATAATTCAACAGTTATTGATTCTGAGGCGGTACGAAGTTCGTCAAAATTATAAAACAAAATTATAATATATATTGCCGTTCAAAGATGGCGCCACTTCCGTTCGCCATCTCGCACACGAACGCTTTCAGAATGTACGTTTAAACCCGGCTTTCCAGTTTTGCCGTCAAGCATCGCTACTCTTCTCGGCCTGTTGGCTAAGATCAAAGTGTAGTATCTGGACCAGTATTATAAACTGATTTTTGGGATGTTTTTGTTTGGGGATTCCTCCACGACCTCCGCTCCTGTCGCGGGTTGTAGGTTCAGGTTGTATTATGACGAATGACAAATTTCTAGGTTGTGTATTGGTTTGTGTGCCCTCATTTATATATACTTTGAAACAAATTGATTAATTGTATTATATAATAATAAAATATGTCAGCCTCCTGGGGTGGAGCCCCAAAATTCCTGAAGAAACTCAAAAAACCCTTGACCGGCACCGGCAAATGGTCAGGAACGCGCGCCCAACATATTTACACGGTTGAAATTTGTCACGCGAGAACGGGTCGCTTCTACGACTCGTTCCTGAGTTCAACAGCTCGGCTGTGGAATGATTTGCCGGCCTCTGTGGTTCCTCCCTCCTACAACATGGGTCTCTTCAAGGCCCATGTTCACTCCTGCCTCTCCTCAAAACGACCCTCCACGCAGCATCCCCAAATATGATATTATAGGCCCTGAGAGAAATTATTTCCTCCGGGCCGTGTGGAGTTAATGTTAAAAAAAGTCATTTATTAATGTTACCTATGTATAAAAAAAATCATACAAAACTTTTATTTTTTATGTGACACCTCACAAGACAGCCCCCGTCCTTACATTGTATAGACAGGGGAACTATGTCACCACCCGGTTGGGCAGCGTTGTGAGGCGGGTTAAGGTAGGGGCTGTAGGAAGGGATTTGTTAATGCGGGTCTTGAAGAGGCCCGGATTATATGAGGGAGGAAAAACAGATACCGTTAGCTCGTTCCGCATACGAGCCGACTTACACAAAAACGAATCGAAGAAACGAGCCGTTCTCATAAAGCCAACATCAACTGTGCAAGGGTGTTTTGCCCGCGTCGTCGAGTTTCACGCACGTGCACCGGTGCACCGGGGATCAATGCTGCAAGCTCCTTAGAGCGGGCTCCATTGAAATATCTGTAGAACAGACACAGCAAGCCCATATTGCGTCTGTGCTTTCGAGATTATTATTTGCACAAAGCAAAATATAAAATATTTTTATTGGATTATTTAATTTTTTTTTTATATACCATGTTAATTTATTCATATAAATATCTAATGAGAAAAAATGATTTAACTAAATAAAAAAATAAAATTGTTCTGAAAATTCAAATTTCTCCGACATAAATAAACTAAAAAAGAATATAAACGTAAAGCAGGTATGTATCTAGGTTCTTAGCAAAGTTCATTTCCAATCGAAAATTCCAAAATCAAAGAACGATACGCTAGTGACATCTATTACATATTTTACAATCTATGGCCCAAAGAATGCGTTGTGTATAATTTTGAAGATGGCTTCAAACTATGCATTACATATATAATGCAAAACGATACTTCGGGGTCAGATACTTTGGGCCTGTCCTCAAAGTATACAAATGTCCCTGAAGTATCGGCAAGGTAGAATAAATGACCTCAAACCATGCGCTTCACATATATATATATATATATATATATATATTTGTGTAACGTATATATATATATATATATATATATATTTGTGTAACGCATACTTTGAGCCTAATTATATACACTTTTATACACTTTTTTTTTTCGCCATTTTGTTGCAGCCGCCCTTAAAAACCACCCCCACACAGCTATATACGTCTATGATGTTCCGTTTTAAATATATATCGAAACATATATCTAACGCATAGTTTGAAGACATTTCGATTTTCGATATACACGATAGTTTGGGGACTGTCCTCAAACTATGCCTTATGTATAAACTGACTCGTGGTCTCAAAGAATGCATTACACAAAGAGGTGTTTCGTGTATGTAAAGCATACTTTGAGACCTACGGTAAGTAGGAAACTACTATTGCAATAATGAAAAGTCATTATAATCTTGTCGCTAGATGACTCTAATAATTATGATGATAAAAAATGTCTAGTTTCGTCCTCAAGTCAAATCTTTCAATTAATATATACCTACACAATTTGAAATTAATCATAGGCTTGCAAATTTAGAAACCCTTTTTTTCCTTTCTTAGATAGCTACAATGTTTTAACCATAGACATATGGCATGGAAGAGTGTCGACTGTCGCCAAGCATAGACCGTACTTGTAATTCTTGGCCATTTTTTTTTGTTTCTGATATAGGTATATTTTTGCTTTTTTATAAGTCTACTTAACTAGTCGATTTAACCAATAGACCTAATATATGAATAAATTAACATGGTATATTAAGAACAAACTTTAAAATGTTAAATAAAAATAATATTTTGCTTTGAAATAATTCAATAAAAATAATATTTTGCTTTGAAATAATTCAATAAAAATAATGTTTTATATTTTGCTTTGTGCAAATAATTATCTCTAATGCACAGACGCAATATGGGCTAGCTGTGTCTGTTCTACAGATATTTCAATGGAGCCTGCTCTAAGGAGCTTGCAGCATTGATCCCCGGTGCACCGGTACACGTGCGTGCAACTCAACGGACGCCAGCAGAACACCCTTTCACAGTTGATGTTGGCTTTATGAGAATGGGTCGTTTCTTCGACTCGTTTTTGTGTAAGTCGGCTCGTATGTGGAACGAGCTACCGGTATCTGTTTTTCCTCCCTCATATAATCCGGGCCTCTTCAAGTCCCGCATTAAAAAATCCCTTCCTACAGCCCCTATCTTAACCCGCCTCACAACGCTGCCCAACCGGGTGGTGACATAGTTCCCCTGTCTATACAATGTAAGGACGGGGGCTCTCTTGTGAGGTGTCACATAAAATAAAAGTTTTGTATGATTTTTTTTATACATAGGTAACATTAATAAATGACTTTTTTTAACATTAACTCCCCGGCCCTGAGGAAATAATTTCTCTCAGGGCCTATATCATCTTTGGGGATGCTGTGTGGAGGGTCATTTTGAGGAGAGGCAGGAGGGAACATTGGCCTTGAAGAGACCCATTTTGTAGGAGGGAGGAACCACAGAGGTCGGCAAATCATTCCGCAGCCGAGCTGATTGAGAATTTGTTTAAATGTGTATGTAAATGAGGGTACCCGGTACACCACACAACCCAGAACTTCGTCCCAATTGAATATTGATACAAAATTAGGAGTAGGGAGTGGGGCAAAAGGGGCAAGCCCCCCGAAAATCCCGTCAGTCTTCACATTCCAAAAATCAGTTTGATATACCGGTCCCGCATTGCGCGAACTATCAGATATTGAGCTGATAAGAATATTAAGAATTACAAAAACAGTAAAACAGATACTTCACTAGTTCACTTTGATCTTATCCAACAGGCCGAAGAAGCTAGGAAATTTTGGGTTTAAACTTACCTGCTGAAAGCGTTCGTTTGCGAGATGCGAACGGAAGTGGCGCCATCTTTGAACGGCAATATATATTATAATTTGTATCGAGATTTTTTGTCGAGTTGTTTTAACTATAATATACAAATATATGTAAGTAGGTATATGGGAAGGTCCGATGCTCTGCTCTGTAGGGAACCCGCTTGCACAGCGCGGGTGTAAACTGTGCAACCTAAAGTTTAAGTTTAGACTTACGGATTTAAATACCTACTTCGTTTGTGTGAAAGCACTATGAAATAATAAATGATTTTACTTCAATGGCAAGCCAGAGATTCATTTATTTATTTGACTGTGTATGTTTGACTGTTTGAAACCCGGCGTGCGCAAATAAATTTAATTTGTTTAATTTGTGTTATTTCACAAATTCTTCATTTAAAAATAGTATAAAGTATATTTGCGGCACGTTCCAGAGTGGAAAATTAACTCCGAGATTTTTATTTTTTTTTTATTTAGGAAACAAACAGTCATACAAAATGATAATATAACAAAGAAAATTCATATGTTGTAGACCAATTAAGTTAAAATTTTGATATAGTTATTTTACCTATCCAACTTATGTGGCAAAAAAATAAACATAATAAGGAAAAACATAAAACGTAATAAAGAAAAAAAAGTAAAGTTATTAACAAACATAGTTATACTATTTACTACGGATAATAATATTATAAATTTTCACAAAAAAGAAAAATAAAAGTATTTTAAGTTATTAATATCTATATTAAGCTGCATTTTATATGATTTCAAGTCATGGTTGAAAATGTCTACATCTCGTAAGGCATTGTAAGTTTCACAGATACGTATTATTACAGAGTTTTGCGCGTATTTTGATTTACTGTGTGGTATTCTAAATAAATCGTTCGATCTGGTATTTTGTTTGGCGCAACGAAATGCAATATTTAATGCAATGTATGCAATGTATGCAAATGCAATGTATAATATTATGTGCATCCTTTTTTATAATTTTTTTTTAGTATGTAATACCACACAAGAGTCCCAACTGCTCTCGTCTGGAGCCAGTGCGACTATGGCATCCCCAATTGGGGTATGTTGTGAGGCTCAATGTAGCGGGGAGGGGAAAGAGATGGGAAAGAGGAAGGTTGCGAAGTACCTGGCTATTCAGATCTGGTCACTAAACACGGCTTAAGCCATTTCAAGCAACGTTTCAATTCTGAATGGTGGTCTTACACCAGGGCGATACTGAGAGTATCTTCCACTCTGGAACGTGCCGCAAATATACTTTATATTATTTTTAAATGAGGAATTTGTGAAATAACACAAATTAATCAAATAAAATGTATTTGCGCACGCCGGGTTTCGAACCACTTACCATTACCGTTTACCACTCGGCTATGGAGGCCGTCAAACTACTAAACCTGTACTAAACTGTAAAATGAGGAATTTGATTCAGGTGATCGTGCCATGACTTCCTCTATCTTCCCTGACTTGTATCGCAAATCAATCTTCCGTATTATATAATCTCCTGAAATAGGGTAGACTGGGGACGATTGAAACAGGTTATGATTGAAACATCTCAATTTACTCGAAAACTATAATACCTAAGAGTGTGACACAACACTCGAAACTCCATCAGGTGTGTTGGGATGTTTCTACAAAAGCTCACTAGTCAGCGAGTGACTCAATCGTGCATAGGAGACATTATTGGATTTCGCACTAAAAAGTAAATAGGTATTTAAGACATTTTTGTTTTTCTTATAACTCATTTTACTCTCGCAGCTTGACGAATGTTTCATTACACTATCTTCTTTATCTATTTATGAGTATTTATAATGCATTTGCGTGGCGTTAATGTCTATTTGAAAGGCTTATTTTTGATTTTGAAGTAGAAAATGCAGCGTGGGGATGTTTGAAACAATTTGTGTGGGGATGATTGCAACGTTTCAATCATAACCATGTTTCAATCGTCCACACTGAGAGAAAATTTAAAAGTTATAATGAAAAGAGGTCAGAAATTCAAATCATTATGTATTATTCAAAAAAGTCATAAAATCATTATGTATTTAAGTCTAGATGTACTTCTGTGATCTTGAATAGTGAACTTCTGTGATTTTGGATGATGAAGTCGATCTCATTCGACCACATTCAACGTCACACACCCTCACGTGACAATTTCGTAATAACATATCTTTATTGATTTTTTTTTAATTTATAACTTTTAAAAAATCAACGTTAATAGTATACATTGTTTTATCAATTGTGTAAGCACAAAAAGTTAACAACAGAGAAAAAAAATATGAAGAAAGTATGTTTCCCTTCTCAAGAAACTGAGATTGCAAACTACGCTACAAAAACAGCCGACATTTACCTATTTCGGGCTATCTTCAAAAGATTTAAGACAACTGGCATTTGATTTGACCACACGGTACAACCTGGCAAGGCCAGATTCACGGCACAAAAATGGGACGGCCGGAATAGAATGAAAAGGTGCACTGCAATCGGAGGACAAAAATATTAAAACAATCACCCTTCACATTGATAAAAAAAGTGGTTCGTAGTCCCCACTCTTGTCTACTTTAGTTTTTTGTATGTTTCTCTTCTACCGCGTGGGAATTACACATATTTTTTCGACTTCTTAATTCTTGAATTTTACACAGAAAAAATGCTCTCTATTCAGAGGTAAATTCTATATTGTTATGATTGAAACAGTGTGATGGTTGAAACAAGCACTTTTGTATGAAAGCAAAAAACTTATTTTTAATACCGTTCTATTCTGCTCCAGGATAATATCGCAGTAAAACTATGTTGATTATGCCAAATACTCATAGTTAGTGTAACGGACGTGTCGTCGTCCTTACAAGACTGTAAATTTATGAGGGCACCGGTGGCTGTGCACGCCTTCCCTTTTATGCGCCAATGATGATGATGATGCTGGCCTCCCTACATCCAGTGGGTAGTGGCCCTGGATGCGCCTAGTTTCTGCCTGGGCCTGGTTGCCTTGGGAGTACCCAGAGTTAGGGCCGGCTGTAGCGGCAGGCACCAGGCACTCGTCCAGGCAGAACTTCAGCAGGAGGCAGGACTTCCAGTGGTAGGAAGTAGTAAAACAAGAAGAGTAGAATTTGAACTTGAACTGAACACAACATATTTATTTTATAATATCATATTGTTAAATAAACGAGTTACAGGGAAATCAATCCCTTTTTCTCGCGAACTGTGGTTTGTAGTCACCTGAAGGATGGTTTTTTTCTACCCGATGTGTGGGCTGCCTTTGGCAACATTAAGGACTTTTAAATACTAAATTTTTTGTATTTTTTTTTTTTTTTTTTTTTTTAATCGTTTGAAAGAATTTTATTTTATTATTATTTATTTTTTTTGTCTGTAGGTATTTTAGATTTTATGTAATACTATATTTTTTGTATATCTGGTTGCGCTTACTTTTCTTTTATTAGAGCCCACACATCAGGGGGGATGTGTGATGGATACAGGTAAGGGGTAGGTGGGGGGGTCGCCGGGTCTTATGTGCCCGAGACGGGAGATGCTTGGGTTCGAATTTGAAGCGAGTTTAGAGAAAAACGTCTTGGCTAAATCTACTATGTGCGTTTTTAGTGGGGGGATTTTCGTGCCTGAGTTAATTATACTATTTCGGACAAACCAAGGGCATTTGGTATATCTTCTGAGCGCAGCGTTCTGGAATTGTTCGAGTCTCTTGGTGTTGCCTGTCCCCCAAATTGGGGAGGCGTATGTGATGGCGGGACGAATTTGGGATTTATATAAAAGGAGTTTGTTTTGGAGGGATGTTTTGGAGTTTGTATGTAGTAGTGGGTATAAAGCTCCAGAGATGCTCCTGGCTTTTGTGAGTGTATTTTTGATATGAGGTGTCCATGTGAGTTTTGTGTCTAGTGTGACTCCAAGATATTTTGCAGTATTCTGCCAAGGTATGACCTGTCCGTACATCGTCACAACACCCACCGGAGTCGAGCCGATTCTTCTTCGTGAGAAGAAGATCGCCACGCTCTTTGAGGGGTTGACGTCTATACGCCACAGGTCATAAAATTCTTGGAGGCTGTTTATATTTTCTTGTAGGCGGTGAGTAATCATCCTGGGTGAACTGTATCTGACCATTGCCGTTGTATCGTCTGCGTACAGAGCTTTCAGTGAATTATGGTCTTCTGAGAGGGGAATATCGTGTGTGTAGATATTGAAAAGGACGGGGGACAGCAAGGAGCCTTGGGGGACACCTGCTGTCATGAATCTTATTTTGGAGAGAGCACCTTTGTATTTTACTTGGAAAGTACGCCGGTGGAGAAATGATTTTAAGACACCGAGCAATTGGGGGTCGATGCCTGTGTTGTGGAGTTTGAGAAGTAGGCCGTATAGCCATACCTTATCGAAGGCTTTGGCGATATCCAAGAAAATGGCGCCAGTTGATCGCTGGGTATTGAAACCATCTATGATGTGTTCCGTGACTCTGAGGAGCTGGTGGAGGGTGGAATGTTGAGATCTAAAACCGTGTTGCTCATCAGGTAGTGTGGATACCTCGTGAATATGCTTTAGGAGCCTGGTGAGGAGAATTTTTTCGTAAATTTTACCGATGTTTGACAGGAGACTAATTGGGCGATGGTTTTCACAGAAGAGGGGGTTTTTTCCCGGTTTTGGGAGAACGATGACGTGGGCGTGCTTCCAACTTTTGGGGAAGTAGCGCAGTCTGAGGGCGGCATTTATAAGATTGACTATTGCTAGGATTCCTTTTGGGGGGAGGGCTTTAAGAGCGAAGTTTGTGACGCCGTCCGGGCCGGGAGCTTTCTTGTTTTTACGGCCTTTGATAGCACTTATGACTTCGGCCGGGGTAGTGAAGTGGATATTTGTAGGGGGGAGTGAGTTAAATATACTATTTACTTGGCGGTTGACATCTGCAATGTGATCGAGGTTGGCGTGTTTGAAGCTGGGGCTGAATTGTTTTTCTAGACTGTCGGCGAACGCCTCCGCTTTGTCTAGGTCGTCGAATACGAGGCCGTTTTCGGCGTGAATGGGGTGGTTCGGTGAGGGGGTAGATTTGAGGTTTTTGGATAGTTTCCACAGGGAGCCATCCTGTGGATTTATCTCTTGAATTTTCATGTTCCAAGTGGTGTTTGAATGCTCAGTTAGTTTTTTCCTAATGAGGGCTTGAAGGCGATTTATACTGGTTTTGACTTTGGGATTCTGATTTTTTTGCCAGTGGCGGCGAAGATTATTTTTTGTTTTAATTAACTCTTTAATTGTGTTTGGGAGGTTTTCTTTGAGATTTTGATAGCGCTCCGGGAGGGTTTTTGAGGCTTCATTTACTGAGGACATTATTGTCTCGGCGAATGTGTCAACCGCTGAGTCGAGTTCGGCCGAGTTTTGGAGGGAGTGGTTTATGGATAATTTATCCCCGACTATCTGTGAAAAATATGTCCAATCGGTTTTTTTTGAGGGCAAGGGGGGGGAGGGGTCTAAGAATTTATTGAGAGTTAGCAACACGGGGTTGTGGTCGGAGTCGAGGTCGTTGATAGATTCGATACAGTACATCCAGGGTGATTTGTTAAAAATTGCGATGTCTAGTACGTCGGGTGGGTGGCCCTGGGCGGAGAAATGTGTGGGATCCACAGGGCCTGCGACGACTAGGTCAGGGTGGGATTTGGAGAATTCGAGGAGGATTCTACCATTGGCGTTTGCGCGCCTGCTATTCCAATTTGGATGCTTCGAGTTGAAGTCTCCCATCAGAATAGTAGGCGTTTGTCCTTCGAGAAGTAATTCAAGATCAGACTTTTGCAAAGTCTTTTGTGGTGGATTATATATTGAATTAATTCTCAAAGGGCCAGCTTGCTTGGTAAAAAGGGTTATCGAGGTACTCTCTATGGATGAAAGCGTGGGGGTGATGTTGTGTTTGTGTGCGAGTTTAGTTTTCACGAAGATGGCTGTGCCACCACCTCGTGAGTGTAATCGGTCGTTTCGGTACAGTGTATAGTTTGCAATTTTTGGTGTTGTTGACGGGTTTAGGTGTGTTTCGTTTATGAGAAGTACATCGAGATTGTGTGTATTAGTGAATAATTTAAGCTCCTGTAAGCTCTTTGTGAGACCGTTCGCATTCCAGAAGGCCAAGCGCAGCGCGGAGGACATAGTAGCAGAGTTAGCCATTTAGACGGTAAAGAGAGCGAAGAATTGAGGGGCTGCTGTGAAAATGATGGAGAGGTAATCTGACGTGGAAGAGGCAGAAATGAATTTTGGGATGAGGTCGGCGATGAATTCGCCGATCCTGGAAAAATTAATGTTTTTAAAGAAATCAAATATATTAAAGGGGGTTGATGCAGGGGTGGGGGTGGCTTGGGGGCCTGGGGGTGGGGGGGTGGGTTGGGTAGGCTGGTTCGGGCTTGCAGCCTGAGCGTAGGAGGTGTGGTGGGAGGTGGGGCGGGAGTTGAAGGTGACTTGGGGGCGTACCTCAGTTCGGCGAGCGACGGGTGTAGGGTCGGCGGGGCGCTTCGGGCACTCCTTGAAGTTGGCGGGGTGAGGTCCGCCGCAGTTTGTACAGGTGGCAGGGCCATCCTCCCTCCGCTTTGTGCATTCCGCTGTAAAATGTCCTAATGTGCACTTTACGCAGCGGGGGGGGAGGTTGCATCCCTTGGCGGAGTGCCCGAAGTGTTGACATCTGTGGCATTGTGTGGGGGCTGATTTTTTATCTAGGTATTCCACTTTGATCTTGAGGTGGAAGATGGATTGAAGACCGAAAATTTGCTGGCCAGCTTCTCCATGGCTCAACTGGACCAGGACCATGGGGACGTTTGTGCGGTCCGGCCCTGATCGCATGCGGGTGACGGAGATGACGGGCAGGGTCATGTCGAGCAGTTCAAGTTTTATCTCCTCCTCGGAGATTGTGGTAGGGATGCCCCTAAGGACGGCTTTGGTTGTTTTGTCCTCGGACAGTTGGAAGGTATGGAAGTCGGTTTTGTCCTCTTGTAGCAGTTTGGTCGCGAGACGGAAGCTGGAGGAGTCCCTGGTGTGGAGGACAATACCCTGGGGGATGGCTTTTGCGTTGGCGATGTTTACGCCCGCATCCTCCAGCTTGCGTCTCAAAAAGTTCCAATTTTTGTCAGATTTTATAATTATGGGGGGAATTTTGATGGGGCGGGGTCTGGGGGCAGTATTGTCGGTCTGGTCTCGAGTGTTCTCGAGACCGTCAGTTGGGTTTGTGTCGGAGTTTGTCACAGTCTCGGTGTCATTTTGTTCTAGCGGGGAGAATCGGTTTGAGGTAGGTGTCTGGGGTTTTGGTGGGGGCGTGTTAGGGGCTTTTCGTTTTCTGTCGTGGTGGGTAGGGTTGGGGGTGATCCAGAGGGGGGGGAAATCCGAGGAGGAGGCGATCGGAAGAGGCGTGTTGAGGGCGGCGATGGTGTCGTCTGATGCGCTAGGTACGGAGTTGAAAGGTGGAATCGGCGGGACACTGAATTTATTCGGCTTTATTAGTGTACTGAGGTATTGTTCAAGCACGGATATTGGAGGGTCAAGCTTTTTTAATTCTAGCATATACTCTTCCATCTTGGTAATCGAGGCACGGAAGTATTTTGCGCGTCCCTCGAACAGGGTGGGCCAGGTTTTTTAACTTGTACACAAAAACAGCACTGAGGTTTTTTTTTTATTTAACACTAAACTGAGTTACTGTACATTAAAGAGCACACACTGAGGGATTGTTTTACACACGCGTGTGGCATCGACCGGACGGGGCCACGCTTATTGGTGAGAAATCGGCACTGTGGGTTTTGTAATAACCACAAAAACAACTTTTGGTGAGAACCGGTGGCGTCACAAACAATGTGGGTTTGATAGCGAAGCACAAACCATTGAAAATTGTAATACGGTAAATACCGAACGATCATATTTATTTTGGAAATTGGCATGGTATATAAAGGGTACTTGTACCCGACAGCGTTCGGACAGTGTTTTATACAAAAAGTGGAGGGGTTTTCGTCCTCAGACCAAATGGTATAAATAGGGCGGTCATTATGTGGGCACCCTATTTTGCCGGTGTCACCGTTGAAGGCGGTCGCTTAAAATGTGCTTTTTATAATAATTCTACAGAGTTAATTGTGTACATATGTGTTCGTTATTATACAGTAATCATGAAATAAACCAATTGTCTATTGCTAGATTTTTAGTTAGAGTTGTTTAGCTCATTTTTGAGCCAAATTGCATAAAATATAAATTGATTTGCCGTTTGGCTGAATATCTGATTATTTACAGGTACAGTGTTATTTTTACGAGGTCCCCCGTAAGATGTGTTAATGAAACCTGTTTGTTTCACCATCTTACGGGGCACCTGGATTTTTAAAATCGGAAAAACGTATTTTTACCGAAAATTTTCTAAGTGTTTTTTGAGGGTCATTTATTGCCCTAGTTTGAGTAATTTAAGGGCTAGAGACTCAGGCTCTCTTTCCCTCGATGCCTTGTAGGACTGCGGAATGAAATTTCTTAGTTTCATTATCCTACAAGGATCGTAAGTTAAAATATTTAACAATATGTCAAAAAAAAGGAAACATAAAAAATACGTTTGAAATTATAAATTGAAAAATGTCCCTGGTGGCAACCTGAGCATGATAGCGTTTATTTGTTGCACCGGGGGCATTGTACATATAAAAATCAAAGTATTTTATTAATACAATATTACAATTAGAATAACTTTTAAATTCTAATTGGAAAACAAACATAAAAATATTTTCAACGAAAAAGATCGCTGGCGGTACGGTACTAACGAGCTCAGTGGGCAAGCGGATTTTTTGGATTTTGAGCGAAATCTCAAAAAATGACCACTGAACTGTAGAGGATACCACCAAGGATGTTTTTCGTTGAAAGAACATTTGAGGGTACGTAACACGTCGGTTACACTCCCCCCGTGCAGCTGTGCTGTACTAGTCATCACGACGTGTAGTAGGATGAGCAGGTGAAGCTGCATCGGTAGACGCGGGCGGCAGGATCGCAGCGAGCTTCACGGCAGGTCGGACGTAGACTCTGGTTCTCGGCAGGTCGAACGTAGACTCTGGATCTCGTCTGGGTCCCGGCGGTCTTTACTTGGTCGTCTTCAGCAGGGATGGTGTCAAGGACTCGGCCGTGTGTCCGGCTGATGTGGGTCCATGACAACCATGACACGGGGTCCATGACAACCATGATGGGGTTGACGGACTCCCCCCGTGTGAGGAGCGCCACTTCCTTGATAGTGGCACTGCTGGAGCAGGACGGATTCGTCTTCGCTGCGCCGATGAGGAGCACCACGTCTATGACAGCGGCACTGCTGGGGCAGGACGGGCTCGTCTTCACTGCGCCATTAAGGAGTACCACGTCATTGACAGTGGCACTGCTGGGGCAGGGCAGGCTCATCTTCACTGCGCCGATGAGGAGTACCACGTCATTGACAGTGGCACTGCTGGGGCAGGGCGGGCTCGTCTTCGCTGCGCCGTTGAAGAGCACCACGTTCATGACAGTGATACTGCTGGGGCAGGACGGGCTCGTCTTCGCTGCGCCGTTGAGGAGCACCACGTCTTTGACAGTGGCACTGCTGGGGCAGGGCGGGCTCGTCTTTGCTGCGCCGATGAGGAGTACCACGTCTATGACAGTGGTACTGCTGGGGCAGGACGGGCTCGTCTTCGCTGCGCCGTTGAGGAGCACCACGTCTTTGACAGTGGCACTGCTGGGGCAGGGCGGGCTCGTCGTTGCTGCGGGATGTGGTTGGTCATCCATCTGTGCTGGCGCTTGGTACCTTTGTCCAAGCAGTGGAGCGGATCCGGCAGCTGTTCTCTGCTGATCGGCTGGCTGCCTCTGGTGGAGCAGAGGTGAGGGCGGCCCGGGACCAGAAGGTCCTTGCGGCAGTAAGGACCACTGCTCTGGCAGCGGAGCGGATCCGGCAGCTGTTCTCTGCTGATCGGCTGGCTGCTTTTGATGGAGCAGAGGTGAGGGCGGCCCGGGACCAGAAGTTCCAGGCGGCAGTGAGGACCAATGCTCTGGCAGCGGAGCGGATCCGGCAGCTGTTGTCTGCTGGTCGGCTGGCTGCCTCTGGTGGAGCAGAGGTGAGGGCGGCCCGGGACCAGAAGGTCCTGGCGGCAGTAAGGACCACTGCTCTGGCAGCGGAGCGGATCCGGCAGCTGTTGTCTGCTGGTCGGCTGGCTGCCTCTGGTGGAGCAGAGGTGAGGGCGGCCCGGGACCAGAAGGTCCTGGCGGCAGTAAGGACCACTGCTCTGGCAGCGGAGCGGATCCGGCAGCTGTTGTCTGCTGGTCGGCTGGCTGTCTTTGATGGAGCAGAGGTGAGGGCGGCCCGGGACCAGAAGGTCCAGGCGGCAGTGGGGACCACTGCTCTGGCAGCGGAGCGGATCCGGCAGCTGTTCTCTGCTGGTCGGCTGGCTGCCTTTTATGGAGCAGAGGTGAGGGCGGCCCGGGACCAGAAGGTCCAGGCGGCAGTGAGGACCATTGCTCTGGCAGTGGAGCGGATCCGGCAGCTGTTCTCTGCTGGTCGGCTGGCTGCCTCTGGTGGAGCAGAGGTAATGGCGGCCCGGGACCAGAAGGTCCAGGCGGCATCGTGGTTGGGTCCCTCTTGTAGTACGGGGCCGGTGGCGCAGGGCCTCCTGGCCCTTGCTGCGCTGGCGATGCGTACCTCTGGTCCATCAGAGGTACAGGTCCAACAAGCTCATCGCGTACGGCTTCTCGTTGCCTCAGGTTGAGCAGAGGTACGGGCGGCACGGGGCTGGAAGGCTGCATCCATCTTCCCTGGAGTCGCCAAGCTTCTTCTTGGCCCGGATCTGTGTGGCCAGTTGACTCCAGGATTGCATCAGGTTTGGAAGGCGCTGAAGTTGCGGCTTCTGGTGATGCGTACTTCTGGTTTTCCAGAGGCACAGGTCCAACGGGCATCTCTCGTACAGCTTCTTGTTGCCTTGTATTGTGCAGAGGCAAGGGCGGTACGGGGCCGGAAGGTCCAGGTTGCAGCCATCCAAAGCTCCCATTGTAATGAGGGGGCTGCGGCGCGGGGCCTCCAGGCCCTGGCTGCGCCGGTGATGCGTACCTCTGGTTTACCAGAAGCACAGGTCCGACGGGCATCTCTCGTACGGCTTCTTGTTGCCTTGAATTGTGCAGAGGCAAGGGCGGTACGGGGCCGGAAGGTCCAGGTTGCAGCCATCCAAAGCTCCCATTGTAATGAGGGGGCTGCGGCGCGGGGCCTCTAGGCCCTGGCTGCGCCGGTGATGCGTACCTCTGGTTTACCAGAAGCACAGGTCCGACGGGCATCTCTCGTACGGCTTCTTGTTGCCTTGAATTGTGCAGAGGCAAGGGCGGTACGGGGCCGGAAGGTCCAGGTTGCAGCCATCCAAAGCTCCCATTGTAATGAGGGGGCTGCGGCGCGGGGCCTCCAGGCCCTGGCTGCGCCGGTGATGCGTACCTCTGGTTTACCAGAAGCACAGGTCCGACGGGCATCTCTCGTACGGCTTCTTGTTGCCTTGAATTGTGCAGAGGCAAGGGCGGTACGGGGCCGGAAGGTCCAGGTTGCAGCCATCCAAAGCTCCCATTGTAATGAGGGGGCTGCGGCGCGGGGCCTCCAGGCCCTGGCTGCGCCGGTGATGCGTACCTCTGGTTTACCAGAAGCACAGGTCCGACGGGCATCTCTCGTACGGCTTCTTGTTGCCTTGAATTGTGCAGAGGCAAGGGCGGTACGGGGCCGGAAGGTCCAGGCTGCATCCATCCGGGGCCCCCATCAGAGTGAGGGGGCTGCGGCGCGGGGCCTCCAGGCCCTGGCTGCGCCGGTGAGGGGTGCCTCTGGTTTATCAGAGGCACAGGTCCAACGGGCATCTCTCGTACAGCTTCTTGTTGCCTTGTATTGTGCAGAGGCAAGGGCGGTACGGGGCCGGAAGGTCCAGGGTGCATCCATGATGCTTGTAGTTGCCAAGGTTCTCCTTGGTCCGGATGTCCATGGCTGGTTGGCTCCGAGGCAGTACTCGCTGCGACGAGTTGTGCCAGCCCTGCGGCACCGGGTTGTGCCAGCCCTGCAGTACTGGGTTGTGCCAACCCTGCGGCGCCGGGTTGTGCGGGCCCTGTCGAATCTTTTGCCGGCAGGATCCCAGCACGGGGTTGTGCAGGCCCTGTCGCATCTTGTGCCGGCCCTACACGGGTTTGTAGTTGAAGGGCTGCATTCAGCCAATCAATACGTTTTTGTTGGCTGCGCAGCTGTCGTTGCAGCTGGCGCAGCGTGTCCTCAATAGATGTAGAGGGTGGTGTTCGCTCCTTGTTGCTCTCTTCTGTGGAGCGTGCCATCTCAGTAGTAGAGCTTGGCGGGGGCACGAGCGTGGGCACTCGTGGCAACAGGTGTGGTGTCAGCCCTGGCATGAGACGCGGCATCAGGCGTGACATGGTATCAGGCGTGGCATCTAGGCGTGACGTCAAGCGTGGCATGTAGGCATGGCATCAGGCGTGGCATTAGCCCTAGCATGAGTCGTGGCATCAGGCGTGGCATCAGGCGTGGCATTAGACGATACGTCAGGCATGGCACGTAATCCACGTAGCAGGCGTGACCTCGGGCGTGACGTCAGGCGTGGCATTTGGGCGTGACGTCAGGCGTGGCGTGAGGCGTAGCTTCAGGCGTGATGTGACATCAGGCGTGGCATGAGGCGTGATGTCAGGCGTGGCACGTAGTCGTGGCTCAGGCGTGGCATTAACCCTGGCATGAGGCGTGGCATCAGGCGTGACCTCAGGCGTGGCACGTAGGCGTGGCGTCAAGCATGGCATTCAGACGATACGTCAGGCATGGCATGTAGGCGTGGCATCAGACGTGGCATTTAGGCGTGATTTCAGGCGTGGCACGTAGTCGTGGCGTCAGGCGAGACGTCAGGCGTGGCGTGGGGCAGCTTCAGGCGTGATGTGACATCAGGCGTGGCATCAGGCGTGGGCGTGGGGTGCAGCTGATCCGGCTCGAAGGACCACTTGTAACGGACGTGTCGTCGTCCTTACAAGACTGTAAATTTATGAGGGCACCGGTGGCTGTGCACGCCTTCCCTTTTATGCGCCAATGATGATGATGATGCTGGCCTCCCTACATCCAGTGGGTAGTGGCCCTGGATGCGCCTAGTTTCTGCCTGGGCCTGGTTGCCTTGGGAGTACCCAGAGTTAGGGCCGGCTGTAGCGGCAGGCACCAGGCACTCGTCCAGGCAGAACTTCAGCAGGAGGCAGGACTTCCAGTGGTAGGAAGTAGTAAAACAAGAAGAGTAGAATTTGAACTTGAACTGAACACAACATATTTATTTTGGAAATTGGCATGGTATATAAAGGGTACTTGTACCCGACAGCGTTCGGACAGTGTTTTATACAAAAAGTGGAGGGGTTTTCGTCCTCAGACCAAATGGTATAAATAGGGCGGTCATTATGTGGGCACCCTATTTTGCCGGTGTCACCGTTGAAGGCGGTCGCTTAAAA
Source organism: Limnephilus lunatus (assembly GCA_917563855.2). Taxonomy (NCBI): domain Eukaryota; kingdom Metazoa; phylum Arthropoda; class Insecta; order Trichoptera; family Limnephilidae; genus Limnephilus; species Limnephilus lunatus. The sequence goes on from CAKJTF020000010.1 coordinate 2,021,330, forward strand.
TGTGCTTTTTATAATAATTCTACAGAGTTAATTGTGTACATATGTGTTCGTTATTATACAGTAATCATGAAATAAACCAATTGTCTATTGCTAGATTTTTAGTTAGAGTTGTTTAGCTCATTTTTGAGCCAAATTGCATAAAATATAAATTGATTTGCCGTTTGGCTGAATATCTGATTATTTACAGGTACAGTGTTATTTTTACGAGGTCCCCCGTAAGATGTGTTAATGAAACCTGTTTGTTTCACCATCTTACGGGGCACCTGGATTTTTAAAATCGGAAAAACGTATTTTTACCGAAAATTTTCTAAGTGTTTTTTGAGGGTCATTTATTGCCCTAGTTTGAGTAATTTAAGGGCTAGAGACTCAGGCTCTCTTTCCCTCGATGCCTTGTAGGACTGCGGAATGAAATTTCTTAGTTTCATTATCCTACAAGGATCGTAAGTTAAAATATTTAACAATATGTCAAAAAAAAGGAAACATAAAAAATACGTTTGAAATTATAAATTGAAAAATGTCCCTGGTGGCAACCTGAGCATGATAGCGTTTATTTGTTGCACCGGGGGCATTGTACATATAAAAATGAAAGTATTTTATTAATACAATATTACAATTAGAATAACTTTTAAATTCTAATTGGAAAACAAACATAAAAATATTTTCAACGAAAAAGATCGCTGGCGGTACGGTACTAACGAGCTCAGTGGGCAAGCGGATTTTTTGGATTTTGAGCGAAATCTCAAAAAATGACCACTGAACTGTAGAGGATACCACCAAGGATGTTTTTCGTTGAAAGAACATTTGAGGGTACGTAACACGTCGGTTACACATGCGCTTCACACATATATATATATATATATATATATATATATATATATATATAATAAGATTTAATTCTTTTCTATTGATTTATAAATAAAACACTTGTGTTGCAAAGTTTAACAAAGAAACGACATTTATGTTTATTTATAATAAAATAATAGAAAATAAAACAAGTGACAATTGATAAATGCATTCCAACTGACACTACAGGATTCAAATTTAAATGGAATATGTATATATATATATATATACATATTCCTCTCTTCACTCTCTAATTATTCATACCTAATATGAAATATGCCAATCAAACAACTTCCTTCCGTCAAATCTAAACATAAAGTTACAAAAAGCAAGACATTTAAGAATATCAACATAATATCTAAACAAACCTAGGACGGGTTGTTTAAAAAAATTATCTAATTTTGAAATTAATTTTCAAGTTCTTTAAAGTTCTGTGTAAGTTATATTCAAGTTATGTTATTTTTTATCATTATACAGGTGTTGCTTCATAAAACTTACACAAAGTTTGAAAATTAACCTCAAAATTTGAACAATTCATAATTTTTTTTTAACAACCTATCCTTAGTGTAGTTTCACATTGGCGACCTAGTAATGTGATTCAGGCGCGTACATGGTTTTGTACATAAATCGATTTACATACAAAACTTTTTTTTTTTTTAATAATCTTTATTTATCAAGTTACATAGGTGATTGTACTGTGCCTGTCTCACTAGGAATTCCTGTGTTGAGAGCAGGCGCATTTTAACATAAGTAGTTTAATATAAAAAGAAGAATAAGGATAACAACAACAATGTTATATACATACATTTAAAGGTACAAGGACAATCAGCATTGTACCAAAGGGAAAGCATGCACTAGGAGGTTATAAAAATATTGTTAATATATGATCTGTCTTTGCTAGTGATCCAAGACTTGGTATCTGATTTGTATTTTACATAATTAGTGTGCTGTCTAATGGTCAGTGGAAGTGTATTATAAAATTTAGTTGCAAAGTATCTGAAGTTTCTTTGACCAAACATTGTTTTTCGAAAGGGATAAGTAAGAGATTTTTCCCTTTGGTTCTCGTACCACGAACAGTTTGGATATTGTCAAAAACAGTTCTATGTTTGAATAGGTGAGTTAGTATATTTTTTGCATAAAGTTGCCTGTCCAAAACACCGATTCTCCTAAAGATTTCATCCGAACTGCTTGTGATCGGTAGTTTTAGAATAACTTTTATAATTAGTTTCTAGGCTTTGGAGATCGGATCAATGGCGGCAGCATTTGCTCCTCCCCAGGCTATGATACCGTAATCGATTAGAGATTGACATAGTGCATAGTAAATTGTTTTGAGTTGGTTCAGGTTAAGAAAGTTACGAGTTTGTCTAAAGAAGTATATAGATTTTCTAAGTTTAAATTACTGTCAAAAATAATACCCAAGTATTTGATTTTTGTAACACGTTCTAGATGTATGTATGCAGCTGCTAAATCTCACTGCTAAGTCGCCAAGTGTGAAAATAGCCCATTAAACGTAATTAAAACTGCCTTTTGATTGAAAATTTCACCATACAATATTGAAAAAAAAAAAGAAAATTTCACTATACAATATTGAAAAAATGCCCATAATATGCATAACAATAATACTTAAGCATAGAATTTATTAGGCCTATCATACTTACACTAAACAGTAACCAAAAAATATAAGTTGTTCAGGTATGCTTAATTATAAAGCTAATAATGCTTTTATGAAATAAAATGTGAACTAAGTCAGTTGGAACATCACAAAAATATTCCTTCCCCTACGGAGGTAGGGTGCTTGGCTTGGTGTGAAACGTGTGCGGAATTGGCAACCCTGGAAATAAACATTTATATTAGTTAATTAACAAAATAACATTAGAAATTCATTGTAACATTATTTAAATTATAGAAATTTTTTAATGAACAGAAAATCTATTAATATGGAAACATCAAATTTATTTCAAATCGGTATATTTTACACAACAATAGATATCCATGCAAAAATTACAGAATGTAAGGGTCTTCCACAAGGATTCAAGGTCAGTCCTTTATCTAGGGGGGGGCAAACCGGGGCGCCCGCCCCGGGCAGAAGTTTCAGGGGGTGCTAAAATCGTAATTTATGTTTGATTGAAAAAAAAACTTGATTCACAAAGCGCCTAGTATCCAGCGCATGTTGTTCTATCGATTATTAATTTGATTTTAAAATGCCCAGTTGGTTTTTCAACACATGCAAGTTGACACCCTGTGCACCCTTCACACAGCATCTTAGATGACACTGGCCCTGAGGGAAATTTTTTTCTTCAGGGCCTACTGAGTAGAAATTGATTTATGAATGTATCCTAAGTCAATTTTGAACGCGTGCATAGTCTACATCAGAGGTTCTCAACGTGGGCGATAACGCCCCTTTGGGCGTTTGAGTTTTTTGGGGGGGGCAGTAGAAGACCCAGAAAAAATTAGGGGGCATTGAGATGGCACAGTGAGGGAGTGTAAAAATATATGGTCTAAATAAGACTAATAAACGTTGGCGAGAGGGGGCGCCACTATCAAGTTTTTGCCCCAGTTTGAAAAGGTCATAGATCGGGGGCTGTCGCAGTTATCCAATACTCGATGAGTAAAGTATCTTGGCAACTGCCTGGCCAGGATTTTCTTATTTTAAACATAGCTTCACTAGTGTCAGACATCTTGCAACAATGCATGTGCTTTAGATCAGTGTAAGGAACGAAATGGTTAACGAAGAATGATGACAGGTGTCACGTAAATAATTATCAATTTGTGATATAATTATTTACCTGACCACTAACCTGGTAATTTGAACAGCCTGTATTGGACTGGCAACACTTTTTTCTCTGATTTTTGAACCGGGTCTTTTTCTAGGCACTTTCTTAAAATTTCACCGTCAGGGAACCGGTGAATTTTTGACGAGGTCACTCAACAAGATGTTTTGAGTTTATTATTTAACTTTTTCGGGCTGGATTTTCGGTTAATAATGTGTGTGCCGCTTGTGAAATGGTGAATTTAAATTCTCCGCATGCGTAACCTTTTTGGGTTTTTGTTAAATTTGGAGTACGCGGTGTGTGGCCGTTGGCCGTGTGGCTCGGGGAATCGTGCTGAGATTCCGGATAAATCGCAAACCATCTGTTTTGGAGATGATAAATTCCGCGCAAAACCACTACGTGGATATGCTCCGGTTATAAAACTGTGACGCTAACGATTTATTTGTGGCCCACCGTCGGAGGAAACAGCCTCGCTAAAATCACCACGCTCTGGCACCAAGATGGCGTCCCTCGCGCTTGTAGGAAATAACCTGGCATTTGGCCTTTAGCGCCCTCATCCCGGTACGTGCTCGTCGGATCCATAAATCAACAAAAATCACTATCAGCTGATCTGTAATAACAGCTGACATAACCATAGATAAACTTGCCAGTATACAAAATTATCCCAAATATTTTACCCGAAAAAAAAAGAACGGAGCTGTTGTTTACGTTACACAAAATTTGAGAGCGAACGAAGCTCAACCGGAAACCAATACATTATATAGCAACACAATATATTGATACAATAATATGCACAAAATTTCATACTACCGCGAAATATTTCATATCATCTATTATGACGCTTCTACACACACACACTGGTATCATTATAACAACATGAAGATTTAATGAATAATACATATCCAACCTTGAAAATTCGGAAAAAAGAAGCAGAAACTTAAAAACATAACAGACCGCTAGAATATACGGGCACCGAAATCAACATATTCATCTTAAAACGTTGGGCGCCAAATATAAGGTTATTTTTATGCATGAAGATCACCATGTCTCTCTCTCAGGTTGATGTGGGACCTAGCGATCTGTAATGTGGGAAAATGTAAGGTTCTGCTTTTTTGTTCCAAATAATAAAAAAACAAGAATGTTTGGGAAGGTTCCATAAATGTGTATTTTACAACAAATCAAGTTAAACAAAATTAATAACAGAAACCCTCATACCTGTGGACCAACGCAAACGGTTCTATTCTCTAAATCTATTACGGAAAACGGCGAACGGAAGGTGACGGCAAGCAATCCTGCGATCGCCAACGGAGGACTCCGGATGAAGGGGCAAACATCTCGCGAAGAATCTCCAGACGGCCAGGAGTCCGGGCCAGATGGATCCGACGAGCACGTACCGGGATGAGGGCGCTAAAGGCCAAATGCCAGGTTATTTCCTACAAGCGCGAGGGACGCCATCTTGGTGCCAGAGCGTGGTGATTTTAGCGAGGCTGTTTCCTCCGACGGTGGGCCACAAATAAATCGTTAGCGTCACAGTTTTATAACCGGAGCATATCCACGTAGTGGTTTTGCGCGGAATTTATCATCTCCAAAACAGATGGTTTGCGATTTATCCGGAATCTCAGCACGATTCCCCGAGCCACACGGCCAACGGCCACACACCGCGTACTCCAAATTTAACAAAAACCCAAAAAGGTTACGCATGCGGAGAATTCAAATTCACCATTTCACAAGCGGCACACACATTATTAACCGAAAATCCAGCCCGAAAAAGTTAAATAATAAACTCAAAACATCTTGTTGAGTGACCTCGTCAAAAATTCACCGGTTCCCTGACGGTGAAATTTTAAGAAAGTGCCTAGAAAAAGACCCGGTTCAAAAATCAGAGAAAAAAGTGTTGCCAGTCCAATACAGGCTGTTCAAATTACCAGGTTAGTGGTCAGGTAAATAATTATATCACAAATTGATAATTATTTACGTGACACAGGATATATAAAAATGACAGCTACATTTTTATTAGTACCAACCGCATTCAGTCCTACATTAACCTATTTGAGAAGGGTGTCATGTATACATGCCAATCGATCGCTTGCCTAAAAAACGAGCGTCATCTATACACAGCGCAGCGTTAAACTGAATTTTGAAACTAAATTCATACTCGATTGAGAAGAAAATCATCCATATACATATATTCTTCGCGATATCTGTTAATTTATCAGTTATACATATGTTAAATTGTGCAACTAATTTAAAGTCTCGTGCACTTTATGAGAACCTACAGTGCACGTGCGTAGCAATGTTGGATCACAGTCCTAATTTATATGTTTGAACTCAGTTTTCAAACAACGAATGAACAATAAAGGAGCAATAAATCTGTCATCTGCGCACATTCCATCTTCGTTAAGTTGCAGCTAGTTTTTGTATTTTTATTTATTTATTTATTTAACATTTAAACCCGCTAAACTACTTATGTAGTTTGTCAGCAGGTACATAATGACAACATTGGTACATTTTCAAACATTGTATATATATATATATATATATATATATATATATATATGATTTTGACGCTAAAATATCAACTAAATAAATTCTTATACAATAAAAAAGTACAAATAGATTTAGTATATAACAAATGAATATGATCAACAAGTAAATGAATGGTTTCATATACATGAGGTATTATCAGTGGCGGATTTGCAGTCTTGGCCGCCCTAGGCCCCAGGCCATGTAGCCGCCCCTTTCTCAGTACCCATCATATTGACCAGGAGTATCCAAACTTTTCAGTAAGTTCCAGTAAGTTCCTAAGGTCAAAACCGTTTTAATTTTCCTGCTATTATCATTCATAGTTGCTGCGTGGCGGGCCGGATCGAGAGAGACTGGGTGAGGGAGGCCTTTTGACCTTTCCAGCCGAAATGTAATGAGTAAAGCAAGATATGTTAAATCAGGAGTACCGCAAGGATCAATTTTAGGTCCAAAATTGTACATTATATATGTTATTGCTATGTCAAAACTCTTTAAAAAAGCCTTTAGATTCATTTTTGCTGACGATACTGCACTTGTACTATCCAATGAAAATCCTATCATAGCTATTCAACAATTGCAAAGTGACTTTAACGAGCTACTTAAATGGGCTCATGACGTTGGATTAATTATAAATGTTAAAAAAACCAAATGTATGTATATAAGATCACCAAGCCTGGGAATATGGAATATACCCAAAATAATTGCTCATAATTCTGAATGTATTCATAAAAAAATTGAAAATATTTGCTTCTGTGAAACAATTGACTTTACTAACGAATATACTTATCTGGGACTAATAGTAGATAATACATTTAAATGGGATAAACAAGTGGCTAAAATTTGTAACCAGCTCCGATCTTTTGCATGTAATTTTTATAAATTGAAATTTATTTTGCCCCATTGTACTCTTAAAATTATTTATTTTTCTATGGTCGAATCCATCCTTAGATATGGCATACGAACTTGGGGGCACACAAGCAATATTTATATTAAATATATACAAAATTTACAAATAGCTATAATAAAAAAATTGTACCACCGAATATTTACAGACAAAGAAGTAATCTAAAACTACTGTATGGTTCTGAGAGTCTACTTCCAATAAAGGGTCTTCTTTGGTACATTATTATAATGGATAATGAGGGAGATAGCAAATACAAAAAGCAACCGGTGCATAATCACACAACAAGGTTTACTGAAAATAAGGGCCTCATTACTCCAAGAGTAACAAATAAGTATGGAAGCCGAACGCTTAAATACTTAATACCAGAGATTTTCAATAAACTCAATAATTTTTTTAAACCTCAGAATAATGAGAGACCCTGCCCCAAAAACACTAAGCTTTGGCTAATAAGCGACGAATCAATGTATCTCTGAACATTATAATTATTGATGTATCCCTGAACATCTCAACGTACCTGCCTAAATAATTTGTATATAGGTAGGTACAATGAGATATATTATTTTGTGATATTGTTTATTGTATAATATTGTGTTATACATGTATTAAAAATTAAACATATATATATATTATTTTGTAGAACCTACAGACAAGCCGTCATGTGTGACAGCTTTGTGGGACTGCATAAAACTTGTATTTTAAAAATGTATTTTCTTGTATTAAATAAACAATAAAAAAAAAAAAAAAAAAAAAACTATTTTGACCCATCACCTTGCACCGCAGTTGGAGGGATGTATTCATACGTATGTCACTCCTGGACACACTAACCCCCAGATTCCTACCCACCCCTCATACCTTTTCCTTTCCAGAACTTCCTATCCTTCCCTTCCTTAAAAAGACCCTCCACACAGCATCACCTAAGATGACATAGGTCGTGAGGGAAAATATTTTCCTCAGGACCTCCGGTGTGGAATTAATGTAAAAAAATACGCTTGCTAAATTCGCTAGTTCAATTACTGTATAATTGTCGCAGGCCGGATTGATGAAATTGGCGGACCGTTGTTTAGAGACCCCTGATATAGACTATAGACTTATAGACTACATAATGAATTTATTTATTGACAACTTTTGTCGAAATCGATTCAGAAATTTAGTTTACTCTAATAGCTGCTAGTTTTTTTATATTTTCTAAGGTTTCAAGGATTTGAATAAAACATTTAAAACAGTTTTAGGTTTAATTTATTTAACAGTTTCAGGTTTAAGTCTAAAGTCATGGTGTTTGAAAGAGAGAGTACGAAAACAGTATGCAATATAGTTGTGAATGATGAATACTTGGAGCAGGTGGATGAGTTTGTGTATCTGGGTAGTATGTTTACGAAAGATGGGAAGGCTGATAGAGATATTGAAAGAAGGGTGAATGCCGGTAACTCCATTAATGGAGGACTGAATGCCGTTGGCGGTAATAAAAAACTGTCCAAAGACGCGAAACTAGCCGTCCATAATGGAGTGCTGGTACCTACCCTGATGTATGGCAGTGAGGCATGGAACTGGCAGAGGAAGGATGAAAGCAGACTGAATGCTGTAGAAATGAGATCCCTGAGGCGAATGTGTGGTAAAACCATGTACGATCGTGAGAGAAACGTGGATATCCGCAAAGAATGCAAGGCTGATGTAAGCGTGATGTGTAAGATTAAGAAAGGGACTCTCCGATGGTTTGGGCATGTAGAGCGAATGAACGAGGAAAGGAGTGTAAGGAGAATATATGATGCAAATGTGAATGGTAGAAGAAGTCGGGGACGCCCGAGGAAGACATGGCACGACCAAGTGAATCAGATACTTGAGTCGGGCCATGTGAAGAGTCGGAATAATAGAAGAGCATGTATGAGACGATGTATGAATGTGAACGAGGCAAAGAGTGTGTGCCAAGATCGAGTTGTGTGGCGGTCCGTCCTCTCTGCCTACCCCTGCGGGGAAACGGCGTGATGGTTAGTTAGTTAGTTAGTTTAGGTTTATTCTCATACAATAATATATAAGTGTTTCGTGTTTCACAGTTACAATTAGGGTTGCCAGATATGGGCTTATCTTTTCCTGGACATTTCTGGGGTTACAGACGAAGTTGGGGTTTTAGAGTCGAAGTCGAAATCCAACTAAAAATGTTGGCTGTTGGATGGGCAATAGAAAAAAATATTACTAAATTACTAGTTAGGTATTTTGTATTTTAAAAGAAAAAAAGCAAATGATTATAAAACATACCTTTATTTTTTGTGAAATCTATTAAGTAACAAACTGCATACATACCAACCATACCATATACAGTCAAGGATAAAAAGTTATAGTTAGTCAATAATAATAATAATATGTTAATAATTGAGCAACTCTTTAAGACTTATTATTTATTATTAAACTTTGGTAGAAAAACAACATTAGGTATTATATATATTAAAAAAAGTTAAAATAAAAAATTGAGCATCTTTTCAAGGCTTATTAATAAAACTTTGGTAAAACCTCAACATCGGAGATTATTAACATACATAATACAGCCATGGATAAAATGTTATAGTTAGTCTCCAAACAAATAAAAGAAATCAGCACCTCTTTTAAATAAAAACTAACTTAAGGTACATATTCGAATATAAAAACTAAACTTAAAATACAAATTAAAACTTTGGTAAAAAAAATTAAGTAAAGTATTATCTAACATAAAAAAAAAACTGAATTCAAACTAAAATTGAGCAACTCTTTAAGACTTATTATTTAAACTTTGGTAGAAAATCAACATCAGGTATTATATAAATATATTTTTAAAAAAAATCAAAATAAAAAATTGAGCATCTCTTCAAAGCTTATTAATAAAACTTTGGTAAAAACTCAACATCGGAGATTATTAACATACATAATACAGCCATGGATAAAAAGTTATAGTTAGTCTCCAATCTCTCCAAACAAATAAAAGAAATCAGCACCTCTTTTAAATAAAAATCAACTTAAGGTAAATATTCGAATATAAAAACTAAACCTAAAATACAAATTAAAACTTTGGTAAAAACAAATTACGTAAAGTATTATCTAACATAAAAAAAAACTGAACTCAAAACAAAAAATGAGCAACTCTTTAAGACTTATTAATTAAACTTTGGTAGAAAATCAACATCAGGTATTATATAAATATATTTAAAAAAAGTTAAAACAAAAAATTGAGCATCTCTTCAAGGCTAATAAAAATAACTTTGGTAAAAAAAATCAACATCTGGCAGTTACAATTCTCGTCTGCACTTAAGTGCAGCAAAATCATTAATTAGATCTTCGCACTCCAATTTTCTTAAAAGATCTGCTTCTATGTTAAGTAAAGCAAGATCGTTCAGCCTTTGCTCCGTCATTGTTGTGCGTAAATAATTTTTTACACGTCGTAAACAAGAAAATGATCGTTCTCCAGAACAGTTACTGGCGGGAGTACACACACACATTCGAAGAGCAATATCCACGTTTGGATAAATGGTTTGAAGATCTTCAGTTCGTAACCATTTTAACAAACTGACAGCACTGTTGCGATCCTCATTTTTCACACTGCAGTGTGCGCGAAAATGGAGACATTCTTCTGAAAAATGAGCATCTAAATCACTAGAATAAATCATTTGCAATGATTTTGCCTTTTCTTCGACTTCAGTCGGGCTTAGTTTTGTCAACTTAGTAATAAAATTAAATTTGTTATAAAGTGATTTGTAAGCACCCAGTCGTTTTTTTAGTTCTTCTGATAATGAATCGATGATTACTAAAAAAGTAGTAATTCTAAAATTTTCACGGCCGTTTTTTTGTTGCATCTCTTCACCTGTACTAGTCTCGCCAGGAGGTAGCTTAGGCTTTCGAATGCGTCGAAAATCTCTTTCATATTCCTGTAAAAAGGACAGTTTCTTGGTTTGGTTTTCGAAATCATCGAAATTATCCCGTATTTCGCCAATAAAACGAATAAGTACCTCATACAGTTCTATGACAATGGTTATGTCAATTTCCACACTTTGAAGTTTTTTACTTGTGGCGTTAATGCGATTTAGTAAGAATCCCCAAAACACAGTCATGATGGCCGTTTCAAAGCGTTCCAGCTTTAAACGAATACCTCTTGCTTCGCAAATAACGGCTTTCTTCTGTTCCGTGTCTGTTTCGATGGAGACTAACGCTTGATGGATTTCATGCCACGATTCGCGTAAACTTTTGCATGCATCTGCACGAGCTGACCAACGAGTCATTGATAGACTTTTGACGGTGAAATGGGCTTGTAGGAGTTCCCAACGCTGAGTTGATGCTGCGAAGAAATTATACAACTCTTGGAGTAGAGAAAAGAACGAACAAGCCTCTTGGCTGCTTTCAGCTGCACACTCACCTTGTTTCTTATCTATCTTGGTACGAGAGCACAACAGAATGGAGTTTGCAGGAAAACACTTCTTCTTCTTCTTTAACACGATTTATTAAATGCAATAAGAATACAATTATTACAAAAGGGTCTATTTACCCTTTGATGAAATCAACATATTCATCTTAAAACGTTGGGCGCCAAATATAAGGTTATTTTTATGCATGAAGATCACCATGTCTCTCTCTCAGGTTGATGTGGGACCTAGCGATCTGTAATGTGGGAAAATGTAAGGTTCTGCTTTTTTGTTCCAAATAATAAAAAAACAAGAATGTTTGGGAAGGTTCCATAAATGTGTATTTTACAACAAATCAAGTTAAACAAAATTAATAACAGAAACCCTCATACCTGTGGACCAACGCAAACGGTTCTATTCTCTAAATCTATTACGGAAAACGGCGAACGGAAGGTGACGGCAAGCAATCCTGCGATCGCCAACGGAGGACTCCGGATGAAGGGGCAAACATCTCGCGAAGAATCTCCAGACGGCCAGGAGTCCGGGCCAGATGGATCCGACGAGCACGTACCGGGATGAGGGCGCTAAAGGCCAAATGCCAGGTTATTTCCTACAAGCGCGAGGGACGCCATCTTGGTGCCAGAGCGTGGTGATTTTAGCGAGGCTGTTTCCTCCGACGGTGGGCCACAAATAAATCGTTAGCGTCACAGTTTTATAACCGGAGCATATCCACGTAGTGGTTTTGCGCGGAATTTATCATCTCCAAAACAGATGGTTTGCGATTTATCCGGAATCTCAGCACGATTCCCCGAGCCACACGGCCAACGGCCACACACCGCGTACTCCAAATTTAACAAAAACCCAAAAAGGTTACGCATGCGGAGAATTCAAATTCACCATTTCACAAGCGGCACACACATTATTAACCGAAAATCCAGCCCGAAAAAGTTAAATAATAAACTCAAAACATCTTGTTGAGTGACCTCGTCAAAAATTCACCGGTTCCCTGACGGTGAAATTTTAAGAAAGTGCCTAGAAAAAGACCCGGTTCAAAAATCAGAGAAAAAAGTGTTGCCAGTCCAATACAGGCTGTTCAAATTACCAGGTTAGTGGTCAGGTAAATAATTATATCACAAATTGATAATTATTTACGTGACACAGGATATATAAAAATGACAGCTACATTTTTATTAGTACCAACCGCATTCAGTCCTACATTAACCTATTTGAGAAGGGTGTCATATATACATGCCAATCGATCGCTTGCCTAAAAAACGAGCGTCATCTATACACAGCGCAGCGTTAAACTGAATTTTGAAACTAAATTCATACTCGATTGAGAAGAAAATCATCCATATACATATATTCTTCGCGATATCTGTTAATTTATCAGTTATACATATGTTAAATTGTGCAACTAATTTAAAGTCTCGTGCACTTTATGAGAACCTACAGTGCACGTGCGTAGCAATGTTGGATCACAGTCCTAATTTATATGTTTGAACTCAGTTTTCAAACAACGAATGAACAATAAAGGAGCAATAAATCTGTCATCTGCGCACATTCCATCTTCGTTAAGTTGCAGCTAGTTTTTGTATTTTTATTTATTTATTTATTTAACATTTAAACCCGCTAAACTACTTATGTAGTTTGTCAGCAGGTACATAATGACAACATTGGTACATTTTCAAACATTGTATATATATATATATATATATATATATATATATATATGATTTTGACGCTAAAATATCAACTAAATAAATTCTTATACAATAAAAAAGTACAAATAGATTTAGTATATAACAAATGAATATGATCAACAAGTAAATGAATGGTTTCATATACATGAGGTATTATGTATTATAGAAATTATAATGAAATTTTCCAATCCTTCGAATGTGAGTTTCAATAAAGAATACAAGGACTTCGGGAGGGCATCAATATAAATCATCCCTATCTAATATCCATTTCCTTAGATTATATTTGACTTTACCATTAAAAACGTTATTATTTTTGATTGACATTGGTATTTTATTAAATATTTTGGGTACAATGTAGTTTAGGGTTCTTTCACCGTATTTATTGGTACATTTCGGAACCACCAATCCTTCATTTTGAGTGAATCTTGTATTATGTTTATGGTAAAATCTTTCCCTATACAATGAATCGGACAATATAACATGTTGACTTACAATATTATAGAACAACAATCCTCTGACAGGTAAGACATTGAGAGACTTGTATATTAATTTAGTGTCGCTTCTGTGTTCATTAGTGTACTTATGGATTAATAATTTTGTCAAGGAGTTTTGCAATGTTTGGATATAGTTTATATTAGTTTTACAAGAATGTCCCCAAGAAGTAAGTCAATAATGGATGGTGGATTCAGCCAGAGATACATAGATTAGTTTTAAAGTACTTATAGGCATGAAATATTTTATTTTATACATCCTATAATGTATGGGATATTATATTACGTTATATAATTGTTTAGATAACTAAATGTTTGATTATTGAATTTGATTTGTTATTTATCAACTGCTTAGATTACATGTACTCTTTGAATATTTTTTAATAGAGAAGTCCAGTCCATTTTTTTTTATTTTTTTTAATGAAAAATTACCTTCTAACTTAAATTACTGCATTTTTTTTTTTTTTTAGAGTTAGTTTTAATAGTTAAAATAATTTTCAAAGTTTTAATTTTTGGAGATCCCTCGAAAACACCCGTATCTATGGTAAATTTTGTGACGTCATCTACTAAAATAACGATTCACTATTTTATGATTGTTATGTTGGTTTTCTTAAATCTCACATAGATTTGCGCAGGCGCGCGGCCATCTTGTTTATTATAACGCGTTGATTGGCTAATGGCTTATTTATTGCAAATGGCGAAATTAAATTCTTTGCAAAACAATGAATGACGTTGATGAATTTTACTTGCAGTATTATGTTTTTGATGATAATTTTCGTTTAAATGATTAATTCACTGTGATATTAGTGTAATTCAGCATAAGTACCAATGCTGCCTGTACTTTTTTTCAGTTTTAGTCCTTAAATAATGTTTTGTTGGTGATTTAGTTTCGTTCGGTTTTTAGGTTACTGACATTACATAATCAAAGGTTACTTCTCTATAATTTTTATGACTTTTCCGCGTGAATTTAATAAAACTTCCATAAAAGTAATATTATTTGATAATGTAAAAGCCTTATGCATGTGTAAATAAATACAAATTCGAGAAATCAACGCATTAATTGCGTAAAACCGAGTCCAAGATGTTGAATTTTTTCAGTTATTTTTTCGGAATTATTATAATATTTTTTTATCCTTTTTAATTGTATGAACGAGATAAAAAGTGAAGTGACAGTTTTATTCCAAATTCATAAAGTAAGAGGACTGTATTTTTAAAATTTTGAATTTTCCTAATTTTTTCGACCATATAATAGAATATGTTTACAGTCGGCTGTTTTTTTTTTAAATTTTTTCATTTTGAAATTTAAAATACTGCATTTTTCAAACACAATCGTATATGTCAGATACAAAAATCTAAAAGGCAATTCTATTAACTTTCTATAAAGGTATATATATGCTTTTACGACATCTTCAAAAATAAGAAATATATAGAACATTCGCTTGTGTCATACCTAAATTCCCATATAAATGACGTATAGCATAAATAAACCAGTCATTACCGTGATTACTATCGTGACGTCACCACAGAGCATTACACAGCATACCAACCTGACGCTGTGTTTTAACGAGAATATTAAAAATGCACTTTTTAATATTTTTTTAAAAACTGTATGTTTAATATTATTAAATAAAAGTTATATATTCAGAATCAGCGTTTATTGGTCTATATGAAAATATATTTTTTTAAAGCCATAATATTTTTCACTGGAGTTCCTTATTGACACTATATTCAATTAAAATGAGATTAATAAATTGTGAAAAATCTGCCAGTCCACCGGTATTGCAAATTCGTTAACGACATCGTTGTAGAAAGGTTAATAGTTTCCTAATGGAAACTTATAAAATCTATAGGTATGGGTTCCATGACAACTCAAAAAAGTGGCCTTTGAAAAGTCATTAAAAGTGACAGAAAGAAATGTAAAAAATAGCCTGTGACCTATTTAATTTTTTTTTTTTTTTTAATCACTTTAAATGACTTTTGAAAGGAGTGATAAGGTGAAGAAATAATGAGTGGTTTTACTACCTAACCTTGTTTTGGCTAATTGCTGTATTCCTCTTTGAGCCGCGTCTTGCCTTCGTCGCTGGCGCCGCCTGTCTGCTTCACGTCATCGTCATCCATACCGTCGTCCTTGCTGTTCTCATGCAGAAGGACATACTCGCGCTGGCTGAAGCCAAACTTCACCACATCGCGCTCCAGGAGCTCCACGTACTTGGTAGGGTCGATGCGCTTGTTGTTGACAAATGTGCCATTTGCTGAACCTGTACGCAAATTATTACAAATTAATCTTTTGATACATATTCTATAACAGTGATGACCAAACCGTCTAATGAGCCCATTTCACTATAAATAATAAAAAATTTCTATTCATATACATATTCTTAAATTTTGTAGTTCGACCTTAATCGTTTCAGTGCTTATTAAGTTTATTTAAGCAAGTATGAAATGTATTGTATAAATTGCTAGGGATGTTTTGCATTTTTGATTTTAAAAAGTATGGTATTAAAAAAAAATGCAATAACTTGGTCAAAACCAAACAATTTTAATGATTCTTTTTGATTATACAAGAATGATATTTTATGAATAATAAAAGTCTTCATTTATCGGAACAAAGGTCTTGTTATCTATAGTGTCGCTGTTCGTTCCAGAATGCGATTTGTTCTATTTAATCATAATTAGTTCGTAATGCATGTTATTTTAGTTACACGAAGTTTCTCTTTTTCAAATATGCAAACAAAATATTATCCCACGGTTTCTTCAAGTAAGGTCCCAACCTTGAGAAATAATATGTATTCTGGCTGGTATCATATAAATGCATTGCTTTGCAAAGATTTGGAAGAAAGTGTTTATTATTTAAATGGTTTTATTTTTAAGTACGTATTTGCACATTTCAAATAGGACCCTCAAATAGCACCTATAACTATTTATGGCAGCCCCAAGGGAAAGTGTTTGCTGTCGGCCTTTTATGGCCCAACCTAAGAGGATCTTTTATAATAGTAAAATTTGCAATATTTGTCTGTCCGATGTAGTTTTATTGGTGGCCCTTTTCGGCGACTTTTGAGCAATTGTTTTATTGCTAGATTTTAAAATCCAGTTGTGGGAACCGCTGAAATATTCTGTTCCCACAATTAATGTACCATATTAATTATTTGTATTTGTATGTTTTTCTTTAAATATGGTGACGTGTTCAAGAGAGAGTTAGTATTATTGTAAAGGTGGAACTGGAAGGTACACGAGGTGTATCTTCAATTGACAGAGGGAAAATAGGCCCTTTGCGTCAGTATTGTTGTTGAGATTGAACTGGGAGGTACAAGAAGTACCTACAGTTCAGTATTGTAAAAAACTGATAAAGATATCGAAGTAGAGACTTCGATATTTGTCAGTGTGGTGTGATCGTGGAGATCAACCGATCAAAGGGTAAATAGACCCTTTTGTAATAATTGTATTTTTATTGCATTTAATAAATCGTGTTAAAGAAGAAGAAGAAGTGTTTTCCTGCAAACTCCATTCTGTTGTGCTCTCGTACCAAGATAGATAAGAAACATATGGTCCTTCGAGCCGGATCGAGAATACAATCATCATGGAAACAGGACTACAATCGAAGATGACATCCATCTGCGGCAGCAAGGCGGGGTCCAGCACGAGCTGGAAGGAGGCACGACTGAAAGCAGCAGCTACCAAGGTGGATATCGCGAAAAGAAAGGCCCGCGTAATAGCAGAGTGGGCTGAAACAAAGATGGCTGCGGAAATGGCAGTCCTGGAAGCAGAGGAGAAGCACGCAGCAATGGTTCTGGAAGTCGCATCAAGGACTTTCCGACGGACTCTGGAGGAGCGAGGCAATGACTGGGTGGACCAGTCGGTTCACGGATCTTCGTTAGAACTTGGAGATCATGATGGGCAGTGTATCCTAGTTCAAACAGAGCAGCAACAAGAACTACTCCGTGATGGGCGGTTCTCACTACAGCCGCCCGCAAGAACTCCACATCAGGAGCCCTTGGCAGGGCAGTCGCTCCCATCTCAATTAGAGGATCGGGCAGAGCAGGATATTCCGCTACAAATGGAACAGCGGATGGAGCAGCAACAGGAACTGCTCCGTGATGGGCGGTTCTCACTACAGCCGCCCGCAAGAACTTCACAACAGGAGCCCTTTGCAGGGCGTTCTCTACCATTACAATTAGAGCATAGGGCAGAGCAGGATCTTAGGCTGCATTTGGAACGGCGGATGGAGCAACAATATGGTGGGCGATACGACGGACCACCGCCCAAAGGATCATCTCATCAGCAGCCCTTGATAGGGCAACCTCTCCCGCTGCAGTCGATGCAGTATCAGCAGCCAGGCAAAAGCTGCTGGGAGCAGCCATTCGGTTCAGCAGAGCAACGCGACGAGCAGCAGCGTCCTGAGCCACACGGCCTATTCCAGAGACCAGCGCCTGCAATAACTGAAGACCGTCTAGCGGAATCAATTGGTAAGGCAATGTCTTTATATAATACCAGGCCAAAAGTTAATGATCTTCCCCCGTTTCACGGTAATCCAATTGAATGGATAGCATTTAAATCGATATTCCAACATACCACGGACTTCTTAAAAGTATCGGACAGCGAGAATTTATATAGGTTACAAAAGGCGTTAAAAAGGGAGGCGCGTGACGCGGTTTCTTACCTTCTACTATCTCCTTGCAATGTCAAGGAAATTATGATTACGTTAGAAAATATTTTTGGTAACACGGATCACATCATTCAAAAAACTATTGGTGAGATCAGAAATTTAAGTAAATTAGATGAGAATACCGGTTCAGATGCCATAATTCGATTTTCATGTAAAGTTAAAAATTTGATTTCAATGTTAAAATCCTTTAAAAATATCGGACATTTGCACAATCCGGATTTGTTGTCGACTTTAGTAACTAAATTACCTAGTACCCTACGAACATTGTGGCTTACAGATAAG
Source organism: Limnephilus lunatus (assembly GCA_917563855.2). Lineage (NCBI taxonomy): Eukaryota > Metazoa > Arthropoda > Insecta > Trichoptera > Limnephilidae > Limnephilus > Limnephilus lunatus. Next base: position 2,039,868 of record CAKJTF020000010.1, read on the forward strand.
GATAGGCGAAACACAACACAGCCAATACTATGCTATTTATCACTTTGGCTGGAAGAAATTGTAATTAATTCGCGTGACTCAGGAATAAGCCTTAATTCTAAAATCAGTAACGAAACTAAATTCTCTTCAAATAACCGTTTTAAACAGAGCAGTAATAATTATCATCCGCGGCAATCAAATCAATTCCAAAATAAGCAAAATTATGATAGGCCTTATGTTCCCAAAAATATCCAATTCGAACGTCCGTACGATACGTCGAAAAAATTCATTTATCACACAACTAATAGAGATAAGTCACCGTGCTTTGTGTGCAACGGAGACCACCAGATTTGGCATTGCGAGAAATTTAAAAATATCTCAACAACCCAAAGATGGGAAATAGCAAAGAATAATAATATTTGCTTTAAGTGCTTAGGGCACGGACATTCCCGTGTTAATTGTAACTTCAATTTAAAGTCGCCAAACAAGAAATACCATAATTTACTAATAAACCACAATCGGGTGGAAACTAATGAAATCGTAACAAACACATGGGAAAATAATCAAGTCATCTTAAAAGTTATTCCAATTACGGTGTTCGGGCCACTAGGAAGCCTTGATATTCATGCGTTGTTAGACGACGGGTCAACCGTCACTCTATTGGACCAAGAAGTAGCAAAAAAAATCGGTGTGTCTGGACCAGTTAGTGACCTCTCATTGCACGGGGTCAATGACATGAACTCTAATAACACGGGTTCAATGTCAATTGAAGTGAAAATAAAGGGCAAACTAGAAGTAGAATCATACGTCGCCAAAGCCAGAACCGTTCGGGATTTGCAAATACCAGCTCAGATAGCTTTGTCTAATTCCTATATTTCTAACAGTAAGCACATGAAGTACACTCCTTATTTTGAAAATAATATTAAACCTCAAATGTTGATAGGGCAAAACAACTGGGAATTAATAATTTCCAGAAAAATAGTTCAGGGAGACCAAAACAAGGTTTCCTTATCATACACTAAATTAGGGTGGGTAGCGCTAGGCCACATTACAAAGAAAACAGGAAGTAATGAATTTAATTTTCATATTAGGGAAAATGAAAACAACGAGTTACATCAGCTAATCAAAGAAAGCTTTAAATTAGATGACATGGGAGTAGTAAACCCGAAGATATGCAAGGATGATAGACGTGCATATTCTCTATTAGAAAACACAACAAAATTTAATAGTCAGGGGAGTAATTGGGAAACAGGTTTATTATGGAAGGAAGAGGAAAGATATTTTCCCGATAGTTATCAAACGGCAGAAAATAGATTGAAGACATTAGAGAAGAGGATGGATAGAGACAATGAATTTGCGGAAGCCTACTGCGAGAAAATAGAACATTATTTAGAGAAAGGATTTGCAAAAAAAAATCGATATCGGTGGTAGGTATCCGGATAGCTCGGATAAATTCTATTTACCGCATTTTGCTGTTTATAATCCCAATAAGCCAGGAAAGCTTCGGGTTGTGTTTGATGCAGCGGCAAAATCAAAGGGAGTTAGTCTGAATGATAGGCTTTTAACTGGACCCGATCTGTATAATTCACTACTAGGAATGATATTTAAATTTAGACAACACAAAATTGCGTTCACAGCGGATATTCAGGAAATGTTTTTACAAATTAAAATTATAGATGACGATACACCATTTCAGTTGTTTTTATGGAGAGGAAAAGATCGTAAGGTAGCTCCATCGGTGTACGTGATGAATTCAATGATATTTGGCGCCAAATCATCACCTTGTTCGGCGCAATTCGTGAAAAATAAAAATGCTGAGCAATTTTTATCGCAGTATCCCCAGGCCGTCGAAGCAATTAAGAAAAAACATTATATGGACGACTATTTAGACAGTGTAAATTCATTAGATAGCGCAAAGAAATTGATAAAAGATATTATGTATATACACGCCCAAGGTGGATTTAATATCACCAGCTGGGCAAGTAATGCGCCAGAGGCGCTAGAGCATGTTCCCGTAGCCCACCGGTCAAAGGCTGTGGTTTGTTTCGAACAAAGTGAGATTAACATACAAAGAACATTAGGATTGCAGTGGGATCCAAATTCGGATACATTGTCATTCGATCTCAGTTTCAAAAAAATTCCCCCGGATATCATTTCGGGAAAGCAAAGACCCACGAAAAGGCAGATGTTGAAAGTTATTATGACGGTTTTCGATCCGCCCGGTTTCTTAGCACCCCTGACAGTTCGATCCAAAATATTATTACAAAATGTATGGAGGTCTGGAACAGATTGGGATAACAAATTAAATGATCGTAATTTTAATGAATGGCTCTTGTGGTTGGAGGAATTAAAAACAATAAGTAACGTTAAAATTCCTAGATATTACGAGATCTTATGTAAGGATATAGATGTAAACGCTGTAGAAAGGCAACTTCACATTTTCTGTGATGCAAGCGAAAAGGCGATGTGTTGTGTAGCTTATAGTCGTGTTAAAAACTCTAGTGGTCAGGTTTTCGTAAATTTCATTGCTAGCAAAACCCGTGTAGCCCCAATCAAGCCGATGTCAATTCCCCGCTTGGAATTGCAAGCGGCCCTTTTGGGAAGTAGATTATATAAAAGTATTATAAGTGAACATACGCTCACCTTTAACTCGAAACATTTTTGGACAGACTCGAAAACCGTAATGTGCTGGTTAAAATCTGATTCAAGAAACTTTAAACCTTTTGTTTCGCATAGGCTAGGCGAGTTGGAAGAAACAGTTGGTTCAGAATGCTGGCGGTGGCTTCCCACAAAGGAAAATATAGCAGATGAGGCCACGAGAGATACGAATATGACAGACTTAACGTTACAGGGACGATGGTTTTCTGGTCCCGAATTTCTTAAATCACCTCCAGAAGTATGGCCACAAGAGAATGTGGCAACCCGTAACGATAATATAAATAAAGAATTATTAGAATTAAAACCATCGGCTATTTTAATTACAACATCGGCGGCATGTTTCATAGACCCATATAAATTCTCGAAATATTCACGTTTGTTAAGAGCTACAGCGTACGTTTTTAAATTCATCAGTAAATGTAGACGCAAACCCATAGAAAATAATTCACTAACCGCTGAGGATTTAATTGTTGCCGAACGATTCCTTATTAAGGAGTCTCAGAAAAGAACCTTTAGTAGGGAAATTATGATTTTAAAGAAAAAGGAAATTTTGCCAAAAGATAGCAGACTGAGACAATTAAGTGCATATTTAGATGTAAATGGAATATTGCGTATAAAAGGTAGAATTGCAGTAATTGAGGACGTACAATTAAGTACAGTCTTTCCTATAATACTCGACAATAAAGATAGGTTAGCGCATTTATTAATTACCCAATTTCACGAAAAATCTAGCCACGGTGGAGTTGAGCATGTTTTAAATGCAATAAGGCAAAAGTACTGGATACTTAATGCCCGTCAGTCTATTAGGAAAATACATTACATGTGTCAAACTTGTAAAAATAAGAAAGCCCAACCACAGGCTCCGCTTATGGGATGTTTACCTATGGAAAGGTTACAACATCATATACGTCCTTTCACACATGCAGGCATGGATTACTTTGGACCACTGAAAGTAACAATAGGGCGAAGAAATGAAAAAAGATATGGTGTCCTGTTCACGTGTTTGTCAACAAGAGCCGTACACATTGAAATCGCTGATTCATTAACTACGGATTCTGCCATACTCGCAATCCGACGTTTCGTAGCTAGACGTGGTTACCCGCTAACCATTTGGAGTGACAATGGAACAAACCTCAGGCTGATAAGGTGTTATCAGATTCACTGTTACGTCTAAACCAGGAGAAAATAAATGACGAAATGTCGGTAAGAAAAATAAACTGGAAGTTTAATCCCCCAGCATCTCCTCACCACGGAGGCTCCTGGGAAAGTCTGGTCAAATCTATTAAAAGTACGTTTTACGCCATACTACACGAGCAAGCACCGCGTCCGGAAACTTTGCACACATTGCTTTTAGAAGCCGAAAACATTGTAAATAGTAGACCGCTCACACACGTTTCACTCGATAGCAAAGATTTTGAAAGCCTGACGCCAAATCATTTCTTGTTAGGTTATAAGTATGATAATCCAATCGTGGGAGCTTTTGATCAGGGAGATTTATGCCTAAAAAAGCAGTGGCGTATTGCACAACTTTTCGCCGATCAATTTTGGTCACGATGGGTGAAAGAATATTTACCTACGTTGGTAAAACGTTCAAAATGGCATGACGTAGTAACACCTATAAAAGTAGGCGATGTGGCTATCATATGTGATAACACGTTGCCCCGGAATACCTGGCCAAAGGGCATTGTTGTAAAAGTATACCCCGGGGCCGACAAATATGTTCGTTCCAGAATGCGATTTGTTCTATTTAATCATAATTAGTTCGTAATGCATGTTATTTTAGTTACACGAAGTTTCTCTTTTTCAAATATGCAAACAAAATATTATCCCACGGTTTCTTCAAGTAAGGTCCCAACCTTGAGAAATAATATGTATTCTGGCTGGTATCATATAAATGCATTGCTTTGCAAAGATTTGGAAGAAAGTGTTTATTATTTAAATGGTTTTATTTTTAAGTACGTATTTGCACATTTCAAATAGGACCCTCAAATAGCACCTATAACTATTTATGGCAGCCCCAAGGGAAAGTGTTTGCTGTCGGCCTTTTATGGCCCAACCTAAGAGGATCTTTTATAATAGTAAAATTTGCAATATTTGTCTGTCCTTAAGTGTTTTAGATGTAGTTTTATTGGTGGCCCTTTTCGGCGACTTTTGAGCAATTGTTTTATTGCTAGATTTTAAAATCCAGTTGTGGGAACCGCTGAAATATTCTGTTCCCACAATTAATGTACCATATTAATTATTTGTATTTGTATGTTTTTCTTTAAATATGGTGACGTGTTCAAGAGAGAGTTAGTATTATTGTAAAGGTGGAACTGGAAGGTACACGAGGTGTATCTTCAATTGAGCAGAGGGAAAATAGGCCCTTTGCGTCAGTATTGTTGTTGAGATTGAACTGGGAGGTACAAGAAGTACCTACAGTTCAGTATTGTAAAAAACTGATAAAGATATCGAAGTAGAGACTTCGATATTTGTCAGTGTGGTGTGATCGTGGAGATCAACCGATCAAAGGGTAAATAGACCCTTTTGTAATAATTGTATTTTTATTGCATTTAATAAATCGTGTTAAAGAAGAAGAAGAAGTGTTTTCCTGCAAACTCCATTCTGTTGTGCTCTCGTACCAAGATAGATAAGAAACAGTCGCTGTCATTTGATACATTGCGATCGTCCGCAATATAACTAATCGACAATATAAACACCGACATGGTGAAAAATATGGATTTTCTTTAGGGTTTATTTTTTAAAAAAGGATAAACAATAAATACAATTATCAAGACATACGCCAATCGCAATAAACCACAAACACATTGAACACGTGCTCTCACTGAAAATTGCAGCGCGAAAGCGATGTATCGCAATTTAAGCAACTAACGTTAACAGCGCATTAACGCTCGGTCGCATTCTAGCGGTTAAGGATGGGTTGTTTAAAAAATTTTAGCAATTCAATTTAGGTTAATTTTCACATTTTGTGTAAGTTCCATTTCAAGTTCCGATATTATATCATTATAGGTCAGTTACTTCATAAAAATTAAATAACCACAGAACTTGAATATAACTTTCACAAAATGTGAAAATTGCCATAATCAGTCTCTTAAGTTACTTAAGGAATATAATCACAAAAAAACAATATTGTCATCATAGAACAAGACTAATTCTCTGTTATTTTCTTAATTATATACCTAATCAGTTATATACTTACTAAGTAATCAGACTTTAACATTGAATATTGTTAATGAAAATATAATATTAGATCTCCCTTCAAAATGAACAATGTTTTTCTTAAAAAATTAAACAAACATTAAAAATTTAACAAAAATAATCATAAAAACTCTCATATAAATTACAAAACAATCTACTGGATATTATATCGAGTTAAACCTACCGAAAATGAATAAAGCGACGATGTTCGAGATGTGCCTTTGGAGAAAGTTGGTTTTGGTAATTGCAAAACTACATCTCTAACATCCACACTTGCTTTGTCTTCCACAATTGGAAATATAAACTTAGAAAACCCTGCTTTTTTTCTGAGATATAATACTTCATATATTCTGTCACATTATACTTAAATACACCTTTGGCAACGTAGTGAATCACAGTTTTCTTCTTCTCAAACTTAATTAGTAGGAAATCTCCAATATTTATGTGTTCAGGATTAACTGGTTCTTCATTAATTACCTCTTCTTCCGATTCCGACGGCATTTCAATGTCTTCACTATCACTCGTCATCACGACTTCATCTTGACTAGAATCGGAATCTATTTCTGCAGGCAAAGAAGTCACTCTCTTTTTCTTTTTTGGCTCAGTTAATCCCAACAGATTTTTCGCTGTTTTCAATTCTTTTGCATGCTATTTTGCTTTTTGTAATTCTCTTTTCCTGTTCTTTTCATTACGTAAGCTTTCTAATCTATTTTTTTCTGGTGTTTCAGTGTATATTCTTGATCGTCCCTTTTCTCTTCCTTTTCTTTTTAAGACACTGTCAGTAATCGCCTTTTTTGGATAAGGTCTAACTACTTCAGGAGTAAGAATAGCCTTTGATGAAGAAACATGTAGAGGATCGTCAGCATCAGACACTGAAACTGGGTCGGCATCCAAAGTAGGAGTTTTATTTTGTTCTCTATCAACAACCTCATTATTTTGACTTGTTTCTGAGTCTACAAAATGTAAATCTTGTGTGTTGTGAGTGTTCTCATCTGTCAAATCGTGATAATCGTGATCGTGGGTTTGTACGTGCGCACCATTTTCTGAAAAAAAAACAATAAAATAAACTATTATTTTTGACGGGGCACTTTAATACAATAAAAGGGCAGATTTATATGTATCATTGTACCCCGCACATTACCGTATCAAAGTGCCCCAAAGGACTTTTTCCACAAACAATTAATTTTATCAAATATATAATAATCTTGCAATCAAAAACATTTTAAAATACAATAATAACTATATTTACTTACCTTTAGTAACAAATAATAACAAAAACAACTAAGAGTATCCTCCTGAGACACAATTACATTTCACGTATTTTTTTTGTAGGCAGCGGCGCACGCCACTTCCAACACATTAGTGACCGTTGGTTGAGGCCCATAAATATACCAATCCAACGGCAAACTGAAACTGGCGGCGAGCGGTGTCACAACTGTCATTCTTGTGAATGTCCTTGAGCATTCTAGTGGTGTGCCGGACTGTGTAGCGTTTATCGGTTTTGAGATATAGATACTGTACCAATGTGCCCCGTGAATCAATGTGCCCCCCCTCCCCCTACAGTTGTACATGTTCCTATTTTTGGGAACCTACAACTTCCTTCTCTACAAGTTTGTAACCACTGTAACGCCAACTCTGTTCTTTGGGACAACTTATTAATATAAGTTTGTTTTCTCCATGCAAATCTGCAGCTTAAAAAAAATTTAAGTAACTCTTTTTAAGATTTCTTATATGGCCAAGATCTAGAAAGCCAAAAGATGTCGAGGGATTTGGTAAAAGGTTTTTTCTCAAAGTTCAAAATTTCCCGGGTTTTGTTAGTTAGACGGCCATTTTTTCTTGTTTGTATGATCTGAGTTAAGTTTTAAGGTTAGGAAATACGCAAACATTATTTATATAAACCTGATAACCCACTATGGGCAAGTTTTTCTATCTCCCCGGACTTAAATAGTTATTTCAAGTAGTCATCGCCACCCCGGGAACCAACTCTCTCCATCGGTCACCCTAAATGTTTCGCTACGCTTGGTGTCTTAGCAGGGGTTCCCGGCAGAGGCAGTCCGTGATTGTTCAGCGAGCGAGAGTGCTAAGATTGAAAAATTGGACTAAAAATGTTGTTGATACGGCGCATCCCCAAACTGAAAGAATCCTGAAATTTTTCGTACAAAAAGTTGAAATTTTGAAAAAAAAGATATTTTCAGCTACAGAAACGAGAAAGCGTTGTTAAATTAATACATCCAAAGCTTGTTAAATTAATTCATCAAAAAACATATTTTCTTATTGGAATAAAACACTAACAATGTTTTTTTAAATATATTTATTTATATGAAAATACTTATGAATAAAACATGAACATAGGTAGATCTTAAAACACAAACATTGTCGCTATTTTGGAAACATTTGCTCTGTACGCGTACACGTACATACACTGTACAATAAATAATGAATTAAATTACATAATATTATACAGTAAGTTATAACTTATAACACAATCTTCTTAATATACAAAAATGAATGTTTCTTTGTTTGTTCCTTAATCGTTCATAAACCATTTTTCTAATCTGATTGCGATGAAACATTGGTAAGTTGTTGTGCGCACGCCCGCGAAGGTTTATATGTATAATGGTGAGTTTTTTTACATTAGCTCCACCCAGGTGGCCATGAGGAAAACAATTTCCCTTGGAGCCGATATTATCTTTGAAGATGCTGTGTGGATGGCTTTTTAGGGAAAGGAAGTTTAGGGAAGGAAAAGGGTATGAAGAATGGGTCAGTGTGTCCAGGACTGACGGAGTTCGGCTGGAGAGGCCAAAAGATCTCCAACAACCTCTCTCCCGATCCGGCCCGCCGCGCAATAGGTGGGCAGACGCATCCGCCGCCAAGACCTAGACAAACCTCACGCCATGAACCCGGGCACCCCTGCTAAGTCAATAAACGTAGCGAACCACTTAGAGTGTCCTAAGGCAGGATTGTTGATTATCCAATAAATAGTTCCGGGGCGGTGGTACCCATACCTACCTTCCAAAATAAATAAGAGAAGGCGGGAGCGGGGAGAGGGAGGGGAATCCTGGAGGGGGTAAATGAATGAAGGAGAGGGGATTCGCGGGAGGGGTGACGAGAGAGGGAGGAAGTTGAATGGGAACGCGAGGGGGTAGGAGGAAGGGGAACGCGAGAGAGGAAAATGCGAGAGGGGTGGGGGTCGCGGGACTGGTGGACGAGGGGGACAGAGGGAGGAATTGCAAAAGAGAAATAGTATCGGTACCTTATATGAGATAGCAGTGGGTAAATTTGGAAAATAAATGCTTCTCACACGGGCGGCTGTAGTCTGCTCACGCGTAGGAAAACGTTTTCTTTTTTCGTGTACGAACCAAACGAAAAAAAAACAAAAAATATTGTATATCCAAAAGCGCGTTACAAGTCAGGTTCGCCTCGTTATATAATCGTGAAAACAAGCTTGTGGGTCCGAGTGGTTCAAACAGAAATAAAAGACAAACACTTTTTTCTTTGAGTGGCATTGCAACGGATGCCGGTTACTCGCTTGAAAACAATAAAAATTTGAAAGTAAATTTGTTTGACTGCTGATTTAGATCTACTTGTATTATGATATGATTTTAGATTTTCACGACCAAAAGTAATTTCGTTATTTATTTTTGGGATGTTATGGGCCTGTTGTTGAAGTATGAAAGAAACATCACTTTTAATGTAGAGTTCTTTATTTATAGGTTTAAATTATTATATTATAATTATTTCACTTAATTACATTTTATCACAAAATGGTTTTTTACACGGTTATAATAATTACGACTGAACCGAACTGCTTCTGATTTGAATCTGAGTTGAGAAGATGTTCTCTTCAATTTATATTAAGTGTTGTGTAACACTATAGACGTAATGATTAATAACTCAAATAGTAATATTAATAACAGATAGGAACTAAATACATGCAATTATTTACGTCTATTATTTAATTTAGATTTAAGGAATGCAGACTGCAAATAAGGTCTGTTATATCATTATGTACTTTGATAATTATTTAAGTGTTGATATTAGCATGAATATTTATATAAGATATTTGCTGTACTGTAATTATTTGTTATCAATATAAATAGGGAAACTGCAATCAGTATCAATATTCGTTAATTTACTATGGGTAGATATGTAGGTCCATGACAAGGTACAAGGTCCATGACAAAAGATCGGCGATTAATTTCATTAATTTATTTAAGATATCCATACATTTTCGTAAATCCGATAAATTTTGCATCCATGTCCTTAAATAGTAATATGTATTATGTAAAAACTTCCTTCTTCTTCTGACGCTGTGGAGTGATTCTTGTTGAGGCTTATCCCACAAAAATGTTTTATCCTTTTTTAAAAGGCTGGTTAATGGTTTTGTAATGTTACTGAAACCCTCAATAAATTTCCTATAATATCCAACTAAACCTAAAAATGACTGAATATCTTTCGTCGACTTTGGTATTGGGTATTTGTTTATGACGTCTATTTTCATATTATCTGGTTTTACGCCGTTTTCTGAAATCACATGTCCGAGATATGCTACTTCATGTCGTAAAAACTCGCATTTATCTGGTTGTAGTTTTAAATTGTGTATTCTAAGAATTTGAAATATTTCTCTCAGTTTTTTATCATGATTTTCTAAATTATCCGCGTAAATGACTATGTCATCTAAATACACAAAGCATTTAATTCCTTGAATACCGGCTAAAACATTATTCATTAATCTTTGAAATGTCGCTGGAGCATTTTTCAAACCAAATGGCATACGTGTATATTCATAATGACCCGTAGGTGTGGAAAATGCTGTCTTTGGGGAATCTTCCGGCTTCATTGGAATCTGGTGAAAACCAGATGCAAGATCCAATGTCGAAAAATATTTGCAATGACCTAACTGATCCAAAATATCTGAGATATTTGGAAGAGGAAATGCGTCCCCAACTGTAAGATCATTAATTTTACGATAATCTATAACTATTCGCCATTTCTGTTTTCCGGATGTATCCAATTTCTTTGGTACAACCCACAATGGAGAAGACCAAGGAGATGTTGAAGGTTTTATTATCCCTTGACCCAACATCTTCTGAATTTGATCATTTACTTCTGCCTTATGAACTTCAGGGTATCTGTAAGATTTTGTAAAGGTCGGTGCGTGACCTCCTGTATTTATACCATGAGTAATCGAATTAGTGCTCGTTAATACATCTCCTTCTAAGTGGAAAATATCATTAAATTCACGACACGTTGACATCAACGATTCTTTTTCTTCTGTATTTAAATGTTCAGTTCTAATATTATCTTTTAATTTATTAATTCTTTTAACCGATTCATCGGACGCGATGTTAACTTGAAATACTTTACAAATTCGTTTATTTAAAGTTTTGCCTTTATTAGCAAATTGCACATCATCAATTTTTGATGACCTTTTTTCATAAAATTTTTCTAAGATAATAGAACATTTCTTTATTGTGATTGGTTTTTCCGTTGTATTTAGGACAGTAGCAACTGCCTTTGCGTTACTATCGACCTTACAAATACATTTACTTAAATAAACACCTTCCGCGATTTCTGTATCAGGGATGATCCCTTCTTTTATTTCTGGATTAAGAATGTTTACTTCGATAACCGTTTCAGTACGTGCCTGTACTACTATTGAATTATAACAACTCTTATCAATCTTATCTGACTGAAAATATAACGGAATCGCGTTGTTACCAATTAACAATTTATTTGTCGCATAGTCTAACTTAGCATTATGCTTCCTTAAAAAATCTGTCCCTAATAACCCATCGAGGGGTACATTTGTTCCCCGAGGCAACAAATGTATTTTATGAGGAAACAGCTTTCCATTGACATCAAATGTCAATTTAACGGTTCCGAGAGTCTTTATTGGCTGACTTGCACATATACCCTTAATATCAATTATATCTGTGTTATCGCACCATATATTACCATTTAGTATCATTGGTGTAATAAGACTAATGTCTGCACCACTATCTATTAATAATTCTGCATATTTTATATTATTATTGCTTTCCTTAAAAGGTATCCTAATATAAGCTGTAACGTGGGAATTTAAAACTCTGCCTGAACTGACGCCAGTTGCACTCCGGCAGTGAGTGACTGGGTTTTCTCGTTTCCCGAATTCCTGTTAAAGTTTGTCTGAGAATTTTTATACTTGAAACAATTTTTCTTTATATGCCCTGGTTTGTTGCAATAAAAGCACGTTATAGATTTAAAATCAGTATTTAAGTTATTTTTTTCAACTTTCTTTTTAAAATGATTTCTATCACGTTCTTGATATTCGGATGTTTGGAACACCCGAGTATTAACAGGTTTGTTCTGCTTGAAACAATTTCTCACCTCATGACCAGGTTTTTTACAAAAACTACAAAATTTCTCTTGACCTAAATCGCTTGAGAATGAAGCAGCCTGTGTTAATCTCTCCTGATTTATTGCTATTTGTGCAGCTTCTTCATAACCTTTCGGTTCTCTTGCAATTAAGGTTGTTCGATATTGAGGCAAAACTCCTAGTAAAAAAGCTTGTAGAGCGTTTTGTTTAACCATTGCGTATTTACCAATTAACTCGTTTTGGTCTGTTGTTTCGTTTCGCACCGCACGTGTTAATTTGGAAAAAATTTGATCTACTCGTTGTGTGTAACCGATTATTGATTCGCCTCTCCTTTGTCTGCATTGCGATAATTCTATAGCTAAATGAGTTGAATTTTTTGTTTCCGTAAAGTTTTCAATTAAAAATTCCTTACATTCCTCCCAGGTGTTAATCTGTCTGCATGATAAGGCATCATCTGCTTTTCCAATAATTTTGGTACAGATATACCTATACAACATGTATTTTTGTGTTTCATTAGCTAAACTGTACGAGTAATCGCAATCCTTAATAAATTTGTGAAGATTATCCGATTTACCATCATATGTTGATGCGGAAATAAATGACGTAAGGAAGCTCATTGTTACCTGTTCTTTTTTTTCTACTGAAGAATTAACTGGTTCTACTTTAGCCATTTTGTTACTTAATTATTAGAGTCTATATAAACAATATAAATCTAATCTAATACAAAATATATAAAATTAGTAAAAAATATCTTAATTTAACCCAAAATAAAAAACTTACAATAAAAACAGCAGCAGCATCTTGATGTTGTGAACGATGACTGATGACTGAAGAGTGATGACTGAAGAGCGATGAGTTCTGCAGTCTGCGTCTACGGAGCAGTTGTCCCAAGAGTAGCAGCAGAGTTATACAGAATTTTTTTCCACCTTCTTCTTTTTCTTCACAGCTTCCAGGTTGGCAACAATGGGCTGAATGGCAATCTTTTTTATTGTCGGGGACTTGTAGCGATGACAGCTGTCCGTCGATAAGGAATTGCCTTCTACCTTTGCAAAACACGGTTGATTATTTTGACAGTCTTATCGGGGACTTTATAGTGATTTAATAACCAGCTGTCCGTCGATTGATGATTGTCGAAATAGGTATGCAACACGATTTATTTTATCCTTTACTTCTGACACCAATTTTAGTTTCCATCTAATTAATCTAGATCCTGGATCTTTTACATTAAAAAGCCATGTAAGAGGTCGGTGATCAGTTATGATCTTAAATTTCCTACCATACAAATAAGGCCTGAAATGTTTTACAGCAAATATTATAGCTAATAATTCTCTTTCAGTGGTTGAATAATTAGATTCGGCTTTGTTTAGTGTCCTAGATGCATAAGCGATAGGTAAATCTTCACCTATCTGTCCTTGACTGAGGATCGCGCCTAAAGCAAAATTACTGCTATCTGTGGTTAGATTATAATTATTTCACTTAATTACATTTTATCACAAAATGGTTTTTTACACGGTTATAATAATTACGACTGAACCGAACTGCTTCTGATTTGAATCTGAGTTGAGAAGATGTTCTCTTCAATTTATATTAAGTGTTGTGTAACACTATAGACGTAATGATTAATAACTCAAATAGTAATATTAATAACAGATAGGAACTAAATACATGCAATTATTTACGTCTATTATTTAATTTAGATTTAAGGAATGCAGACTGCAAATAAGGTCTGTTATATCATTATGTACTTTGATAATTATTTAAGTGTTGATATTAGCATGAATATTTATATAAGATATTTGCTGTACTGTAATTATTTGTTATCAATATAAATAGGGAAACTGCAATCAGTATCAATATTCGTTAATTTACTATGGGTAGATATGTAGGTCCATGACAAGGTACAAGGTCCATGACACCTCCCCTCTTAAATGAGATACAGAGAAGCTGCTATCTCATAATACTTCATGCCGTAATCTGGCACTTCGTCTCAGAGGCATAGATTGAATTTCTATAGCTTCTGGTTCTTCTACTTCTACATTGGTTACAGTCTGTTTACATAGATTAAAGGTTATACAATTCATTATTTTATTACACGAATTCGCGTGTTTCTTATTTCTAATTTTCTTATACAACTTATATCCTAAATACAAAATAAACAATTTCAATAAACTCATAATGATAAATGATATATAACTATTTTTTACAAGTTTTTTCAATACGTGTTCTTCAGGATTCATGTTGGTTTCTAATTTATCATATATTTCATTAAGCTTATGGCTAGCAATAGTTAAATCATCACGACTGAGTCCATTTAATTTAGGATGTAATAACGGCAAATGTATTATTTCTTTACTTCTATTAACTCTGCAACAGTCATCTTCGAGTATATTAAAAGATGGAGTTATTGAATATGATATGTTTTTAGTGGATTTTACAATTTCAACATTATTTATCATTGTGGAAGTGCTGTATATTTTACATGATGGGTTTACATTTAATATTCCAGTATTTTTTAATACAATGTCAAATGGATTTGACTTATTACATTTAATTGTTATCAAGGTTTCTTTGGGAAATACATAAATCCAATCATTATCATTTAATTTATGCCAGACTTCATTTATATAATTCAAAAGTCTGGTATCGCAACTTGTGGGTATGTGATTATTTAAATTTAATAATTCTACTTCACAGATTACTCTACTGTATAAAGAGTATATTGCATTATTAGAAGAACATATCAATTTACTTTTACTAATTTCTTTACAACTATCTAAATTATCTAATACTACATATTGTGTCTTACTATCTGATATAGCTAAATATTTTACTGAAGGTAAAATAAAGACATATAATCCATCTGGTCTTTTCATAGGTAAAGGTATTAATTCATATAGATTATAATTCAAAAACTACACAATGGGTTAGATAATATAAATACAATTCTTTTATCTACAGTAAAAACATCAAGTTTTACTAAACTTAATAGATCATTAACAAATTTCAAATTTAAAGGTAATGGATAAGACATTGAGTTTGGTAAATATGGAACGGATTTAACAAGTTCTTCTAAGTACTGCGTTGGATTAATCAAAAACGGATGTACAATATTATTTTTCATTATTTATGACCCGTTTATCAAATATTTCCTTTGATTTATTTTTGCTATCTAATAGATTATTTCTAGCTATTTCTTGAGTTTTATTTAGTTTAAACTTTAAATCATCTAAAAAATTATCGTATGTGTATTTAAATTCTGGTTCTTGTATAATTGAAGAAGGTAAATCAGGTTTCACTCCAAATACTAATTCGTGTGGACTATACTTAGTTGATGTGTGCGATGTAGTATTATAGGAAAACATAGCCATGTCAATCCACTCGTCCCAATCAGATTGTGAGTCTGATATGTAGTGCTTTAAATAATCGGCTAATGTTGCATGGGACCGTTCTAAAGCTCCGTTAGATTGAGGTCTATAAGCGGTTGTTTGAATTTTCTTTATCTTAAAAAGTTTTGAAATTTCTTTTATTAGATTCGACGTGAAATCTGCGCCTTGATCTGTTAGAATCGTAGAAGGTATACCGAATTTACAAATGAATTGAGTAACTAATTTATTTGCTATCGTTGCGGATTCATGATTTGGGATCGCATATGCCTGTGAGTATTTTGTCAGATCATCTTGCAGAGTAAGGATATACTTATTACCGTTTTCTGTCAAGGTTAACGGTCCTACAATATCTAAAGAAATTTTCTGAAATGGTTTAAGAGATGTACTAGTTATCTCCATTGGTTGGATATTTCTTTTCCTAGATATTTTATTTTTTTGACAAGATTTGCATTTTTTTATATAATCCCTAATATTCCTTTTCATTCCTCTCCAACTATATTTAGTTTTTATGCGATTGTAAGTTCTGTGAAATCCTGAATGACCCGAGGATGGGTTGTCATGATTTTCTTTCAAAATTTCTGCTATCATTTCTGGTTCTGGGGTAACAATCTTATCATTACAAATTGTAATATTTATTTTAGTATTTCTAAATATGTACTGAATCATTTGTTTAATTTTTTCCCATTTAAGATGTTTGTATTTACAACATATTCTTGGAAGTGATATTACATGAGTGTTATCAATTTCCAATTTTTCCTTAAGATTTCTCAGAGCTAAAAATATGTCTCTGTATGCGGGTTTATCCCAAAAATTTTGTTTTATTATCATATGGTAAATGCCTTTACTATCATGTGTACTATACAAGATATCTCCAATATTGGGTATATTGGTTTTTAATTCGTCATAATTATTTATTAAATTTAATATTTCCAAAGCTATTCCGTCATTCATTTCAAGGTCCGCTGATAGACAATGGCCAATATTGTCTTTGCGTGAAATTAAACATTCTTCTATCTCATTAAAACTGTAAATATTTGGGTCTAAATTAGACTTCTCAAAGTTGATATAGTCGTCATAGGTATCTTTAGTTGAATTGTTTATTTGAAGAATTATTCTTGATAGGCTATCTGCATTAGAGTTTAATTTTCCTGGTTTGTAGATTATTTCATATTCGTATTCTTCCAATTTTAGTTTCCATCTAATTAATCTAGATCCTGGATCTTTTACATTAAAAAGCCATGTAAGAGGTCGGTGATCAGTTATGATCTTAAATTTCCTACCATACAAATAAGGCCTGAAATGTTTTACAGCAAATATTATAGCTAATAATTCTCTTTCAGTGGTTGAATAATTAGATTCGGCTTTGTTTAGTGTCCTAGATGCATAAGCGATAGGTAAATCTTCACCTATCTGTCCTTGACTGAGGATCGCGCCTAAAGCAAAATTACTGCTATCTGTGGTTAGATTGAAAGGTTGGCTGAAATCTGGATATTGTAAAATAGTATCGCTTGTTAGAATACTTCGTAATTTATCAAATGATTCTTGTTGAGGCTTATCCCACAAAAATGTTTTATCCTTTTTTAAAAGGCTAGTTAATGGTTTCGTAATGTTACTGAAACCCTCAATAAATTTCCTATAATATCCAACTAAACCTAAAAATGACTGAATATCTTTCGTCGACTTTGGTATTGGGTATTTGTTTATGACGTCTATTTTCATATTATCTGGTTTTACGCCGTTTTCTGAAATCACATGTCCGAGATATGCTACTTCATGTCGTAAAAACTCGCATTTATCTGGTTGTAGTTTTAAATTGTGTATTCTAAGAATTTGAAATATTTCTCTCAGTTTTTTATCATGATTTTCTAAATTATCCGCGTAAATGACTATGTCATCTAAATACACAAAGCATTTAATTCCTTGAATACCGGCTAAAACATTATTCATTAATCTTTGAAATGTCGCTGGAGCATTTTTCAAACCAAATGGCATACGTGTATATTCATAATGACCCGTAGGTGTGGAAAATGCTGTCTTTGGGGAATCTTCCGGCTTCATTGGAATCTGGTGAAAACCAGATGCAAGATCCAATGTCGAAAAATATTTGCAATGACCTAACTGATCCAAAATATCTGAGATATTTGGAAGAGGAAATGCGTCCCCAACTGTAAGATCATTAATTTTACGATAATCTATAACTATTCGCCATTTCTGTTTTCCGGATGTATCCAATTTCTTTGGTACAACCCACAATGGAGAAGACCAAGGAGATGTTGAAGGTTTTATTATCCCTTGACCCAACATCTTCTGAATTTGATCATTTACTTCTGCCTTATGAACTTCAGGGTATCTGTAAGATTTTGTAAAGGTCGG
Source organism: Limnephilus lunatus (assembly GCA_917563855.2). Classification (NCBI taxonomy): domain Eukaryota; kingdom Metazoa; phylum Arthropoda; class Insecta; order Trichoptera; family Limnephilidae; genus Limnephilus; species Limnephilus lunatus. Next base: position 2,057,820 of record CAKJTF020000010.1, read on the forward strand.
TGCGTGACCTCCTGTATTTATACCATGAGTAATCGAATTAGTGCTCGTTAATACATCTCCTTCTAAGTGGAAAATATCATTAAATTCACGACACGTTGACATCAACGATTCTTTTTCTTCTGTATTTAAATGTTCAGTTCTAATATTATCTTTTAATTTATTAATTCTTTTAACCGATTCATCGGACGCGATGTTAACTTGAAATACTTTACAAATTCGTTTATTTAAAGTTTTGCCTTTATTAGCAAATTGCACATCATCAATTTTTGATGACCTTTTTTCATAAAATTTTTCTAAGATAATAGAACATTTCTTTATTGTGATTGGTTTTTCCGTTGTATTTAGGACAGTAGCAACTGCCTTTGCGTTACTATCGACCTTACAAATACATTTACTTAAATAAACACCTTCCGCGATTTCTGTATCAGGGATGATCCCTTCTTTTATTTCTGGATTAAGAATGTTTACTTCGATAACCGTTTCAGTACGTGCCTGTACTACTATTGAATTATAACAACTCTTATCAATCTTATCTGACTGAAAATATAACGGAATCGCGTTGTTACCAATTAACAATTTATTTGTCGCATAGTCTAACTTAGCATTATGCTTCCTTAAAAAATCTGTCCCTAATAACCCATCGAGGGGTACATTTGTTCCCCGAGGCAACAAATGTATTTTATGAGGAAACAGCTTTCCATTGACATCAAATGTCAATTTAACGGTTCCGAGAGTCTTTATTGGCTGACTTGCACATATACCCTTAATATCAATTATATCTGTGTTATCGCACCATATATTACCATTTAGTATCATTGGTGTAATAAGACTAATGTCTGCACCACTATCTATTAATAATTCTGCATATTTTATATTATTATTGCTTTCCTTAAAAGGTATCCTAATATAAGCTGTAACGTGGGAATTTAAAACTCTGCCTGAACTGACGCCAGTTGCACTCCGGCAGTGAGTGACTGGGTTTTCTCGTTTCCCGAATTCCTGTTAAAGTTTGTCTGAGAATTTTTATACTTGAAACAATTTTTCTTTATATGCCCTGGTTTGTTGCAATAAAAGCACGTTATAGATTTAAAATCAGTATTTAAGTTATTTTTTTCAACTTTCTTTTTAAAATGATTTCTATCACGTTCTTGATATTCGGATGTTTGGAACACCCGAGTATTAACAGGTTTGTTCTGCTTGAAACAATTTCTCACCTCATGACCAGGTTTTTTACAAAAACTACAAAATTTCTCTTGACCTAAATCGCTTGAGAATGAAGCAGCCTGTGTTAATCTCTCCTGATTTATTGCTATTTGTGCAGCTTCTTCATAACCTTTCGGTTCTCTTGCAATTAAGGTTGTTCGATATTGAGGCAAAACTCCTAGTAAAAAAGCTTGTAGAGCGTTTTGTTTAACCATTGCGTATTTACCAATTAACTCGTTTTGGTCTGTTGTTTCGTTTCGCACCGCACGTGTTAATTTGGAAAAAATTTGATCTATTCGTTGTGTGTAACCGATTATTGATTCGCCTCTCCTTTGTCTGCATTGCGATAATTCTATAGCTAAATGAGTTGAATTTTTTGTTTCCGTAAAGTTTTCAATTAAAAATTCCTTACATTCCTCCCAGGTGTTAATCTGTCTGCATGATAAGGCATCATCTGCTTTTCCAATAATTTTGGTACAGATATACCTATACAACATGTATTTTTGTGTTTCATTAGCTAAACTGTACGAGTAATCGCAATCCTTAATAAATTTGTGTAGATTATCCGATTTACCATCATATGTTGATGCGGAAATAAATGACGTAAGGAAACTCATTGTTACCTGTTCTTTTTTTTCTACTGAAGAATTAACTGGTTCTACTTTAGCCATTTTGTTACTTAATTATTAGAGTCTATATAAACAATATAAATCTAATCTAATACAAAATATATAAAATTAGTAAAAAAATATCTTAATTTAACCCAAAATAAAAAACTTACAATAAAAACAGCAGCAGCATCTTGATGTTGTGAACGATGACTGATGACTGAAGAGTGATGACTGAAGAGCGATGAGTTCTGCAGTCTGCGTCTACGGAGCAGTTGTCCCAAGAGTAGCAGCAGAGTTATACAGAATTTTTTTCCACCTTCTTCTTTTTCTTCACAGCTTCCAGGTTGGCAACAATGGGCTGAATGGCAATCTTTTTTATTGTCGGGGACTTGTAGCGATGACAGCTGTCCGTCGATAAGGAATTGCCTTCTACCTTTGCAAAACACGGTTGATTATTTTGACAGTCTTATCGGGGACTTTATAGTGATTTAATAACCAGCTGTCCGTCGATTGATGATTGTCGAAATAGGTATGCAACACGATTTATTTTATCCTTTACTTCTGACACCAATTTTATTTTCTTGTTATGGGCCTGTTGTTGAAGTATGAAAGAAACATCACTTTTAATGTAGAGTTCTTTATTTATAGGTTTAAATTATTATATTATAATTATTTCACTTAATTACATTTTATCACAAAATGGTTTTTTACACGGTTATAATAATTACGACTGAACCGAACTGCTTCTGATTTGAATCTGAGTTGAGAAGATGTTCTCTTCAATTTATATTAAGTGTTGTGTAACACTATAGACGTAATGATTAATAACTCAAATAGTAATATTAATAACAGATAGGAACTAAATACATGCAATTATTTACGTCTATTATTTAATTTAGATTTAAGGAATGCAGACTGCAAATAAGGTCTGTTATATCATTATGTACTTTGATAATTATTTAAGTGTTGATATTAGCATGAATATTTATATAAGATATTTGCTGTACTGTAATTATTTGTTATCAATATAAATAGGGAAACTGCAATCAGTATCAATATTCGTTAATTTACTATGGGTAGATATGTAGGTCCATGACAAGGTACAAGGTCCATGACACTACCTCCTTTAGCCAACGTTTCAGACGGCGACACAGTGTCCAAAAGGTTGACTAAAGAAGGAGGTAGCGCAACACGACATAACACCCTAAAAATAAATAAGGAAAATAGATTTATTATCATTATTTCCAGCATGAGAATTGATGCCAAAATTATTTTTCCTTATTACTATTAATCGTTACAAAAGGTAGAGTAACAGTTTAGTTAAATGTGTATTTCTCTTTGTCTACGTTAACTTTCAATTTTAGATTTAGAAACACAATATTTCAAACATTCTATTTTTTGTGAAATAGTATGGTAAATATCACAAATTCGAAAAAAAACTTAAGGCGAATGTGTCGCTATATCTACGTGTTTTGACAAACTTGAGGAGGGCCAACCCAGCCAAACAGCACGTGGCGGTATCAAAAGTTTCAATATCGATGTCAATACCCAGGTATTATTAGCGCCATGGCTCCTTGGCGCCTCATCGGCGCCCGGAGCGGACTGCTACAATTGCGCCGCCTGCGCAGGTGCGGCCCTGCGATGCAACACAACTAGCTTATTGGGAATGTACGGCGAGCGATATGCCAAAATACGCTATGCCACATCTTTTACAGCTGCGTGTGGCACAGGTCATACATAGAAAGGTGTTTCGCCACTTTGTTGCTGCAAAATACCAAAAAGTTAAAGTAACATCATTTTTGCTGCAAAGTACCACCACTTTTACTTAAAAATAACTCCGATTTACCCAAAAAGTAAAGCAAATTTTGCCGAAAAAATTACGCGATTTTTTCAAGTCCCTAGTCATCATCTGTAACCGACGTGTTACGTACCCTCAAAAGTTCTTTCAACGAAAAACATCCTTGGCGGTATCCTCTACAGTTCAGTGGTCATTTTTTGAGATTTCGCTCGAAATTTTTTTTTTTTTTCATTTACTAGATTCTTATGTTTCTTGAAGAGATGAATCATTTAAATTTACTGAATTTAAAGTTAATGTTCTTTATAAATAGAACGGCGTCATATGCGCCTTGCAATTTTTACCTCATGTGGGTATTTTAAAATGTTACCTGGCTATTATAGACTTAAAGGCCTTGTATTTCATCGGTAGGGAAAAATTGTTATCTAAAAACCCTACTAAAATTGCATGTTTTGCTAAGCTCCATCATCATCAAGCAGCCACGCCACCGGCAGGCGCTCATGCATACATACGTGTCTGTTTGTGTTATGTTGGGAGTGGGAAGGAGTCGGTCATGTCCTTATTTTTTGGATCTCTTCCGCATTTGCCTTCGGGAATGAGGAAACCATGAAAAACCTCATCCGGGAAGAGTCGGCCGAAAGTCAACATGAAACTTGTCGGCCTTCAGTGATTTCAATATATGAAATCCTGCATTGTGTGGTGAGGGGTGTGTGTGTCTGTTTTTATGTGAGATATATATACATATTATATGGGAAATTTATAATAAACTTACATAAACATACATATTATACAATATTAAATAGATATATACATAGATATGTAAACATAAGTTTTGGGGGGGGGGGTCTGGTGTTTAGGAATACCTACTGCTCGCTCAGTCGTCCGCGTCTGAATCTGGTTCATACCAGATGTGGTCCAGGTCCATCAGGATATGTTTGGGTAGTCTGTGTGTATATCTGAAAGTAAAGTCACTGGGTGCATTGTATTGACCGATTTCCTTGATAAGTCTATTTTTACTATGTCTCAGAGATTTGTAAAATCGGTCTGTCAGTCTGTGCGTGTATTCAAATAAAGTCGGTATGTATTCTCTGGCATGTAGTCTTTTTAGATTCGTTCTGATTCTAGTGTTGTATGCGATTTTAATGCAGAGATTTTGTAGCGTCTGTAGTTTCAAATGGTCAGAATGAGAAATACTACTCCACACGGGAATAGCATATGTCAGTACCGGTCGGATGAGCGAGTAGTAGATCAGGAGCTTGGTTCTGGGACGCAGCGGACTTCGTCTGTTGAAGATGGGCTTCATCGCGCCGACTGCCTTTCTGGCTCTTGCGTGTGTCTTGGCTATGTGAGATTTCCAATTGAGACGTGAGTCCATTGTCAGGCCCAGGTAAACAACTTCATCTTTCCATTCTAGGACGTGTCCTCCCATTTCGATGTTGACGTCTGGTGTTCTTCTTTTTCGTTTCCTCGTGTACATTATCACTTCGGTCTTTGCCTCATTTAATTTGAGTCGCCATTTCTTATAGAACTCTACTAGAGCGTCGAGCGCCCTCTGTAGGTATATGGCCGCCATGTCTGCTTTCAGCGAGGAAACGTAAAGTTTGACGTCGTCTGCGTATATGGATAAGTTGCATCTCTCGTCTCGGGGGATATCATGTGTGAAGATGTTGAAAAGATGAGGTCCCAGTAGACTTCCTTGTGGCACGCCTTTTGGAATCTCACGTAGTGTTGAGAGCGCGTTTCTGATAAAAACTCTGAAGGATCTGTTCTTTAGGTATTCTTGTATCACTCTCGTTAGGTATATGGGCGTGTTGAGTATGTGCAACTTGTGCAGTAGCCCTCTGATCCAAACGGTGTCAAATGCCTTCTCCAAGTCTATCAGCGCAGCGGCGGTGAAGCGATGTTCGTTGAATCTTCTGGCGATGAATTCCGCTACTCGGGAGAGCTGGTGGGTAGTGGAATGCCTTTTCCTGAATCCGAACTGCTCGTCTGGCAATGTGTCTTCGTGATGTGGTAAAAGTCTGTTGAGAATCACCTGTTCAAATACCTTGCTCAGTGTGGATAATAAACTTATCGGCCGGTAGTTCGTCGGCTGCCTCTTGTCTTTGTTAGGCTTCGAGAAGGGCAGCACGGTTGCCGTTTTCCAGATTTGAGGGAAGTGTCCGGTGATGAGGCAGGCATTGAACAGCTTTGTTATGAAAATTATTGCTTTCTGCGGTAGATGTTTCAGTAAGATGTTATGTATTTGATCGCTTCCCGGTGCCTTATTTGTCTTCAATCGCCTGATAATGACGGCTACTTCGCTCGGCGTGCAGAAATGTATGTCGGCGGTGTCCGTCTGCTCTGCTTGATCAAGATGTTGTAGAGACTCATCTACTAGTCGATCCGTTTCCGGGTCGCATAAGCCGTCCGTGGCTGCGTAGGCTTTCTCAAATCCGTCGGCGAGCGCGTTTGCCTTTTCTTCTAGTGAAAGTGCCAGCCCTGAGCCGTCTAGCTTCTCAAGCGGGGGGATCGTGTTATCTTCGTGTCTCAGTGCTTTCGCCATTTTCCACAGGCTGTTATCTTTGGGCGTGAGTGACGTAACTTTCTTCGTCCATAGTTCGCGTCTGAGATCGGTGATTTCTTGTTTGATCTCCCGCTGCAGAGTGTTGTAGGCGGTTTTGAAGTAGCCGTCGCGCGTTTGATGGTAGATGCGCCGCAGGCGATTTTTCTCCTTGATGAGCGATAGGACATACTCGGGAAGCTTGATCGTAAAAGTCTGTTCGTCTTTGTATGGTATGTAGTTGTCTTGTGCAAGTTGGATGATTTCGGTCAGAGTGCTTGCGGCTTCGTCGATTTCTTCCTTCGAGCGCAGGGTTGCCGACGATAGGTATATTCGTTCGTTAATCTCTTTCTTGAATCCTTCCCAGTCGGCCTCCTTGTAATTTCGCCGTTTTCTGGGGCTCCTTGAAGTCGTCCCTCCAATACTGAAGCTCACGGGCAGGTGATCTGATGATAACTCATCCAGCGTACGCAGTGGCGAGATGGTCTTGGCGTTTTTCTCAAGTACGATATCTAGAGTACTTGGATACTTTGCGTATGTTGGATAGTGAGTCGGTTTGTCCGGAGCCATTATCGTGTAGTTGTGCGTCTGCATATGTGAAAAGAGCGTTTTCCCATTCGCGTTGCCTCGGTAGTTGTTCCAATAATTGTGCTTGGCATTGAGGTCTCCTCCTAAAACAACAATGGGGCGCAAATTAAGTAATTTATCTAAATCTTCTCTTACCAGAAGTTTGGGGCAGTAGGCGGCGATGATGGTATGCGCTCTATCCTCTATGGTGACTTCGATAATTGTGGCTTCAGTATGCTTCAGCTTCGGAGTAGGGATTCTTGTAGATGTTATGTTTTGACGAACGAATATGGCGGTGCCTCCACCTGCGCCCTCCAGTCGGTCATCTCGATGTACTTCGAAGCCGGGCACTCTCAGGGGTATGTCAGGTTTTAAAAAGGTCTCTGTAATGAGAAAAATGTCAATGTCAGTATTGTTTGTCAGAGCGAGCAGTTCGTCGGTCTTGAAGCGGATGCTGTGGGCATTCCACAGGAGAACGTTCACCATCTCGGGATCAGACATTGATGGTGGACGTGATGAGACCCATAAGGATCCAGGCTCTTGCAGCTTCGCTGGAAGCTGCGGCCAGCTCTGGTCGCAGGCGATCTAGTCCCTCGAGCAGGGCCATCATCAGTTGGGCATCGCTTCTAGCCTCTCCTGCGGGCTGCTGCGTGCGGGGCTGCGTGCGGGGCTGCGAGCGGGGCTGCTCCTCTTGGCGCTCCTCGCTCCTTCCGCCGGCTACGTTGGCCCAGCTGCGTCCATCCGTCCTCGGCATCTGCTGTGTATGAGGAGGTGGCCTGCTTGCTCCTGGGGCCTGGCGCTGAGGGTGTCTCTGGTGCTGCTGGAGCGAGGCGACGTAGGCGACCCTCTTCGGGCAGCCTCTGAAGTTGGCGGGATGGGGGCCTCCGCAGTTGCAGCACGCGGCGGGCTCGTCCCTGGTGGTCTTGGGGCACTCGGCCGAGGCGTGCTCCACCAAGCACTTCACACACCTCGCGGTGTGGGCGCAGTTTCGGGATCCGTGCCCGAAGTTTTGGCAGCGATAACACTGCGTCCCATGTTGGAGGTGATTGCTCCTGTGCTTCTGGAGGCGTATTCTAAATAAAGTATTATTTGTGAGGTGCAATTTATTTGGGTATTAAATAACTTAATGGACACAAAATAATAGAAGTTATTTAGATTTGTTACAAACATCTTGTCACTGGGCTTCGTCTAACATTCACACATTTACAGGTTTATTCTCCAAATCCGCCCAGTGACAACACACGACTTATAATACTCATAGATCTTATTTTTGATAAACCTCATTAATTTGGAAAATATTGGGTTTTTCGATGTGACGCCTGTAATGCACAGTATTATACAAGTTTAATTATTTATTGATGACAGAAAAACTACTATAACTACTAGGAATTTCGATTATCAAACAGATCACAGCATACCAATTAGTACTTGACAGTACGACAATCTAAATCCCCAGCAGACAAAGCATTTAACAATGGTGTCTCGAGCGCTTCCAGAGATATAAGGCCTTCATACAGAGACGCCTCGTGAGACACTATGTGTAAACAATACTCATGCATGAGAAAAGTTTCTTAATTATTACAACCTGTGAAAGTGCTAATTTTCCCGGGCTTAATGTCTTAACGTAACTTAACGAGCAGTTGTCGTCCCTGTCTCTGTTTGGAAACAGTACAACAGCTTTTCTTTGGAATCATTCATCTGTTTGTTGACATTAGTTACAAGTTGCAGTTGCCAAACAGTCCCTGATGTATCATAGCATCATCAGCAGGGGCGTGCACAGAGTTTTTGATCAGGGTATGCAGTATGAAAATACAACAAGTTTCACAGGTTAAAATTTTCATATTCTATCAGATAATTTCAGAATTAAAGTACAAAAAACTCTTTTTTTGAAACGACAATTAGCATTTATGAAAGACAACTATTTGATAATAATGATAGAAGTACATAACAACATATGTTTTTATCGTCACTGATTGCCATTAATTTGCTAATTTTATTCTAGAAAGCAATGCTTAATTAATACTAACAAAAAAACCTCATACAAGCAAATTCAAAACGACAGTTCTAGTCTATGCTTTGTGCATTTTGTAAACATTAAATTGTGTTTTGCATGAAGTTAGCTCTAGTCAGAAATAATTCCTGCTTAGACCGCATTAGTTTCGAGTTACAGTTTATGCCGCGTTTGTAGTACCTATGCCGTTTGATGTGGCGCTCGCGTAGTTTCGGTCGCTCAGCTTTTTTGCGCTTTTTTTGAAAGTGTGTATTTATTTTTAGCATAATTTAATAAATTATAATATTATTTACATTTTACATAAACGGCAGGGTAGGCAGTGCTTATGTGCCTATATGGAGTGCACGCCCCTGATCATCAGGCGGGAAGGGGCACGACCATATACAGGTGTTTCAGTTAGAGTTTGTTGGTACTAACTTCTGCAAAACAGATTGTGTAAGCAGGTTTGGGATTCTCAGATCACTCTGTGATACGTTTAATAATTATAGTGCAGCTGACAGAGCAGCTGCTGTCCCCAGAACAGCAGGAAGGTGAAGGTGATACGGGATAGAACAACATTAAATCATAATGAAAATTATTGTCGAGAAAACTTGAGTTTCTTGTTTTATTATTTGTAAATGAGAATATTTTATATAACAGTAATTGAAACAGCCTGTAAAATATGTATTATTATTATTTAAAAATAAATAGAATAATCTAGATTAAGTGGTAATTAGGAAATATCTACAATAAACATTGTTGTACTTCATGCAATGTACATAATTATAATATTATAATGAAGGCGATATTTACACATTGAGAGATCCCCACAACTATTATAATAATATTGGCTATTGACTTCTTTCTCCGTACTATCATATTATTATCACCTTTCTTTGTGTGTGCCAGTCACCCCATCACAGAGTCGGGGAGTGGTGAGAAGAGCTCACGACCACAGTACGGAGCATCACATCTTTGTGTCGGCAACACAATACAGACGTTACACTTTACATAAATGGACAATACAATCTCCATCCGCCCCCTCAACAGAATCACTCGGCTCTTTGCAATAATCAGTGTGTTTTCATTGTGGACTTTGACCCAGTACTCATGATCTAATGATGTAAACATTTTACAAGGAAAATTAATTGTGTAAATACTTTGAGATATGATTTCGTAATATCAACTTTATTCCCTACATTTCCCGTCAATCACAACTAAAGTCCACAATAATCTTATTGCTTCGAAATCGTATTAGTAAACCGAGTGATAAAAACGGGATAACAACCACAATAGCCACAAAAATAATAGGCAGAAATAAAGAAAGATAATCAAGGCCTCCACTATGAATTACAAAAATAGAAATTAGTAATATAAAACACGTTCAGAAGAAACAATTTCAATATTTGTTGATACAGCGTGTCTTATCCCGACACTTCTTGCAACAGACACCCGGTGGCTGAATCTATCGGGATTTTCATCCCATAATACTCTCTTGTAGTCTTTGCACAGATTAAAAATGCATTTTTTTATGACTGGTAGTCTACACATTAAATACGGGTGAGATTCCATCAGTTAAATATATGACATTGGTGTACAGAAATGCGTATTACAAAACAATAAATAAGTATACAATGTTTTCATAAAATGCATTTGATACCCCTCCTAGTGACTGGAACCACGGTGTCCTTTCCGTCTCTTCTCCTGAGAGTTTATTCAATGTTGGGCAATCCATTCTGCTGAGGGTGTCGTCATGCTTGAGCGAGTGCATACTGCATCTGTAAAAGCGAGTTCTTTGCATCAGCTGTACAAAGTCTACGGCATAATTACCACATTAGCTCTTTGGCAGTCCACACAATTATTCATCATCTTCATTTGCCAACCTTTAATCTAGACTTGATCATTCTGACTGCCACTCACTGTCCAGCCACCCAAGTTTACGTCTCCCGACACTTGTTCGATTACCTTCGACAAATCAATGGGGTGAAATGCTGGATTCCTTCTCAATCCTGAGATTCTCACTCTTATTTGCTTGTCATAATACCATCACCATTCAATCATACGTATTTTTGACAAGCAATTTAAATGCACAATATATTGGTCCAATCACTGTACCTTGGGGAACACTCTGGTACAGTTATTCCTCTTCCTTTCCGATGAGGTAATTCTCGATGGAGGTTCCTCAGTTTCCACATTGTCTCTCTTTGACAGATGTTCTCTCTCTCTCTCCCATTCTCAATTGTCGTCTCGTGTTGGAACAACTACTTCCAATCTTGCGGCAGTATCGTTCAGCCTCTTGGAGCGAAGTCTAGCCTCATTCGGGGCATCATCTCAGATCCAAGATTTCATCAAGATCAACAAACAGTTAGTGTGTTTGACAAGTTATTTCTCATTTTTCACTTTTAATGACGTGAGAGGTGCATCCCTCTCTGTATTTACACAGGTTTTTAATTGTGGCAACAAAAAATTTGTATTTGAAATAATTCCAGATCTCCAGATCGGTATGATACCAGAGTTGTTAAATTTACATGGCGGGAAAAATATTATTATCTACACAATATATTATATTTATTTATAGGTTTCCAGAAATATGATCACTTTTTGAGTCCGACACTCGGATCCCATGGTGGAATCTCAATTTCACTCAGGGTTATAGTTCATGGGAGTTACGAGTAGAAGAGCTTCACCAGACTGTTGTAGGGCTGGCGGCACATGGGGCATGAGGTGACAGACATTGCGCACTTCATGCAAGCTACCACATGTCCGCAGGGCACAAAACACACGTTGTAGTCGTTGCTGTAGCAGATCTTGCACAACTTGTCCGTGTCGGGTTTGCTGGCGTCTTGTTGGGGGGGCAGGGCGGGCAAAGCCGGCGCAGGGACTGGCGCGAGGGCCGGCACGGCGGGGGCCACTGCCGGAGGTTCCGAGGTCTCGCCGGCGTTTACCTTGTCGATGAAGGCCTGACCCTTGATGGCGCGCAGGTAAGGGCAGCGGTTGAACCACAGCGCGTGCTGCTCCCAGGGGTCGTCTTCGTCTTCCCAGTCCTTGAGACCGCCCCCACACTGGTAGCACAGAGTTTGGTCGCCCTGGCCCGTGTAGTAGAAGCCGGCGTCCGCCAGTTGCGCGGGGGTCTGGCGCATGCGCAGCGGCCAGCCCGCAAAGGAGTCGAGGCGCGCCGCCTCCACCATGTAGGAAGGATGCGCGGGGCGCGCGGCGAGCGCGAGGGAGCCACACTCGTCACGGCCGAGGGGCACGTTGCCCACGGCCTTACGCAGCAGGAAGGGGCACTGCGCGGACCAGCGGCCGTGGTCAGCCTCCACGTCGTCTCCCTCGGCCCACTGCGAGAGCTCCACCTTGCAGAAGTGGCAGACGAGCGTGTCACCCACTCCATTGTAATAGAGGCCGTTGCGCGCTGCACGCTCGGCGCTGAGGAACTTAGCGGGCCAGGCGCGTAGGGTGCGCAGGCGGTGCTCCTCGCGGCGCAGGTCCTGGGGCCCCTGACCGGACAGGGACAGAGGGGGCGGAGAGTCCTGGCGCCCATCTGGTCTGTCTCCCAGGGGCTCCTCGCTTTTCACCGCCACCTTGGGCGTGGACTTGGGCAATGGCAGCTCATGGGAGAGCCTCACGATGCAGTCAAGCTGGGTGGCCATCAGTTAGCAGCGTGCAGCGAGGAGTACTGCAACCAAAGTGACATACTGATAAGTTGCCGATGGTGTATGTATTATAAAGTAATCTCCAGGCTATGTGTTATCTATCTTTGACGATAAAACATGATAACGAATCTAATCACATTTCAATTTTATTTTTTCAATTCGACGAAATTCATATTTATTATTTTAACAAGTAAAAACTTGTCATATTTTTTTTAATTTCAAGAACTTCGGAAATTATTTTTTAATTTCAAGAACTTCGGAAATTATTTTCATATATCAAAAACTTCGAAATTATTTTTTTATACACCATCCATTTACCCGTGTTCTCTGCCATAGTGTCCCCAATACTACGTGGACATGGACACTGACGCGGCCCCAGTTCAGATTTTACCTTGTTAACGGGCGGTCACGCCAATTCGTAGAGAGGCCGGTTGGCGTCCTACCGGACGAGCTGGTGGTACCCACGCCGTAAAATGCAATGGAATAATTTTGAGAAATAATGAACCGCGATTGCGTTTTATATCAGTCTTTTTGAGTTAGTACTGTGAACGTGGAAACCTAAAATGTTCTCTGGGACAAGTTTCTGGAACGAGATGCTGCCCTCAGCGGTTCCGCAATGCTGTACCCAGCCCCTAGCAATATTCGTCCACACTTTGGTTCTCATAGATATTAGTCAGCAGTTTGAGCTGTAGATATTCCTACACACTTTGGTTCTCGTAGATGTTAGAGCGATTTTTTCAGTTTTTGGAATTCCTGTAGATATTAGTAGACGCCTCCTTATACAAATAGGGTCTTTATTACTGTCACCAGGAGAGGAATCATTTTCATAATTCAAACTGGTGGACTTGTTACTTCAGAAACCAAAAATGTAGATTGTTGTTCTTCACTGCCCAAACCGGGTAAATCAGGTGTAAATTTAAAAAAAAGGCACACAAAAGGAATTCTTTGCAAAGCACGTGCTCAGGTTCATGAAACCCAATAATTTTATCATTCAACGGTGGTTAGGTTAGTTTATTTTGGGTTAGTTTAGGTTATATTAGGTTAATATCGCGTAGGCGAAATAATTTAAATTATATTAAATGTTCAAAATGTCCACGTTTTCTGAATCCAAGTATTTCACGACATCACATATTACAACACAATTTCGATCATCATGCCAGATCGTTAGATTTAAAACTCGCATATTATGTATTTACCTTTCATTTATCCACAATATAATGATGATAAAACACTAAAATTAACACCAGGAATAAATTGAAAAAACGTAATTAAAACAAAACGACATTCCTCTTGACACATAACAAATTAAGTCCATAGAAAATAGAAAATAGAAATACTTCTAATCAGTGCTGCCAAAACAAAAACGTAATTATCCCTTTCACCAGCTGCGTTAATTACGTCAAGTACCTACCGATGAAAATTATTTAGAAATAGTTTTTATAATTAATCACTTTTTAATATCATTAGTTACTCGGTCTGTATTACTTTTTAGTCGTGTCATGAAACAAAACTTTTCAAATGTTAGTTTTTATTCGTTAATGTTTTGCGTCTCGCAAACTTTCTTTCGTGGAACAAACAGACGGTGATGTACCTATAGGTATACCAATGCCAAAAATTCACAGAATTGAAAAAGATGTGCGATCTTTTCCCAGCTGGCTTAACTAGCGTGAATAAGGCGGTAAACCCAAAGGAGTCTTAAATTAGTTAGGCAGGAAGTCGTCATATAATTTTAGAGATAAGAAATAATATAACAATAAAATTTGTAACTAGCGGCTAAAGCAAAAGAAGCATAATAAAAATTGGAAAGCCGGGATGTTTTCGGCAATGGCAAACGAACAAATGCGACCCAACATTGCCTGGCTAATAAAACCCCCAAACCATTGCGAGGCCGGATAAACCAACCATCGCCAAGCCAAGCGAGGGGCAATAAACATTTTCCTTTGACCCCCGCCGCGGCCGGTGCCAACGAAAGATTTAAAAAAATTATTATTTGTACCTATTGTATAAATTGTGCATCGTGCCAAGCTAACAAGCCTCCTAGCGACATCTATGGGGTAAAATTACGACACCAGCGCCAAGGATCCGTTGCCGCATCAAGATACGGAAGGATAAGGAACTGAATTACTTCTACGATCCGACGTCAGGGGAAAAAATCTCACCAGAACAGTCAGTCACCATTTGCCCCGGCCAGGGAGCAGTCACCGCTCACCGTCCGCCGCGGATGCGGTTCCTCCGTCCTACGGAGCCGCCGCTCACCATCCACCCTGTCCACCGAGGACACGGTCCGACAGTCAGTCACCGTTTTACAGCCCGAACAGGGCTGTCTCTCTCCGCTTTTCGGAGTGGGTCCGAAGCTCGCGACCCCGCACAATTTCCCGACCAGGGAAAATTGACACACACACTCGCGGATTCCAACCAGGAACAGCCGAGACGTTCGTGAACTTCCGCCAGGAAGTCCAACCAAGTGACCGCGAAAAATTCCGAACAGGGATTTGTTAAAAAAAATTTAACCTTCGACAAGAAATTGTGCAACCACCCGAACTGTGCGATTTGTGCAATAATCAGTGAAACAACAATTAATAAATTAGTTAAGTGCCAGTGTATCATCCAGGACGATCAGTTACACGCGGAGACTCCATCATCAGCAACCAAAGGGAAGTGACTGAACATTTCAATTGTTTTTTTTTCCGCCAAAGTGATTAAACTCTGAACAATTACATAAAGACTTTTACCGTAGAATTAAGCAACAGACAATCTAATTTTAAGATTAATTAATTAAGCACCTAGTTATAAGACTAACACTAGATTAATAATTAACACCTGCTGCTTTGTATTTAGAATAAATGTCTATTTCTATAATCAATAGCTTTTTCATTTGTTCCTCCTTAATTTTAAGTTTAGATTTAAGTTTGAACCCCGCCGCAAACGAGGGCGTATCAACGGGGTAAGCATGTGAAACAACCAAATATTTTTTTAAAAATTATGTAGAACAGTTACCGCAGTTAATTAATTAGTATTATATACAAATATTTTGTTGTTTGTTTGTCTTACTTTTTTTTTATCTTCTCGGTTAATACGGAATATTTCTTATTCAATCAGTTTGAGTTAATTTCATTATGATTTTTAAATTTTAATTGTAATTTTTTTTTTAAATTAATTATCATCAATTATTATGAACACTAAAAAATGTACCAAAAATTAATTAAAAAAAAGTTTTTTTATAAAAAAAAGGTAATCTTTCGATACTGGTGGACAGGCGTATTACTAATAATTTTTACAAAAAAACTTTAGATTCACCTTAATTACTATAAAAGGAAACTTTTTGCATTTCGGGCGGCGGAAAATTATGCATTTTAATTTTCAGTTGCGTAAATAAAAATTCACTTCACGAATCTACAAGATGTCAAATCACGCCATTAGGTGGGGCACCTGCGGCACTGTTATGTTGGTTACGTTGGTATCCCTGATACATTGCGAAGAACTTAAATGCGACTGTGGCCAACTTTGTGGGATACGATTTATGTGGGGCTAATTGTGTTTAAATTTTAAATAGGTTTTTAGGCAAGGTTTTATTATTTATGCTTACCGCTAACTCGTTAATAAGGAATATTTTTTATTAAAACAGTTAGATATAGCTTTATTATCACGAAAAGTGAATATTTATGTCGCGGGAGGCAAAAAAACATGCTAAAAATATGCATTTTACATTTAGATGAGATGCAGCTTTCGTAGTTTAACCTCACAGTTCCGTATTATCCCTGAGGTGGACTAAATGCATATTTACCATGATTTTTAGCTATAAAATTTTTTTACATTGAATTTTTTTACACAAACATAGCGTAGCCGTTAAACTACTTAAAAAATTGAGATGTTTTTCTTGCCTTGACGCGAGTAGGCGTTATAAAGGGGCACTTTCTTTTGAATCACAAACCATCTCAAAGTTCCGTATTATCCGTTAGGTGGACTAAATGCATATTTACCATGATTTTTAATTTAAGAAAAATAAATAACATTGAAAAATTTCTATGTAAAAAAACTTGCCTTTTTTCATTTTATTTTCAAAATTTCGTCAGTGCTTACCTAATACGCATGTTTTTTTTTACGTAACTTCTAGCTAATCGTTATTTTATGGTAATAATAAATCGTGTATCCCACGAAGATGGCTACGGTCGTATTTAGCTCTAGCGTCAGGGTCGTCAGGGATACCAACATAACAGTGCCGCACCTAATGGCGCAATTTGACATCGTGGAGATTCTTGAAGTGAATTTTCATTTACGCAACTGAAAATTAAAATGCATAATTTTCCGCCGCCCGAAATGCAAAAAGGTTCCTTTTATAGTAATTAAGGTGAATCTAAAGTTTTTTTGTAAAAATTATTAGTAATACGCCTGTCCACCAGTATCGAAACTTTACCAAAAAAAATTTAACTTTTTTTTTATAAAAAAGTTTTTTTATAATTTTTATAAAAAAATTTTTTTTTTACTTTTTTTTAAAATTAAGTCTTAATAAAAATAAATTTAAAAAAAAAATAACACTTTTAAAACACTTAATTAATTAAAATATTATATATAAAGTTGATACGCCCTCGTTTGTGGCGGGGTTCAAACTTAAACTACAAACTTAAAATTAAGGAGGAACAAATGAAAAAGATATTGATTATGGAAATGACACATTTATTCTAAATACAAGAGCAGGTGTTAATTATTAATCTAGTGTTAGTCTTACAACTAGGTACTTAATTAATTAATCTTAAAATTAGATTGTCTTTTTGCTTAATTCTACGGTAAAGTCTTTTTGTAATTGTTCAGAGTTTAACCACTTTGGCGGTAAAAAAAAACAAATAATTAAATTGTTCAGTCACTTCCCTTTGGTTGCTGATGATGGAGACTCCGCGTGTAACTGATCGTCCTGGATGATACACTGGCACTTAACTAATTTATTAATTGGTTAACTTATTATTGCACAATTCAAAGTTGCGAAAGTTCTTTGAAGTGAAAATTTGCACAAAACTCCCTTGTCGGAAGGGCGCGCGAGTTGGCGGACGTGGGTGAGCCTCGATGGAGCCCTGGCCGGGCTGCAACGAAGAGTCTCGGTACCCCCTGGTCGGGAGTTCGACCCGCTTGGTTTCGCGGCACGTTGGCACAGCGCCTTGTCAGCCTGTAAAAACGGTGACTGCTCCCTGGCCGGGGCAATTGGTGACTGACTGTTGGACCGTGTCCTCGGTGGACAGGGTGGATGGTGAGCGGCGACTCCGTAGGGCGGAGGAACCGCGTCCGCGGCGGACGGTGAGCGGTGACTGCTCCCTGGCTGGGACCAGTGGTGACTGGTCACTGGTTTCCTGGTGAGATTTTTTTATCATCCCCCGTTCCTCCCCTGACGTCGGATCGTAGAAGTAATTCAGTTCCTTATCCTTCCGCATCTTGATGCGGCAACGGATCCTTGGCGCTGGTGTCGTAATTTTACCCCATAGATGTCGCTAGGAGGCTTGTTAGCTTGGCACGATGCACAATTTATACAATAGGTACAAATAATAATTTTTTACATCTTTCTTTGGCACCGGCCGCGGCGGGGGTCAAAGGAAAATGTTTATTGCTCCTCGCTCGGCTCGGCGGTGTTTGGTTTGTCCAGCCTCGCAATGGTTTGGGGTTTTATTAGCCAGGCAATGTTGGGTGTTCGTGAAAGCTGCTGACGCTTTCTAATTTTTATTACGGTTCTTTTGCTTTAGCCGCTAGTAACAAATTTTATTGTTATATTATTTCTAAAATTATATGACGATTTCCTGCCTAACTATTTAAGACTCCTTTGGGTTTACCGCCTTATTCACGCTAGTTAAGCCAGCTGGGAAAAGATCGCACATCTTTTTCAATTCTGTGAATTTTCGGCATCAAAATACCTATGGGTACATCAATCGCCCCCGGGTTTTTTTGTCGAAAATTCGCGGTAATTAATATTATTAACGCAATAAGTAATTATGATTAACCTTAACTAAAACTATGAAAATTATTCTAACACTCTAATATTACCTAACGTTCTATGTATCTATCCAGCTACATAATATAATGGTCTCATCATCGGTATGATATTGTTTCCTTTCATGTGATTCCAGGTGAGTAGTGGGCTTGATAATAGCGGTTGTTGTCCACTTTTCGTGAATCAATTGGTTCATGCACCCTCGGTGAGAATTTGCGCACAATGTTAGCTATTCTATTCCTATTCACACGTTTCTCAGCTAATGTCGAAGTGTACGGCATATCGTCCTTTTCTGAAACTCCTTCTTCTTCAGGGATGGTTATCAGTTGTGCCCGGCTTTGGTTACCTGGCGCAAGTTCCGCCGGCGTATTGTGGCCGCTTGACCCGGGGGTTGGCTGTGGAGAGGCCTCGAGTTCGTCTGTAGCATTGCGCAATGAAACAATAGATGGAAAAGGCGTCACCTGATTGTTTTGTGCTGTAGCGGCAATGGGGGACGAATCGATGCTGTGGAGTGGCCCGGGGAGCGGTGTTTGCAGGTTGCTTGCATTTTGTGCAATGGTGAAGTTGATTGCGGGACTTGTTTCGATATCCGATATAATAGGATTGCTTGTGCTAGTCGGTTCTACGGCTGGCGTACGGGTGAAGGTACCTGTGCCCGCTTGTATAGATACCTCCAGGGGGTACGCATCTACAAGCGACGGCATGTCATTAATTGCGTTTTGCTGGATATTCGTTGGAGGCGCGTGTTGAGTGATTTCTTGCGGTGGTGTGTGGGAAATGTTGTGGCCACTAGGCCCGGCGTACGGCTCTTGAAGTGTGAGTATGTTGTGCTCGATAATGGAGGCGATATCCGGTGTAACTGGGCCGCGTGTGTACCGTGGTGGTTCCACGATAGGCGCGTACGCGAAGGAACATTGTGGAGGTTCTTGAGCTTGATGCGGTCTAGTCAGATCTCCTTGTTGTGAAAGCTGGTACTCATACGTACCTAAGTATGGGGGCCCTGGACGCGACGCTGTCCGATTTGTTCGGCGCCCGGGCCATACCAGTTTTCCGCCCTGGGGCGGTGTAGTTCTGGGCAATCTGCATTCCAATGCCTTCCTGGGCAGTTATGACACCAGGGCAATTGGTCACGTGGTCGCCTTGCGTCGTTGTTACGGGTATTAGCCCTCTCCTGATGTCGGGGCGGCGGTGTGCGGAAGAGTAATTCCTTCGGGAAATCGATGGTGTTTACCCGTGCTGTTAGTGTTTCCATGGTGTACGAGCCGAAGATTAGGCCCGCCTCTAGCAGCTCTCTATAACGAGGCATCATCAGCCCTATCAGATCTGGGCATATTTCATCCATGCCGGTTTCTCCGAAAACCCGTTTGTAGATTGCTCTCTTACGCTGTAAGAAAGCAACGCCGCTCTCGTCTGTTTTCTGCGGGTCTCCATACAAGGTTACTATCAGGGACGTTCTTGCTCCTGCTACGCCGTAACGCTTCCGTAGTTGCGTAGTGAAGTCCTCCCAGCTCCATCGCCCGCGTGAATGAGGCTGCCACCACTTTCGTGCTTCTCCCTGCAACTGTTTCACCGCTTTCTCCGCTTTAAGTGCTGATGAACAGCCTGTCGCAGCGAAGAATTCC
Organism: Limnephilus lunatus; assembly: GCA_917563855.2. Classification (NCBI taxonomy): domain Eukaryota; kingdom Metazoa; phylum Arthropoda; class Insecta; order Trichoptera; family Limnephilidae; genus Limnephilus; species Limnephilus lunatus. The sequence continues at coordinate 2,077,774 of CAKJTF020000010.1, forward strand.
TCGCACGCGAGGATAAACTCTTCAGGGTCTTCCTCCGGCAGCCCTTCGAACCGATCTTCCAGTACCCTCGAATGGCACGAGGTTTGCCCTCTGTTCTCCATCTTTTCCGACGGTGGTGTGAGGCTACTGACGTCTACAGTTGCCTGTAATGCATCTGCCGTGGTTTGTCGCGTGGTTCGCGTGTTAGCTGATGTATTAGCCGATGCCATTTATAATTAATTTGGAATTCAAATCTATTTCTATAAAACTATACCTAAACTAATTTGGGCGCCAAATACTCTTTTTAGGCGGGAAGCATTAAACCCAGACATAAAAAAATATTATTTAAACATCAACTACAAAAAAAAATCTTACAAAAATGCCTACCAATTAATTTTAAAACAAATAATATTGCATCTAATTCGATTCTATATGGATTCTATCTGTGATTATAGCTGTGAGTGTACTTAACTAATTTTATAACTATTGTTCCTCCCTTTTGCCGTAACTATTCTAATCTCAGGGTTCGTGGTTCGGAAATCCACACTCGGATTTCTACTAGACAAAATCCAGTAAGCCCCACGTTGGGCGCCAATTGATACGCCCTCGTTTGTGGCGGGGTTCAAACTTAAAATTAAGGAGGAACAAATGAAAAAGATATTGATTATGGATGTAACGGACGTGTTACATATCCTCGTATGTTCTTTCAACGAAAAACATCCTTGGCGGTATCCTCTACAGTTCAGTGGTCATTTTTTGGGATTTCGCTCGAAAACCAGAAATCCCGCTTGGCCACTGAACTCGTTAGTACCGTACCGCCAGCGATCTTTGTCGTTGAAAATATTTTTATGTTTGTTTTCCAATTAGAATTTAAAAGTTATTCTAATTGTAATATTGTTTTAATAAAATACCTTCATTTTTATATGTACAATGCCCCCGGTGCAACAAATAAACGCTATCATGCTCAGGTTGCCACCAGGGACATTTTTCAACTTATCATTTCACTTGTATTTTTTATGTTTCCTTTTTTTTGACATATTGTTAATTATTTTTAGTTACGATCCTTGTAGGATAATGAAACTAAGAAATTTCATTCCGCAGTCCTACAAGGCATCGAGGGAAAGAGAGCCTGAGTCTCTAGCCCTTAAATTACTCAAACTAGGGCAATAAATGACCCTCAAAAAACACTTAGAAAAATTTCGGTAAAAATACGTTTTTCCGATTTTAAAAATCCAGGTGCCCCGTAAGATGGTGAAACAAACAGGTTTCATTAACACATCTTACGGGGGACCTCGTAAAAATAACATTATAACTGTAAATAACCAGATATTCAGCCAAACGGCAAATCAATTTATATTTTATGCGATTTAGCTCAAAAATGAGCTAAACGTCTCTAACTAAAAATCTAGCAATATACAATTGGTTTATTTCATGATTACTGTATAATAACGAACACATTTGTACACAATTAACTCTGTAGAATTATTATAAAAAACACATTTTAAGCGACCGCCTTCAACGGTGACACCGGCAAAATAGGGTGCCCACATAATGGCCGCCCTATTTATACCATTTGGTCTGAGGACGAAAACCCCTCCACTTTTTGTAAAAAACACTGTCCGAACGCTGTCGGGTACAAGTCCCCTTTATATACCATGCCAATTTTCAAATAAATCAGTTCACTTCGACTCTTCAAAACTTGTTTTATTACTTGTTACTTAAGAAGTATTTTCTTCAACACCAGCTGCCTCCCGCCGACTACTGCCTGTCTTCCGTCCTGGTGCCTACCTCCTCCAGACAAGCCGGCCCTACTCCAGGACACCGCAAGGCGCCAGGCTCAGGCAGAAGAATAGGCACATCCAGTGTCCCTTACTCATCAGACACTGGGTGCAGGAGGCCAGCTTTTATTATTTTACTCATCATACATCCTCATCAGCGTGCACTTAGACCCGGACCTATTTTACAGTTCTTGTAAAGGCGTCACGTCTGTTACAAGTGGTCCTTCGAGCCGGATCTACAGTCCTGGCCAGGATGTCTCCACCCTCGCTGAGATCCAAGAAGACGGCCCAAGAAGATGGCTCGCCTCCACCCCCTGCTGCTGAGCTACCTACTGCCCCGGACGCTGGCCCTGAAGTCCTGGACATGCCTAATGACATATCTGATGCCACGCCCCGGCCCTCGCCCAGCACCACTCCTGAGACAGGCTCCGCAAACAGCGATGACGAGCCACCGCCCTCTACATCTACCGAGGACACGGTGCGCCAACTGCGACGACAGCTTCGCCACCAAAACAAGCAGATTGAACGGCTGATGGCAGCCCTTCAACCACAAACCCGTGTAGGGCCTGCACCAGATGCGACAGGGCCCGCACAACCCGGCGCCGCAGGGCTGGCACAACCCAGTGCTGCAGGGCTGGCACAACCCGGTGCCGCAGGGCTGGCACAACTCATCGCAGCGAGTACTGCTTCGGAGCCAACCAGCCATGGACATCCGGACCAAGGAGAACCTTGGCAACCACAAACATCATGGATGCACCCTGGACCTTCCGGCCCCGTACCGCCCTTGCCTCTGCACAATACAAGGCAACGAGAAGCTGTACGAGAGATGCCCGTTGGACCTGTGTCTCTGGTAGACCAGAGGCACCCCTCACTGGCGCAGCCAGGGCCTGGAGGCCCCGCGCCGCAGCCCCCTCACTCTGATGGGGGCCCCGGATGGATGCAGCATGGACCTTCCGGCCCCGTACCGCCCTTGCCTCTGCACAATGCAAGGCAACAAGAAGCCGTACGAGAGATGCCCGCTGGACCTGTGCCTCTGGTAAACCAGAGGTACGCATCACCGGCGCAGCCAGGGCCTGGAGGCCCCGCGCCGCAGCCCCTTCATTACAATGGGGGCTTTGGATGGCTGCAACCTGGACCTTCCGGCCCCGTACCGCCCTTGCCTCTGCACAATACAAGGCAACGAGAAGCCGTACGAGAGATGCCCGTCGGACCTGTGCCTCTAGTAGACCAGAGGTACGCATCACTGGCGCAGCCAGGGCCTGGAGGCCTCGCGCCGCAGCCCCCTCACTATGATGGGAGCCTTGGATGGATGCAGCCTGGACCTTCCGGCCCCGTACCGCCCGTACCTCTGCTCAACCAGAGGCAACGAGAAGCCGTACCGGAGAAACCTGTCGGACCCTATGCATCATCAGCACAGCCAGGGCCAGCAGCCCCTGTGCCACCACCCCCTTACTACAATCACGGGGATCCAGCCTCATACTCGCAGTGGACACATCCTGGGCCATCTACACATGTGCCGCCGGTACCACTGCGCGAACAGGAGTACCGAGCGCCAGCACAACCTGATGACCAGCATCTGCCCGCTTCCAGCCCGAGCTCCGGCCTGCCGATATTTCCTCCACAACCAAGTGCGGACGAGACGGCCCGCCACACCAGCGCCTGGATCCACCAAGCGGATAACCCGATAGCTCAGTTCACCTGCGCGCTCACGGAGGCCATAAGAGCTTCAAGGGCTCAGGACAGCCCTCATCCCACAATTGAGGATGACCCCCGGATGGCAGCACTCATCGCCAGGCAGTCAATGGCCAAGGATCTGCCCACCTTCTCTGGTGACCCGCTGGAGTGGCCCACCTGGAGGGCACAGTTCACCCAGTCAACCTCAACCTGCCGGATGACCAGCAGCGAGAACCTCATCCGACTTCAGCGAGCCCTCAAGGGAAAGGCCCGCGAAGCTGTGGGCCCCCTCCTGATGGACCCTACCCAAGTGCCAGAGATACTGGCCGTGCTGGAGCAGCGCTACGGAGGGACGAATTCACTGGCTGCCCTGATGTTGGACAAGGCCAAGAAGCTTCCACACATGACGGCAGAGGCATCACTAGAAGACATAGCAGACTTCTCGGGGACTGTGCAAAACCTGGTGGCTTCACTCCGCTCCCTAAACAATGAGGGATATCTCACCAACCCGGCGCTCCTCAGCGACATCGCGGGGAAGATGCCATGCACGATGCGGTTGGCGTGGCTGATGGAAGTGCGGCATTACGAAGTGCCTGCCACCATCTGCCAGTTTGCCGCCTTCCTGAAAACCGTCGCGAACGCCATCTCCAAATCGGGAATGGTCGACCCCGCGAGGTCTAGACCACGTCGCGAGCAAACCTTTGCTACCTCGGAACAATTCGGGCCGCGAAATAGTGAAACGAGTCGTAAGTCACCACAAAATGACAGTTCGCGGAAAATACAAAACGAAAGTTCGCGAAAAGTACAAAACGAAAGTGCGCGAAAGTATGACCGTTCGCGAAAAAACGAAAGTACGCGAAACACAAATCGAAGTGATAATGTGACACCCCACTGTGACTTTAACAATCGTGAAGGGTGCGTACAGTGCGGTGAAAGGGGCCACTGCCTCCGTGAATGTCGTGAGTTCGCAGCGAAGGACGTAAAACTTCGCTTTGAGACAGTTAAAAGTTCTGGATTGTGCCGTATATGTTTAGATGGCAAACACTGGCCCAAACAATGCAAATCCCGGGACTGGTGCGGTGTTGGAGACTGTCGCGCTCCACACCACAAGTTACTGCACGACCCATCGTTCGTAAAAAACACCACAACAGCTGATGTCCACCACATGTGACGCCAGGCCGACGGCGCCGTGCTAAAAGTGGTGCCAGTAGTGCTGACGGGCCCCACGCAGCCGATCTCCGCATTCGCGCTGCTGGATGAGGGATCAACGATCACACTGATTGACGCCGCCACAGCAGAAAAAATTGGCGCTACCGGACCCGTCCAAGGACTACGGCTCCACGGGGCAAAAGGCATGTGCTCCTCAGATCAAGCATCACGCCGCGTGCAGGTCACACTGCGCGGCGCCGGGATAGGCACCAGCTACCACATCAAAGCGAGCACCGTGAAGGGCCTCAGCCTCCCAGAACAAAGGGTTCCTGGCGGGTACGTCACACCCACACTTCTCATCGGGCAGGACAATGCTCACCTCATTGTCTCGAGGGAAGTGCATGAAGCCCGTGACTCTACGCGAATATTGTCACGGACTGCCCTGGGGTGGATTACCCATGGAGGAGGGACTCCCACCAGTGAAGACTCGGTCACCACTCTGGCCCTGCACGCTGAAAATCACAAAGATGACCTGCTGAGCGACTTGATACGAACAAACTTCGCAGTCGACTCCCTGGGGATCACATCAGCCTCCCGGGTGTTATGAAGTACTTTCTTGAATCTTTACTTCCAACCCCTGTACGATGATTTGCGCTAGGTACTAAATTCAGTATTATTTTTTGTAATGTTTGCCACACCGACGTTGCCTTGATTGGCCGAGATTTCGGTGGGAGGGGGTAAGTAACGGAGCCGAGAGGCTTCGGGCGCTCTCCACTCTCTCCAGGCCGGCTTCTTATTTTAGCCTCCCTAAGGGTCGGTCACGAAATCTTCATAGTTTTCTGAGATACTTAATATCACAACAGCTTTTTGTGTTTAGAGATTAAAATAAATTCAGTGATTTATTTCTGACGAGGAGCCAGCTCTGCAGATGTAACCCGTGCGAGATAACGTACGTAAGCCTTATTTCATTATGTTATCAATTCATTCCTTTTATTTTGGTTTAAAATCATTAACTTTCCATTCACAAAGAGATAACAAAAGCTTTTTCCTAGAATCGTCGAAGCCTAAATAAATTCTTCAATATTTAAAGCGACAATCAATCTTTTAATTTATTACACCTTACCTGTATTAATTTTACCAATGAAGCGATGATTGTCCTGAATCAAGTACCAGAGCGGACTGCAAACACGATAATCTACCGAATGAGCTAGCGGTGAAGATTCGTAAGTATTTAAATAATACACTGTGGTCTCATTCTATATTAATTTACCAATAAGTCTGTAATCAAGCGGTTCAAAACCATAATTACGTAGCACTAGCGCATTCCAACGTGGGGCCAACTTGATTCGGGATAATTATCGCTCCCTTGATTTTTTTCATAACTCCATATTTTTTTCGTGATGTATGTATACATATGTAAATAATAACTATTTTTTCCCTTTAAATATATAGGTAAATAAGTGATTGTGAATTGTTAATTGAACTGTGAATCCACGTGTTTTGTTTTAGAAACACGCCGTTTTTTAAAGAGATATTTTAAACCGCTAGCATCCATTTTGACCCACGTGTTTTTTCAAACGCCGGTATTTTAAATCACGCATCTCAAGTGTTCGCATTTTAAAAAGTTCGCGCGTCTTTTCAAATGCCGTTATCTTAAACCAGCATGTGTTTTGACCGTTGAATAATCAAAATCGACAGGCTCTGTTTAGGAAGCACGCCGTCTTTCGAAAGAACGCCATTTTAAACCGTTGGTCCACCCACGCGTTTTGGTTTTACCGCCAAATTTGAAACTTAAGACGCGGTGTGTCCTCTCAAAAAGAAGAAGAGACCATTTTTAAATTCGAATATTAGAGACAGCGCGCCAATATAGAAAACGATAATATTTAGGCGAAAATTGTGAAGGTGTTTCATAAAAACATGAATTGTTTAAATTAGAGCGAAAACCTCGTGGGGATTGTCTAATAGCATTTATAGAATCACCTGAAATGTGCAAGCAGTCTCTCTAAGCCGTTATCAATTATATTCAATCGCTCCTTAAAAGAGGGTGTGGTACCTAATACTTGGAAAACTGCCTTCATAACACCCATTTTCAAAACCGGGCAAAAATCTGACATTGAAAACTATCGTCCTATTTCAAAATTGTGTGTATTCAGCAAGGTGTTTGAAAAAATAATATATGATCAAATGTTTCCCGCTTTGAAATCCTTACTCAATGTTAACCAACATGGGTTTATGAGTGGAAAATCAACAACAACCAATCTAATAGCATTCACAGAGTTCTTACAAGATTATATGGATCAACGTATACAAGTTGACGCAATATATACGGACTATAGCAAAGCTTTTGACCTAGTGAATCACGACATATTATTACGCAAGCTTATGCAAATCGGCGTCTACGGTGACCTTCTCAGATGGCTCTCATCTTATGTATCGAACCGTAGTCAAGTCGTAGTTGTGGGTGGCTTTAAATCGGACAGGGTAACCGTACCATCAGGTGTGCCTCAAGGATCTCTATTGGGACCGTTACTATTTAATATTTACATCAATGATATAGGCCAATGTTTCAAATACTCCAAAACTTTACTTTACGCAGATGATATGAAGGTTTTTTATCCTATCAGATGTTTTGCTGACTGTCAAAAAATGCAGGAGGATCTAAACCGTCTTAATGTTTACTGTTCAAAGCATACCCTTAAAATTAATGTTAAAAAGTGTTTCGTCGTGAATTTCACACGAAATAAAAATATCATTATCAATGAATATAATCTGAACGGCTCAATATTAATCAACAAAACTGAAGTCAAAGATTTGGGAGTGACTTTGGACTCTAAGCTTATTTTTGATATTCATATAGACTCAGTCACATCAAAAGCCTCTAAAATGTTAGGATTCATTCTTAGGACATGTAAAAAATTCAATAACTTTAGAACAATGAAAATCCTATATTTTGCTTATGTCCGCAGCTTACTAGAATACGCGTCACAAGTTTGGAACCCGCAATACATATCATATGTAAAAATTCTAGAACGTGTTCAAAATCGTTTTCTACGATACTTAGATTTCCGGAGCTACCGCCCACACCTAAGTCACCAAGATTCAGCCGCGCACTTTAATATACTATCATTGGAAGTTCGAAGAAACTCGGCAGATGTACTCTTTCTCCAAAAAATAGCCAGATCCGTCGTTGATTGCCCAGAACTCCTACAACGTATACAGATACGAGTTCCTAACAGACGAACCAGGTCAGACATGATTCTCAGCCTCCCTCGGTGTAATACTAATTCTAAGCAGAACTCTTTCATCTATCGTGCGTCCAATACTTTTAACACACAATACAAAAAATTTGACATATTTAATTCTGCACCACATTCCTTAAAATCACACAGACACTCTCTCGACACTTTATAACAACAATAATTTCTAATACCACCAGTCACCATTATATTAAATTCTTTTTTTTTTCTCTTTTAATTTTTTGTTTACTCATATTTTCATAACTATACCTCAACCTAACCCATTCTCCCCCCCCCCCCCATCCTACCCCCTCCCTATTCCCCCCTAATTAACTTGTCTCTTGAAATGTAATTTTTTTTCTTCTTTAGCAAATATCTATGGAACCACAACACTTGTATACAATACCCATGTGGAAACCTCTAAATGGTTCAATTATTGTCACTTAATTACTATTATGCTCTGTTATGAATGTAAACTGTTGGTCTCCCAAATAAAATAAAAATAAAAAAATAAAATAACTAGAAAATGCGCGAGCATTACTTGCGTTTTTTTTTCTATCGAAAGAATTTGGTATAATTGCCGTTTCGGCGTGAAAAAAATGTAGAGTAAAATCTATGTTTTAAAGAGCGAAAAAAAAAAATTCGATAAATCGGTAGAAATACGGGACGCCGGTTGTAAAGTAAATACGTTACCACAGCGCATTTAAATCTTTTGAAAAATAAAACTATTAAAGTATTTTGTAGGTTCAGTGTCTCCCATCACGATGAAAGTGGTGTTAGACCAGCATTCTGAATCGAAACCTTCCTCGAAATGGTTTTAGACATATGCGGAGACCACATAATGTGAACTTCTGCTAGAATCGACGTGATTTGAACTCAGTCTAAATGATAAAAGAATCTGAATATTATGGATTTATTTATATAGTTTAAGACAAACTAAATGTAAATCTTTTTAAACGAGATAATATTTCCAAATTAATAGTAAAAACAAATATTATGTTTATTTGTAATTATTCGGCTTTCGGCATTTCAGAAAAACCCATTGCCAATGTTAATTTTATGGCACCCCAGAAAGGTCTTATGTTTATAACATATTATTCTACTATTTTTCGGAGAACTCCATAAAGCTTAGAGTTATTTTATGACCGGGTCGGTACCTAGCTAGTACCCAAATAATGGAATTCGAAATTCTTTAAAAATTAAATATAGACACCCTCATAAAAGTTAGATAAAGCAACAGACCAGTTTATGACCCGTCGGCAGATGGCTAATGGATATTTTGGGTCCATTTGTAAATAGAAAGTTCTATTGTCTGCTAGGATTGGAGAAATGCACCTTTTATTATTTTATGGGATTAGCATTTATTTCAAATATTGGAAATCAGGTACTTGGTACGGTATCCTTTCAAGTGAAGATATTGACTAGTAAATGATATTGTATTACACACAATATTAAAAGATATGTTTGATACTTAGAATGGCGGACATAATTTGAAGTAGAAAATACATACCTTCTGGCAATGTATGACATGGACTGAGATAATTCTGGGAGCATCCCATGTTTAGAAAAGCTACGCGATCAAATAATATCTAATCGGTCAGGTACATCGATACATCATTACGTATGTGGTGGTAATGTTATAGGTATTTACATATTGAGAGTTATACCTAACAGTTAAAATAACGACAGAAATAAAGAACTGTCCTAAATTCGAGTTCAATCCTCGTGATATAACCGTGAGATATCATTTTTAGTGCCTTCTTTATAGGATTTAGATATTTCCCAGTTCGAATCTAGAATAATATAATGCAAAGCACACCGATGCAATCAACTTACTTTAAGATTCAGTCGCGGGTTCGATCCCTTGCGATGTTATAGGTACATCTCCAAACAAACCGATCTCTCTAACGAAGAGTAGACACTTATTTACGATTAAATTTAGCTTCACACAGGAGGCCCTGAGGAAAATAATTTCCCTTAATGCCTATGTTATCCTAGGGGATGCTGAGTGGAGGGTCCTTTTAAGGAAAGGAAGGAGAAGAAGGAAAGAGGTATGAGGAGCGGATAGGAATATCGTGGTCAGTGTCCAGGAGTGACAGACGTAGGAATTAACAGAAGTGCTGATTAAAGAATAAATAGTTCCGGGGCGGCGGTACCCATACCCGCAACCCAAATTGATAGGAAAACGAAATCAATGAAAACGGAAGTACAATGGCTGATTTTTTTTAAATAGACTGATATAATCGGTATTTATTAATTAATCATATTGTAGCAAAGGAGGTGGGTTCGATTTATTGTTCGGATGTTTAATTCGATTTATAATGATTAGATTAATACGTAAAGCTCAGCATAGACCATGTGTCTGGATTCATTCACCTAACGGGGAAGACTGATTGCATACGACATCAATAGGCATTAATTAACTTTAATGTGATTATTCGGAATCACCCGCCGGTGGTGATAAGGAGCGAACTTATTTACAGGAATTTGATAAGTTGATAAGAAGATCGAGATGGAATCCAATTAGAAATGTTGGCCCATACCAAGTGGAAAATTCTCCAAATAATTTAGAATTTTTTTGTTTTGCGACGTGAATCGTGTTTCGATTGATTTATCATTCAAGTGGTTTTGTAAGAACATGACAAATCAACGCATTATGAAAATAAGATATGAAATTTACACTACACATATCCACACACCCTTTTCACATAGCACTGTTTTGAAAGGACGCTTTTGAGACAGTGTGTACATACAATTCACCCTACAATCGCATCGGAGTAATTAACCGAATGTGATGACCACACTTCACATTTTATAATACGGCTATATCATACAATATTTTTTATTGTATCTTAAAGTAATAATTACTTAATCTGAATATTGCAGTACTCTGGTGGAGGTAACGCGGGTCATTGATACCCTCGTTATTTTGATTCGAGTTTGTCTTATTCTCGGTACAAAAATAAGCTGGCGCCCATGACGTAGTTCATTATTCTTATGTAATATATTCTAACACTATTTTCTAGCCAACATTAAATAAAATCTGAATTACTATTATTGTTGTCAGCATTAAAAAGATACCCCTAATGCTCTGAGTATGATAATTATAAATATTGCCTTAAAACGCAATACATCGACGACAATTATTTTGCAGTGAACTGTGATAAAACTTGTGGTATTATTAATGTGTGGCTGGAAATTTTTGGGTGGCCTTAAGTAAGAAGGACTCATTCATTTCCAGTGTTTTCCTGAATTATAGGAAGGTACGAGTGTTGTCCTGAATTATAGGAAGGTATGAGTGTTGTCCTGAATTATAGGAAGGTATGAGTGCTGTCCTGAATTATAGGAAGGTATGAGCGTTGTCCTGAATTATAGGAAGCGCTGATTGTTGTCCTGAATTATAGGAAACAATGTGGATCACTGAAATACTTTTATTTTTTTGTTGTCTGTTTTATTGTCTGTTTTGTTTTTAATATGTCTTAAACCAGTAATCCGTACCATTAAAAGGTGGAATACTGACTACACTTATACATTGCCTGTCCTTTAAACGGGGGTTAATGTTCTTCGTCTGCTCAACGATATCAAACCTAATTTTGACAAAGTGCCCATAAAACGATGAAAATTTAGTATGAGGAAAATTAAAAGAAGAATTTTAATTTTCCTCATACTAAATTTTCATCGTTTTATGGGCACTTTGTCAAAATTAGGTTTGACCATAACATCGGCCCTGTATATACATCACGATAAACATATAATGTGGAGTTCCCCTATGCTCTGATATCTTGTTGCAAATACATTTACCATTCAGATAGTTTTGTTTACTCTATGTGCCTCGATGCCTAAATGTTTGTACTTTTCTAATTATGTTATTTTTCGCTTTCATGTTGACGCCACTCCTTGAGTCGTTCTCCGCTGCTGAAGATCGTTACTGTTACTCTGGATGCCCTGATGGACATTATCTACTGCCTGAAAGCTGCGTTTAACGATGTTCCTGCTAGGCCGCTTGGACGTGTGGATTTTGCTGTTTTTTGATATTTTCATGTAGACTGTAAACTTTATAACTTAATATGTATGTAAACTGTACAACTTTTTGCCTAGGTTTTTTAATGCCGAATCTCTATGTGAATGATGTTTTTTTTGTAAAGTTTATCGTGGGAATTCTTTGAAGGGTTTAAAGTCAAAAAACCTTCGTTACAACGGCGGTTTTTTGCTGGTGTTTTCGGGGATGTGTTATGAAGTACTTTCTTGAATCTTTACTTCCAACCCCTGTACGATGATTTGCGCTAGGTACTAAATTCAGTATTATTTTTTGTAATGTTTGCCACACCGACGTTGCCTTGATTGGCCGAGATTTCGGTGGGAGGGGGTAAGTAACGGAGCCGAGAGGCTTCGGGCGCTCTCCACTCTCTCTCATTTTAGCCTCCCTAAGGGTTGGTCACGAAATCTTCATAGTTTTCTGAGATACTTAATATCACAACAGCTTTTTGTGTTTAGAGATTAAAATAAATTCAGTGATTTATTTCTGACGAGGAGCCAGCTCTGCAGATGTAACCCGTGCGAGATAACGTACGTAAGCCTTATTTCATTATGTTATCAATTCATTCCTTTTATTTTGGTTTAAAATCATTAACTTTCCATTCACAAAGAGATAACAAAAGCTTTTTCCTAGAATCGTCGAAGCCTAAATAAATTCTTCAATATTTAAAGCGACAATCAATCTTTTAATTTATTACACCTTACCTGTATTAATTTTACCAATGAAGCGATGATTGTCCTGAATCAAGTACCAGAGCGGACTGCAAACACGATAATCTACCGAATGAGCTAGCGGTGAAGATTCGTAAGTATTTAAATATAACACTGTGGTCTCATTCTATATTAATTTACCAATAAGTCTGTAATCAAGCGGTTCAAAACCGTAATTACGTAGCACGGGTGACCGCACATGTGGTACGTGCCAACCAGCTAATGGAGGACACCACCTGTCAGATGACGTCCGGCAGATGGCAGACTGGCCTGCTATGGAAAAACGAAAATATCACGCTGCCCGACAACAAAAAATGTGCGCTCAAAAGATTGTGGTCCCTGGAAAGGAAATTATTGAAGGAAGAGGACCTGGCAGTGGCGTACAAAGAAAAAATCAACCGGCTCATCACGCAAGGCCACGCACGGGAGCTCACAGCACGAGAGGCGGCAAAGCACTCCGCCCGCAAGTGGTATCTGCCCCACTTCGCCGTGGTGAACCCCAATAAGCCAGGAAAGATCCGTGTCGTATTTGACGCCGCCAGCCGCTGCAGAGGGACCTCCCTCAATGATCAACTGCTGACGGGACCTGATCTACTGACGTCACTCCTTGGGAACATTCTCCGGTTTCGAGAAGGGAAAATAGCCCTCGCCGCCGACATAAAAGAGATGTTTTTACAAGTAAAAATCAAAGCAGAGGACCAGCTGTCACAACTGTTCCTGTGGCGACCAACACTTCAAGAAGAGCCTCATACCTACATGATGACCTCGATGATGTTCGGCGCTACCTGTTCTCCTAGCAGCGCCCAATATGTGCGAAACCGAGTGGCACTACAAAATGCTGAGAGCTTCCCGGCTGCTGCAGACGCTATCCAAACAAAATTTTATATGGATGACTATCTGGACGCGGTGGACTCCATCAGTGAAGCCACTGGCCTTGTAAAAGACGTGGCTGCAGTTCTATCATCAGGAGGTTTCCATCTCACCAACTGGGCCTCTAATAATCCAGCGGTCATGGCCACCATCCCGCCTGAAGACCGCGCCAGATCAGCCATACGCATCAGCAGCGGTGAAGCAGAGACTGAAAGAATCCTCGGCCTGCTATGGGATCCAGTGACCGACTGCTTTCTGTACGCCTTCAGAGACGCCGCAGAACCTGAACTGATCAGCAGACCTACAAAACGTCAGCTGCTCAGCATTGTTATGAAAATTTTTGATCCTGTGGGGTTCGTTGCATGCCTCACAGTCAGATCAAAAATGCTGCTGCAAGACGTCTGGAGATCAAACACTGGATGGGACGAGATCATCAAACCCGATCACAATGAGAGATGGCTGGACTGGCTGGGACTCCTCCAAAGCTGTGGAGTTGCCATACCTAGAAGTTGTTTAAAAAGTAAACAAAGCAACGTCACACTCCATCTGTTCTGTGACGCTTCCGAACAGGCATGCTGCACGGTCGCCTAATGAAAACAAATGAAAAAGATATTGATTATGGAAATGACACATTTATTCTAAATACAAGAGCAGGTGTTAATTATTAATCTAGTGTTAGTCTTACAACTAGGTACTTAATTAATTAATCTTAAAATTAGATTGTCTTTTTGCTTAATTCTACGGTAAAGTATTTTTGTAATTGTTCAGAGTTTAACCACTTTGGCGGTAAAAAAAAACAAATAATTAAATTGTTCAGTCACTTCCCTTTGGTTGCTGATGATGGAGACTCCGCGTGTAACTGATCGTCCTGGATGATACACTGGCACTTAACTAATTTATTAATTGGTTAACTTATTATTGCACAATTCAAAGTTGCGAAAGTTCTTTGAAGTGAAAATTTGCACAAAACTCCCTTGTCGGAAGGGCGCGCGAGTTGGCGGACGTGGGTGAGCCTCGATGGAGCCCTGGCCGGGCTGCAACGAAGAGTCTCGGTACCCCCTGGTCGGGAGTTCGACCCGCTTGGTTTCGCGGCACGTTGGCACAGCGCCAGTGGCGGATTTCCCCTTAGGCCTAATAGGCCCGGGCCTAGGGCGGCCAGATATTAGGGGCGGCCAATCGCGACAAAAAAGTCACAGATCATAACAAGAAATTACTTTCTAAGTACCTAAATATTCTACGTACGAGAACGTCATTGCTAGCCGCAAGGGTCTCGCGCTCGTGCTCGGAAGTTTCATAAGAGCGTGTTCACACACAGCTATAATATGCGTGGGATGGCGTATTTCGGCCTATCGCTCGCTATATATTCCCAATTGGAATATATGGCTAGCGATATGCAAGAGCGTGTTCACACACAGCACACAGCGCGCCCCCCCCCGCCCCGCAGCTGCCCTCGCCACACCTATCATGCGCCGTCGCTCGCCCGCTCGCGTATTTCCAATCCCTACCGGGATTCAGTCGCGCTAGTGCCGCTAGTGACTGAACCGCGTTAGGTATTGTTATGCATAAATCACCTTACAAAAGCTATAATAAATAAATAAATCAGAGATTACAAAATAATACAATAATAAGCTGTTATTTATGCCAATTATGAACTTTCCACTGATGATAAATAATAAAGTGTGACATTATAAAGGGTAGGTATTTTCTTTAAAAAAATATATTTTTAGTTAAAATATATGAAAAAGGAGGGGGGGGGGGAGGAGGAACATAGGAATAGGATTAAGAGGCAAAGGATTTTTATTTATTTTTAACATTGTTCTAAAGTAGCCTACGGATTTCGGATTTGTGACATCATGGTCAAAATAGATAAAGCATTGCAATAGCTCCGTGTAAAAATGGTAGGAAATGTGGTCCATTTTTGGACCAAAATCAATCGCAGAAAAATAAAAGTGGTCCGTGGTCCATTTTTCAATCGAAATCGTTCCAGTGTAACAAACCCTATCGCGACTGAAAGGCGGTAGGGATTGGAAATACGCCCCCACTCGCGACAGGCGACAGCAGTCAGTGGTCAGTGGTCAGTTCAGTCGTTCAGTGTTCGTACAGCAATTGCAGCGAGGGCGCAGCGTTGCCAACTCTACGTCTTTTTACGTAGATCTACGTATTTTAGGTCCTTCCTGAACATCTACTAACTTCAGTCCAGAATCTACGTATTTTTTGTCAAATTGTACAAATTTGCAAAATAACATAACTCATTAGGCTGAAGAAGCATATTTTCCGTTACTTTACGGTGGCGCCCCCGTCTGCGGGGCAAAGTATGTGGCGCGGACTCCAACAAACGTTCCGTTTCATACTAGAGTCCGCGCCGGGGTTGGGATGTCTAGGGAAATTACCCTAGATCTAGGGGAGAAAAATATTTTTTAGGCAAAAGGGAAATCAGCACAAATCTAGGAAAATTTCGAACTATTACCATTAATTTTTTATTTATTGGAGTTGTAATCTTCTACTTCCCGGTTTACTTAAATTGTGTATTATAATACACAATTTCAGACAAAGGCATCGCTAAGTTTATTTATTTCTAGTATTTGACCTTAACTGTTTACTATATTATCCATATTCATGTTTTTTTCCTAAATATTGTCTATTACCCCACATTCGCATAATTACCAAAACTATATTTCGTTTCATTTAAACCTTAGGTTCTCAACGTGGGCAATAAATAACGCCCCCTTGTGGACGTTTGAGACTTTCAGGGGGCAGTAGAAGACCCAAAGAGAGGGCGTTGAGGTGGCACAGTGATAGCGAGGGCAGGTAAAAAATATAGTCTAAAAAGACCAAAAAAAACACGCTCATCACATACTAATAAAGCAAAATAAACTTTAATATTGGTTAATTTTTGTTATTTTATGTATTGTAATCATTTTTATCACGTGTGCAAAAATTCACATGTTTCGGTAGTTAAGGAAGTGGAAGAAAATTGGATCCATTAACCCCCCCCCCCCCCCCCCCCCATAAGAAAAAAGGTCTCTAAAAACAAATCTCAAAGTGGGCGGTGGGCAAAATTGAGAACCAAGAGTGAGAGGCAAGGTTGAGATTGTTGAGAACCTATGATAAATCATTAAAAAAATGCATTAAAAATAATAGATCCATTTCAGCTTAATTACTACAAGAAATAACTAATTACGTTCACCTACCCTAACTTCTATATTTCACTCAGAAAAAAAGTACGTAGATCTACTAATTTTTCATAATCCAAATTATACGATTCTACGTAATTTTCTAGTCCGATCTACGTCTTTTTCAAAAAACGGGTTGGCAACACTGAGCGAGGGGATGAGCGTTTTTCTAATTTCGTAAAGGTATTCGCGACGCGACGTGTATGTATGTACTGCAATATTATCAAAAATCGAAATATTTTACAGGACGTGGACGATACCTCACGTTAAAAGTGTTATTTCGCATAATTAGATATTGGTTACGCCAATACATATACCTACACATACACACACCTACATAGCACACATACATACTGTTACTGCTTGGGATTGGTATTAATATTGTTGCAAATCCTGTCCTACCTTGTTCCCAAAATCCGCACCTATAACTACCTTCACCACGTCAGTCTGCAATCATCAGCCCGCGCCGCAACATACCTATAGCCACCGTGCTCCCGCTACCTGCAACATTGACGTAATTCCGCCGTGTCCGCCGTGTAAACGAAACGCACGCTTATTGCTGTTTTCAGTGCCAATTGGACGGGGAGAAAGAAGACAAAATTGCCAGCATACAAGTTCTTTATCCTGTTTCGGTGAGTCCTTTCCTTTATATGCAGCATATGTTTTTCCTCGTTCCAAGCAGTAAACAGTAACACAAAATTCAAGGTCCTTCGTCAGTCAATCTTCGCAAATATCAAATCCACTCTACACACACACAATCTCATTCATCTTGATCCAAACGAGCCGGACATTTTTGAACCATAATATTAGTAGATAATAATCCAGCAGAGTGTGAATACGTTTTTACAATACCGCATATAAATAATTACCCGCATTCCCGCAGTTTGATATACCTACATGAGTAATTTTGTTTCTTTATACCTATCGTATTATGGTTGGAAATAACATATTTACCCGCTATTAGAATAAATAGATACAAGACACTGCTTTGATATTTATTTCTGATAACTCATGTAATTATATCTTGCTAATCAAATCGCATTACCTACCTTATAAATAATACGATTATTTCCTAATATTCGTATTGTTTATATTATTGGATTACATTACAAATAGAATAATACGATCGTAATATGTATAATTTTTTAATGATTTACCGACGTAGTGCACGGCGCATCTGTTAACCTTTCACAGCTCACCAGTCAATTTAACCCCGTGCGGTTATCACTGTGAAGTAATTAAATATTTATTAAATATTAATTAATTAATTCCGCATAAATAATACAGACACATTATTTTAACCGCAGTTTTAGTTGTTTATCGTCTCATATTTTGTAAAATATAACCGGAATAAATAAAATGGCTACAAGCGCGTCATCCGGGTCGTCTCGGGACGAAAGACGTCTCAAACGTTTAAATGCTAAACTATCAGCTAGCTTTGCAAGCTTACAGTCGGTGTATGACAAGATAAGGAAAGCTTCGGAAAGCATTAGCAATCGCCAATCTTTTTTGTCAGGCGCAACTACTGTTGAAAAAATTCGTTCTGAATTTATAACAATTTTAGATGAAAAAGTGGATTGCGAACTGGAATTGAATCCGGAAGCAATTGCTGAATACTCTCAATTAAATGCATTTGAAGAACTCTTCGGGGTTATTAAATATACCGAAGCAAATATGCTGTCCAATCCAGTTGCGAAACCTCGCCGTCAAATTAAGTTACCGCCTTTGGAAATAGCGTGCTTTGACGGAAAATTAGATAATTGGCCTCTTTTCTATGAAACATATAATTCGGTTATACATTTGAATGATTCTCTGGATAATGCTGAAAAGATGCAGTACCTGATGTCTAAATTAACCGGAAAAGCATTAAATATTTGCAAAACTATTACGCCTACTGGTACAAATTATCAAGTTATTTGGGACGCATTGTGTACTAAGTATAATGATCAACGCGTTCTTGCTGAATCATACTTTGACCGATTGCTGAAATTGCCTCCAGTTAACTCGGCCACGCCCGCTTCTTTAGAGAATTTCGCAGATGCATACTCCGCTAACATCGCCGCGCTGAAGCAATTAAAAATAAAAGACCTCGCAGAATTCATATTGCTACAACTGGGTCTTAAACGGCTTGACATAGAGACTGTAAAGGCTTTCGAATCTTCTATTAAAAATAATGAAAATTTACCTTCCAGCGCGGAACTAATCGACTTTGTAAGACAACAGCAACGAATTCTCAACCGCGCGCAATTCACGCAACCGACCTCGAGCCGCGTTGGCTCAAACATTAATTATACCGCTAAACCGCAAAAAACTAATTCCGCAAAGGCATTTATTAATGTCGAAAAAATCGATAATCACTCCATCGAAATTTGTTTTTGTTGTCAAAAGGGATCGCACCCTTTATACCAATGTTCTAAATTCACAAGTCTAGAACCACGCGATCGATTTAACTTTATTAAGTCATCGAATATTCGAGTTTGTGTGAACTGCCTCAGTACTAGGCACATCACAAAAGCTTGTAAATCAAAGAGTACATGCAAAACATGCGCGCTCAACCATCATAGTTTATTGCATTTCAAACAAACTGATGGGCGAAAGTCACAAACAGACCCAATACCATCTCCCGCGTTACAAGCAGATGCCGATAATGATAACTTAAATTCTTTGAATCCGGTTTCGCTATGTGTAACAAATTCATGCCCTAGTGCAAATACTACTGCACTCTTAGGAACGGCTGTTTGCACTACCAGAGACGCTAAGGGCCAGGTACAGACGTTACGGGCTCTAATAGATAGCGGCTCCCAAAGGGACATAATTACGCGCAAATGCTGTTCACGCTTGAATCTTACGGTGCGGTCATCTCTAAGTACTTACGTCACGGGAATAGGTGACGTAAGAAATGTGACAAATGGCGTAACTTGCTTAAAATTACATTCCCGCTATGACATCACTCAGTCGTATACGATTAAACCATATGTAGTAGAAACTATAACCAGTGAGTTGCCTACTGTTAACATTAACCGTTCCTCTTTGTCGTATCTTGACAATTTGCCCTTAGCAGACACAACATTCTGTACGCCCGGTGAGATTGATATTATCTTAGGATGTGACATATTTGCTCGCATTCTAAAGGCAAACAAAATATCAGGTTCTCTCGGCCAGCCATTTGCTATTGAAACCACTTTGGGATATCTCATCTTGGGTACTGCCCCAACGATGATTGAAAACCCAAGTATAAACGCCACGCAATCATTTTGTACGTTCACGCAAAATAATGATTTTTGCCTGTCGCGCTTCTTCGAATTGGAAGACATTCCAGATGAGAAGTTTTTAACGCCTGATGAACAAGAGTGTGAGGACATTTTTAAACTCACTACCTCTCGTGACACGGCAGGTCGTTATATCGTCGCGTTGCCGTTTCGAAACAGTCCCTCTGTTCTCGGTGAATCGTTACCCGCCGCCGAACGCAGGTTTCGATCTCTCGAACGCCGCTTGATATCTCAACCCGCAATAAAGTTAGAATATGACAAAATATTACGCGAATACCTACAGAAAGGGTACATTTCGCCGGTCGACAATTCTGACTTACCTCATTACGTTATACCGCATCATATTGTAGTTCGTGAAGATAAACTTACTACTAAAATTCGCATGGTGCTAGATGCGAGTATGAAATCCGATTCGGGTTATTCGCTTAATGACATCCTACATACCGGAAAGAATTTACAAGGTGATTTGTTTCGCATTATCCTCAATTTCAGATTGTTCGCAATAGCTATAACCGCTGACATAAAACAAATGTACCTACAAATCGTAGTGCAAGAAGAATGCCGTCGTTATCAGCGCATGCTGTATAGATCTAACAATAGTGACCCTTTACAATTGTTCGAATTTAATCGCGTCACTTTCGGCATGTCTTGTAGCCCATTTTTGGCTATGCGTTCACTGCGTCAACTCGCAACGCATGAAAAACCTCGTTTCCCACTCGCGGCAAACTTGGTGGAAAATGGCTCATTCTACATGTGTAACGGACGTGTTACATATCCTCGTATGTTCTTTCAACGAAAAACATCCTTGGCGGTATCCTCTACAGTTCAGTGGTCATTTTTTGGGATTTCGCTCGAAAACCAGAAATCCCGCTTGGCCACTAAACTCGTTAGTACCGTACCGCCGGCGATCTTTTTCGTTGAAAATATTTTATGTTTGTTTTCCAATTAGAATTTAAAAGTTATTCTAATTGTAATATTGTATTAATAAAATACTTTCGTTTTTATATGTACAATGCCCCCGGTGCAACAAATAAACGCTATCATGCTCAGGTTGCCACCAGGGACATTTTTCAACTTATCATTTCACTTGTATTTTTTATGTTTCCTTTTTTTTGACATATTGTTAATTATTTTTAGTTACGATCCTTGTAGGATAATGAAACTAAGAAATTTCATTCCGCAGTCCTACAAGGCATCGAGGGAAAGAGAGCCTGAGTCTCTAGCCCTTAAAATACTCAAACTAGGGCAATAAATGACCCTCAAAAAACACTTAGAAAAATTTCGGTAAAAATACGTTTTTCCGATTTTAAAAATCCAGGTGCCCCGTAAGATGGTGAAACAAACAGGTTTCATTAACACATCTTACGGGGGACCTCGTAAAAATAACATTGTACCTGTAAATAATCAGATATTCAGCCAAACGGCAAATCAATTTATATTTTATGCGATTTAGCTCAAAAATGAGCTAAACGTCTCTAACTAAAAATCTAGCAATAGACAATTGGTTTATTTCATGATTACTGTATAATAACGAACACATATGTACACGATTAACTCTGTAAAATTATTATAAAAAACACATTTTAAGCGACCGCCTTCAACGGTGACACCGGCAAAATAGGGTGCCCACATAATGGCCGCCCTATTTATACCATTTGGTCTGAGGACGAAAACCCCTCCACTTTTTGTAAAAAACACTGTCCGAACGCTGTCGGGTACAAGTCCCCTTTATATACCATGCCAATTTTAAAATAAATCAGTTCACTTCGACTCTTCAAAACTTGTTTTATTACTTGTTACTTAAGAAGTATTTTCTTCAACACCAGCTGCCTCCCGCCGACTTCTGCCTGTCTTCCGTCCTGGTGCCTACCTCCTCCAGACAAGCCGGCCCTACTCCAGGACACCGCAAGGCGCCAGGCTCAGGCAGAAGAATAGGCACATCCAGTGTCCCTTACTCATCAGACACTGGGTGCAGGAGGCCAGCTTTTATTATTTTACTCATCATACATCCTCATCAGCGTGCACTTAGACCCGGACCTATTTTACAGTTCTTGTAAAGGCGTCACGTCTGTTACAACATGGATGATTTCGTCACCAGTTGCTCATCAGTCGAGGAAGCTACCGAGTTGTCGACGGAATTAATTCAGTTATTCGCTGCCGGAGGATTCGACCTTGTAAAATTCTCTTCTAATTCTCCAAAGTTTTTATCCACGATTCCTACAGCTCGTCGTGTTAAGGAACATGTGGAATTTAATCCCGATGAAAACCTAAAAATACTAGGGCTTCATTGGATACCCGCTTCTGATCATTTTGTATTTGTCGTACACACCGACGAAAGAACGTGTACTAAACGAAATATTCTCTCGACGATTGCTCGTCTTTGGGATTTGATGGGTTTTGCCGCACCAGTTGTATTATTGGCTAAGCTGATAATTAAATCTCTATGGGAGTATAACCTGAATTGGGACGATACTCCTCCTGAAACAGTTGTCACACTTTGGCGACAGTTTAAAAAGGAATTGCCATTACTGCAATCTATTAAAATTCCTCGTTTTTTAGGAATCGAACCCCAATGTGTATTAACGCTTATCGGGTTTTCAGACGCAAGCGAACGCGCATATGGAGGTGTTATTTACTTACATGTTTACTGTCCGAATACCAATAAAACCACAATTAATTTATTATGCGCTAAATCCAAGGTCGCTCCGGCTAAGACGATTTCACTTGCGCGATTAGAACTATGTGGAGCGCTAGTACTTGCACGATTAATGCATACGGTCAGTAATACCTACACATCAAATTCGAAAGCTCATACGACTTTAGCTTTTTGCGACAGCACGGTTGCTCTAGCTTGGATAAATTCACCGCCTGCAAGATGGCAGACCTTCGTTGCCAACCGCGTCTCACAAATACAAAACCATCTTGGGGCTGAATGCTTCCATTATATAAGAGGTCAAGACAATCCCGCCGACTGCTTATCGCGGGGTCTTACTCCCGCTCAGCTAATAGACCATCCGTTATGGTTTAACGGTCCCGTATTTGCCCAATTACCTAAAAGTGATTGGCCTTTACAACGTTTTGATACGAAATCGATATCTGATCCACCCGAATTAAAAACAAAAATTTTGATGTCCGTTCAAGACAATAACCGCCCTAAAACAATCGCTCCACCGTTATTGTGTGCACTAGCTTCTCGTGTTAGTTCATGGCCGAAATTAATTCGAATAGTAATTTATGTTTTTCGTTTCATTAAGAAATTACCACGAGCATTCGAATTAAGCCATATCTTAGTTGCAGAAATCGCTGTTATAAATTCTATACAGCAAGAACATTTCTCCGAAGATATAAAGGCAGTCAAAGATGGGAAGAAGGTTCGGCGAGCGATTGCAAAATTGAATCCGTTTCTTCATGACGGCATTCTAAGGGTAGGAGGCAGATTGAGTAATGCTGAAACAGAATTTGACAGTCGTCATCCCATTCTATTACCCGCTCGTGATAATGTAGTCAATTTAATAATAGACTACTATCATATAAAGAACATACCGCACGGCCGTTGTTAAACTCTGTCCTTACCGTCACAATAGATTTAACGACATCTTAGAAGTTAGTTCATAATACTTTAATTTTTAAAAATCAATTAAATTAGTTTCATTGTTAAATAGGTACCAAACCCTACTAGTTTTATCTACCGCAGGTTCAGTATTATTTATTGAATCCTTTCAAGTCATATTTTTCGTTTCAATGTTTTTTATTCTTTTTATTTCCTTGCTATATCAGTCATTTTGACCATTTGGTAAAGCATTTATATAACTTACATAATATTTTCGTAACTTTTACATAATTTATTACATTCTACCGCGTGTCATTATAATTTTTTGTTTGCGCATTGAAACGTATTGGCACTCTTTTGGTTTATGGAAGTGGATTCTTTCATCCCCTTCCAGGCGGGGGGCATGGTTACGCCAATACATATACCTACACATACACACACCTACATAGCACACATACATACTGTTACTGCTTGGGATTGGTATTAATATTGTTGCAAATCCTGTCCTACCTTGTTCCCAAAATCCGCACCTATAACTACCTTCACCACGTCAGTCTGCAATCATCAGCCCGCGCCGCAACATACCTATAGCCACCGTGCTCCCGCTACCTGCAACATTGACGTAATTCCGCCGTGTCCGCCGTGTAAACGAAACGCACGCTTATTGCTGTTTTCAGTGCCAATTGGACGGGGAGAAAGAAGACAAAATTGCCAGCATACAAGTTCTTTATCCTGTTTCGGTGAGTCCTTTCCTTTATATGCAGCATATGTTTTTCCTCGTTCCAAGCAGTAAACAGTAACACAAAATTCAAGGTCCTTCGTCAGTCAATCTTCGCAAATATCAAATCCACTCTACACACACACAATCTCATTCAGATATGGATGGAAAGAAAAGGTTAAGTGGGGCTGAGTATCGCAAGCGAGCTAAAGAAAAAGATAATAAACAACAGGATGTAATTAAAAAAACGCGGAAATTAGACGATTTCTTTGGAAAACCATATGTCATTGATCCAACATGCGACGTTCCAAGTGGTAGCGGTGTTATATCAACTGATTTTTCTTTAGTGTCTTCAAGTGCAGATATTTCTATCATTGTGGCAAGTGGATTAAAGGAAGAAGCCAAAGATGTTCCACTAGTACCAGGAGTGCAGCCTTATCCGGATCAGGAACTGTGCGAAATCAGCGACGATCCAGCCAAATGGACAATCGACGAGTTCACGCGTGATTACATTTGTAAGAACGGAGCTAATCAAAACATTCAAAATAATTTTTCTAAGAGTGTGCGAATTTACAAAGATAAGGTGCGACAGTTGTCAGAAAATTTATTCGAACGTCAACTTCTAAATGGCGAAAAAGTTCCGCGAAAGTGGCTAATATATTCCGGAAGTACTGGACATGTTTTTTGTGGACCTTGTCTTCTTTTTAATGGCGGGGAGAGTCAGTTTGATAGAAAGGAAGGTTTTAATGATTGGAAAAATTCCAATTACCGAGTATCGACCCATGAAAATTCGTCTACTCACAAAATATCTGTCCTGCTTATGAACGAACGAAGCAACACGCTAGGTCGCATTGACCACGCATTAACAATACAATTAGATGAAGAAATAATTTACTGGAGAAACGTTTTGAAACGAGTAGTTGCATGTGTAAAAGCGCTTGCATCACGTGGTTTGTCTTTCAGAGGACACGACGAGAAATTTGGTTCATTTCACAATGGAAATTTTTTGATGTCTTTAGAACTTATCGCTGAGTTCGATCCGTTCTTAGCCAAACACATTACACGTTGTGGGAATCTTTTATAATTTATTCAAATCCTTGAAACCTTAGAAAATATAAAAAAACTAGCAGCTATTAGAGTAAACTAAATTTCTGAATCGATTTCGACAAAAGTTGTCAATAAATAAATTCATTATGTAGTCTATAGTCTATATCAGGGGTCTCTAAACAACGGTCCGCCAATTTCATCAATCCGGCCTGCGACAATTATACAGTAATTGAACTAGCGAATTTAGCAAGCGTATTTTTTTACATTAATTCCACACCGGAGGTCCTGAGGAAAATATTTTCCCTCACGACCTATGTCATCTTAGGTGATGCTGTGTGGAGGGTCTTTTTAAGGAAGGGAAGGATAGGAAGTTCTGGAAAGGAAAAGGTATGAGGGGTGGGTAGGAATCTGGGGGTTAGTGTGTCCAGGAGTGACATACGTATGAATACATCCCTCCAACTGCGGTGCAAGGTGATGGGTCAAAATAGTTCGGCTGGAAAGGTCAAAAGGCCTCCCTCACCCAGTCTCTCTCGATCCGGCCCGCCACGCAGCAACTATGAATGATAATAGCAGGAAAATTAAAACGGTTTTGACCTTAGGAACTTACTGGAACTTACTGAAAAGTTTGGATACTCCTGGTCAATATGATGGGTACTGAGAAAGGGGCGGCTACATGGCCTGGGGCCTAGGGCGGCCAAGACTGCAAATCCGCCACTGCACAGCGCCTTGTCAGCCTGTAAAAACGGTGACTGCTCCCTGGCCGGGGCAATTGGTGACTGACTGTTGGACCGTGTCCTCGGTGGACAGGGTGGATGGTGAGCGGCGACTCCGTAGGGCGGAGGAACCGCGTCCGCGGCGGACGGTGAGCGGTGACTGCTCCCTGGCTGGGACCAGTGGTGACTGGTCACTGGTTTCCTGGTGAGATTTTTTTATCATCCCCCGTTCCTCCCCTGACGTCGGATCGTAGAAGTAATTCAGTTCCTTATCCTTCCGCATCTTGATGCGGCAACGGATCCTTGGCGCTGGTGTCGTAATTTTACCCCATAGATGTCGCTAGGAGGCTTGTTAGCTTGGCACGATGCACAATTTATACAATAGGTACAAATAATAATTTTTTACATCTTTCTTTGGCACCGGCCGCGGCGGGGGTCAAAGGAAAATGTTTATTGCTCCTCGCTCGGCTCGGCGGTGTTTGGTTTGTCCAGCCTCGCAATGGTTTGGGGTTTTATTAGCCAGGCAATGTTGGGTGTTCGTGAAAGCTGCTGACGCTTTCTAATTTTTATTACGGTTCTTTTGCTTTAGCCGCTAGTAACAAATTTTATTGTTATATTATTTCTAAAATTATATGACGATTTCCTGCCTAACTATTTAAGACTCCTTTGGGTTACCGCCTTATTCACGCTAGTTAAGCCAGCTGGGAAAAGATCGCACATCTTTTTCAATTCTGTGAATTTTCGGCATCAAAATACCTATGGGTACATCAAAGTAATTTTAATTACTTAAAATCGCATAAATTAATATATATTGCATAAATTAATAATTAATTACGATTAATCATTCATTCCTGTTAATCGTCATTTTTTTATAATTTTTTCCTTATTGTACGGTGAATCCCCTTTTTTTAAAAAAAAAACGACAACAACTTTTTTTCCACGAATTTCTTCTTTCTATGGATATGTCACTATCGGTGTATTGTTTACGTGTTTTGACATTAGTGATTGACTTTGATCAAAAATCAATATTATGTTAATCTGCTGTGATAAATCTGCACATCTGATGTTATAGAATAGTGTTTGTGTGTGTTTGTTTGTGAGTTCGTGCCCAATATCGGTGGAAGTTTTGTTAATTGTTGTTTATCCTGTTGTTCCTCTCGGATACTTTTGACAAGACGCGATGTGAGTAAATTTCAATTGATCCGTGCCCCGTTTCGACCAAATATGCCCCCGTGCCCTCCGTCACCTTCTCCCGTCGTCCCATCCATCACCCGCCGTCATAATAATAACAATTTATAAATAAAATAATTACAAATGAATCCATCTAAAATGGCGCCGCGTCAATCTTCGGACCTCGTGTGTGTTTCGTTTTCCGCTTTCGCCTTTCATTTCGTTCGTTCGTTTCTTTTAAAAAAATCCTCCTCTCCTCTGAGACGCTTTTCTTTTATTTACAATTCCTTTTCTTTCGGTGCTCTTTCACGCGACCCTCTCACACCTGAATCGGAGATCGGAGCCCCGCCGGAGGTAGGTCATGCCCGACCAGGGTTGCCAATGCTTATGTTCTAGAATACCCGCAAAAAAATTTCAAATTCCCCAAATTGGGGATAGCAAATTGTCAAATTCCCCGCAAATTCCCCACAAGTTTTCGGCCTTCAAAATAAAACAAAATTCTATTGAAAATAGCATTTTTTTAAAATATTATTTTATTTGGAACATGAACAGGAGATTAAAACATATTATTACATAATATAAGATTAAAAAATAGGTTACAGCCTAATATTGAAGCAAAAATAAGGAAACATAAAAAATAATGTAATATAATCATACAAGTGGTGTGCTAGGTATGGCTAGGAGAAAAAATTAACTAAAAAATACAAGTAATTTGAATAAGACAAAAAAGAGTTTTTTTTAGTTTATTGCTTTGCTCCGAAGTTATTAGTATAGTTAGGTAATAAGTTTCGTGTTAAATTTTTATATATTTTGTATGCAGATACGTTTTTTGATTTTCACGGCCAAAAGTATTTTAGTTATTTGTTTTTGGGGTGTTATGCCGTGTTGCGCTACCTCCTTCTTTAGGTAACGTTTCGGACAGCGTTGCAATGTCCATCATCAGGGCAGATCCGATCACACATCTGTCGGATCTGCCCTGATGATGGATACTACAACGCTGTCCGAAACGTTGGCTAAAGAAGGAGGTAGCGCAACACGGCATAACACCCCAAAAATAAATAATGAAAATATTTTGTATGTAATGACGACCTCCGTAGTCCAGTGGCTAAGACTCTTGACTCACAATCCGGAGGTCGCGGGTTCGAACCCGGCGTGCGCAAATAAATTTAATTGATTAATTTGTGTTATTTCACAATTAATTAATTTAACTAACTAACTAACCATCACGCCGTTTCCCCGCAGGGGTAGGCAGAGAGGACGGACCGCCACACAACTCGATCTTGGCACACACTCTTTGCCTCGTTCACATTCATACATCGTCTCATACATGCTCTTCTATTATTCCGACTCTTCACATGGCCCGACTCAAGTATCTGATTCACTTGGTCGTGCCATGTCTTCCTCGGGCGTCCCCGACTTCTTCTACCATTCACATTTGCATCATATATTCTCCTTACACTCCTTTCCTCGTTCATTCGCTCTAAATGCCCAAACCATCGGAGAGTCCCTTTCTTAATCTTATACATCACGCTTACATCAGCCTTGCATTCTTTGCGGATATCCACTTTTCTTCCATGGTTTCTCTCACGATCGTACATGGTTTTACCACACATTCGCCTCAGGGATCTCATTTCTACAGCATTCAGTCTGCTTTCATCCTTCTTCTGCCAGTTCCATGCCTCACTGCCATACATCAGGGTAGGTACCAGCACTCCATTATGGACGGCTAGTTTCGCGTCTTTGGACAGTTTTTTATTACCGCCAACGGCATTCAGTCCTCCATTAATGGAGTTACCGGCATTCACCCTTCTTTCAATATCTCTATCAGCCTTCCCATCTTTCGTAAACATACTACCCAGATACACAAACTCATCCACCTGCTCCAAGTATTCATCATTCACAACTATATTGCATACTGTTTTCGTACTCTCTCTTTTAAACACCATGACTTTAGACTTACTTACATTCATCATTAACTCATTCTTCATACATACTTCGTTCATCCTAAACACGAGAGACTGTAGATCTTCCATACTGTAGAAATTAGCACCGCATCATCAGCATACAATAGGAAACATACTTCCAGATTACTCAATTTCGTGCCCAATCCCATCTCTTTCAATTATTGCATGCAATTATCCATGTATAGATTGAATAACCACGGTGACATTACGCAGCCTTTAAAATAATATATAGTATATTTGCGGCACGTTCCAGAGTGGAAGATACTAACAGTATCGCCCTGGTGTAAGACCACCATTCACAATTGAAACGTTGCTTGAAAATGGCTTTAGCCGTGTTTGGTGACCAGATCTGAATAGCCAGGTACTTCCCAACCTTCCTCTTCCCCACCTCCTTCCCCTCCCCGCTACCTTCAGCCTCACAACTCGTGACATTCACAACGCTTACGTCATTTACGTGGCATCCGGCGTCTTTTGCAATACCACTATTGCTCCGCTTTTCTGAAGTTATTTTGTATTAATTGCATAATATTAGGTGTCAATTTACACAGTGTTGTGTTTCTTCAGTGAATATCACTTTTCTATTCCGAAGTTAAGAGCGCGCAGGAGCGCCGAGAAATTTTAACGATAGGTATTTGTAAAAATTATTTCTATTTCGTTCATCTCAGCGGGGACAGCAAAAGCGCTATCGGTGTATTGGTGAACCCCAATGCGTGTGTGTGCGTGGCTGCAGGTGTTGGAAGCACGAATCGCCGCGCCGCGCCCGCCAGCGACTTCACGTTCTTATTATTTCATTTACTGTTATTCATTTATTCCAAAAATTAAGTAGGTGCCTAGGTACATATTCGTAATAAAATAGCGAGGTCTACATTATTTAATATTGTATTGTACTTAACTTTATTATTATTATTACTTACTACAAATACATGTGACTGCCTGCTCCGAGCTCATCTTCTGCACACGCACAAGTCAATGAGACTTGTGGGTGCGTGTATACAGGTTGCTGCCTGCTGCAATAGATAAGTCAATACGCGTCGCGACTTGAGCGTGCGTATTCCTATATAATAGATATCTTCTGCGCTCATAGTTCATTCATCTTGTTACTATTAGTAAAGTAAGATGCACGCTGTTTTGGTTTAGTAATATCGGAAGATTCATACCATCTGTTTTTATAAAACGGCAGCATAGGCGCAGTAGGTACATCACGTACTTTGTGATTGTATAGTGTTTTTATTTTTCGCTGGCTGCATCACTCTACTGTTTTTGACTAGCCTTTTTACTGGAAACTATTCTACGTCAAATACAGACCTTCGAATTTTGACCCTGAAACCCCCTTGAATATTGAAATCTGTTTGGTCATTTCTCACGATTTACACATATAGGACATATGGTGAGTAGATACCTACTAAACTATTCATAAATTATTCATAAACTATTATTATAAACATAAACTATTCATTCATAAAAACTCAATATTACAACACAATTTCCTTTTTTAATTAAACATATAAATATCGCTAAAAATGTTGTTGTTTTTTGGCTCTCCCTGAATAACGTAAATTCATCAGTTTTGACTGTATGCATAAAGTGCATTAGTGCAAGTCGGTACATTTGTTAACATATCTAGTAACCTATAATAAATATTATTCTACGTCTTAGGCTGCGTATACACACGCCAGCCGAACAACGGATTATGGGAAAGGAACGAAGCAAAAGCAAACTGCCCGAAACGCTGCGCCGCTTGCGGTTGCTTCGTACCTTTACCATAATTCGTGGTTCGGCTCGCGTCTCTGTCCGCAAAGAGTGGCGTGCACTGATTTTTCAGTGGGCTAGAATCCTAAGATTGAAAATACGACATTAATGATGTTGTCGAAGCTGAAAATTATTTTTTTTCCGAAATTTCAATTTTCAAATTCTGTGCACGCCACTATTCGCAAATATATACGTAGCATAAGATATGTGTATTTAGAAATTGAGTTACATAAAATCGACTACTATATTACCTACCTTCAACTCAAAAAATTTTTTCTTACAGATAAATAATGGGTAAAAGAAATGGAAACAAAGCGCGTTTGTTTTTATCTGCTAGACGAAAAAAACCGATTATTAGTATCAAACGACAGATTCATGTTGCACCACGTTCGACATCTAGGTAAGTCGAAATATCGCTTTCCTGTCACTCTTACTACTGAACCTTCCTAAGGTTACCTTTACGTACGTAAAGTTTTTTTTTCCCGTAAGTTGCTCACATAAGAGAGTTATGGCAAAATTACCAATGGGTATCGTTTACATTGATAATTTTGCCATAACTCTCTTACGTGAGCGACTTACGAGAAAAACCTAAAGGTTTATGCTATGAGAGCCGTGTATTATGTAGCATGTATAACGGGAAAATGGGATGGACAAATTTAAATAAATAAATCATTTGCATTTACAGGGATATGGATGTCATCGATACTACTTTTGGAAACTTAACTACATCTTCACTAATGCATGAAACTTCCATGGATGAATCATTTGCTCCAAATATAGACGAAAACGCAAGTTCATCATCATCAACAACGCTTGATGATTTGGTGATAGAACCAGACCATATTGATGAAACCGATAATTTCGAAGGTCGCAGAATTGTGGATATAAAATATTTGTTTTCGGAGATATCAAATATAAAGCACGAACACACCAACTGCACATTTTCCGATTTAAAATTTATGAAGGAACGACGAAATGGTCTTCTAAGCCAGTATGTTTTCGAGTGCAAAATGTGCAAGAAAATAGAATACATTCACTCCGAAGACCCGAAACGGAAAATGTCTATAAATACTGCTGTCGTCGAAGGAGTGATGTGTACAGGAAATGGGTATTCACAATGGAATGAAATTTGTGGGGTTTTAAATATGCCAAATATGGATTGTAAGACTTACACGAACATAGAACAATGTTTAGCGCCAACAATTGAAGAATGTGCCTTAGAAGAAATGATCGCAGCTGGTGAAGAAGAAAAAAGGCTAGCCATTTTAAACGGTGACGTAGACGAGGGTGGCTATCCTTTGGTAACGGTGGTTGCAGATGGCTCCTGGGCAAAGAGGTCGTACAAAAGTGGATTTAGCTCCTCATCTGGCGCAGGGTGCATAGTTGGACTACGAACTAAAAAGGTTTTATTTCTGGGAGTGCGAAACTCATACTGCTGCATATGTGCTAGAGCTACTAAACTACACATAGTTGCTTCTGAGCACAGGTGCTTCATAAACTGGCGTGACAGTGCTAATGCCATGGAAGCCCACCAGTGGCGTGCACAGAGTTTTTGATCAGGGTAGGCAGTAGGAAAACCGCCAAATTGATTCAAATAAATAAAAAAGAAACTTGCCACAGATGGCTCCCTTCGTACAAATTTTCGCTAAGTATACTTGCTGCTGGCTGTAGATGATGTAGGTTTGTATTATCTAAGCCACTTTAAATATACAAATAATAATAATAATAAATAATCGCTTCATGTATGCGTATTATCACAAGCCAATCAATGGATATCCGAGGTGGCCTTGATAAAAGCAATTGGCGTTGTCTCAATTTCATACTTCAGATAACAACAGATGTCACTGTCGCCACTGATTGCCATTTGCTAATTTGTTCCAGAAAGCACTGCCTGATACTAACAAAAAAACCCCATAGAAGTAAATTCAAACGACAGTTCTACTCTATGCTACGTGCATTTCGTAAACATTGATATTATATCTTGTATGAGGTTAGCTCTAGGCAGAAATAATTCCTGCTTAGCCCGCATTTTAGTGAGGTAGTCGGAGGGCGCGTGTAGTTTTTAGTTACAGTTTATGTCACATTTTGTAGTATGCCGTTTGATGTGGCGGTCGCGTAGTTTTGGTTGCTCAGCTTTGTCGCGCTTATTTTTGAAATTGTGTATTTATTTTTAGCAATAATTTAATAAATTTTAATATTATTTACATGCTTACGTTTTACAAATACGCTAGGGTAGGCAGTGCTTATGTGCCTATATGGAGTGCACGCCCCTGAAGCCCACATTATAGCAGAAGGGTTCTCGAGAAGCATGGAAATGCATGGATTGAAATTTAACAAACTAGTTGGTGATGGCGACTCCAGCATCATGAAAAAAATAATGCAACAAATGCCATATGGTCCTAACCTTATAGTACAAAAAATAGAGTGCAAAAATCACTTACTCCGCAATTTTTGCAACAAAATGAAAGCACTTGGAAAAAAAACCAACAACGCTAAAGGCTTTGTACCAGTTCATATAAGGAAAAAGGTTGAAGCAAACGTTTTACGCATGAGAAGAGCTGTAGTTGGAGCAATAAATTACAGGAAAGAGCAAGAAAACACAGTACAAAGTGATAAAATAAAAAATTTGAAAATGGACATAAAAAATACCGCAAATCATGTGTTTGGTGATCATAAAAATTGTGCATCGTACTATTGCAAGCCGGAGAAGTATACTGATGATCCAAATTTAGTAAGCGATCTTCGAGATTGTGGAATATGGACTGATATCCAACAATTCTTATTGTCTCTAATAGCAAATGCAGAAAGTCTTATTATTGACGTGACAAATAACACTGTGGAGCAATTCAACAACGTTATCGCCAAATTTATAGGTGGAAAAAGGGTAAATTTTACTACAAGAGGATCTTACCAAGCAAGATGTTTTGGAGCAGTAACTTCGTGGAATAGTGAATTGGCAACCCATTCAAGAATACAAAAGAAAATCCAAGGCCACAGTCCCGGCAAATACACGAAGCACTTTATAGAGAGAAAACGACGTTCGAAGGAGAATAAACAAATGTGTCGAAAAAAAAACTAAAGTATAATGAAAATACGACAGAAAAAAGAAAAAAAGTTACAGGGCCCGATGAAAATTATGGTCAATTGGAATTAGAACCAGATATGCCACCTGAAATATTTGAAACGAAAAAAGAGGAATTTCTCAAAGAATTATCTTCAACCAATAAGGAAGAGCTCGAACGGAATACGGTAGGCCAAAGCAATAACAATCTGTGGGCAATTGAAAGACGTAAGCGGATAACGGCGTCTAACTTTGGAAAAATATATAAGCTTCGGCAAAAAACTTCAGTTACGGGAGTACTAAACTCTTTACTGTACTCACAATTCAAAGGAACTATGGCCACAAATTATGGAAAAGAAAATGAAAGCCTAGCAATAGAGCAATTTTCAAAAAAAACAAGTTTTCAGGTATCCGCTTGTGGGCTATTTATCGATAAAACCAAAAACTTTTTAGCGGCAAGTCCGGATGGCCTTATCGGTGAGGATTCTATAATTGAAATTAAATGCCCTTATAGTATAGCAAATATGTCACCAGAAGAGGGAATTGCACAAAAGATAATTGATTACTGTAAATTGGAAGACCATTCTTTAACATTAAAACGGAATCATAATTACTTCTACCAAGTACAAGGCCAGTTACATATTACTCGTCGTAATTATTGTTATTTTGTTGTGTGGAGTCCAAAAGGTTTGCTGTATGAAAAAATTGAGAGGGACGATGAAATCTGGCAAAAAATCGTTCCACTGTTAGAAAATTTCTACCACCAATGCCTTTTACCAGAAATAATTGACGGTCGCATACCAAGAAATTTACCGGCGAGGGAAAGGTCTGGACCATAAATTGTTTTAATTTCATTGTGTAGATGTTAAACAGTAAATTTTTTTACAATAAAGCGTTTAAAAACAAAAAATATTAGATCATTGAAGAAGATTGAAAATGTCAAGTGATGTAGGAGGTATTCCCAAAAGTGCATTTTTCTGTAATAATATAACGTATTAAAAAAGTTAAATAAAAACTAAACTAGTTATGTGTATGTACCTAATATGTAGCACAATAAACAATATGGTGCCTCTTATACATAGATTTCAATATTCATTTGTATAATATGATATTATAATAACATAATCGATTCAACAACATGTGGTAGATGCATGTACCACTGAACATACGCTGTACCAGCATTCCATCAAACGATCAGTGGTGTATGTACTTACCATCACACATTTTCTTGTAAAATATAATTTTTTTGAAAAAAAAATCTAGAACAATATATTTAGTCAAATATAAAAGTTTTTTTTTGGTTCGGTAGTTGTATCTTAAAAAAAGTGTCCTATAAAGGGATAATATTATGTTGAGTTGAGTACAACCTTCAAAAGTTATCAAAAAATATTTTAATTAATTTTTGTGTTCCATATCCAACTCGGCAATACGGAACGGAATCATCTCGGGGTCTGTCTGTAACAGGTGTTTTTTTTTCAATTTTTTTCCATTAATTTATTTGACGTAAACAAATTAAATTTGTCACAATAACTTTAGTAAATAAGCTCGGTAAGTATTGGCACACTCAAAATAAGTCACCAAACAGAAAAATAATTTTAAAAAAACATCGATAACTCGGGACATGACAACACTAGTGGACTAGTGTATCGATATAATTATTGAGAATGTCACATCACTTCGTTGACTGTATACGTATTCAACAAAACCCTCTCCGCCCCCCCTCACCCCCGAATACTGAGAGAAAGGGACACATGCACCTCAGCCTGATAATACCCAAATAAAATTGTCAAAATCGAGGTTTTGTAGTCCTCATTTTTCTACTCCAAAACTGAACCAATTTCCAAGATTTTTTTTACCAAATGTATTGGAAGAAAACATTCTATGTCTGTACCTTTTGCTTTTTTTAAAAATACATCGTCTAATTTGTATACTGAACGTTTGTTGATGGCGTTAAAAAAAGGCAATTTTAACAATTTTTGAAGGGTTATAACTCCTATAAAAAGTAACTTATCAAAAAAATCAAAACGTACCGACACGCTTGCGGTCAATATTCATATTATGTAAAAAAAATATTTTCTCTAGTGTCAAAATTCAGAGAGGGAAATGAGGAATACGTTTGTATGGAAAAAACACCACCCGGTTTCCTCTTAATTAAATTATCAAATTACTAGGACACGTATAGAATGTGAACTAATTGTGTATACAATATGGCTTTAAGTAATTATCTGGAAGAAGATAATGAAGTAGATTTTTTAAGAACTAACGATCTCCATCAGTGGTTAAAAATTAAAAAAAGCGATATAGGGGAATTGATTTGTATTCATGTAAATATCAGATCATTATGTAAGAATTGGGATGTTTTGCATGTTTATTTAAGAAGTTGTTGGGAGCGCATAGACATTTCAATGATTAGCGAAACAAATATACAAGCTGACCTAATTAATATGTATGAGATTCCGGGCTATTCAAATTACAACTATTGTCGTAATAACAAATCAGGTGGGGGCATATCGCTATATATAAGGAACAATCTGGTATTTAAACAATCACCACTAGAATCAAAATCTTTTGAAAATGTTTTTGGTGTTATTACGCTTCCAAATAAACAAAGTTTGAGTATATTAGCGATATATCGACCGCCGAATCTTAACAAACTATCGTTTATTAGGGAAATTGAATCTATTCTGACGGATGTCATAGGCCCTCGAGACAATGTTTTGTTCTTTGGGGACACTAATATAAACCTGATGAATTTTCATGATCCTATAGTAAATTCCTATGAAAATATTCTTGCAAGCAATTATTTGATCAAATGTATAGACGGTGTGACGCGGGAAGCAATTGTTAGCGGGCGCATAACTCAATCATGCATAGATCATATATACGTTAGGTACAGTAACGGGCTTAAACAAGTGGACTCGCTATCAGCATGTGTATGCGAGATTTCCATAGCAGATCATTATATGACAGCCGTTAACATTAAATATGATGTGCAAAAAGAACCATTAAAAAACATAAAGAAGGTAACTATTTTATCCCAAAAACATATTGATAACCACATACGAGAAATACACTGGAATTCTTTACTTAGTGAACAAGAAAGTACTGTTTTGTATCAACAAATTAAAAATAATTTCATTAATTTATATGAAAAAAGCACTGTGTCATTTTTTGAAAAACCAAATAAAAGACCCCATGCAATCAAAAAATGGATAACTACTGATATTTTAGAGATAATTAAAAAAGGGATTTATTGTTTCGAAGGTGGAAAAATTCTCCTCTTAATAAAAATTATGAAAATGAATACAGGTCCATGCGAAATAATGTCAACAAATTAATTACTAAAAGAAAAAATTGTTTTTTTAAAGATAAATTCAAATGTAGTTTTAATAATACTAAGCAAACCTGGGATGAAATAAATAAAATATTGGGAAGAAAAACTAAAAGTAATTGTGATGAAGTCATCTCACGATATGTGTTAAAGCACAGGTTCTCAACGTGGGCGATAACGCCCCCTTGGGGGCGTTTGAGACCTTCAGGGGGGCGGTAGAAGATCCAGAGATAATTGGGGGGCGTTGAGATGGCACAGGGGGGCGTTGGCAAGTAAAAAAATATGGTCTAAAAAAGACAAACAAAACACGCTAATCACATACTAATAAAGCAAAGTAAACTTTAATGGGTAATTTTTGTTATTGTGTGTATTTTAATCATTTTTATCACGTTTGCGAAAATTCATTCGAGAATTCGGGAAGTGAATGAAAATTGAACTGATAGATTCCGTTACATTCAGATCTACATTAAATTTTATGAATGAAAATTTTAATTTATTGATTAAAATAATTTATTTTTTTTATTTAAATCTTCCGATTTCAAGTGCAATATCTCATACATACATAAATACAGGCGAAGTTAATAAAAGCCTGTTAATAAATAAAAAGTTTGTAGCTATTAAATTACAACGTTTTTTGTTAAATAACGGAATTTTTGCAATCCTGCAAGAATTGACAGTATTATCTGTGTATTGATCTAACTTGCTCAGTGTCGTCAATGCATTCGGGAGTCAACGAGTGAGCTTACATGCGTCGACAAGACAGCCCCTTAGCCCCCGATCCATTCTGTTCCTGCGTCGCCTTTGTTTCCGCGATAAGTCCGCGTTTTATTTCTGCGCCGGGTGGCGTATTTACAAAACCTGTACCGGTTCAGTCACGGCGGCGACTGAAATGGGATAGGTTTTGTTGTGCAAAATCATCAACAAACCTAATACCATTTCAGTCGCCAACGCGCTTCGTTGCTCTATCTATCTGTTTCAGAGACTGTGGGGACCGTAATTATAGAGTAGCTTCTGTTGGTGTTGGTGCTGGTGCATTTCCATGGTTATATATTTATTTCGTAAATTTATAAAAACGTGTACAATTCATAGCTTGCATTATATTCTCAAATGGTATGAAACTCATGGGTGAACTCAAACTATGTTGGATCATAAGTATTATTTTTGCACAACAAACCCTATCCCATTTCAGCTGCCGTGGCCGCCGCGACTGAACCGGTATAGGTTTTGTAAATACGCGACCGGGTGCTGAAAGCGAGTCACTGCGTGTTTATTTTATTCCTGTCGAAGCGTGTTATATGTCTCCAAGGGCAGTGATTTATCATTTTATGTTCATTAACATTAACGCGCGCCATTAATAACAGGGTTTTAAGAGTTTATCTCTAAATATCGGAAGTAAAAAAGAAGATACGGCAATATGGTGTGGATTATATTAAATACGGATTTATCAAAAATCCTACAAATTCATCATCGCCAATGTGCCTTATTTGTCGAAAAAAAATTTCAAATGAAGCGATGAAGCCTTCTAGGCTTCAAGATCATTTTAATAAAATCCACCCGGATAAGAAAAATAAAAATGTGACCTATTTTCAAGACATGAAAAAAAGTACGAAATTCAGCCAACTTTATCAAAACAATTTTTGACAGCTTCTAAGCAAGACGATGATGGACTTCGAGCTTCGTACAATATCTCATTGTTGGTTGCTAAAACAGGCAAACCACATACTATTGTGGAAGATATAATTTTACCATCAGTAAAAGAAGTAATAACCACTGTGCTCCATAAACCAGCTGCAGATATTATCCGAAAATTCCTTTGAGCAATAGTTCTGTGCAAAGACGAATTGATGAAATGGCTGAAAACATTGAAGAATAATTGTGCAATCATCTGCAGTCTTGTCGATTTCCAATTCAGCTGGATGAGTCCACTTTACCAATCAATGAAGCATTGTTATTGTCATACGTGAGATTCATCAAAGATGAGAAAATATGTGAAGAATTATTGTTTGTTACAAATTTGGAAACAGATACAAAAGGAGAAACCATATTTAATACACTGGAAAATTTTTGTGACGAAAAGAAAATTCCTTTAAATAATATTTTGTCAGCTGCTACGGATGGCGCCCCAGCTATGACAGGGCGTCACAAAGGCTTCATAGCGTGCTTAAAAAATAAAGTTCCTGACTTGCTTGCTGTGCATTGCGTAATTCATCGCCAGCATTTGGTTGCGAAAAATCTGAGTGAACGCCTCCATAGATCACTGCAATATGTTATCAGAGCAGTTAATAAAATCAGAAGTAACTCATTGAATGACAGATTATTTGGACAGCTTTGCATTGCCAATCATGAAGTTTTCAACCGATTGCTGCTTCACAAAGAGGTGCGTTGGCTGTCAAAAGGTTCATGTTTGACTCGATTTTACAATCTATTTGAGTCTGTGATAGAGTTCCTAGGAAACAAAGACACATAATTGTGCGTCAACCTCACCTCATCGAAGAACGATATTGCGTACTTGACAGACCTGTATAAATTGTTTAATGATGTCAATCTCCAACTTCAAGGCGACGACTTAAATTTGGTTAAGACAAAAAATTGTGTTGCGACTTTTGTATCCAAATTGCTATTATACAAAAGAAATATCGGCAGACGGGAATTTAATAACTTCCCAAATTTATCAGCAGTATCATTCAAGAACGACGACTTGCTTGTTTACAGTCAACACTCAACCTCCACAGCAGTGGCGTACCGTGGGGGGGCGGGGGGGGGGGTGGCCCGCCCCGGGCGGCACTTTTGGGGGGGCGGCAAAATTTCACAATCAATAATTATCTTGTAAAAATTTGAATTGGGGAAGTAGCGGGTTCTATTCTCGCGTCAGGACTTAAAAGTTTTTTCTAGTTTATAGTTTCTTAACATCTTTCTTAAGTTTTATATACTGTTAAAATCAAAATATTAATGACAGACGTTTTGTTTTTATTTCTAACACATACATTATTTTAAAATAAAAATGTAAATGGCAACAGTATCATTTTAGCTCTAATTGATAGTCGATTTGTGTTTTATATTCGTGAAGCTTTGTGCGCCCTGCTGAAAGCGCACAAAAAATTACACTTATACGGTTTTCTTCCACGTATATATCACGGTGATATATTTTAAATTTATTATCACAGAAAAGCTAAATAGCTGACAGGTGTGTGCATACTTATTCGAATTGCAGTTATAAAATTCTAGATGCACACTATCTATGTGCTGCCAGAATCAAAGAAAAACCATTTTTATGTTCTGAGTGAAGTTTTAATTCACCGCATACATATTTAATTAAAAGCAGTTTTGTGTTCAAAATGTATAATTCCAGTTGTGGATTCATCTGACGACACATTTCGAAGGAAAACATTATATTATTTAAAGTGCTTTATAAAATTCTTGCAGACAATTTATGTGCCGCCAGAATCAAAGAAAAAACCTTTTTCATGTTCTGAGTGTAGTTTTAATTCACCGCATACAGATAAAATTTAAGCCAGTTTTATTGTTCAGAATGTAAAATTTCAATTGTGTATTCATCTGCTGACATATTTCGAAGGAAAACATAACTTTTTTCGAAGTGCAAATATAAAATTCTAGTTGCAGACAATTTATGTGCTGCCAGAACCAAAGAAAAACCGTTTTCACGTTCTGAGTGTAGTTTTAATTCACCGCATACAGATTTAATTAATAAATATTTAAAAAAAAAAAAATTAAAAAAGGATCACTACCCCCCCCCCCCCCCTCCCTGAAGAAGTACCTATATAGGGGGGGGGGGGCGGCAAAATTTTCCTCCGCCCCGGGCGGCTGATACCCACGGTACGCCACTGCTCCACAGTGATTTCAAGGAACGATTCCAGGATATTTTAAACATCGACATAACCAGATTGGGTTTTGGATCCTTTTTCAAATGTCAACACAGCAGGATCATCCCAGTTAGAAGAAGAACTAATAGAACTGACGACAAATAAGGAATTAAAAATTAAATTTAAGAATGGCTACCAAGAGTTTTGGCTGCAGAAGCCGATTTCGCAACTATATCCAGGATTATGGTCGATAGTTCAACGATTTTTAATAGCATTCCCATCGTCCTATTTAGCTGAACGTGGATTCAGTGCTGTAGCCACGTTGGTAACCAAAAAGAGAAATAGGCTCCATATTACTGAACGCGGCGACTTACGTTTGTTTTTAAGTAAAATCGAGCCTAATATAAACAAACTTCTTAAAACGCATCAAATTCAACCATCTCATTAAATAAGTTATAAATTCAATACCTTTTCTATGTTAATAAAAATACTTCTCTATATAATTAAGCACGCGTTTTAATTAATAATCTTTTTCTCAGAAATAGGATAGGAGCAATAACCCATCGCCCTCAGCAGTT
The DNA here is from genome assembly GCA_917563855.2 of Limnephilus lunatus. Lineage (NCBI taxonomy): Eukaryota > Metazoa > Arthropoda > Insecta > Trichoptera > Limnephilidae > Limnephilus > Limnephilus lunatus. The sequence continues at coordinate 2,119,350 of CAKJTF020000010.1, forward strand.
GGGGGGCGCCAGAAAAAAAAATATTGTCAAAGGGGGCGGTGGGAAAAAAAAGGTTGAGAATCTATGTGTTAAAGGAACAAACGGTGGAAAGTGTAACAAACCAATATGTAAATTATTTCTCAGATAGTATAAGCCAAATGTTGCACAGATGTGATTTTAAAGCATCTAATGTTAATCAAACAGAATTACCTCATAGTATGTATTTACCAAAGGCAACTCTTACTGAGATAAAAAATATTGTTAAAAAAATGAAAAATTCAAAATCCTTGGGAATGGACAACATAAGAATGTACGACATAAAAAGACATATATATATATCTTAGGACCTATTATAACGCACTTTGTTAATAGACTTATTATAGAAGCTAAATTGCCTAATGATCTTAAATGTGCTATTATTAGACCTATATACAAAGGAGGAAAGCACTCAGAAATAGGAAACTATCGACCTATAAGTATCTTGCCTGCATTGGAAAAAATATTTGAAAAATATATTTCCTTAAAATTAAATAATTACTTAGAAAAATTTGGCATTATAGACAAAAAACAATATGGCTTTCAAAAGAAAAAAAGTACGGAGAATTTATTACAGGATTTTTCAAATTATATTAATAATGAATTAAACCATAAAAGACATGTGTTAGTACTATTTATCGATAACTCCAAAGCATTTGATACAATTGACCCACAAAAATTATTAAAAATCTTAGAAGCAATTGGAATTAGAGGAAATCTACTTAATTTGTTTAAAAATTATTTATTTAATAGATATATCTGTGTAAAAATATTAGAAAAAATGAGTAGAAAGAAAAAAATGTGTGCTGGAGTCCCGCAGGGGTCAATTTTGGGACCAACCCTATATATTATATTTGTATCAATAATGAAAAAACTATTTAAATATGTAAAACACTTTGTATATGCTGACGACACTGCTCTTGTCATATCTGATGAACAATTATCCAATGCGATTAAATGTATGCAACATGACTTTACGTCCCTGATAAAATGGTCACATGACGCAGGTCTAATCATTAATACAAAAAAAACTAAATTGATGCACATACGATCTCCACATGCTTCATTTCAGAAAACGCCTAAAATAATATCTCATAACTTTATGTGTATTCATCAAAACATTTTGCAGCCCTGCATGTGCGATAGTATAGAACTTGTAAATGAATATGTTTATTTGGGAGTGACTGTTGATTGTAATTTCAAATGGGATAAACAAATAAACAAAATTTGTAAACGCCTGAGGGCGATAGTGGGTAGGCTGTACAAACTGAAATGTTTCGTTCCGGTGAATATTTTAAAAATTATTTACTTATCACTCGCAGAATCAACTTAACGATACGGATTAACTACTTGGGGACACTCTTGCAAAACTAATTTAAACCGCCTACAATCAGTACAAAATTCTATGATTAAGTTATTAGTTCAAAAAAATATTTTTTCACAGAGACGAAACATTTCATTGTTGTATCAGAATTTAACAATATTACCGGTGCAGGCCTTATTATGGTATAAAATATTGATTCAGCATGTATCTGAGTCTGATTATAAGAAGAAAGTGGAACATGAGCATAATACGAGGTTCACAAAGAATGAAGGAATGCTTGTTCCAAAATATAATAATACGGACGGCAAACCCTGGAATTTAACGTGCCGAAAATATTTAACATGTTACCAATTAATATAAAAAATTGCGACTCTACAAATAGATTCAGATTTATGCTGAAACAATGGTTACTAAATAGAGATTGTTTATATTAATTAATGTTTGTTAATTGTGTCTATTTGTATAGTTATAGTAATAATAATATGTATGTATGTTTAAATTGTAATTGAACATTAACATCCTGTTGACAAACTGCTTTATTGCGGTTTAACGGGATTGTATCTTGAAAACAATAAATAAAAAAAAAAAATAATAAAAAAAAATGGAATTATTGCACTTCTACTTTTCTTGTTACGGTTCCTTCAACGCATTTCTTCTGACCGCCGCGCTTCGTCTTGTACGTGGGTCATTCCGCCGTTTCGTTCAAATCGCATGTTCACGCAAAAAAGTCATATGAAAGTTAATGTTTATCAAGAAAATTTTATTGTAAGATGTAGCTATTTAAAAAAGGAAAAAGGAGTATTTCCCGAATTTGGCATTTGTTACTTAATTGCTTCATGATTTACAAAAAACATGCTAAAATTTCATTACCTTCCCTTTGCAAATGAGCGACCGGTAAATTGATCTATAATAAAAATCAGTTTACACTAATAAAATCACTACATTCATTAATCGACCTGTATGTACAACTAATTATGCATATTTATTTGTGTTTAATTTATTTTTAAAGCTACTGTATCATAGAAAGAATTGAGATTTTGTTTTTGTCCAGAGAAAATCGTTGTCGTCTTCCGCGAAAGCGGTAATTAAAATTGAGACCGCTTTTATCCCTGTTCGTCAGCTGTACACCGCCCCGCACCTCCGTTACTAATCAGTGTACCGCTACATCCAGACGGGGGAGGACATATGTCGCTGAATAAAGAAATATCTGCGATCTAAGTGCTCGAAAACAACTTTGTCACTGACCAGGCATCATTACCTTCCAGCATTTTTTAAAGTAAGTACATGTTTTAAAAATTCGAATCGTGTATCTATAAACTATAATTAGTCGGACTATTTTTGATTCAATCATAAAGATTTGTAATGTCATTATTAAGCGAGTAATTGAGGAAAGACTGTCAAAACTTCATTACCCTCCGATTCATTACCTTCCGTATCGTCAAAATTTTTGCTGGATGGTAATGAAGAGGTGTGGAGGGTAATGAAAAATTTGTAAGGGTTATTTTTACGTACATCTGGGACCATGTTTGGGGTTAATAAAAGCTAATATTATTAATAAAAGCAGTTTCTTGCGTTCTAGCGTCTGACAATTTCGGGTTTGGTGAAACACATATTTTCATTTTATCTATTTTCTAATATGGAAAAACAATCTGTTAAAATTTACCCTTCGAATTTTTATTTGAAAATCGATTTTTTATTCAATAATATAATTATTCAAATGTAAACGAATATATTAAACAAATGATTTAACATTCCCCTACAGTCACAAGATTTTTCATTCCTTCGGTTGTCTATCAAAACTGATGAATTTTTACACAATTTCAAGGTTCTAAACAAATCCAGATTTAAACAAAAATCTACATAACTGGGCATCAAGAGTCCAACGCAAATTTCTTGATTAAAAAACGATATCACTTCTGTTAGATTTTCAATCATTTAGGCAAAAAATTATTAAACAAATATGTAAAAGCAATAACAATTTTTAGGCTCTCTTGTAAAAGTTATAAAATTATTCATTTTTGTTCTTCAACTTCTCATTTAATCCGATACTTATGATAAATTTTCTTTATTATTTGTTACAGGCTTAACAATTTAAACCACAATGGCAAAGTTAAATAAAAAACTGAAAAAAGAAGATAAGTTATCCAAGGACAGGCTACGTAAGCAACAAAAATATGCAGAGATTAAAAACAATCCGGAACTGTACAGTCTTCAGAAAGTGAAAGAAAAAAAAGATACTTAATGCGAAAAGCGCAAAAAAAGATTTGCAGCATTGAAGATATAAGTGAAAGAGCACAGAGAGAGCTAAGACGAAGATGGCGAAAGAACTCTCTAAATTATTTGAAGAAAAAAGAGTAGCAGCGTAAAATAGAAACGATTACAGTAGAAAATATGCTTCCAATTCATGAAAATGTCATGAAACTACCCAATAATGTGCAAAACACTGTAGATCCTGACCCCCTCACAGTCGAGAATGAACAACAAATCACACAAAAAAACATGCGTGCTCTAACGAATGTTAGGAAATTAAGGTACAGATCTATGAAAATCATAAAAAAGTTACAGGACCAGATAAGCAAACTTAAGAATGAGAAAAGAAACGAACAAAAGAAAATGGAAGCGTTGCAGCTACAAAATGCAAATACAGCAATCGAAGATACAGTAGAGAAAAAAGTAAACGACATAGCTAAATACATCCCAATGAATAAAGTCGAAGATGTAAAAAAGAAATTGTTTTCAGTGAATCGCTGTCTCGAGGATTAAATGAAAAATACAAGGCTTTAAAAAAAACAGAGAAAAGACAGTTTGCGAATGAAATACTGAGAGACAAGAACAAGCTAAAGAAATATAAAGTCCTCAACAAAGTTCCCTTTCATATCAGAAAGACTTTAGCTGAAAACAAGAATAACAAAACAAATGAAATAAAACGGAAGATACAAGATTTTTTTGAAGATGTTAATAGCCAGGTAGCTCCCGGAAAAAAAGAATTTGTGAAACGCAAAGGTTTAAAAAAACAAAAAAGATATATTACAGATAACTTCAAAAATCTCCACAACAAATTCTGCAAAGAACAAAAAAAAATCAGCTATTCGACTTTTTGCAAATATAGACCCTACTGGACTGTTTTAACAAAAAAAGAACGAGACACTTGCCAATGCAAGCTTCACTGTAACGTTAACCTTCTAATTAAAGCTCTGAAGAAAGCAAAGATAATTGCAGAAGGATCAGCGACAGAAGTATTGACAAGTTTGTTTTTTTCCATTTGTATTTTGATATTTTGTCCATTATTTTTTTAACAATTCATACAAATATTGCAAGCATAAGTAAGCAGAACTGATTACGCATGAAAAAATGTATTTCTTGTCTCCAATGCTCAAAAGTCTGAATAAAGCATTTAGTTTTTCACTTTAATCGTTTTTTCTTCCTTTTTCCTAATCCGCTCATCACTTCAGGTCAAATGATACTTATATCTATTTTATTATTCAATTTCAATTCATTTTTCATTATTCACAGAAATTTTAAGAACCTACAAGGTGTTCAATCAGTGGCGGCTCTCCCCTTAGGACAATGGGTGTTTGACCCCCCAAAATTATAAGACATAATAATAATATTTTTTTACGGAATAAACGGCTCAACGCATTGAATTCTTTACTTGAAATGAACCGCAAATTAATATTAGCGGCGACGAGTTAGTGACGAGCAGTGACATCTATCGTGTCAAATGGAAGCTCCAATTCTCACAATATTTAGATCCATGGGTCAATTTTCGAGATGTCCCCGCGAAGAATATCTTCTGGCACTATGTTTTTATCCTGGAGTAAAAATTCCCGCGTATAGGTACCATAGAAACCCTAGCGACGTTTTGGACATGACCGAATGTCGTGGAAGGGAGACAGCATTACGTCTCTTATGCGTTGTTGAAAGAGATGGCGATACAACATAGGTCGGTTTGCATTTTGCACGCATGCATCGTCCATTGTATTTGGACAGTTCGTGAAAGATTTGGAATAATAATTATTTACGTTGTTATCGGCGACGTTTCAAATTTAGTATTTGGCGGCACATAGAGAAGTAGATCTTTTCAAAGATTATTAATTATTATATTATGATCACTTTTCAACGGACATGGAAAACAGCTTTTAAAACAATGTTCGTTTTTTAGGTTCCTAACCTAAGTGACAGCAGATTCTATACATTTAATTATCTAGTTACAGATAAATCATTTGAAAGGGACCTTTGCTTGTGTAGTGGCGTATTAGATAGATAAAAAATATCTAACATAATTTAATAATAAATCTGTTTTTGTTAGGTAGCTGAAAAATGCAAAAAAAACATTGTCAAATTGAAACGCAAGTCTAAATTTAAATAAAATTTATAAATGTCTCTTCTCACCCAATATCTTTGGGCATTTTAGGGGTAAAAGGGGACTGCGGATGTGTGTTTCAAAGTCAATTTTTGTTTTTAAATTTTTGATATTATCGGTTTCTATTTTTTCTAATCTACCTACCTAATTTTGTTTTTAAATTTTGGATACTTAGGTACATACTATCGGTGTGCATAACTATATTGAAAAGTGCCCTCTTTAAAATGATGTGCCAGCAAGTACATGAATTATTTAGTGATTTTGCAATTTATAAATAAAACCCATGTAATTTGAGTTGCGGATTCATGACCCTACCTATCTTCAAATTGAAATAGATAATAATATGTCGGCATTTTTCATAATATCAAAAAAAGGTAATGTCACAATTTTTTTTCAAATGACCTCCCATACCTGGAGCCCTAGAGCTGCCTCTGTGTTCAATACCATATATTAATGTTTCATTACCAAACTTCATTACCATCCAAATTTATAAATTACCATCCAACCGTTTTTCATTACCATCCACCCCTTCATTACCTTCCATCAATTTTCTTCGTATCTAAGTGTCGCACAAAGGTGCCCTTTTCACCTCTCTACATCTGATAGGTACAGGAACCCATTTCTATAAAAATATATAGTAAAAACGCAAAAAAAAAAAATTCCGCGGAAACAGGCAAATTTGAACGAAACGGCGGAATGACCCACGTAAGGGTAAATATCAGTTGGGACTGGACACGCTTATTACGAATAATTTTTAGAAAAAAAACTTTAGATTCGCCTTAATTACTATAAAAGGAAACTTTTTGGCTTGGGGGCGGCGGAAAATAGTGCATTTTAATTTTCAATTGCGTAAAATTAAAATTCACTTCGCGATCCGACCGGTGACTGTCAGCGGCCATTAGGCACGTCGCTGTTGGTCGCTGTTATGTTGGTATCACTGATGCATTAAAGCCCGTTCACATTAACGCATCAACCGCGAGCAGATATCTGTTCAGCCGCGAGCGCTTATATTTTATGCCGTTCACACGAGCCTATCAAATATTTCTTCCTGTGGTAGGAGAGGGGGTCAGATGAATTTAGACAGCTCGATAACTGCCGCGAGATACCATTTCTTTGTAGATTTTGTACTAGATCTGACAATTTGACAGCTGACATTCGCGCGTTTTCTATACTTTTGCTTTGTAGTTTATCAATTTTCTTAGGAATTCAATAGACGTATGGCCATTGATTATTTTGTAGGAACAATATAGTATTGAAGTAAATAATTTGTTTTAATGACAAGATGTTTAACTCCTTCAACATTTTCTTGACTGAAGTGTACCTATTTTTCTTCAATATACCTACCTAGTTCTCACAGCTGTTTTGTAGAATTGTCATTTGTTTCATTTAGTCCGTCGTTGGCTAAGAATAGAAAATAGAATGCTGCTACAGGAACTTATGAGTGGTACAATGATTGCGTTGTACACATTTTTACTGGAGACTGTGTCAATGAATCTTTTTATTCTTCCCAACAGCAAAATTTTTTTGGCAATCTTTTTAATAATTTGTTTTGTATTTTGAGCGAAAGTCAATATGGAGTCAATTATTACTCCCAAATATTTATTTTCAAATACTTCTTTCAAAACTTCACCGTCTATCTATATGTCTTTTTTTGTTTGCGTTAGGTACTCGTTTTCCAATGTTCATACATTTAGTTTTGTTTAGGTACATTCAATTTTAGTTTATTTTTCTTCAACCATTTTGATATATTATGTAGATCTTCATATAAATGATTCATCAGGCCTCGAGGAAAATAATTTCCCTCAGGACCTATGTCACCTGAGATTCTGTGTGGAGGGTCTTTGTGAGGAGAGGAAGGAATGAACATTGGTCTTGAAGAGACCCATTTTGTAGGAAGGAGGAAACAAGAGGCCGGCAAATCGTTCCACAGCCGAGCTGTTGAACACAAGAACGAGTCAAAGAAGCGACCCATTCTCATGTGACAAATGTCACATGAGAATGGGTCGCTTCTTCCACACGTTTGGCGTCTTTCCCGACTGTGCACCGAAGGGATCAATGACGCTAGTTCCTCGGAGCATCTTCCATTTTTAAGTTTACACTTTTCCAACAGTTTTCTCAGTTTGACTACACTCAAATGGTCTCTTGTATACCCTCCACTCAGCGTTTCCTACAGTCTATAACAGATTTTTTTTTAAATAAACTATGCATATCTACCGTCTGGCAAATCACACTCTTAGTGCCTCCGCCTCTTCTTTCAATTCTATGTTTTTGTAATCCTTTGTATGCATTTTACATAAACAAGGGAATCTTTTAGCACTCATTGTTAGGTGCTCACATGGTGTCAACTGCTGGAATCCAGAGGATTAAAAATAATGTAAGTTCTTTCCAAATGCAAAAACACAGCAGCCGGTAACTTTATCAGATAATATTATACTAAATACTAAGGTAAGTACCAGGGCCAGGGTGACGTGAAAACACAAATGTGCAAGTGGTACATTGTATAAAAAATAAAATTAAGTTTGTTAGTATAAATTTATTTAGTTTAATTGAAATCCAACATTTTAGTACAGCACGCTGCAACACATATTTAAAATTGATCATATTTAATGATGACATCATTAAAATAATATTGAAGTATGTATTAGGGGTTATCCATTAATTATGTGAGCATAAACGGGGAGACCCCTCTCCCAGCAAAATCTCACGATACTTGAAAAATAAACGAATTGGCCCAAATTTATCTCACCGAGGGAGGGGTGGGTCTAGATTGGAAGAAAAACTGCTCAAGTAATTAATGGATGCCCCATATGTTTTTGATTATCTTTAACTTTGATGACATTAAGTATTCAAGAAAGACTCGCTGTCTGCTATAGGTATGCGAAATAAAGTAATATTTAAACCTTCTAAAAAGATACACCTCCCAAAATAATAAAAACACAAGAGTTCGTCAAGAATATTATTTATTTAAGTGCTGTTAAATACACAGAATAAATAAACAGAATCAGAAAACATACTATTATAATTTAAATTAACCAATGCTTATAATGGAACTAGAGAAATAAAAATGTACACTAATATAACTGTAACCGACGTGTTACGTACCCTCAAATGTTCTTTCAACGAAAAACATCCTTGGCGGTATCCTCTACAGTTCAGTGGTCATTTTTTGGGATTTCGCTCGAAAACCAGAAATCCCGCTTGGCCACTGAGCTCGTTAGTACCGTACCGCCAGCGATCTTTTTCGTTGAAAATATTTTTATGTTTGTTTTCCAATTAGAATTTAAAGTTATTCTAATTGCAATATTGTATTAATAAAAAACTTTCATTTTACCATGTACAATGCCCCCGGTGCAACAAATAAACGCTATCATGCTCAGGTTGCCACCAGGGACATTTGTCAATTTATAATTTCAAACGTATTTTTTATGTTTCCTTTTTTTTGACATATTGTTAAATATTTTAACTTACGATCCTTGTAGGATAATGAAACTAAGAAATTTCATTCCGCAGTCCTACAAGGCATCGAGGGAAAGAGAGCCTGAGTCTCTAGCCCTTAAATTACTCAAACTAGGGCAATAAATGACCCTCAAAAAACACTTTCAATTTCGGTAAAAATACGTTTTTCCGATTTTAAAAATCCAGGTGCCCCGTAAGATGGTGAAACAAACAGGTTTCATTAACACATCTTACGGGGGACCTCGTAAAAATAACATTGTAACTGTAAATAACCAGATATTCAGCCAAACGGCAAATCAATTTATATTTTATGCGATTTAGCTCAAAAATGAGCTAAACGTCTCTAACTAAAAATCTAGCAATAGACAATTGGTTTATTTCATGATTACTGTATAATAACGAACACATATGTACACAATTAACTCTGTAGAATTATTATAAAAAATACATTTTAAGCGACCGCCTTCAACGGTGACACCGGCAAAATAGGGTGCCCACATAATGACCGCCCTATTTATACCATTTGGTCTGAGGACGAAAACCCCTCCACTTTTTCATAAAAACACTGCCCGAACGCTGTCGGGTACAAGTACTCCTTAAATGTTATGAAAATTTGTCAATAAATATGTTGTGTTCAGTTCAAAGTTCAATTCTACTCTTCTTGTTTTACTACTTCCTACCTCTGGAAGTCCTACGACCTGCTGCCTCCTGCTGAAGTTCTGCCCGGACGAGTGCCTGGTGCCTGCCGCTACAGCCGGCCCTAACTTTGGGTACTCCCAAGGCAACCAGGCCCAGGCAGAAACTAGGCGCATCCAGGGCCACCACCCACTGGATGTAGGGAGGCCAGCTTTAAATCTACATCATCATCATCATTGGCGCACAAAAGGGAAGGAGTGCACAGCCACCGGTGCCCTCATAATTTACAGTCTTGTAAGGACGACAACACGTCCGTTACAATAACATAATTTTGAAGGCTCGTGAAGAAAATTTCTGCTTTCAGATCACAAATTCTGTCCAACAATAAATACTAAAAGAAAAAAATATCTCTTTCAGTCTTCAGATCAGAGTCCAGCAAAACATATTGTTTATTTACGTACGGTACAATTATTTACATACACACAGCATAAAAGATTAACGTAAACTTACTAATATGATTAAAATTAACCAACACTTATACTGGGACTAGAAAAAACAAAATGTACACTAATATAACATAATGTTGAAGGCTAGAGAAGAAAATTACAGCTTTCAGATAACAAATTCTGTCCAACAGTAAATACAATAAAAAAAATATATTTATTTTAGTCTTCAGATTTCAAATTCTGTCAAACATTAAATACTAAAAGAAAAGTATATCTATTTCAGTCTTCAGATCAAAGTTCAGCAGAACATCTTGTTTATTTACGTACAGTACAAGTATGTACATACTTTTATAGACAGAATAAAAGATTATAAACAATTGTAAACATACTAATATAATTTAAATTAACCAACGCTTATACTGGGACTAGAGAAAACAAAATGTACACTAATATAACATAGTTTTGAAGGCTAGAGAAGAAAAATTCAGCTTAAAAGGTCCGGAGAATTTTGATGAATGGTCGTTCGCAGCTGAACAATTTTTGATGTTGGATGGTGTCGATATTCACAAGCCAGAATCATCCGATTGTACAAGTTTGGGTGATAAAAAGGCAAAAGCTAAACTTATTATGACGATTGACCCCTCAATTTATGTTCACATCAAAAACGATCAAACAGTACAAGGTGTATAGAAGCGTTTGAAGGCCTTATATGACGACTCTAGCTTCACTCGTCCCATCAGTTTACTTCGTCAATTTACTTCGTCAATTAAGACAATGTCTAGGTATGGATGTTAAAATACAGAAAAATAATATTTTCGTTAGTCAAAAGAAATTTATAGAAAAGTTAGTATGTAAATTTGGTTTAGAGAATTCTAAGAAAAATGTAGAGACACCTATGGAGACTAATTTAAAATTTGAAAAAGGAGAAAATGTACATTCCAAGTTTCCTTACCAACAGTTTATAGGCAGTTTAATGTACCTCTCTGTTTTAACCAGACCCGATATTTCTTATTGTATTAGTTACCTAAGCCAATTTAATAACTGTTTCACTGAAACACATTGGAAGCATGCCAAGAGAGTGTTAAAATATTTAAATTTTACCAAGAGTTATGGTCTAATGTACAAAAAAAATAATTTAGACATAGTTGGTTACGCTGATGCAGATTTTGCATCTGATAATTTAGATCGTAAGTCATACACTGGATATTGTTTTATTTATGAAGGTTGTTTAATATCTCATGAAAGTAGGAAGCAACAAACTGTCGCTTTATCAAGTACAGAAGCCGAATACATGGCTACTTGTGAAGCAAGTAAAGAGGCTATATTCTTGAAAAACCTGTCTAATGAACTAATAAATAGAGGTAATAAACCTATTACATTATATAATGACAGCCAAAGTGCTATAAAACTTTCTGAAAATTGTATTCATCATAGACGTAGTAAGCATATCGATGTCAAATTTCATTTCATAAGAGAGGCTGTTGCAAATAAATTAATTAATTTAGAATATTTAAATACCTCTGAAATGCCAGCAGATATGCTAACTAAGAGTTTAAGTAAAATAAAACATTATAAATTTATAAACAAGATGGGTATAGTATTGCATACCTAGTATTTGTTTTTGGTTTATTTGTATTGTTTTGTTAAGTGGTGGTATTGAATTTTGATAATAAAATAATAAAGTTACCTACCGCCATCTAGGATCTTATATGGAAGCTCTGTGTACTTTCCATGCTTTTGTTTACCTTATTTGTATTATTTTGTTAAGTGGTGGTATTGATTGAACCATGGTAATAAAATAATTCAAATGTTTAAACTACCGACATCTAGGATCTGTAGTGTACCTACACGCTTTTGTTTTACAATAATAAATTGCTTCGGTTCAAGTCTGATTACCGTGTTTCATTAATAATGAGGCTGGAAAAAACAAAATGTTAACTAATATTATGTAGTTATTAAGGCTCGAGAAGAAAATGTACTTGAAATTATCCGGACGCTAGATAAAATTAAATGAAATATTTCCATCTTATGGAATTCCTTTTACCGACGTTGGCAAACAGACCGATAAAGTAATATCAATGCACAACTGGAGCAAAACCTGATAGATACAGATGACGATATAATCGAGCCTCCTGCCAGGAAGCTGCTGAAAGCCTGGAGTATTTTTTCAAAAGTATGTGCTTTCATGCTTGAAGTGAAGTTGGTATTAAGAATTCCATTAAATGAAAACATTTCCATTTTGTTGCAGTTGGTGACGCTGCTTGTCCTGTTGTCGTTTTAGATCTGGCGTTCGCCTGCCGGAAGCCATCTCTTAATTTCTTCCAGAGGCACTTGGCCTCTTTCACTGAAAACAAAAAAAACCTTAAGTAATTTACGGGTACTTGGCAACAGGCGATAGCTTCACGAGAATTGTCTACAATTATAGGATTGGCAGAACAACTGTCTCAGAAATTATAAAAGAGGAATGTGATGCTATCTCCAGCCGATAGTAATTTATTTGACTTTATGCCCAGCTGGGTTTTTACATAGATTATGAGAGAATATATATTGATCATGACTTTATGTAATATAATCAAGTCTGAAATAAATTTCCTGTCAGGCAGAATGAAAATAAATAATTAAAAGTAATTTCAGGTAATGGCAGAACCAACCCAAGATGAGTGGAAAAAAGTCGCTACAGACTTCAAGGAAATTTATCAATTTGACCATTGTGTCGGAGCCATTGATGGCTAGTTACTCTAAGCTAGCACGTGGTCATAAAGGCTCCACCTATTTCAGGGCCGGATTTATGTGGAAAATGCTAAATAACATGCTTGTAATTGCTAAAATAAATCGACTTGCATTCAGTGTTAAAAAATATTTAGAAAATAAACTGTGCATACCGTCTGGCAAATCACATTCCTTGATGACCTCCATCCATGCCTCTTCCTTCAATTCTATATTTTTGTAGTCTGCACAATCCATCCTCCATAAACAATGATATTGAAGTATATATTATATGTTTATGGTTATGTTGTCGCTCAGCTCAGCTGGGTAGGGTTAGGGTGGTCCTGAAAATAAAATAATTTTTAGTAATACATACCAGATATGGCATTAAATTTAAATTAGCCGCATTGGTTTTGAAACGGCTGTCCACACTGTGAAGTAGACGGTAGATATTTTTGTTAATAATTTATATGGATTCAAAAAAATGCTGTGCGATTACTGAAAAATATGTGCTAATTTATTATGAATCATTTGTGTCTCTAATCATGTCTCTTGTCTTGCCTCTCTAATTAATTGTCACTTGAGGAAACTATGTATTTTTAAAATTTTCTAGTTCTAACTGTTTTTTTGTTTTATTTTATCTCATTTGTATTTAAACTGTTTCAAAATTAAACATTGAATAATTTGGTTGATTGATTTTATATAAATTTTTACCTATTTTGTCTTATTTGTATAATGAACTGAGTTGTTCTCAGATGTGTGATAACAATCTGTAAAAACCCAGTATAAATAAATACATTACAATTTTATTGTTTTGTTTACGTATTATTTTATACAGCAAAAAGCTGTCAAAAATGGCTACACTACGGAACTATGCGTTGTACTAGTGCTATAATCTCATTACAGTTGTAAAATCACTGTTTTTAACAAAGATTGAGGTTATGGACAGAAATCCCCAGTATTATTGACATTTGCATAAAAATTGATACTTATTTCATAAGTATTAATATTGAACTTACCTTTGCATATTAGTTGGTGTAAAGCCACGTCGATAATCCATTTTTGACTTCAACATTAGGTTACGTACACAAAAATGCACGCGTAGTATTGAAACATTGTGACTGAACACCGTGTAATATACCATTTCTGCATGATGAATCAAATGCGATGAACACACTAAACATTTCCGCATATTAACTATATAATTACAAATACTATTTATAAACTTTTTAGATTGTATGCAAGCTGCGGGTCTCGGTCACTCGTTCGTCGAAATTTAGTGGTTTGGCTTAACATGCCGATGGACCTCGCGTCAATTTCCAAAAGTGTCGAAGGTAAAGGAGGTTAGCACCCGGATTCCGCGAAATCCCCACAAAGCAAAAAATTGCCCAAATGAAAACACTAGAAGCTTCTCTCAAGCAACGCCGCTCATGATTTGAGTTTTGATGGGACACGGAACTGAGTTGGGAGCTCCGTAATTAAAATGACCCCCACTCCTATTTTCGGCGGGAGAGGGGGGTGCTTATCTGCTCGTATATCGCCTCCGGAGCGGTTACGGCGTAAGATGTGCATTGTCTATGGTTGATGTGCACATCACAGCGCTTAGTGTGAACGGTCTGAAGGGATTGTATGGAGAGCGATATGTGGCGTGCTATCATCTTTTATGTTTGATACGCTGGTCTGAACGTAGCATTAAAGCCCGTTCACATTAACGCATCAACCGCGAGCAGATATCTGTTCAGCCGCGAGCGCTTATATTTTATGCCGTTCACACGAGCCTATCAAATATTTCTTCCTGTGGTAGGAGAGCGGGTCAGATGAATTTAGACAGCTCGATAACTGCCGCGAGATACCATTTCTTTGTAGATTTTGTACTAGATCTGACAATTTGACAGCTGACATTCGCGCGTTTTCTATACTTTTGCTTTGTAGTTTATCAATTTTCTTAGGAATTCAATAGACGTATGGCCATTGATTATTTTGTAGGAACAATATAGTATTGAAGTAAATAATTTGTTTTAATGACAAGATGTTTAACTCCTTCAACATTTTCTTGACTGAAGTGTACCTATTTTTCTTCAATATACCTACCTAGTTCTCACAGCTGTTTTGTAGAATTGTCATTTGTTTCATTTAGTCCGTCGTTGGCTAAGAATAGAAAATAGAATGCTGCTACAGGAACTTATGAGTGGTACAATGATTGCGTTGTACACATTTTTACTGGAGACTGTGTCAATGAATCTTTTTATTCTTCCCAACAGCAAAATTTTTTTGGCAATCTTTTTAATAATTTGTTTTGTATTTTGAGCGAAAGTCAATATGGAGTCAATTATTACTCCCAAATATTTATTTTCAAATACTTCTTTCAAAACTTCACCGTCTATCTATATGTCTTTTTTTGTTTGCGTTAGGTACTCGTTTTCCAATGTTCATACATTTAGTTTTGTTTAGGTACATTCAATTTTAGTTTATTTTTCTTCAACCATTTTGATATATTATGTAGATCTTCATATAAATGATTCATCAGGCCTCGAGGAAAATAATTTCCCTCAGGACCTATGTCACCTGAGATTCTGTGTGGAGGGTCTTTGTGAGGAGAGGAAGGAATGAACATTGGTCTTGAAGAGACCCATTTTGTAGGAAGGAGGAAACAAGAGGCCGGCAAATCGTTCCACAGCCGAGCTGTTGAACACAAGAACGAGTCAAAGAATCGACCCATTCTCATGTGACAAATGTCACATGAGAATGGGTCGCTTCTTCCACACGTTTGGCGTCTTTCCCGACTGTGCACCGAAGGGATCAATGACGCTAGTTCCTCGGAGCATCTTCCATTTTTAAGTTTACACTTTTCCAACAGTTTTCTCAGTATGACTACACTCAAATGGTCTCTTGTATACCCTCCACTCAGCGTTTCCTACAGTCTATAACAGATTTTTTTTTAAATAAACTATGCATATCTACCGTCTGGCAAATCACACTCTTAGTGCCTCCGCCTCTTCTTTCAATTCTATGTTTTTGTAATCCTTTGTATGCATTTTACATAAACAAGGGAATCTTTTAGCACTCATTGTTAGGTGCTCACATGGTGTCAACTGCTGGAATCCAGAGGATTAAAAATAATGTAAGTTCTTTCCAAATGCAAAAACACAGCAGCCGGTAACTTTATCAGATAATATTATACTAAATACTAAGGTAAGTACCAGGGCCAGGGTGACGTGAAAACACAAATGTGCAAGTGGGACATTGTATAAAAAATAAAATTAAGTTTGTTAGTATAAATTTATTTAGTTTAATTGAAATCCAACATTTTAGTACAGCACGCTGCAACACATATTTAAAATTGATCATATTTAATGATGACATCATTAAAATAATATTGAAGTATGTATTAGGGGTTATCCATTAATTATGTGAGCATAAACGGGGAGACCCCTCTCCCAGCAAAATCTCACGATACTTGAAAAATAAACGAATTGGCCCAAATTTATCTCACCGAGGGAGGGGTGGGTCTAGATTGGAAGAAAAACTGCTCAAGTAATTAATGGATGCCCCATATGTTTTTGATTATCTTTAACTTTGATGACATTAAGTATTCAAGAAAGACTCGCTGTCTGCTATAGGTATGCGAAATAAAGTAATATTTAAACCTTCTAAAAAGATACACCTCCCAAAATAATAAAAACACAAGAGTTCGTCAAGAATATTATTTATTTAAGTGCTGTTAAATACACAGAATAAATAAACAGAATCAGAAAACATACTATTATAATTTAAATTAACCAATGCTTATAATGGAACTAGAGAAATAAAAATGTACACTAATATAACATAATTTTGAAGGCTCGTGAAGAAAATTTCTGCTTTCAGATCACAAATTCTGTCCAACAATAAATACTAAAAGAAAAATATATCTCTTTCAGTTTTCAGATCAGAGTCCAGCAAAACATATTGTTTATTTACGTACGGTACAATTATTTACATACACACAGAATAAAAGATTAACGTAAACTTACTAATATGATTAAAATTAACCAACACTTATACTGGGACTAGAAAAAACAAAATGTACACTAATATAACATAATGTTGAAGGCTAGAGAAGAAAATTACAGCTTTCAGATAACAAATTCTGTCCAACAGTAAATACAATAAAAAAAATATATTTATTTTAGTCTTCAGATTTCAAATTCTGTCAAACATTAAATACTAAAAGAAAAGTATATCTATTTCAGTCTTCAGATCAAAGTTCAGCAGAACATCTTGTTTATTTACGTACAGTACAAGTATGTACATACTTTTATAGACAGAATAAAAGATTATAAACAATTGTAAACATACTAATATAATTTAAATTAACCAACGCTTATACTGGGACTAGAGAAAACAAAATGTACACTAATATAACATAGTTTTGAAGGCTAGAGAAGAAAAATTCAGCTTAAAAGGTCCGGAGAATTTTGATGAATGGTCGTTCGCAGCTGAACAATTTTTGATGTTGGATGGTGTCGATATTCACAAGCCAGAATCATCCGATTGTACAAGTTTGGATGATAAAAAGGCAAAAGCTAAACTTATTATGACGATTGACCCCTCAATTTATGTTCACATCAAAAACGATCAAACAGTACAAGGTGTATAGAAGCGTTTGAAGGCCTTATATGACGACTCTAGCTTCACTCGTCCCATCAGTTTACTTCGTCAATTAAGACAATGTCTAGGTATGGATGTTAAAATACAGAAAAATAATATTTTCGTTAGTCAAAAGAAATTTATAGAAAAGTTAGTATGTAAATTTGGTTTAGAGAATTCTAAGAAAAATGTAGAGACACCTATGGAGACTAATTTAAAATTTGAAAAAGGAGAAAATGTACATTCCAAGTTTCCTTACCAACAGTTTATAGGCAGTTTAATGTACCTCTCTGTTTTAACCAGACCCGATATTTCTTATTGTATTAGTTACCTAAGCCAATTTAATAACTGTTTCACTGAAACACATTGGAAGCATGCCAAGAGAGTGTTAAAATATTTAAATTTTACCAAGAGTTATGGTCTAATGTACAAAAAAAATAATTTAGACATAGTTGGTTACGCTGATGCAGATTTTGCATCTGATAATTTAGATCGTAAGTCATACACTGGATATTGTTTTATTTATGAAGGTTGTTTAATATCTCATGAAAGTAGGAAGCAACAAACTGTCGCTTTATCAAGTACAGAAGCCGAATACATGGCTACTTGTGAAGCAAGTAAAGAGGCTATATTCTTGAAAAACCTGTCTAATGAACTAATAAATAGAGGTAATAAACCTATTACATTATAATATAATGACAGCCAAAGTGCTATAAAACTTTCTGAAAATTGTATTCATCATAGACGTAGTAAGCATATCGATGTCAAATTTCATTTCATAAGAGAGGCTGTTGCAAATAAATTAATTAATTTAGAATATTTAAATACCTCTGAAATGCCAGCAGATATGCTAACTAAGAGTTTAAGTAAAATAAAACATTATAAATTTATAAACAAGATGGGTATAGTATTGCATACCTAGTATTTGTTTTTGGTTTATTTGTATTGTTTTGTTAAGTGGTGGTATTGAATTTTGATAATAAAATAATAAAGTTACCTACCGCCATCTAGGATCTTATATGGAAGCTCTGTGTACTTTCCATGCTTTTGTTTACCTTATTTGTATTATTTTGTTAAGTGGTGGTATTGATTGAACCATGGTAATAAAATAATTCAAATGTTTAAACTACCGACATCTAGGATCTGTAGTGTACCTACACGCTTTTGTTTTACAATAATAAATTGCTTCGGTTCAAGTCTGATTACCGTGTTTCATTAATAATGAGGCTGGAAAAAACAAAATGTTAACTAATATTATGTAGTTATTAAGGCTCGAGAAGAAAATGTACTTGAAATTATCCGGACGCTAGATAAAATTAAATGAAATATTTCCATCTTATGGAATTCCTTTTACCGACGTTGGCAAACAGACAAGGTAATATCAATGCACAACTGGAGCAAAACCTGATAGATACAGATGACGATATAATCGAGCCTCCTGCCAGGAAGCTGCTGAAAGCCTGGAGTATTTTTTCAAAAGTATGTGCTTTCATGCTTGAAGTGAAGTTGGTATTAAGAATTCCATTAAATGAAAACATTTCCATTTTGTTGCAGTTGGTGACGCTGCTTGTCCTGTTGTCGTTTTAGATCTGGCGTTCGCCTGCCGGAAGCCATCTCTTAATTTCTTCCAGAGGCACTTGGCCTCTTTCACTGAAAACAAAAAAAACCTTAAGTAATTTACGGGTACTTAGCAACAGGCGATAGCTTCACGAGAATTGTCTACAATTATAGGATTGGCAGAACAACTGTCTCAGAAATTATAAAAGAGGAATGTGATGCTATCTTCAGCCGATAGTAATTTATTTGACTTTATGCCCAGATGGGTTTTTACATAGATTATGAGAGAATATATATTGATCATGACTTTATGTAATATAATCAAGTCTGAAATAAATCTCCTGTCAGGCAGAATGAAAATAAATAATTAAAAGTAATTTCAGGTAATGGCAGAACCAACCCAAGATGAGTGGAAAAAAGTCGCTACAGACTTCAAGGAAATTTATCAATTTGACCATTGTGTCGGAGCCATTGATGGCTAGCACGTGGTCATAAAGGCTCCACCTATTTCAGGGCCGGATTTATGTGGAAAATGCTAAATAACATGCTTGTAATTGCTAAAATAAATCGACTTGCATTCAGTGTTAAAAAATATTTAGAAAATAAACTGTGCATACCGTCTGGCAAATCACATTCCTTGATGACCTCCATCCATGCCTCTTCCTTCAATTCTATATTTTTGTAGTCTGCACAATCCATCCTCCATAAACAATGATATTGAAGTATATATTATATGTTTTTGGTTATGTTGTCGCTCAGCTCAGCTGGGTAGGGTTAGGGTGGTCCTGAAAATAAAATAATTTTTAGTAATACATACCAGATATGGCATTAAATTTAAAATAGCCGCATTGGTTTTGAAACGGCTGTCCACACTGTGAAGTAGACGGTAGATATTTTTGTTAATAATTTATATGGATTCAAAAAAATGCTGTGCGATTACTGAAAAATATGTGCTAATTTATTATGTATCATTTGTGTCTCTAATCATGTCTCTTGTCTTGCCTCTCTAATTAATTGTCACTTGAGGAAACTATGTATTTTTAAAATTTTCTAGTTCTAACTGTTTTTTTGTTTTATTTTATCTCATTTGTATTTAAACTGTTTCAAAATTAAACATTGAATAATTTGGTTGATTGATTTTATATAAATTTTTACCTATTTTGTCTTATTTGTATAATGAACTGAGTTGTTCTCAGATGTGTGATAACAATCTGTAAAAACCCAGTATAAATAAATACATTACAATTTTATTGTTTTGTTTACGTATTATTTTATACAGCAAAAAGCTGTCAAAAATGGCTACACTACGGAACTATGCGTTGTACTAGTGCTATAATCTCATTACAGTTGTAAAATCACTGTTTTTAACAAAGATTGAGGTTATGGACAGAAATCCCCAGTATTATTGACATTTGCATAAAAATTGATACTTATTTCATAAGTATTAATATTGAACTTACCTTTGCATATTAGTTGGTGTAAAGCCACGTCGATAATCCATTTTTGACTTCAACATTAGGTTACGTACACAAAAATGCACGCGTAGTATTGAAAAATTGTGACTGAACACCGTGTAATATACCATTTCTGCATGATGAATCAAATGCGATGAACACACTAAACATTTCCGCATATTAACTATATAATTACAAATACTATTTATAAACTTTTTAGATTGTATGCAAGCTGCGGGTCTCGGTCACTCGTTCGTCGAAATTTAGTGGTTTGGCTTAACATGCCGATGGACCTCGCGTCAATTTCCAAAAGTGTCGAAGGTAAAGGAGGTTAGCACCCGGATTCCGCGAAATCCCCACAAAGCAAAAAATTGCCCAAATGAAAACACTAGAAGCTTCTCTCAAGCAACGCCGCTCATGATTTGAGTTTTGATGGGACACGGAACTGAGTTGGGAGCTCCGTAATTAAAATGACCCCCACTCCTATTTTCGGCGGGAGAGGGGGGTGCTTATCTGCTCGTATATCGCCTCCGGAGCGGTTACGGCGTAAGATGTGCATTGTCTATGGTTGATGTGCACATCAAAGCGCTTAGTGTGAACGGTCTGAAGGGATTGTATGGAGAGCGATATGTGGCGTGCTATCATCTTTTATGTTTGATACGCTGGTCTGAACGTAGCATTAACAAGAGCTAAATACGACCGCTGCCATCTTCGTGGGATACATAAAGGCGCGGAATTATGAAAAACCGATTTAATAATATAATGTAAACGAACCTCTAATCAGAATCACTTCAAAGTCTAGCTGAGGCACTGGAATCATGTTGGATTTCATCGTCATTAAAGTTGGAGGTGTTGGTATTCGTCGTAAAACCAATTGTGTTTTAAATGTACCTACAATAGGTTTTAAGACAAGTTTTTTAACTTAAAAATTTTTTTTGAACTTCGAAAAATTTTTTTTACATTGAAAAAATAATTTTCAATGTAAAATTATTTTTTCAATGTAATAAAACTTGCCTAAAGGCCTTTATTTATTTAATATTCTAAATTTCGTCAAAGTAGTGCTTACCAAATATGCATGTTTTACATTTTACGTAACTTCTAGCTAACCGTTATTTTATGGTAACAAATACATACGAATAGAGGTTTGTTAACATAATAATTCTGCTGTGTTTTCATAATTTCGCGGTATTTCATGTAGGTATCCCACGAAGTCGGCTACAATCGCATTAGCTCTTGTTAATGCATCAGTGATACCAACATAACAGCGACGTGCCTAATGGCCGCTGACAGTCACCGATCGGTTCGCGAAGTGAATTTTAATTTTACGCAATTGAAAATTAAAATGCATTATTTTCCGCCGCCCCCAAGCCAAAAAGTTTCCTTTTATAGTAATTAAGGCGAATTTAAAGTTTTTTTTCTAAAAATTATTCGTAATAAGCGTGTCCAGTCCCAACCGATAATTACCAAATAATTTCCCTCAGGGCCTATTTTATCTTTGAGGATGCTGTGTGGAGGGTCTTTTTGAGGAAAGGAAGGAGTCTTGAATAGACCCATGTTGTTGAAAGGAGGAAACACAGAGGCCGGTAAATCGTTTCACAGCCGAGCTGTTGAACTCAACAACGAGTCGTAAAAATTACCCGTTCTCATATGACTTATGTCAACCGTGTACAAATGTTGGGCGCGTGTTTGGCGTATTTCCCAACTATGCACCGATTCCAAGGGGATCAATGACGCTAGTTCCTCGGAGCATCTTCCATTGTAATACCGGTATAACAAGGACAGCATTCCCACCTGTGCTCTGAAGATTGCAATCCGTCTGTTAAGATGGGAGAATCTAACAAACGGGGTCCGTTTTTGCACAGAATCAAGGTATTTTGGAGCTCCAGACCAGAGGTGGCTGCCAAATTCAACCGTGGGGCTCACTTGCGATTTGTACGGGGTTAGCAGTTGTGTACTATTAAAGTATCTGCGGGCCCTGCACAGTACGCCTAGTTTCTG
The DNA here is from genome assembly GCA_917563855.2 of Limnephilus lunatus. NCBI lineage: Eukaryota > Metazoa > Arthropoda > Insecta > Trichoptera > Limnephilidae > Limnephilus > Limnephilus lunatus. The sequence goes on from CAKJTF020000010.1 coordinate 2,141,934, forward strand.
AGAGGCTAACTTAACTCTGGTTTCGATGGAGCCCCCGTACCTGAGCTGGTCACTTAGAGTTACACCAAGCATATCAATGGAGGTCCTGTTCGGAAGAATGCTTCCGTTAAAGGAGATTAGATTATCATTTCGATCCCTCTTAGACGTTATCAGACATGATATGGTCTTTGAAACATTAAATTCGACGAGGTTATTCTTACCCCAAGAGAAAACCCTCATCAGATAACCGCCCATTCTTTGCTTCAAAGCCCTCCGAGCTATTGGGATTTGTGGGCTCTTTGGAGGCTTGTCAAACAAAAGCTATCATGAACTGTACATCCGCGTAGCAATGAATCGGTGCGCTTTACCCTGATAAATCGGCAATCGCCGAGCACTTAATTGAGACCGGCCATTACTTTGGATTTGTTCCTGAGGTCCTGGGAAGACCCAAAGGTAAATGTTCCGCTATTGAGTCCACGCTCAAAACACACTTTAAAAAATTAAAATAAATTGTACTAGGTAGATAATAGTTAGTAATAAGTAATTCAGTAACCGGAATTTAAAAATATTGCGTTTTAATGATTATTTTGTTAACTTTAAAAATGCGAAATGTCATTTTTCAAGGACCGCCATGTTATTAATTACGACGATGAAATATGCACTTTTAAAAGGAAAAATCACTCTCTTTCAGTTACACAATAATAAGTACGAATTTCAATTTTCGAAAATGATAAATAATGCGTATTAATCATTATTTTGTTAGGTTTCGTAAATTCAAAAAATCATCACTTATTACGCGTGCATGACGCGAGACGCAAGCGTCGCAAGCCTGCGCAAGCCTATATGAAATGTGAAAATATACCAAACCACCCACAACTCTTCCATGTGAAACATGTTTTACATGCAATTTGCAAATGAGCCAACCTAAAAATTAAAAAAAAAGCATTCACGAAACGAGTAGCTAGAAGCGATACATAGACGATATTATTACGAAAGTACCTGATTTTAAAAAGTGCGGTCCTTGAAAAATGACATTTCACATTTTTAAATTTAACAAAATAATCATTAAAACGTAATATTTTTAAATTCCGGTTACTGAATTACTTATTACTAACTATTATCTACCTAGTACAATTTATTGTAATTTTTTAAAGTGTGTTTTGAGCGTGGACTCAATAGCGGAACATTTACCCAATGTCTAAGTATACTGTAATAATAATAATAATAATAATACTTTTGGTTTAGAAAAAAAATGCAAAAGTCGGTCATTTTAAATACATGTAGGATTACGAAAGATTTTTTAAATATTTATATTGAGGGATCAGTAGGATTTATCGGACCAGTTAGGATTTCATCAGAGCCGAACCCTCTGATATGAAAATATCTGGAGTCGGTGAAATATTTTCCCATTATGTTTCTGGTGGATTGACGTATTGTTCTTGTATTGTTTTATTCTTATATAGTGCACTTACATTGCGTTAATTTACTAGATATTCATTTGTGGAAAAGTGTGTGGAAGGGTTTAGTCTTTCATTTGGGAAAGATTCAACCCGGACATAAAATCTGGAGCACCGTAAAATATACTTGGCTGATTTATAAAGCGCCGTTTTTGTGAAAAATCACCTCAAGGGCGCTGTACATATAAGCATACAATAAAATAAAATTAATACGATAGAATTACAACTAAGATTCAAAATTATAACTAGGTACTTACATTTAAGACTTATATATTATGTACATAGCTAGTGACTTACGGCTATGACTTATTACTACTGACTGAAAACTAGTGGCATACATATATATTTACAAATGTGACTTAAAATTAGAGATTTACAATTTAAATAGGTGTTTACATATAACAATAAATATTTTTTAGTTTTGAGAGGTGTCTAATATTACCAAGTGATCAACAAAACTCTACCGATATAGGTACAGACAGAGAAGAAAGTTATTGCTGCAAGTCGAAGCAGTTTGATGATTTTATATATACATACATACATATTTTATTCTACACATTTTACAAAATATTTTATACCCTTTTTTAATATTAATATTGTTAGCGCCAGAAGAAGAAGGAAGTTCGTACATAATATTACAATATTTTATAACACGGTTTTGAAAATGATTTTAATGGGTTAACTGTATATAAAGGAAAGCATAGAATGAATGAATCTAATCGTCGATCTCAACCGCAATAAGATAATTCATCGCTCAACAAGAGATTGGATAGAAATATTTGAATGGAAAAGCGAATTTATGGAAATGAGTGTTTAAATAGGTAAGTTTTAAGTTTGGATCTAAATTCTGTTGGGCTGGTTATGCATCTTAATTCCATAGGAAGTTTATTCCAAGCCTCAGGGCCGGATACTCCGAATGCACGATCACCAAAATTAGTGTTCGGATTTCGCTTAAGTTCTTTCAACCTTCCGATTGCAGATGATGTCGCTGATCTAAGAGTTGACTGCCTTAGACCAATATTTTCCGGAATGCATAATTCAGAGATATAGGGTGGGATACAGAGAATACCATATAATACCTAATACAATATAAAGGTATAAAACCTTTTTTGCTTATATTGGCTACTTTCGCTTTAACCACTTGAACTCTGTTGTCTAATTCTAGAATAACGATGGCGCCACTTCCGTCGGCAATTCTCACATGGACGGGCCCCAGGCTAACGTAAATACTGCGCTTTCACTAAAATCGCAGTTCCCTTTCTACTGAAATACCTACCAGCTCGTAGTGGATTAAAGCTGGCGACACGGTATCGCTTCCAAGTAAATAATCACACACTACACTAACATTTACACATCGTCGGATCTACCGGATCTGCCCTGATGATGGACACTGTAACGCTGTCCGAAACGTCGGCTATAGTAGGAGGTAGCGCAACACGGCATAACACCCCAAAAAATAACAACGAAAACCTATTTAATGTTTACTCGTGCTTTTTTCATCGTCAAAGTGTCACCGTCATTCCACGCTTGTGATAGTTATTGGTACTCACGCTTATATTCGGTTTCAGTTTCAGCACCGGCAATTATTTTATTTTAATTAATGGACATTGTTTTCTTTTACCCACTTCACTAGACAAAGTCAATTATATAATATTAATCACGATATCCATTTCGGTAGCGGCCGTTATTCCAAACCTATGTTCTTTAATTTGTGTAAGGCTTAAGAGCGCGCAGGAGCGCCGAGAAATTTTAACGATAGGTATTTGTAAAAATTATTTCTATTTCGTTCATCTCAGCGGGGACAGCAAAAGCGCTATCGGTGTATTGGTGAACCCCAATGCGTGTGTGTGCGTGGCTGCAGGTGTTGGAAGCACGAATCGCCGCGCCGCGCCCGCCAGCGACTTCACGTTCTTATTATTTCATTTACTGTTATTCATTTATTCCAAAAATTAAGTAGGTGCCTAGGTACATATTCGTAATAAAATAGCGAGGTCTACATTATTTAATAACTTAACTTTATTATTATTATTACTTACTACAAATACATGTGACTGCCTGCTCCGAGCTCATCTTCTGCACACGCACAAGTCAATGAGACTTGTGGGTGCGTGTATACAGGTTGCTGCCTGCTGCAACAGATAAGTCAATACGCGTCGCGACTTGAGCGTGCGTATTCCTATATAATAGATATCTTCTGCGCTCATAGTTCATTCATCTTGTTACTATTAGTAAAGTAAGATGCACGCTGTTTTGGTTTAGTAATATCGGGAGATTCATACCATCTGTTTTTATAAAACGGCAGCATAGGCGCAGTAGGTACATCACGTACTTTGTGATTGTATAGTGTTTTTATTTTTCGCTGGCTGCATCACTCTACTGTTTTTGACTAGCCTTTTTACTGGAAACTATTCTACGTCAAATACAGACCTTCGAATTTTGACCCTGAAACCCCCTTGAATATTGAAATCTGTTTGGTCATTTCTCACGATTTACACATATAGGACATATGGTGAGTAGATACCTACTAAACTATTCATAAATTATTCATAAACTATTATTATAAACATAAACTATTCATTCATAAAAACTCAATATTACAACACAATTTCCTTTTTTAATTAAACATATAAATATCGCTAAAAATGTTGTTGTTTTTTGGCTCTCCCTGAATAACGTAAATTCATCAGTTTTGACTGTATGCATAAAGTGCATTAGTGCAAGTCGGTACATTTGTTAACATTTCTAGTAACCTATAATAAATATTATTATACGTCTTAGGCTGCGTATACACACGCCAGCCGAACAACGGATTATGGGAAAGGAACGAAGCAAAAGCAAACTGCCCGAAACGCTGCGCCGCTTGCGGTTGCTTCGTACCTTTACCATAATTCGTGGTTCGGCTCGCGTCTCTGTCCGCAAAGAGTGGCGTGCACTGATTTTTCAGTGGGCTAGAATCCTAAGATTGAAAATACGACATTAATGATGTTGTCGAAGCTGAAAATTATTTTTTTTCCGAAATTTCAATTTTCAAATTCTGTGCACGCCACTATTCGCAAATATATACGTAGCATAAGATATGTGTATTTAGAAATTGAGTTACATAAAATCGACTACTATATTACCTACCTTCAACTCAAAAAATTTTTTCTTACAGATAAATAATGGGTAAAAGAAATGGAAACAAAGCGCGTTTGTTTTTATCTGCTAGACCATAGATTCTCAACCTTTTTTTGCCCACCGCCCACTTTGAGAATATTATTTTTTCTAGCGCCCCCTAACTCGTGAATCTGAAACAGCAATTGTCGTCACAATTATATTTACCACAACGGAGGGGGGGGGGGGGAGAGGAGGAGGGGCATTAAAGGATGGGGCAAGATGGGATATTATAATAATAATATATATTTTTTTAACTTCTTACACCATTACAAATTTGAGTTTATTAAGAAATAACGCCATATAAATATTTTTCAAAAAGTTGTTCACTAATATTTACATAAAAGATAATATAATATAAAAGATAATATTATACATAAAAAAAATTTCAAGAAATATGGCAATTTCAAAAAAAAATCAGGCGGTGGTGAAGATTTCGTTAGAAGGGGAAGACTCTTTCAAGAATCAAAAGAATTTCCCTTTTGAATTTGTCCTCACTGACGCCAAATATATCAATCTCGGAGGAGATTTAGTTCGGGAGAACCATTGGCAGGTTAGTCCTACAAGCCGGAAGATAGAATTATCTATGATGACGCTGTCTAAGATAATCATCTGGAACATAGAGACTCACGCGCTCCAAAATAGCTGAGTTCTGAATATAGCCTCGCAGCAGTCTGAATAAGTGGGTGGCGGCCGCCCCTCTCTTCTGAGCTACAGGGAGTGAAATCCTAGCATGCCCAGAAGAAAGTTCGTCGGGTAGAGCCATAGATAGTGGTCGTACTCCCTCATGTAGAGAAATCTTAGATACTTTGTTTGGACCCTCTCAAACATGAGGGAGCACCCCACCTCATGAGGATTCTAGATAAGCGAACCACTCTCCAGCCTACTGCGGACCAGCATAGTGTACCTTATGACTGAGCATAGTGTACCTGTGATAGGTGAGACTGGTAAGCTCTGGTAAAAGTCAGAACTACGCATTTCAAGACATTGAAAAGAAGCTGGTTTCGTTGACTCCATTCTGAAATGTTATCAACATCAGCTTAAAGGCACAGGCAGTCTTATTAGAAGAAATAATTTTAGATCGTCAGCGGAACAGCAAAAAGCAAGAAAAACGGATGACTCCAACAATGTCATTAATGAAAATGGAAAAGAGAAGAGGCCCTAGGATCGATCCTTGGGGAACAACAGAAAAATAAAAAAGTCAGCAGATTGGAAGATTCCATGTGTGACAAGTTGCTTTCTGTTCTTGAGGTAACTTTTAAAAAACTTTAACGTCCAAAGGGGAAAATCCAACTGGGCAAGTTTTGTGAGTAAGATATCGTGATTCACAGTATCAAAGGCTTTGGAGAAGTCGTTATACGAACAGTCTACTTGGTATTCATTGTCTAGGGACCAGCAAATTAGTTGGTGAAAACCATCAGATTGGTTTCAGTAGATTTTCCTTTCCTGAAACCATGGTGTTCGGGAATAATGTATGCGTCTATCTGAGGCATAATGAATTTATGAATTAATTTTTAAAATAGTTTAGCAGTAGCTGATAATATGGCAACAGACTGGCCTATCATATTTCGATTAATTTTTTCGAACCTTTCTTAAAAATAGGACAAATTTTGGAAGTTTTCCATAAATACTTCAGGAAAAGTGGAAGTACTGGTAGATAAGTTAAAGATAAGATATATAATGGTGTATTTGGAAACTCTATGCACCCTTTAATAAAAAATACGGGAACGAAGTCTTGTCCGATAGAGTGTGAGTTCTTAATGAGACTTATGGCACTCATAATTTCAGATTCCGTAAACATATCAAAATCAATGTTTGAAGCCCCTCACCCCCTGCGTTAGCCACACTCAAGCCACGAAATTCCTGATTACCTTTTATCATGGTGTGTTCAAGACCACCATCCTTCAGAAGGGGTTTTATATAGTGCCAAAACATATTGGGATCACGTGTGATGTTTTCCTCGATTTTAGACAGTTAGGTTCGAAAGGCCACTCGAACCTCAGGCCTAAATAACGCTCGGTAAAAACTTAACAGATCGTATTCACTCTGAAGACCTCCAGTTTTCTCCAGAACGCTTATGAAGGGCGTGTTTGATCTCTATATTCGAGTATATTATATCTCTATGACTTCTCCTGAGAACCACTTCAGATACTTGCCACCGCCACCGCTTGTCGTTAGCAAACGAAGCGCACTAGTTTCCTCGTTAATATCCATTAGGATAAACTTGTAAATCATTTAAATAATTTTAAAATTAGGGCGCGAAAAAGACGATCGTCCTGCCGTCGAACTATATGAAGCACTGATGGGGTGGGATGGGTTTCTCTGGGTCTCCTACCGCCCCCCTGAGAGTCTGAAACGCCCCCCAATTTGCTCATTGTCTTCCACCGCCCCCCTGAAGGTCTGAAACGCCCCCAAGGGGGCGTTATCGCCCACGTTGAGAACCTATGTGCTAGACGAAAAAAACCGATTATTAGTATCAAACGACAGATTCATGTTGCACCACGTTCGACATCTAGGTAAGTCGAAATATCGCTTTCCTGTCACTCTTACTACTGAACCTTCCTAAGGTTACCTTTACGTACGTAAAGTTTTTTTTCCCGTAAGTTGCTCACATAAGAGAGTTATGGCAAAATTACCAATGGGTATCGTTTACATTGATAATTTTGCCATAACTCTCTTACGTGAGCGACTTACGAGAAAAACCTAAAGATTTATGCTATGAGAGCCGTGTATTATGTAGCATGTATAACGGGAAAATGGGATGGACAAATTTAAATAAATAAATCATTTGCATTTACAGGGATATGGATGTCATCGATACTACTTTTGGAAACTTAACTACATCTTCACTAATGCATGAAACTTCCATGGATGAATCATTTGCTCCAAATATAGACGAAAACGCAAGTTCATCATCATCAACAACGCTTGATGATTTGGTGATAGAACCAGACCATATTGATGAAACCGATAATTTCGAAGGTCGCAGAATTGTGGATATAAAATATTTGTTTTCGGAGATATCAAATATAAAGCACGAACACACCAACTGAGCTATATTATTGTTAAGTTTCATTAAAATTCAATCTGTTGTTTTTGCGTGAAAGAGTAACATACACACAAATATACATACAATCTTTCTCGTTTATAATATTAGTAAGATAGGATTTTACTATTTTAGCTTAAATTCTCTCACCAAACACAAGAGCCTTTTTACTTTTCGGTGGAGAAAATCTGTTAAAATTGTTTACTTTATAATACACTGAGAACATGTAAATAATCATTGTGTACTTACTGTAAAAAATACATATATTAAATTTATAAAAACATATGGCAGTCAAAATAAAATGAGTTTTCTGGTGGATGGTGTATTTGAGTTTTAACCTTTATTAAAATTTCCAACATAGGTTTTATGCGGTTGTCTAGCACAGAATAAATAAGAACACAATAAATGCGATGTAGGCGTGTTCTTGATCAAAACTATGTCGATGACATTTGTCTGTTGTTATTTGCTAAGATAAAAGGAACCGAGTGACCGGACAACTCAGAATGAAATCAACTCAACACCTCCTTTGAAAAATCATTAAAATTGATTGAAAAAAATTGTATTAAACTAGCTGTTTCCCGGCATGCGTTGCTATGCCATTTAATAAATAACTCTTTTATCTCTGTGTGTCTTTTCCCATTCGTCCCGTTCTCCTTTCGCCTCTCTTTCCTGTCCCACGTCCCCTTCCCCTCTCGCGTTCCCACTCCGCTTCCTCCACCTTCTCTCTCCCCACTCCACTTCCCCTTCTTTCCCGTCTCGCGAACCCCCCTCCCGAGGTCCCTTCCCCGCTCCAATGTTCCCCTCCCCTATCAAGGTCCCCCCCCTGTGTTCCCTCCACCCCTCCCGCGAACCCCCTACCCGATTTTCATTCCCCCCCCCCTCCCGCATTCCATACATTCAGTCCCGGTACATTCAGTTTTCAAACAGTGCACGTGCCACCTATGGTTTTTTTTATACGAATTTTATAATGCCAGAACTCACCAGTAGTTTTATATAAACCTTGTCCTGACGATAACGAACATAAAAAAAGAATTATCCAATTTGGTGCCGTCGTTCGGAAGTTATGCGCTTACATTCCTACGATTAATTTTTATTTATATAGAAGTTAAATATGTTAGGTACATTAATTTAGGTTATGATCAACCTACTTTTCCATTATTTTTCTCTATTTCGAAGAGGTATTGAGTTGACTTGATTCTAAGTTGGCATGGAATCAAGGAACAGAGCGCGTGCTACTTGGGCTAGAACCAAAAGATAATAAATCAGTTAGTTTCGACGTTGGTTTCCCTTCAAATCAGATTGGAAGGCATTTCTAGTGTGTTCAGTGTTGTCTACTATTTACTTTTTTACTATGTTAAAATTACTAATATTTACGGGTTTCAAAAAGTTTCAGTGTATTTTATAATTTTTATTTGTGAAAATTACATTACTTTCACTGAAGGCATCCCACCTTAAATTCCGTTTCAAAATGAAATGTTTTTTTGCTATATTTTTAAAGCCCTTTTTATTGGAATTAAAGATAAAAAAATAAAACCTCTGCGCGAAAGGTCAAAAGTTTATAAACACATTCAATTACGTATAACTTTATTTATATATTTTTTTCTAATATATTTAATTCTTAGAAACCCACAATACTTTTTGAGAGCTACTCCGAAATGGATATCCTGAATAAATATGTTTTGTGATCCAAAAACATGAATTACTAGGAATCGTCCTAAGGCCTAGACTGGAAAGATAATATCAACCATTTTATGAAGTAAAATTTAATTTTAGTCCATTGAATTTATCCACTATGGAGAGTTGGAATAAAGCTGATATTAGAATTGTTAAATAAATAATAGCAAGCTATCCATCTTGACTTTGGACACTTCTATACTTCTTCCGTAATATAAAAGTAACCTAAAATTGTAATATTTAAGACTAAGAGGCTAGATTTCGCGACCGACGCGGAGCGTTTAGGTATTTCATTAAATCTCTTCTGTCCCGCTCGAAATAAGCTCACACACACTTACGACATTCAAAACAAGAGAACACACACAAGTGACAAACTGCCCGCCGGACACCCCCCATCCCCCTTGAACCACTGCCCCTACACCTCACCCGCGCCGCTATGATTTGCAGCTGTGTTGTGGGTCTAGCATTTTTACTGTTCGGATCTCGGAAGTGCGTGAGCCGTGCATGTACCTACCTACCTAAGCAATCCGCATAATTATTTGTTCTTCGCAGTATTTTTGATCTCGCGTGACTTAGTGATTCCTCAATCAATATATTTAGAGGGTATCGGCTCCAATAATCACTTTTTTTTTTGTTTTTGTTTATTCTTTATTTTTTTCCATTATATCTACATTTCAAAAGTTATTTTAAATATTTTCTAAATACCTACAGTAAGATGTAAACATAAGGTACAAACATATAATTGACAAAATTAGGTAATGGGAACCCACTACGGCACTTCCTGAGTGTGGGTAATATAAACAAAAATGTTATGCATATAACATCAATAAGTACAAGAAAAAAAAAAGTTAATTTTAAAGTAAATGTTTAGAAATTTAGGTATTTGTGAAAAATATGTAGTGAAAAAATGTTGTGAAAAATAGTGAAACATTTTTTTTGTTGATTGTTATAGTTTTAAGAAATTAAATAAAGTTAGTCTTGAAGTTACCGTAGATTTGTATTAAATAGTGAAACATAAAGGTATACAAAAAATTTATAGGAAAAGTGTTTCAACATCTGTATCATTCAGCCAAATTTTTTTTTTTATGTAAAGTGATATTTTATCTGTCATTTGAATGTATTTTGGTAGAAGATTAAATTTTCGAAGACCAATAAAAATGGACTTGATTAGTACTTTTGCTAATAGGCCACTTGCACCACATTTAAAAAAAAAATCCGGTTTAGGCAAATATTCTAAGACATTCCGTTTTTTTATCGTTGTTTTGAAACCCGGGCGGATTTTTGAAAATTTCAATCCGAAAAATCCGACCATTTTTTATAAACCGGAAAGACGGGACATATTTTTATGGGCGCGAAAAAACGATAATTACACAGCCGAAAATCATTTTTAAAAAATAACGTTTTCCACGCGAATGGCGCAGGAGAATAACGGGACATGTCAAAAATATTACTTCTCATAAATATTTTTTTCCTTGATCTATCTTATAATGTTCACCGTCTACATATGACTAAATCCAATATAATATACTCGTCCTTGTAAATTATAATAATAATATATTATTATAAAATCATCATCATTACCATTACACTTCTAAAACAGGTACAAGAGGCATAAAAAGCACGGAGTTCCCTTCGTAACATCTGTCAAAACGTCAAACCAAATGATAAGTTTACAGAGAATAAACAATATCTAGTGAATGTTAAATATCCTATTCAAAAATTCGCCTGAAATCAAAGTGTTACCATATAAAAAAAAAATCAGTGTGGAATTTTACAAAATTAATAGAACATTATCGGAGACGGAACATTTTCATGTAGTGACTTTACGAGCCAAAATAATGGATTTATTTATTTAAAAAAAAACTTTACATTTCTAAACTAACAACTAAAATGCTTTTGGCCGTGAAAATCTAAAAACTTATCTTTACATTTCTAATTTATTTACTAACATTTTCGTAATCTTAGTAAAAAAATCTATAGACACTATTTTTTTCAAGTCTTTATGAAATTCATGCAAGTGGCCAATTCTATTTTCATTTTTTAAGAAACAAATTTTGTTTTTAAATACATATTTCATAGTCTGCAATTTAAAAATTAACGGATATTGAATATTTTAGTCTATTTTCTATTTGAATAATAACTCGGTGGAGAATGTTTTATTTCTATTATACATAACTTTAATTATGCGCTTTTGAGTGGTTTGTAAAGTGCATAGTGAACATGTTTCTTGATTGCAACTTGTATTGTGGATTCTAATTTTAAGATTATCATGAGGTTTGTTTTTAATGAATTTTATAAAAAGTTAAATAAACTGTTTTGCTGTAGTTTAAAATGAGTTTGTTACAATAAGAAATAATTTTTCCTGGGATTACAAAATTACATAAATCATTTATATTCATCAAAAATAGAATCGGCCCAAGTACTGTACCTTGCGGAACTCCATTTTTTATCTATGCTTCTGTACTATGCATATTCCCATTTTTTTGTATTCTGTCTTTAGGATAGTTTGTCAGTATTTTTAGTGTGTCTTTTTTGAAACCAACCAATAGAATTAAGAACTAAGTCGGTGAACTGTCCCAAGTTTGACTCAACAGACCTGCCTGTGAAATCTGCAGTGAAAAAAACAGTGTTTTTGGGTGTTAATAATTGTGTTTTTACATAAATTGAAGAGTTATCGGTAAGAATTTTTTCCATGAAAACGCACAGCTTTGATATCGGTTTATAATTCTAAATATTGTGTTTATCCCCCTTTTTAAAAACAGACAAAATTTTGCATTCTAAGTTTTTAAAACCATATTGAAATAAAAATAATAATAAAGATATTGAAAAAATGTATTTAGGAATTAAAAAAAAAAAAAAAAAACTTTAAGAAGTCGTACACAAAAAACTGCCTGGCTGCTGGTGGCAGACCAAAAAAGTCATGAATGAGATAATCTAGACTACAGTTTTTCATTAGTTTCGATCTTGTATTCGATGTAATCGGTGCAGCAGGGCAAGCGAAACCGATATGAAACGAACGTGGTTTCAGAAATTTCCGTCGTTTTACGGACGAACGCAGCTCTTACAGCGATGGTGCGTTGGTTTTTCGAACTTCTTACTACTATGGACTATTAGGAAATTTTAAAAGGACTATTAATATTATAAATTTGTACAATAATATTGACACGCGACAGCGGTGAGGGGCACCGCGGCAGGTTTCGTAAGTGGTTTGGCGTCGAACGGCTCACCTGACGGATGGGTACACTCGGAACTCTCAAATTATTTTTTTTATCATAATCGTTCATATTTTTAAAATATGGCATTCAAAGTTTTTAAAAATATAATGAAATAAAAACAATAATAAAGATAAACGAAAAATTGAAAAAAAAAAAAAAAAACTTTAAATAATCGTACACAAAAATTTGCCAGGCTGCTGGTCGGCAGACCAAGAAATTCTTAAACGGAATGATCTGGACTATAGTTATTCATTAGTTTCATTCGTGTACTCGATGACGTAAAAATTACTATTTTCTACCCCACTTTGACGCCGGCTGCATGCGAACTTGCCAGGCTGCCGGTTGGCAGCCCTGCTTTTTTCTCATTTTCTAATCGACCTTTATCATATGACACCATTCCCGTTCGTGTACTCGATGACGTAATTTTTTCGAAAAAAATCGCTGACTATTTCCATGGCAGCGCGGCTCCTGCCAAGAGGCGCACCGGCAGACCAGCTTTTTTAAGGTTTTCTAAGTGTCCATTATCACTAAAAAGTAGTTTCATCCGTGTACTCGATGACGTAGGGTTTACCTATGTCGTCTCCTGGTCTATAAGGACATTAACAGACATTACACAAGGACGTGCAAGGAAATAAGATTAAACAAAAAGGACAAAACGAATACGCAAAACAGTTTGCTTTACAAAGGAATTAAGTTATATAACACACTACCAGAAACTCTAAAGTCCTCACCAATTGAAAAGTTCAAGATGTATTGTAGGAGCTACATAAAACAAGAAAAAAAAAAGAAAAAATACAGTGAATTTGAAATATTATAATTAATTAGCTGAAATATAAAATACTATAATTAATTAGAAATTTGTAACCTTAAATGTACAAATTACTAAAATAAAATTCAAACAAAAAAAATAAAAATAGTAATAATTCATTGTTATTTTTAATTGGTAAATTAATATTTAAGACAAGATTTTTATGCATAGCAGAAAGGGTAACAATTATTATAAGCAATAATTATTAGCCTGAAACACTCATCAACATTAAAAAATCTCCCGAGAAAAGATAAATGCCGCCGACGGTCAAGTCCCGTGTTGAAGAGTGATGAGTGTTTCAGGCTAATAAATAATTCAATTTTTTCTCTTTTATAGATGGCGACGCTTTTTACTTAAGAATAATTATTTGTTTGCGCCCGTACACACGCAATATGCATATGGTCAAATGAATAAATAGTTTTGTCAATAAAAAAAACTCAAATCTTTCAAGAAAGGCTAACAAATACAATATTACATCTGCGATTCAATCCAATTGCGTGCGTACGGGCGCAAACAATTAAATATTCTTAATATTTTAAAGCATAACTTGTAAAAAGCGTTTTTCTATAAAATAATTAAACGTGCGCCATCTATGAAAGAGTAGAATATGAATTCGTTTGACGTCACCTTACAAAAAAATTGTGTTCGTCGTTCTCACCTCTGAAACCTATCACTGAAAAAGACTTCTCTACCATTCCACTAACTGAGTGTTTGTTTTTCAGAGAGCGAGAAGGTATTCAAGCAGGAAGTGACGGGCAGGAGACCAGACCTCAACAGGAGGCGTCTGATCCACAGGGCCAAGATGAAGTCCCTGAGAATATCCGTGGTCATCGTGGTGGCCTTCGTCGTCTGGTGGACACCCTACTACACCATGATGATTGTGCTCATCTTCCACCAACCTAGTAAAGCTGTAGGTGTTATTTTTAATTTTTTTATTTTTATATAAAGTATCCCAACGGCTCCAAATCGCCTGGAGCCAGTGAGACTATGGCATCCCCAACTGAGGTATGTTGTGAGGTTGAAGATAGGTGGGGAAGGGAAGTAGATGAGGAATAGGAAGGTGGAGAAGAACCTGGCTGTTCAGATCTGGTCACCAAACACGCCTAAAGCCATTTCAAGCAACGTTTCAATTCTGAATGGTGGTCTTACAACAGGGCGATACTAAGAGTAGCTTCCACTCTGGCGTAAAATATCCACTTAAGCCTAACATAACCCAACCAAACAAAAAATTGGGTAAAAATAATACAGACTTCTTGTAAAGGTAATAAATTATTATTCAAAAATAGTAAAATGGGACAAAACTAATACGGCCATCCTGTAAAGACAATAAATTATTGTTCAAAAATAGTGAAATTTAAAATCAGGGTAGATTAGGTTAAGTTTTAGTAGATATTTTGTTGAAGGATATTTTGTCCGTAGGATATTTTGTCGGGTATATTTATATTTTGTCGTGGTATGAAAATGCGCAGTACCATTTGGAACTGGATACCAAACACGGCTAGAGCCATTTCAAGCAATGTTTCAATTCTGTCTTACATTAGGGCGACACTGAGAGTATCTTCCACTCTGGAACGTGCCGCAAGTGCAGTATATACTCTTTAAAAAAAATTAATTGTGAAATAATGCAAATAATCGAATAAAATTTATTGACGCATGCCGGGATATGAACCCCAGACCTAGGGCTTTGCATCCAGCATTAAACCACCCCATGTTATATTTAGTCTGGTTTATGATTTTAAACTGCGTACATGTTTTTATTGTCTTCGGTTGATTTTTAGTTATTCTGCCAGAGACAGCCAGGACACCGTTTGTAACAGACGTGACGCCTTTACAAGAACTGTAAAATAGGTCCGGGTCTAAGTGCACGCTGATGAGGATGTATGATGAGTAAAATAATAAAAGCTGGCCTCCTGCACCCAGTGTCTGATGAGTAAGGGACACTGGATGTGCCTATTCTTCTGCCTGAGCCTGGCGCCTTGCGGTGTCCTGGAGTAGGGCCGGCTTGTCTGGAGGAGGTAGGCACCAGGACGGAAGACAGGCAGAAGTCGGCGGGAGGCAGCTGGTGTTGAAGAAAATACTTCTTAAGTAACAAGTAATAAAACAAGTTTTGAAGAGTCGAAGTGAACTGATTTATTTAATAATATCATATTGTTAAATAAACGAGTTACAGGGAAATCAATCCCTTTTTCTCGCGAACTGTGGTTTGTAGTCACCTGAAGGATGGTTTTTTTCTACCCGATGTGTGGGCTGCCTTTGGCAACATTAAGGACTTTTAAATACTAAATTTTTTGTATTTTTTTTTTTTTTTTTTTTTTTAATCGTTTGAAAGAATTTTATTTTATTATTATTTATTTTTTTTGTCTGTAGGTATTTTAGATTTTATGTAATACTATATTTTTTGTATATCTGGTTGCGCTTACTTTTCTTTTATTAGAGCCCACACATCAGGGGGGATGTGTGATGGATACAGGTAAGGGGTAGGTGGGGGGGTCGCCGGGTCTTATGTGCCCGAGACGGGAGATGCTTGGGTTCGAATTTGAAGCGAGTTTAGAGAAAAACGTCTTGGCTAAATCTACTATGTGCGTTTTTAGTGGGGGGATTTTCGTGCCTGAGTTAATTATACTATTTCGGACAAACCAAGGGCTTTTGGTATATCTTCTGAGCGCAGCGTTCTGGAATTGTTCGAGTCTCTTGGTGTTGCCTGTCCCCCAAATTGGGGAGGCGTATGTGATGGCGGGACGAATTTGGGATTTATATAAAAGGAGTTTGTTTTGGAGGGATGTTTTGGAGTTTGTATGTAGTAGTGGGTATAAAGCTCCAGAGATGCTCCTGGCTTTTGTGAGTGTATTTTTGATATGAGGTGTCCATGTGAGTTTTGTGTCTAGTGTGACTCCAAGATATTTTGCAGTATTCTGCCAAGGTATGACCTGTCCGTACATCGTCACAACACCCACCGGAGTCGAGCCGATTCTTCTTCGTGAGAAGAAGATCGCCACGCTCTTTGAGGGGTTGACGTCTATACGCCACAGGTCATAAAATTCTTGGAGGCTGTTTATATTTTCTTGTAGGCGGTGAGTAATCATCCTGGGTGAACTGTATCTGACCATTGCCGTTGTATCGTCTGCGTACAGAGCTTTCAGTGAATTATGGTCTTCTGAGAGGGGAATATCGTGTGTGTAGATATTGAAAAGGACGGGGGACAGCAAGGAGCCTTGGGGGACACCTGCTGTCATGAATCTTATTTTGGAGAGAGCACCTTTGTATTTTACTTGGAAAGTACGCCGGTGGAGAAATGATTTTAAGACACCGAGCAATTGGGGGTCGATGCCTGTGTTGTGGAGTTTGAGAAGTAGGCCGTATAGCCATACCTTATCGAAGGCTTTGGCGATATCCAAGAAAATGGCGCCAGTTGATCGCTGGGTATTGAAACCATCTATGATGTGTTCCGTGACTCTGAGGAGCTGGTGGAGGGTGGAATGTTGAGATCTAAAACCGTGTTGCTCATCAGGTAGTGTGGATACCTCGTGAATATGCTTTAGGAGCCTGGTGAGGAGAATTTTTTCGTAAATTTTACCGATGTTTGACAGGAGACTAATTGGGCGATGGTTTTCACAGAAGAGGGGGTTTTTTCCCGGTTTTGGGAGAACGATGACGTGGGCGTGCTTCCAACTTTTGGGGAAGTAGCGCAGTCTGAGGGCGGCATTTATAAGATTGACTATTGCTAGGATTCCTTTTGGGGGGAGGGCTTTAAGAGCGAAGTTTGTGACGCCGTCCGGGCCGGGAGCTTTCTTGTTTTTACGGCCTTTGATAGCACTTATGACTTCGGCCGGGGTAGTGAAGTGGATATTTGTAGGGGGGAGTGAGTTAAATATACTATTTACTTGGCGGTTGACATCTGCAATGTGATCGAGGTTGGCGTGTTTGAAGCTGGGGCTGAATTGTTTTTCTAGACTGTCGGCGAACGCCTCCGCTTTGTCTAGGTCGTCGAATACGAGGCCGTTTTCGGCGTGAATGGGGTGGTTCGGTGAGGGGGTAGATTTGAGGTTTTTGGATAGTTTCCACAGGGAGCCATCCTGTGGATTTATCTCTTGAATTTTCATGTTCCAAGTGGTGTTTGAATGCTCAGTTAGTTTTTTCCTAATGAGGGCTTGAAGGCGATTTATACTGGTTTTGACTTTGGGATTCTGATTTTTTTGCCAGTGGCGGCGAAGATTATTTTTTGTTTTAATTAACTCTTTAATTGTGTTTGGGAGGTTTTCTTTGAGATTTTGATAGCGCTCCGGGAGGGTTTTTGAGGCTTCATTTACTGAGGACATTATTGTCTCGGCGAATGTGTCAACCGCTGAGTCGAGTTCGGCCGAGTTTTGGAGGGAGTGGTTTATGGATAATTTATCCCCGACTATCTGTGAAAAATATGTCCAATCGGTTTTTTTTGAGGGCAAGGGGGGGGAGGGGTCTAAGAATTTATTGAGAGTTAGCAACACGGGGTTGTGGTCGGAGTCGAGGTCGTTGATAGATTCGATACAGTACATCCAGGGTGATTTGTTAAAAATTGCGATGTCTAGTACGTCGGGTGGGTGGCCCTGGGCGGAGAAATGTGTGGGATCCACAGGGCCTGCGACGACTAGGTCAGGGTGGGATTTGGAGAATTCGAGGAGGATTCTACCATTGGCGTTTGCGCGCCTGCTATTCCAATTTGGATGCTTCGAGTTGAAGTCTCCCATCAGAATAGTAGGCGTTTGTCCTTCGAGAAGTAATTCAAGATCAGACTTTTGCAAAGTCTTTTGTGGTGGATTATATATTGAATTAATTCTCAAAGGGCCAGCTTGCTTGGTAAAAAGGGTTATCGAGGTACTCTCTATGGATGAAAGCGTGGGGGTGATGTTGTGTTTGTGTGCGAGTTTAGTTTTCACGAAGATGGCTGTGCCACCACCTCGTGAGTGTAATCGGTCGTTTCGGTACAGTGTATAGTTTGCAATTTTTGGTGTTGTTGACGGGTTTAGGTGTGTTTCGTTTATGAGAAGTACATCGAGATTGTGTGTATTAGTGAATAATTTAAGCTCCTGTAAGCTCTTTGTGAGACCGTTCGCATTCCAGAAGGCCAAGCGCAGCGCGGAGGACATAGTAGCAGAGTTAGCCATTTAGACGGTAAAGAGAGCGAAGAATTGAGGGGCTGCTGTGAAAATGATGGAGAGGTAATCTGACGTGGAAGAGGCAGAAATGAATTTTGGGATGAGGTCGGCGATGAATTCGCCGATCCTGGAAAAATTAATGTTTTTAAAGAAATCAAATATATTAAAGGGGGTTGATGCAGGGGTGGGGGTGGCTTGGGGGCCTGGGGGTGGGGGGGTGGGTTGGGTAGGCTGGTTCGGGCTTGCAGCCTGAGCGTAGGAGGTGTGGTGGGAGGTGGGGCGGGAGTTGAAGGTGACTTGGGGGCGTACCTCAGTTCGGCGAGCGACGGGTGTAGGGTCGGCGGGGCGCTTCGGGCACTCCTTGAAGTTGGCGGGGTGAGGTCCGCCGCAGTTTGTACAGGTGGCAGGGCCATCCTCCCTCCGCTTTGTGCATTCCGCTGTAAAATGTCCTAATGTGCACTTTACGCAGCGGGGGGGGAGGTTGCATCCCTTGGCGGAGTGCCCGAAGTGTTGACATCTGTGGCATTGTGTGGGGGCTGATTTTTTATCTAGGTATTCCACTTTGATCTTGAGGTGGAAGATGGATTGAAGACCGAAAATTTGCTGGCCAGCTTCTCCATGGCTCAACTGGACCAGGACCATGGGGACGTTTGTGCGGTCCGGCCCTGATCGCATGCGGGTGACGGAGATGACGGGCAGGGTCATGTCGAGCAGTTCAAGTTTTATCTCCTCCTCGGAGATTGTGGTAGGGATGCCCCTAAGGACGGCTTTGGTTGTCCTCGGACAGTTGGAAGGTATGGAAGTCGGTTTTGTCCTCTTGTAGCAGTTTGGTCGCGAGACGGAAGCTGGAGGAGTCCCTGGTGTGGAGGACAATACCCTGGGGGATGGCTTTTGCGTTGGCGATGTTTACGCCCGCATCCTCCAGCTTGCGTCTCAAAAAGTTCCAATTTTTGTCAGATTTTATAATTATGGGGGGAATTTTGATGGGGCGGGGTCTGGGGGCAGTATTGTCGGTCTGGTCTCGAGTGTTCTCGAGACCGTCAGTTGGGTTTGTGTCGGAGTTTGTCACAGTCTCGGTGTCATTTTGTTCTAGCGGGGAGAATCGGTTTGAGGTAGGTGTCTGGGGTTTTGGTGGGGGCGTGTTAGGGGCTTTTCGTTTTCTGTCGTGGTGGGTAGGGTTGGGGGTGATCCAGAGGGGGGGGAAATCCGAGGAGGAGGCGATCGGAAGAGGCGTGTTGAGGGCGGCGATGGTGTCGTCTGATGCGCTAGGTACGGAGTTGAAAGGTGGAATCGGCGGGACACTGAATTTATTCGGCTTTATTAGTGTACTGAGGTATTGTTCAAGCACGGATATTGGAGGGTCAAGCTTTTTTAATTCTAGCATATACTCTTCCATCTTGGTAATCGAGGCACGGAAGTATTTTGCGCGTCCCTCGAACAGGGTGGGCCAGGTTTTTTAACTTGTACACAAAAACAGCACTGAGGTTTTTTTTTTATTTAACACTAAACTGAGTTACTGTACATTAAAGAGCACACACTGAGGGATTGTTTTACACACGCGTGTGGCATCGACCGGACGGGGCCACGCTTATTGGTGAGAAATCGGCACTGTGGGTTTTGTAATAACCACAAAAACAACTTTTGGTGAGAACCGGTGGCGTCACAAACAATGTGGGTTTGATAGCGAAGCACAAACCATTGAAAATTGTAATACGGTAAATACCGAACGATGTTTTTTTTTTGCCTGATTTATTTGAAAATTGGCATGGTATATAAAGGGGACTTGTACCCGACAGCGTTCGGACAGTGTTTTTTACAAAAAGTGGAGGGGTTTTCGTCCTCAGACCAAATGGTATAAATAGGGCGGCCATTATGTGGGCACCCTATTTTGCCGGTGTCACCGTTGAAGGCGGTCGCTTAAAATGTGTTTTTTATAATAATTCTACAGAGTTAATTGTGTACAAATGTGTTCGTTATTATACAGTAATCATGAAATAAACCAATTGTCTATTGCTAGATTTTTAGTTAGATACGTTTAGCTCATTTTTGAGCTAAATCGCATAAAATATAAATTGATTTGCCGTTTGGCTGAATATCTGGTTATTTACAGTTACAATGTTATTTTTACGAGGTCCCCCGTAAGATGTGTTAATGAAACCTGTTTGTTTCACCATCTTACGGGGCACCTGGATTTTTAAAATCGGAAAAACGTATTTTTACCGAAATTTTTCTAAGTGTTTTTTGAGGGTCATTTATTGCCCTAGTTTGAGTAATTTAAGGGCTAGAGACTCAGGCTCTCTTTCCCTCGATGCCTTGTAGGACTGCGGAATGAAATTTCTTAGTTTCATTATCCTACAAGGATCGTAACTAAAAATAATTAACAATATGTCAAAAAAAAGGAAACATAAAAAATACAAGTGAAATGATAAGTTGAAAAATGTCCCTGGTGGCAACCTGAGCATGATAGCGTTTATTTGTTGCACCGGGGGCATTGTACATATAAAAATGAAAGTATTTTATTAAAACAATATTACAATTAGAATAACTTTTAAATCCTAATTGGAAAACAAACATAAAAATATTTTCAACGAAAAAGATCGCTGGCGGTACGGTACTAACGAGTTCAGTGGCTAAGCGGGATTTCTGGTTTTCGAGCGAAATCCCAAAAAATGACCACTGAACTGTAGAGGATACCTCCAAGGATGTTTTTCGTTGAAAAAACATACGAGGATATGTAACACGTCCGTTACACCGTTTATAAAAAAAGAAAACCAAAATACCTATTTTCTCAGAATTCGTAATGTATTATTCCAAACAAAATCCATTAACAAAAGGTTTTTTTACGTTTTTTTGTTGATGCTTACTGAAAAGAAGGGTTGATCATAACGTTAACCTCTATTAAATATTTAAGAGAACTGGAAATAGTTTTATAAACTTTAAAATGGAAATGGACGAAGATAATCATTCTATTTAATAAAAACAATTGGTATTCTCGTAAAAAAAAATATTCAGCAAGGCTGTTTTTTTAACTACATCGCTTAAAATAGATGTAAATTGAAGAAAAGAGATGTTTCTTAACATCACAATCAATTAAGAGGTGATCCAAAACTCAACGTCATCTTTGTAGGATTGATAGGCCAACTTGTGACGGACCAGAATTGTTCCGCGCATTTTAATTCCATAACAAAATATCCCCGACAAAATAACCCCGACAAAATATCCTACGGACCAAACCTAACCTAACCTAACTTAACAAAAAAATTGGACAAAAATAATACTGACATTATGTAAAGAAAAGACAACAAATTATTGTTGTCCGTATATTTTTGTCCCATTTTACGATTTTTGAACGATAATAATTTATTTTCTTTACAGGATGTCTCCATTATTTTTGTCCCTTTTTTATAAGTTTAGGTTAGGTTAAGTTAGGTTAGGTTAGGTTTTAGTAGATATTTTGTTGGAGGATGTTTTGTCGACATGATATTTTGTCGAAGGATATTTTGTCGGGGATATTTAGTCGCAGGATGAAAACGCGCATTACCGACCAGAATGTCATGACTTTTATAAAAAGTCGTTAGTTTACAAGTTACACATTAACCCCGTTATGGATTTCGAGAAAATTACAAAATTCCGTATTCTAAGTTTAAAATTTTCATTACGTAACCCTAAATAGCTTTGGTACTGGTCACAGTTCGAAATAAAACAAAAAGTGCCTAAACTTTAGGAAAATTATTCAGTATAAAATGAAGTCGCTAAAAATGTTTGTGCGCTTAGATCTTTTAAACTACGCAACGGATTTTCATGCGGTTTTCATCAATAGATAGAATTATTTAAGAGAAAAATTTATATGTATAAAACATGCTTATTATGTTAGATAAAAGCCGAGAATTTCAAATATTCATCATTACATAGTATAAAATGAAGTCGCTCAAAATGTTTGTGCGCTTAGATCTTTTACTACGCAACGGATTGTCATGCGGTTTTCACCAATAGATAGAGTGACTAAAGAGGAAAGTTAATATGTATAAAACATGCTTATTGTAGTAGAGAAAAGCCGAAAAATTCAAATATTCAATTCAGGCAGCGGGCAGCTGGCAAGCGGGTGGTGTGGATTGTATAAAGGTTGGGTAATGGCGTTGTGTTTCATTAGCCACAGCAACGTCTGGCCGGGTCTGCCAGTATTAAATAAAATGGATTTTGTTGGTACAAATGGTGATATTTATGTTATTAGCTTATATCGATTTCTCATACCTATTAATTGTAAAAAATGTGCTACCTAACCTAGCAAAATATATTTTCTTAAATGTGTTCATTTTGTGAAGTCTTAAAATGGCATAACATTTGCTATATTTTGTTTTCGAAAAAAAATATGTTGCCATTTTAACGCATCGCTCGTCAAATTATTTCAATGATTAAGAATTCGAATGAAAACAAGTTAAATTAAAGGAAAATATCTTATATCTAGCTCTTTTTGCAGTAAAATTAATTGCAAAATCCTTTTTTAAGTAAAACATGGCAAATGTACCATTTTAAAAACAATTCTAAATGACAAATTTTTCAAACATGTCTTGCCAGAAGAGCGACATTTTTTCTACAGATCAGCAAAAATGTTGTTATTTTTGAAAGGCGTATTTTTGCAGGTTTTTTTTCTGGAATTTGGTTTAGAAATCGTGCGTTGAATAAAAAATAAATACACTTGATGTCTCCTTGTGATTTTTTTCTGACCCCCCCCCCCCCCCCTCCCTTTCGAGCCACACGTGATTAATGGACGACCCCTATGCAGGGTGTTACTTCTTTACTTTAACCAGTAATTCCTGATATTATTTGGAGTAAAAATGTAATGAAATTAAATTTTCCGGTGACCTTTTCATCGTCTCATTTTCACTTTTTTTTATAACAATCAAACAAAATCTTTCAATATCGTCCCTGGTCATTCAGCCTAGTAACCGCCCAAACCCTTACCTCGATCCTAACTATCCAATAACGAATGATTTTTTTTTTTAAACATTTTTTTAAATTTGAAAAAAAATCCTTACGAATTTTTTTTTAAAACGTGAAAAATGTCACCAGAGCCCAAAATTACGTTTTCATATTTTCTCCAAATAATGTCAGGAATCAGTGGTCAAAGTAAGTCATGTTTATCTCTGGGGGTAACAAGTTAGTTACTAGGTCACTGCTGCTAGGTACAACCTTTGATCAAACTCAAAATTAGCTATAATTCAAGCAAGTACCTACAAAAAGATTCTCAACTCCGCCTTCCTCGTCCACTTCTCCATTCCGCTTCCTTCAGTTTCCTAATAAAGTCAAGTTTAGCTAAATAAGGAGCAAGCTAATCCCTCACGCAAAGGTGCTCAAAACACTGTTGGAGCTTTTTTGCTGGTTAGCTTTATTGTGTTGAGTAGGGTTAAATAATGTGCCTCCTAAATTGTTGTGGTTTTGCAAATCGCCCCATGGACATAAATTTCAATATTCATTCCGTCGATTTCAGCAAATAAAAAATAAAAACAATATCTAAACCAGTGATGAGCAAACCACGCACGCGGCCCACGAACTCATTTCGTATCAACTTGGCTAAATAAAATATCGAAAAGTTTACGGTAACGAATACCTAACAGTTTCTGTTGTTTTAACCTTTCCCATACCATGCTAAAAATACCCTCGACAAACCGTCATGTTACACAGCGTTACTGTATGGGATTTGGAAATTATTTCGGTTTTTTTGTAAAAATATTGAAATGAATATTTTTTATATGGCTTATATTAATTTATTGTAAGAAAAAACATTGATTTTGTGCTTAATAACTGAAATATTAAAAAAAAATCATCATTCATAGTAAATAATCAAATATTATTTGCAACGCCCAGTGAGGCGTGCGCTTGTGACCGCAGACCGCCTAGGGTCACGTTAGCATTCAGAGTAACACTATTGTTTCAAAAAGCCACATGTGGAATGCGCTAGGTAGTGGTAAGGGCTGACACCGACCTACTCTCATTTTTTAAATATATTTACAAAAATACTTTATCGTAAAGAGTTTTTTTAATGTTTGGTTATCTTATTTAATACCAGATTGAATGGTTTTAACACCACTTGCGTAGAGAAATAGATTACAAGAAAAATACAATCCTTACAGAATACTCGAATTTAAAAAAAAAGTACAGTTTTATGCATAAGCAAACCACGAAAAAAATAATTTAACAATTATTTCGAAGTGAAAATTCTTCAGCACCGTTGTGATTTGAACCTGGTTGAAACGAAAAAGCGACACTAAAAAGAGACAAACACATGCATATGGCATTTATAGAGAATGAGTTAGAATAATCGGTCTCCTCTTTATGCGGTGCTTCGTAGCCTCCCCACTCTTACCTACTTTAATTTTCTGAAGGTTTCGCTTCTTCCGGTGTGAACTGCACACTTGTATTTTTTATAATACTTGTATGTTTTAATATTTTTGAGAATTTTATTTATTATAGGGATTGTTAGAAGAAAAAATTTCATTTTATGAGTGGAAATAGTTTACATAGCAAATTAAAAACATTTATTTGACAGAAACATAACGACAAAAACCAATTAGTAAAGTAAATTCTTATTTGAACATTAATCTGACATGTTTATCATAACAAAATGTAATTACAAATGTTAATGTAAAAGATATATATATTTTTTTTACATTAACTCTACACAGGAGGCCCTGAGGAAAAAATTTCCCTCCG
This sequence comes from Limnephilus lunatus, assembly GCA_917563855.2. Classification (NCBI taxonomy): domain Eukaryota; kingdom Metazoa; phylum Arthropoda; class Insecta; order Trichoptera; family Limnephilidae; genus Limnephilus; species Limnephilus lunatus. The sequence goes on from CAKJTF020000010.1 coordinate 2,167,109, forward strand.
GGCCTATGTCATGTGAGATACTGTGTAGAGGGTCGTTTTGAAGAGAGGAAGGAATGAACATTCGTCTTGAAGAGACCCATGTTGTAGGAAGGAGGAAACACAGAGGCTGGCAAATCGTTCCACAGCCGAGCTGTTGAACACAGAAATGAGTCAAAGAAACGACCCGTTCTCATGTGACAAATGTCAACCATATTCATATGTTGGGCACGTGTTTGGCGAGTTTCCCGACTATGCACAGGTGCCGAAGGGATCAATGACGCTAGTTCCTCGGAGCATCTTCCATTGTAATACAGGTAGAATAAGAATAGCATTCCCACCCGACGCCTGGGCTCTAAAGATTGCAATCCGTCTGTTAAGATGGGAGAATCTATCAAACGGACCGCCCGTTTTTGCACAAAGTCGAAGGTATTTTGGATATATGAAACACTTCTTTTTTTCTACAAAAAAGCAAAACAAAGGCTTTGTTATTATATTTACCTGCATATGTAATGCATTCGTCTATAGCCTATAGCAAATCTACAATAAATCGTAAAATTAGTAGTGCTGTACCGGACGGGTCAACGAGGAAGAAGACGGTTTTCCCTTCAGGACGTCTTCTTTCTCTATTCTTAATTCCATCATGTATTTTGCCAACGAAGACGAGGATGAGTTCCCGCAAAGGCCGTCCTCGTCTTCTTGAATAAAATTAGCTTTAAGATTTAATAATTAGGTTTATTTCTATGTATAGTTTATAAGAATAATTTTCGTAAATAAAGAATACCTATTTGTTGAGAATGAGCGGCTCGGAGAGGTTGACAACGAGATAAGGTTTGCTGCACCCTTTTTCTCGTTTTCGACTTCTCCGCACGCCACTGGCTTTGCCGCCACGGGGGAGAATTGCCTGAGGGGTGCGAGGCGGGCCCCACTTCCCTACCCTTCCCCGCGCCCTAGCCCCGGGCGGACCAATGAGAGCGCTCCTTTGAGACAAATAGGTATTTTTCAGGTCTAAATGCATCAATGCTTATGGTTTACACTTAAATTTCAAGAGTCTGGTCTATCGTATCACCAAATAAATTATATAGACGGGTAGACTGGACTCTTCATTATGTAAAATAACTTAAATTCAGATAATATCCCATGTAATAACAATGTTATGTAAGATTCCCCGGAAATGTTGGGGTTCCGGGGCCCCATGAAAATTTACATATATGTGCCTATAAAATCGAATAAATTAGAAGGAGTGAGGTTTTTGGGGTCAGACGACAGAGCGGGAGGAGGAGAAGAGTTGAACATATAGCCCGCTTCGCTGTGTCCAACACAGCGGAGGTCACGACCCGCGAAAGAACGGACTGCCGGAAAAAGAGGCAGAAATCCGGGTCCGCCCCCGCCGAGAACGGGGGTGGGGGTTCGGGCTATATATACCGGGGTACCGATTGCAATCGGCAAGCATTTTACAAATTCGAAACTGGTATCAACACTTCTCCGCCTCTACTGCCTGCCCCTTGGACCTCACTCTGGACTGAACTTGAAGACTGGGATTTCATTTCTACCCCTTGGACCCTGCCTCTTCCCCTGGAAGGCCTCCAGCCCAGCAGTTCAGCAGCTCCATCTAGCGGCTACACAAGGACTACCCGGCGCCCTATTTACAGTCTGTGTGAGTGGCGGACGGAAACGTCGCTTACAAGTGCAGACAAACAGTATTTTTTTTAAATTAGCCCCACACATGAGGCCCTGAGGAAAATAATTCGCCTCAGGGCCTATATCATCTTTGGGGACGCAATGTGGAGGGTCTTTTTAGGAAATGAGGGGATATGAATCCGGGGTTCAGTATGTCCAGGAGTGACGGACGTATACCAACCCTCCATCAGCGGCACAAGGTGCTGTTCCGAGAGAGTCCTGCTGGAGAGGTCAAAGGGTCTCCCTCAACCAGTCTCTCCCAACCCGGCCAGCCACGCAGAGCCATTTGGTAGACAGACGTATCCGCTGCCAAGATCCGCAAGCAAACTTACCCCATAAACCTGGGCACCCCTGCTTAGTCACCAAACGTAGCAAACTACTTGAGGTCAAGTATGACAGAAGTGTTTGTTATCCAATAAATGGTTTCCGGGGCGGCGGCATGCCGTTATTATGAAAAAAAAATGCATATTAGAAAATGATCGAAATAGAAAGTTAAACAAAGACACTTTGAGCGTTCTAAAATAGTAAAAAAATTATATTTAAAAATATTCTAAGAATCCTAACATTCGTTGCAAATTGTACCTTCAAGTCGTTGAAAACTAACCATCTATATTTATTGCTACTTCCTTCCATGTAATAATCATTTGTAAAGATGTCACTTAACTACTGTTTCAATGGAAAGAAATAAATAATTATTTTATGGGGGTAGTATTAGTAAAAAAAATAAGTAGGTAAGATTCTAAACACTGCACCCGACCCTCACAAAAGAGTTTTATGGTGGTGCAGTAATAAATGTTTACAATCGTATTTTGGTTGAAGTATAGTCTTCGATACCGGAATTACATCATGCCGTGCTGAGTAGATAGGACATACCACCAAAACCCTATGTCTCGACACACACTCCTTGCTTCATTCGCATTCATAAATCGTATAATACAGATAAATTTGAATAAATAGATGCTTGGATGCGTTACGGTACACTCTATCGGAGGACTACAGCGAGGTAAAAGATACATTCAAACGTACTCTCTTTAAAATGATTTATCTGTGTATTTCTATTATTCTATCTCTTCGAGTGGCCCGACTGAAAGTATTTGATTCACTTGATCATGTCATGACTTTCTTGGTTTTCTCTGACTTCTTCCACAATTCACTTCGCGTCATATATTCCTTTTGAAAGATTCGATTGAAAGAAGGGTGAATGCCGGTAACTCCATTAATGGAGGACTGAATGCCGTTGGCGGTAATAAAAAACTGTCCAAAGACGCGAAACTAGCCGTCCATAATGGAGTGCTGGTACCTACCCTGATGTATGGCAGTGAGGCATGGAACTGGCAGAGGAAGGATGAAAGCAGACTGAATGCTGTAGAAATGAGATCCCTGAGGCGAATGTGTGGTAAAACCATGTACGATCGTGAGAGAAACGTGGATATCCGCAAAGAATGCAAGGCTGACGTAAGCGTGATGTGTAAGATTAAGAAAGGGACTCTCCGATGGTTTGGGCATGTAGATCGAATGAACGAGGAAAGGAGTGTAAGGAGAATATATGATGCAAATGTGAATGGTAGAAGAAGTCGGGGACGCCCGAGGAAGACATGGCACGACCAAGTGAATCAGATACTTGAGTCGGGCCATGTGAAGAGTCGGAATAATAGAAGAGCATGTATGAGACGATGTATGAATGTGAACGAGGCAAAGAGTGTGTGCCAAGATCGAGTTGTGTGGCGGTCCGTCCTCTCTGCCTACCCCTGCAGGGAAACGGCGTGATGGTTAGTTAGTTAGTTAGTTAGTTAATGCCCTAACTAACTAAGCGTACCTTTCAATCCTACCCATCAAGTGCACTAGAGGTGATTTATCACATATGTTTTTATATTTATCACATTTATCATATTTATTTTATTTATAGAAGTGGTGTAATAAAAAGGTGAAAATTATTATAATTTTTATCGGCCTCGTATTTATATCGTTATATCTACATTCATTCTTCCTCTGCCAGTTCAATGCCTCACGTTTCAATTTGGGAGGCGGGTATGGGTATCGCCGCCCCGTGAACTATTATTAGATAACCAAAACCTCTGCCATTGGTTATCCCAAGTAGTTCACTACGTTAAGTGACTTAGTAGGGGTACCCGGGTTCGCGGGTTGAGGTTTGTCCGGGTCTTGGCGGCGAATGCATCTGCCTACCAGCTGTATGGCAGGCCGGAGTATTTTTGACTTCTCCAGCTGTTATCTCTCAGAACATCGCCTTGCACCGCAGTGGAAGTGATGGATTAATACGTCCGTCACTCCTGGACACACTGACACCTAGATTCCTACCGTCCCTTATAACCTTTTCCTTCCCTGAACTTCCTTACCTTCCTTTCCTAAACAGACCCTCCACAGGTCATCCCCAAAGATGACATAGGCCCTGAGGGGAATTATTTACCTCAGGGCCTCCTGTATGGAGCCAATGTAAAAAAACACTGCATTGTCATTGTCTTACATCCTTGAAAATCAAGTCTTCCACGAAAATATTATTTAATAAAAGTAAAATTAAATAATACCTATAAACATTTATTATGAACTAATGTGACATGACCCTGCAAATAACCCAAAACCCATAAAACTAAGCAAAAAACATCCCCCTTGTCCAATTGCCTAGTACACTCGTCCCATGTTGTCGTCAATTTTAAGGGCCCTCGGTATTAAATGTTTCCAGCTCGAATTCGAATATCGAACTAGCTGCACGTGCAGCTGGCCGGTGCGTTCCATTCAAAATCAAGACACGCACAGAGCAAAACCAATTATTATTAATTAAAAATATCGTGATTATAAAAATAATGTTAAAATATGTTTTAGAATGTAATACAATATAACGATAGCTTGATTATAAAATTAGCTTGAATATAACGAACTTTTAACATTTAATGTAACTTTTTATTTGGATTTTTTTTGATACATACATAGATGAAAAATGTACACATAGTAATACAATTATAAACATTGACAAAAGGTTTGGCCTTTGTTCCAGCCTGGTTTCGCAGTGCGGCGAGGCACTGTTAATATTAAATTGTCTAGTTTGATTTGAGGTCACGGGTTCAAAATCCGGCGAGGAAAAAACAAATTTAATTTAATTTATATGAGTAAATCATATTGTAGAATTAAAATAAAATGTATATAGGTACATTTAATGAATCTGTACCTCGTCCCAAAGTGGAATATACATTCATACAGTCTGGTGAGAGACCGTAATTCAGAATTGAAAGTTGCTTGAGAACGGCGTAGATATGTTTAGTGACTAGATCTGAATGGCCAGGAACTTTCCAACCCTCCTTTTCCCTATCTCTAAAAATGTGAACTATATATATTAGAAATATAAATGAAATTTCTTCTAAAGACACTTCAATGAAATAAAATGTTATAAAATGGTTTCCAACCCTCCTCTTCCCTATCTCTAAAAATGTGGACTATATAAATTAGGAATGTAAATGAAATTTCTTCTGAAGACACTTCAATGAAATAAAATGTTATTGATTTCTTCGAAACAATTTCTTCTTACATGTTTTGGTTTTAGCCGAAACCAATTTTACTTTACTTCTTTTCGCTATTATGCACTTTTCTAAATACTCAGAGTTTCTCATAGGCATGCAGCGATTATGTCGAGGATCAATTAATTTGGGTAGCATGCAAAAATTGTAAAAGCGTTTCAGCTGTTCAACCATATTAGTCTGCCAAAATTCGTCATCCCGTAAAATTTTTTCTCCGAGTTCAGTACATACAACAAACATACAAAAATCTTTTTTTGTTACATGTAATTGGCCCTCAACCTGGTAAAACCAATCGTGAGATGCATATACCAGTATAACCTCTATTTTTTTAAGTTTCCAAAAAGTAATTTTATGGGTTTTTACTGCTTCATATATGAGAATGCTGCGTGCTGTGAAAATACATTTAAATTCAATCACGGTGTCTTCAGAAAAAAATCCATCTGGGGTCGCACCCATATACGGATACTCTTCATCTACGAAAAGACCACACTTTTCTATGGTAATGCTTTCTTGTTCTGCAAGCTCCTTCAGGACATTGTATTCATGTTTTTGTCCGTGTCGAATTGAAGGAATATTTGATAAGGATTGCTGGTACAGTATATTTTTGACTAATGGAGCGCAACTGATATTTTTCCGCCGTTTGCACACTTTTCCAAACCACGATGCCGTAATCAGCGCATCTCGATCCACTTTCCACTAGATGCATGAAGTACCTACTGTCGCCCTTTCAATTGCTTGCCTATCTTTGGCTATGGTGAAGCCTTTCTAAAAATCACCTTTAGCTGCCTCAAACGATGCTTGGTCCAAATCAGGTTTTTCTGCATTGGGACCATAATGCTGATCTTTTGCTGAAGCGAGCTGCAGGATTTTTCCTTTTCTTTTTTTTTTACTTATAACTTTTTGATTATTTTTCTGCAATCTTTTTAATTCTAACTGCTTTATGAGTTTTCTATACTAGTCCATTCTAATCCTTTCTATAGTCCAGTAAAATTAAACATTTCCACTTGCATCAAATGGGGTAGTTCTGATTTTCTTTAAATATTCTATATGATGAAGGACTAATGAAAAATCTAAATTTTCAACTTCGTCAGATCTCCGGATCTTGCCAAAAATCGTTTTTGTCACTTTGACCCCAAACAACAAAATTTTCTCCAAATATCATTCTTTATGTTTTTATAGTAGACTAAATTTACTACAATTTGATATATTATTAGTCACAGTAGACCCTATAGTGTGTGAGGTATAGGTGTTAGAAAAAATGATTTTAAGGCCGATTGTATATATGTATATATTTACATATATATACGAGATATATACAATCGGCCTTAAAATCATTTTTTTCTAACACCTATATCTCAGACACGAGATATATACATATATATATAATTAAAAAAATAATATAACAAAATATATGTACATAAAATATAAATGTATATAATAAAATCCAATACTATATATATATATACATACAGTATATATTTATATAGTAAGATATCTTAAAATTATAGCCATTTGATGCAAGTGAACTCCCTTAAATCCATTCTTAGTCATGCGATTCAAAAGATCTCCCCTGGCGCACTACCGGTTGAAGCGAAGAACTTTCCTTTTCTAGAGCATGGATATTTACTTTTTTTTAGTGGCCATTTCCATATTTTTATATTTTAAAAATATCAAATTGTTTATTTCCTAGAAACCCGAAAAAATGTTAATAATAAATTAATTCTTAATAATATCTACCAATTGACACTACACAGCTTCGACGGAAACTCACAGACGAAGCATAAAAAGGCGACACACCATTATAGTCCCTACGCTCAACGCATAGAGTGTAATATTGTTGAAACGTCGCATGGAAGCATAATAATTACGCGGAATTTCGAACTTTGAAAAAAGATTGACACGTCGGACCGTAGGAAGCGTGCGTTCACGGCCACCTCTTAGAGCCGAATGAGTAGGAGAGTAGGACAATTTTTAGATGTTCATTATATAGTATTTAACGAAAATAAATTGTTAATAAAAGCATATATCTCGATAGAAAAATGTATTTATGATAGCTTATCGTGGCTACATCATCGATATTTTGACGATTAATAATTTAGATTGTCGTTTTAATCTGAGAATTCATGATACTCCATACAACGATTGAGATCGCTAGTAAGGAAGGCCCTTAAGGAAATTTGCAGAAAGGGATTAAAAAATTAATCTGGTTTGAGGCTAAGATGGTCGGTCGGCCGAACCTTCCGATGTGGTTCCTTATTTTTTTTGTGGCTCTTTTTTTAATGTAAACGGAAAGTCTAGCAACTTAAGTTTTTTGCAGTAAGATAATTAATATTGTCATCTCTATTTTTAGACATTTAAAATTAATGCACTAGAAAGAGACGACACACGTAATATCATGTCAACTTTGAGAAGTAAAATAGTCTCTACAGATAGGCAAAATATTTAAACGTTTTATTTTACATCTCTTTTTGTTATACATAACTAAAAAGAGATCGTAATATTGCACGTAGGTTTATGAGGTTTTTGTTTTCTCTGTTATTCCCATATAAATTTGAAATTTGTTGTCTCTATCTGACACAAAAATGTGTCGATATTTAGGAAAACATTTTTATCATTTATACAGAATCATTACAATTTTTCACGTATTTTTCACGAATGCAAAAATATATTTTTTAGGAATACCTAAAATGTAGGTTTAATGATTAACATATTTCTTCTTCTTCTTTATGTGCCTTATCAGGTAAATCGCACCGCGGAAACGGGTATGGCAGTACTTATTCACATTACTTATTTTCACGCGTATGGTATCCCAGATGACCGACACTAAATGTCACCGATTGCCCCGAGATAGGATCATATTGATCATATTATTATTATTATTCCGATTCTAGTACTCGATCCGTCCGGTTGCACGGCAATTTTACCTCACAACCAGTTTGTACGCGAATGTATATTCGTTGTAAATAATAATTTTAAATAAAACTTAATATCGTGGATAACCAAGTGTTTTCAATTAAACAATCATCATTATTATAAGCCTGAACACAAGATCACGGCTTGGAAGTGCCGTGATCTCAAGGAGCATTTTAACCTCAATATCGGTAAAGTATGAAGGCAATCCTGCCTGACGTGGAGAGGATCTCCTCATCCAACACTCCCCATCCACTCATACATCAACTAATAAACACTTCCAACACGGGAGTGTTAAAAAATGGTTGAGGGAAAAACATCAGTCTTTTTTCAAAAATTTTAATCAACCGTTCAACATAATAAGATTTTTCTTACGGTGACCGGACAATTCAGGAGCATGCAATTTAAACACCTCTTTTACAAAGTCATTAAGGGTAGGGTTTGGAAAACATCGCTCCGCATTATCAGTAGCATCCGCATCTAGTAGCAGCAATACTAGAAAATTATATAGGGGTAGTTAGAAAAATGTGTAAAGTTACTAGTGATTAAACTTTTTTTACTGTAATCTTACAAATTCTATAAGTTATACATGCTGCAACTTTAGTTAAAACGTCGAAAAAGGCCTTCGCGATTATCTCTCCTGAACCTGTTGTAAACGTTTTTAACAAAAATCCTTCCGTAATCTCAGAGTAAACATTATGTTAAAACACGCTATTAAATTTAAAGCACTTCAGTGTTTCTAGATTTTTATTGTAATTCGCCTAAACTTTCTGAATTTTTCAACTATCCTCCGCCATACAAAAATGTATGGCGGAATAATACACCGCGCGATGTCTAAGAATTTCACAGAATTCATTCAGTTGTGAGAAAGCGGTCACGGCGGGAGCACGCATATTTTTTTCGCGGCAATTTTGTTCGCTGTGTCTTTGATTTTTGAAGGAATCATTGAGGAGATAGGTGTTACAGAAACCGGGTAAGTAGAAATAAAATATATTTATTATTATCTAATAAATTATTTTTAACTTGATTTACAGTTTTACAGATTTTATTTATTATTTTTCAGGTACCTTCAAAATGGGTAAAAATAAAGGAAGCCTTGCTTACCGTGCCATAAAAATAGACCCACCCACTGGAAGAAAAGGAGAATAAGGTAATAATGTCAACATTTAAATTTTTTACTGATTTCTATCAAAGGTAGTTTGAAGGTGGACTGAAGTCATTTTGCATTTTGACATCTAAACATTTCGGCATCCATCTTGAATTTCTCTAGTTATCTACCGATTTGGTTCAATATCAGAATTCTGGCGTTTAGAAGTGCACTGAACTCGAATCTAATGTCAAAATGCAAAATTTCGGCATCCATCTTGAATTTCTCTTGTTCTCTACCGATCTGGTTCAAAATCAGTATTAGAGAGTATTGGCGAGCACTGAACTCGGATCTAATGTCCAAATGTAAAATGTCGGCATTCATCTTGAATTTCTCTAGTTATCTACCTATTTGGTTCAAAATCAGGATAAGGGCGTTTGGAGGTGCACTGAACTCGGATCTAATGTCAAAATGCAACATTTCAGCATCAATCTTAAATTTCTCTAGTTATCTACCTATTTGGTTCAAAATCAGGATTAGGGCGTTTGGACATGCACTGAACTCGGATCTAATGTCAAAATGGAAAATTTCGGCATCCATCTTGAATTTCTCTTGTTATCTACCGATTTGGTTCAATATCAGGATTCGGGCGTTTGAAAGTGCACTGAACTCGGATCTAATGTTGACCGATTTGGTTCAATATCAGGATTCGGGCGTTTGAAAGTGCACTGAACTCGGATCTAATCTGACCCCCAGCGACTTTGGAACTCGCTTAAAACTGTCATGGGTGAGTCTGAAAACTCAACTACAGCCGCGTTCAGTCCGAAGGATTTCTCCGACTTTTTCCAAGAAAAAATCCAAAATATCCGAGCAACGACGGCGTCTGCTCCTCCACCTAATTTCACCACCTACAGCGGCGAATTTCTGATGAAGTTCAAACACACAACATTGGAGGAAGTCACCAAAATTGTGTCTAGTTCTCTGAACAAACAATGTGCATTAGACCCAATTCCAACGTGGCTACTCAAAAAGTGTCTAAAACATGTAGTGCCGTTCCTAGTGTTCCTTTTTAACAAAACTTTCGATTTAGGCGAGGTGCCCCAACTACTCAAAAAAGCCCTAGTTTCCCCAATTTTAAAGAAACCCCAATTAGATTCTGTAGATTTAAGTAATTATCGCCCTGTATCCAATTTACCATTTATCTCAAAAGTTCTTGAAAAAATTGTAATCAGGCAGATGACTGCCCATATGGCCAAAAATGAACTGTTATCAAAGTACCAGTCAGCTTATAGGAGGTACCATTCTACAGAGACTGGCATATTGCGCGTGCTGTCAGATTTAATGCTTGCAAATGAGTCAGGTAAGTTAGCTTTGCTATCATTTTTAGATTTGAGTGCGGCATTTGATACCATCGACCACGATTTTCTCATCAAAAGACTGGAAAAAACCTTTGGACTGGGTGGTGAAACTATTCAATGGATAAAATCCTACCTCTGTGGCCGAACACAATCTGTACAAGCCGGTGGTAAAAATTCTCCCTTTGTAACCCTCACTTCTGGAGTCCCCCAGGGTTCAGTGCTGGGACCCCTACTTTTTATTCTGTTCATCAAAATAATAGAATCATTCGGACTTCTTTCCCATTGCTACGCTGACGATCAGCAAATCTATTTCTACTGCGCACCGAATGAGAGAGATAGATTAAAAGATATTACCATTAAATGCATTGCTGCCATAACAGACTGGATGTCTTCGAACAAACTAAAACTAAATCCAACCAAAACAGAATTTCTCTGGACAGCAACAAAAAAGCGTCAGTCATTATTAGACAAATCTCCTCTCATTACTTCTGGCTGTAACATCATCCCTAAAAATGGCGTGAAACTCCTAGGTGTACATCTAGACCAAGATCTTTCCCTTAAATCCCAGATTAATAAAACAGTAAGCGCGGGATTCTTTCACCTGCGCCAAATCAAATCTATAAGGAGAAGTATTCCGACTAAGGCCACAAAGATGTTGGTAAACTCTTACGTAGTATCGCGACTTGACTATTGCAATGGCATATATGCAAATCTCCCTAAAATATATACTGATAAACTTCAGTCAGTTTTCAATGCTGCAGCGAGACTGATAACCGGCGTTTCCAAATATTCTCACATTTCCCAACATCTGCGGAACCTTCATTGGCTTAAGTGTCCTGAGAGAATTCAGTTCAAACTCTGCTGGATGGTTTTTAAAGCACTACACGACATGGCGCCACCCTACCTATCGGAACTGTGCATTCCGAATGATGTCAATACTAGGCAAGCAACCCTTCGATCAGCATCTTCAACAGCCATAGGTAGACTCTCAGTGCCTATGCGCAATCCCAATACCAATTTCGGAGACCGGGCTTTTGCAGTAGCAGGCCCAACAGCTTGGAACAAACTCCCTTCACATTTGCGAAAGATCGACAGTACATCTGAGTTCAGAGCAAAGCTCAAAACTCACCTTTTCACATTATCATATCCCGAAAAATAACTTCATTCTTTCAGTAGTATTTCATTACTCAGTCCATGGGAATTACCTAGATTGATGTATCTTCATTACCAGCTTTTACGTTGTTACGCTTCTTTTGACACTATATTACAACTTATTATGCAAAAACTTTTTTTTTTTTTTTTGTAATATTTTTCATGACTTACACTGACAGCACGGGCAGTAACATAACAAAATGTGTTTATAAACGTAAATAAGTATGTTAGTCGTAAATAACTAATTTTAAGACAGTTGCAAATCATAATGCAAATAGAGCGGTAACAATACTGCTCTATTCGTATTATGACAGTAATCATAACAATATGTGATTATAAATGTAAATAAGTATGTTAGTCGTAAATAACTAATTTTAAGAGAGTTGCAGGTCATAATACGAATAGAGCAGTAACAATACTGCTCTGTTCGTTTCGTATTATATTATGGCTTGCAATTACATGTACAAACTCGGTTATAAAAATAAGTATAGTTCTAAATCACTATTCATAGAAGTCTTAGTTGTAAGTCATTAGTTGTCAATCTTAGTTATAATATAAGCCACTTGTAGTATATAGGCATAGATTAAATGTATAAATGAATTTATAAAGCGCCCTTGAGGTGATTTTCTCACGAAAATGGCGCTATAAAAATCATCCAATAATAATAATGAACCAGAAATTTTTTCCACATCAAAACACCATGAGATTCACATTAAGTCAAAAACTAAGACGTTTGTAAAGGTCCAGGGGCTAAAAAAAAGTCTATGTATCCTTGCCCTTGCATAATATGATTTATAGTCTGTCGATCTGTATCAATTATGTTGCAAATAAATTAATTTTTTTATAAAGCAAGTGTATTTTTATTCCGTATTTTATCTAAATGCTGACCAGTTGTGCCTGAATCTAACCGAAATACACAGTAGATCTAGCGGCTGGCTCGCGGCTCGCGGCGGCCGAGCTTGTTTGCAACTACCAAAAATACCTAACTGCAGTGAATGGACAGTTTGACCCAGGCGCAAATGTCTCTATGAGCTATCCACGCTATTCCACAATATGATTCTTAGTATGTTAAGCTGTATCCATTATAGTAGAAACTAAATTTTAATTTTATAAGGCAAGTATATTTTTATTTCGTAAGTCCGTAGTGTCTAGTATACCCACATCTCCTCTAGTCAGACGCAGGCGGCCAGCTGCGGCCGTGTTTGTCTACAAGTACAAGAAATACCTAACTGCAGCGTTAGCGCGGTTTGATACCTGGCCCTTAACATTATCAAATTTAATTTGCTTAAATTCCCCAGAAATCGACATAGAATTTTGAGCTTAGTTTTAGATTTCCGAATCTGTGTATGAATAAATTGAGTATCGTTTTATTTTGTGTCTAAGAGATAATAATATGAAGTTGACCGAGTTTAAAGAAAAAACCGTAAAACAGAAACGTCGAAAATACAGTATATGATAGAACATTGTGTTTACAAATAATTAAATATAAGATACCGAAGTAGAATTTGATACTCTTGAATCTGTTTGTTTAGAGATAAGGATTTTTATTTATCTTCCCATCTATTGTAGATATCTACTAACTGCCTAGGCTGTAGTTGTGACACGTGTAAACCACGTAACACGACTCCCGGGAGCGTTTTCACCTCTCGTGTAACAAGGTAGCAGAAAGCGAAGGAGTAATTCGAGGTCTCTGGCGAATCTATGTCAGATTTTTGTAACTAGATCGATTCCCACGAAATTCAGTGGAGTGGAATTTATTGATAATACAAACACTCTGTGACACATAATGTGACAGCATGCCTGATTAGTGTCTACTTATGTAGTTAAAAGAGTTTATTGGGTATATTGCGGATTAGTGAGCAACAGTCAAAAGCGTATTTATGGAAACAATACTTGAAAATCACAATCAACTTAGGTAATTAAAACAATTGAATATTTAAAAAAAATCAATTCTTATGTGAATACCTCACAAGAGTCCCAGTTGCTCCCGTCTGGAGTCAGTGAGATTATGGCATCCCCAATGGGGTTATGTTGTGAGGCTGAAAGTAGTGGGGAGTGGGGGGGGGGGAGATGGGGAAGGTGTGGAAGAGGAAGCTGGGGACGAGGAAAGTGGGGAAGTACCTGGCTATTCAGATCTGTTCACCAAACACAGCCATTTCAAGCAACGTAAAATATACCATATATTATTCTTAATTAATTAATTGGGAAATAACACAAATTAATCAAATAAAATTTATTTACGCATGCCGGGATTTGATCCCGCGATCTTCGGACTGCGAGAAGAGAGCCATATCCCTCGACCACGGAAGCAGACACTTGGTATTATACGAATTAGTTCTAGCAGACGAATTCCACAATATAAAATCTAACAAACTCTTTCTGTTGAAAAGTCTCACAGAAGTTAGAAGAAGTAACTCTAAATGAATGTTTTTAAAAATATACTTTGCAGGTAGATAATAAATTGATAAGTAATACGAAATACCTTTATATACATATATATATATGGTTTATTAACTTTGGTTTCACTGCGGTCAACGTTTATAAAAAGTACTTACTCACGTTAATTTCTGTTTTGGTGAGTATTGTGTTGACTTTTCTTTTTACTACACGGTGCTCAAATGACCGCTCGTTTCCACTAACAAACATGAGTGTTTACGGACACAATCTCAGCGACCATGCTAATAAAAGCTTCGTAATGGAAAAGTAATTTCGACGACCAAGAGCTTACAGCTAGAAACATTAATATTTCACTAGTCTCAAAATAGTTTAAAATGTCTTAACTGCTGGAATGCAGAGTGCTTATTTGCGACGGGTGTATTCATAGATTTTATGTCCTTCTGAGGCCATTTTAAGCTTTCACCTTATCGTAATAAAATCACGCTCATTCATGTTAGCAAAAGTTTAAAAGGGGCGTTAAGTATTCACTTGTGTTTGATGTGCTTAATATAATTCGTACGTACGATTTTATGATGCTGCAGAAGGTTTAACAATATAATTATTGGATTTGGCAGCTTAAAAACATTTGTCAGTAGAATGCTGTACTTAATGTTACTCCAATTAGTTCGAATTTAAAAGGAAACATTAAAATGTTGCATGATTGATACACTTTTAGGAAGTTGCAATCTTTATATGTTCTTTTGAAATTAACGGCACTCAGCAGAGGCAAAAAATAGCTTAGCATAATCACGGCTGCAACGCTTGTGTAAAATACGTATAGTATGTCAGTTTCCTTATTAAATTATGGCAATACTTGTTTGAAACTAAATTATTCCATCGTGAGCAGAACATTCATTTTAAATATTATATGCAAATAAATAGATTACTATCAACTCTCAAGGAATAAAGGTGGACGATAGGAGATTGTAGATAGTTAGAATAGTTAGTGCAGATCCAGGGAGGCCTAAGAAAGTAATCAGTACAAAGTAAACTTTGATTTGATTTGCAGACGACGAAAAACTAAATGAAATTGTAGAATTTAAACACAAAAAAAATAAATAAATAAAGTACAAAATGAATAATGACAGGAACGAGAGTGCAAACCAAAGAGTAGACATATATAGTCATTGAGGTATATAAATAGAGAAGCAAACTTCCTTACCGCGCGTCAAAAAAAGCGTAACCACTTTACAACCGCGACGACGTAGCTTTGAGACCACTAAACATTTTAAAATAAACATATATTTGTCTCACTTACACAAGTCATGAGAACACCAGCGCTGCTAGGATTAAGACAGAGACAGAAACACAAACCCGCGATGGCGCGTTGGTGTTGCCTGCCATTTGAAATGTTACCCAAAATAAAAAATAAACTAGAATTTTTGTTAATGTTAGTTTGTAATAAAATAAATTATTTTAAATGTGTTTTTTTTTATTATATGACTAAAATTAAGCATAATTAATGAAATAATTGAGACATTTTTTTGTTCCAATATTTTTATTGTGACAGTAATATATAATACTCAAACGGAAAATGTTTCAAAAGTGTTTTCAAAGTTCTTTTCTCAGCAAACAAATTATTTCCACCCACCTCTCACGGCGTGCTGCATCTTTATGGTACCCTGCTAAATTATTAATATGAAATACGTAAAAAAATATAATTACTAGATTACTCATTAATAAACTAAAATAAGTTTAATGAATTCTTTGTATGAAGATTAAAATTTAATTTTTATTATTATTTCCAAAATATTTTACATCAGAAGCTACCTCCATAGTAACTTATTACATAAATTTTGTATTTTCCCATTAATATGGGAAAACCAAAACGACTTTTTAGTGGCAACACTGAATCTATCTTTGAGTATTTGACATTTTATTTCAATACGTGCGTTTTTTAATTAAAAATGAATATGTAAACAATAAAATTATGTGTGGAAAGTAATTCCGCTTGCTTTATTATGTTTTTATGACCTTCAATCGCATTTTTTCACGACGCATTTAACCATTTTGGTGATAGTTTTGATCGCGTATCGTCCGGTTCTATTCGGTCGGCGTCACACTGAGAACTGAACTGACGTTAGATGGGCATATGCTTTTGGACATATGTAAAGTGGCAATGCTTTGGCGCGGTCATTGCTAATCTATGTATATATATCAATGTATATAGTAGTATATTTAGACAAGTAGTAGTATATTAGACAAGTAGTAGTATATTTAGACAAGTAGTAGTATATTTCCAATAACAATCCTCAGAACCATATTCTTTGCACTTTGCCAATCCATTATTACATATGGCATACTTGCTTGGGGAAGTGCAACGAATATAGCAATAGATCCATTAGAAAAAATTCAAAAGGCAACAATTAAATTAATCCTCCAAGTTCCTCGCTACACATGCTCAAATGTAATTTACGAAACACTAGACGTCATGACAATAAGACAACTCTACGCCAAAGCTGTACTACTATACTTCTTCCAACATAAACTTCACATTCAATTGCAACCTCAATTAGCAATTAAAACCAGGGCCTCTACAAAAAAAACACTTAACATACCGATAACTCATACCTCACACGGGCAAAGACACTTCAAGTATTACGCAATCAAACTACCTACATAACCTCATGCCCACCACACTGAAACAACTACTAACTACAAATCCATATACAATTCTTCACAAAAAACTCATCAAAGACTGGATCAAACAACAAGGTATTCAATTTACTCAAAAAATCATAACACCTAACCAAACATAACCAAAAACAAATATTAAAAAGAAATAGTAGGCAATAATAACTTTATTTTAAGACAAAACATCAAAATCACAATATTATTCATTCCATTGGCGTGTGGTCCCTAGAATAATTTACCTATCTATCTATCAAAACTATTATCTATTCTGTACATAAACTAGATGCTATGTAGTTAAGATCTATATATACATGTATATATAGATCCTGGCTGCAACTAATCTTTTATTTTATGTATACAATACTGCCGCCATGGGTCGATCCACAGTCTCCTTCTTGACAATATCAAGGAGGATTCGGTGTTTCTACTTTTGTCGTCAGAATTGCAATTATTCCAAAACATGGGAACACCTCAGCACAGGTTCGCCTAGTGAGGTGTTCACAAAATACTACTAGGTACTTACCTATATACAGTTACGGATCAGTAACATTTTATTATTTTTTTTCCTTATTACTTAACTTAAAATCTATGTATACCGTAAAACGGGGTGTATAGGGACAGTTTATGATCTTCAAGTAAACATAGCTCTTTTTCGTTCAGCCATAGGGACGATAATTCTATGGAGAAAATATGTTCTTATGCTTCTTTAATTATACGTATCCCTATTTTGAGGGTTGCCATTACACATTCTTCAATAAACGCAAAAAAAGCATGTGTTCCTATTTACCTGCAATGCGGGGTGTTTAGGGATGCCTTTGGGGTGATTGGGGACGCCTTTGGGGTGATTGGGGACGCCTTTGGGGTGATTGGGGACGCCTTTGGGGTGATTGGGGACGCCTATGGGGTAATTGGAGAAGTTTTTGGGATCATTGGGGATATCTTTAGGGGTGAATAAGAATCGAATTTAATAATTAGTTAACAGGCATCAAAACCTTAAAAAAAAATTGGTATATTCTTCCCATGTCGTCAAGGTATCGTTTAACTATTAGCCGAAGATCATAGGTGTCTAATGGATAACCGCATTCAGCACAAATGTTGATGTTTTCAATTATAAAATTTTCTATTTCATCCAATAGAACTTTCTAGCCACCTTGTTTTTATGTGTGACGCAAATTATGGCGACAAAGTACACTCTTGGATATTCCAAATTCAGAAGCCACTTCACGATAGCTTTTACCATTCTTCATTAATTCCAACGCATTTTTGATATTCTCATAGTTGTATCTTTTACTACTCCTCGGGTCGGGCTTGTAGGTTGGTGGCATTTTCTGGAATTAATAAATAGGGGTTTTACTTTAATAAGAGATATTTTAATAGAACGAACATATTAAAGATTAAATACTAAAAAATGAAAACTAAATTGAGTATGCCCTGTCCCTATTCACCCCGTATAGCGTCCCCATTCACCCCGTATAGCGTCCCCATTCACCCCGTATAGCGTCCCCATTCACCCCATATGGCGTCCCTATTCTCCCCACAATATAATCAAATTGTCTGTGGATTCACTTTCAGTTCTAAAGAAAATTAATTTCATACATAATTAAACTCACTAATAACTTCCTCCTGATGAAGGAATCTTATTCTAAACAATTGACAAGCTTTTTCAGAGGGTTTCAAGGCCTGCGCACACTTTTTTCAGAAAGTTTTGCACTGAGATATTCTGAACGCCAGAAAGCTTTGCTAAATAATGATTTTTAGATTAAGAAAGCGACACTTCTGACAGTTCGCAATGTTGCTATCGTCAAAAAAATACATTTCCCTACCTAATAATGTTGCGGTTTTTGATGTAGAGTATAATGGTATGGAATAAATGTGTTACCAACATTTTTACCCAAACTTGTCCCTATTTAGACTTAAGTCCCTATACACCCCGTTTCACGGTACCAATGTAATTATCTGTAATATGTATGTATGTTGAAGAATAGAAATAAATAAATAAATAAATAAATTTAAAATACTGGAACTCTTTCACTTTAACTGACGATAGAGATAATCAAGTATTGTAAGAAAATAATTCTCATTACTTCATATTTTACAAGAGATTTCTTTTATGTGTGGAAAGAGATAAGAAATAAGAAAGAGTAGGTACAGACTTATCGTTATGGCATTGGAGTATCTATATCCAACAACTAACAAGAACAAGACGACGTAATCGTGAAATATGAGAGTAATGAACGAGACTCATGTGCCGCGATTGTCAAATCGGTTGTAATTAGATATGCGACACCTCGATCAGACAAAAGGAAGGATAGTATATAAGTACCTAGTCCGAAAGAGAAACGAATTCATTAGAAATAAGATTGATTGAATTGGTGATGTTGGTAATCAATAAAAATCCAGTTTTCATTTTAGATAAAATGAATATTAAAAACACAGTCAACAAGAACACACTATATAGATTGTTAAAATCCAACTTTTGTTTTTAAAAGCTTCATTAAAAATATCACATCGGTTATCTACTAATGGGTGCCTAATATGAAAATCCTATATGGAAAGTTCTTCGGATGGATACCACCAGTGGAGGAAGTGGATGAATGCTATCAAGGAATAGACAGGAATGCCAATGTGTAAGGTGAAGCGTGCTACAGATGAAAATAAAGATTTCATAATTATTAGGTACCTACTAATAGTTGTTTGATTTTAACAAGTGAACTGAGGTTTGACTGCTTCAGCTCCTTGAATGCTTTTTTAGAAAAATAATTAGTTAATAATGTTAATTCTAAAATTTGAAAATATGAGATTGACAAATATGACGGTTTGACAGTAGGTGGCAATAGCGAAATTGGTTAACGCGCTCGTCTCGGTTAGACGGAGAGGTTTGGGTTCGAGTCCCAGTTGCGACCATTGCCTTTTTTATGTTTTTCTGTGTCTTGTTATCTTTCATATTTTCGTTTAGATTATTATTGTTAACTTATTATTTTATGATATATTTCACTGATGAGAATAACCTTCAAAAAAGTAATAAAAATAAAATTTTCTTATAAAAATTGAATATTCATTAAGACTTTTATAAAATAGTCAATTGTTCCATATAAATAAATTCGGATATATCTACCCGAGGCGCTATCCAGGTTGCAAACCAATTCTTAGAATGATTGTTTCCAACGAAAAGGGTAGTTGCGAGGTAGTTGAGAAAAATAATTAGTTGATAATAATGTTAATTCTAAAATTTCAAAATATGAGATTGATAAATATGACGGTTTGACAGAAGGTGGCAATAGCGAAATTGGTTAACGCGCTCGTCCCGGTTAGACGGAGAGGTCTGGGTTGAGTCCCAGTTGCGACCATTGTCTTTTTTATTGTCTTCATTTAATTAAATATTATAATTTGAGTTTTTACTCATAAAGTTAAAAATAAAAATGGAAACAATATTACTTTGTTTGAACCACAATTTTTTTTGTATACGCCAAACCGGTTTTGGTACAACGGTTCCTTTCTTAGGGTAAAATATATACTTTTGCAATATATGAAGAAGGAACGGTGGTTCACACAGTTTCATTTATTTGTATTATAATGAATCATGTTCATCATGATTCATTATAGTTACGCACAGATGTTCTCAGTGTCTTAGATAGAAGAGACAAAAGCTAGCGGGAGAGAGATGAAAGAAACACGAAGAAGAAGAGGTATCACGTTCTCTACGGAATGTCCGACCAAAGCAGAAATGATAAATGTGAAAGATTATAACCAAATCACGTGATGAAAAGAGGTAGGATAACAATGCGGTGAAACACGGTAAGCTCTAAAACTAAAGAATGTTAGGAATTATAATATTAGATGGATTCTCGGCGTGGTCAGGAAAAGTCATGAGATAACAAATATTGTGTTAAATTCAGCAGAATTTGCCTTTACGGAATTTGAATGACTTACATTAACTTCTTGAAAGACCGCTAAAATGGTTTATGAGAACATGGAACGTTATGTTACCACATCTCAAACCAAATATTGTCACGTAGGTGTTTATCTCAGGTATGCCCCTAGTGCCGTTTTACGAAGTTAGTAAAAATGCGCTCGTGGCATCCGTTCAAATATGCACCCACCACACAATAAGGGGAAAATTTTACACACGTTGTGGAAGGGGTAAAATTGCTGTTATTATTATTTCTTCATCGTGTTATGTGCCAATGTACCCCATGCTATCATTTGTTATCAATTCTCTTGTGCATGCATATTTGTAACAACTAATTAGTTGGAACCTAGTTATCAATAAATACATAGAGATAGCAATAAACCTAGTTGGACCCTATTAATCAATAAGCACATAATTATAAGAACAATATTTGTTAATTCTAACATTAGATAATTATTTATTATATAAGAGAAATTAGAGAAGCAGCACCAGAGTGAACATTGTAGCCGGACCAGACAGTATCGCTGTCCGTGCATTCCTGTAACATAAATACCGATAAATAAACTATATACAGAAATTATACCGAGTACCACAACATTGACAATCACCTACCGGACCCTAACATAAAAGTGGTGTCAGAAGTGGGATCCTCGAAAAAATATTCCAGAAATATTGAGGAACCTTAACAGGGTTAACGGTACAATTGGTGAAATTGTTAATTCACAAGGAAGCGAATTAAGACAAGGGACTTCTACGGCACATTAAACCGACAGGAACGTCAAATTAAAGAAGAACACATAAAATCTCCATCTTCTGCTGAAGCTGCCGAAAAATCTCCATCCTCTGCTGAAGCTGCCGAAAAATCTCCATCTTCTGCTGAAGCTGCCGAAAAATCTCCATCCTCTGCTGAAGCTGCCGAAAAATCTCCGTCTTCTGCTGAAGCTGCCGAAGTGCTGGATGCTGGAAGCTGATAACTTCAAAATGTCATTTTTTATGTAAGTTCCTTAAATATTCCTTACCCATTCTATTCGAAATCCTATTTTTCCTGTAATATAAGTTAATTTCATCTCTCTTGCCATTCAACTCTGCTCACTCTCCTTTCGTCTTTTACACAATTATTCACACTAACACTAATTACACAAAATGCCGCCTAAAACAGACACAGATTGTAAAAACGGCAATATCTAGTCTAAATAATTCAGTAGTGAATATAGAAAAGAATGAAAATCAGTTTAATATAAATTTTCACAAATTTCAAGCTTATGCCACTGATATTAACAAACACATGTTTGATGTCGAAATCAAACAAGACATTGAATATCATTTAGCTTCACTTACACTCATAATCACAGAATTACAAAATGAATACATGACACTCATCGACGCAATATTATTTGTCAAAGGCAATATATTACATCCATTTATTATAAGTCCTAACCAATTATCTATTGAGCTAACCAAATCTATTCCTTACCTACCAAGCTCAACATGTTACCCTGTACCTCCTGAAACAAGATATGTAAATCAATTGTTACCACTAATTAAGTTGAAATGTTTTTATCTTAATAC
Organism: Limnephilus lunatus; assembly: GCA_917563855.2. Lineage (NCBI taxonomy): Eukaryota > Metazoa > Arthropoda > Insecta > Trichoptera > Limnephilidae > Limnephilus > Limnephilus lunatus. The sequence goes on from CAKJTF020000010.1 coordinate 2,189,348, forward strand.
ACGAATTATATTTGTAATGTCAATTCCCTTAACCAATCATATTAATTACGAAATGTATAAACTTATATCTTTACCAGCCAAACGACCAGATAATTATTATGTATTTATTTTACCATCTATAGAGTATCTTGCTATAGCTGAAAACAAGAAACATTATTCAGTAATTAATAATTTAGAATCTTGTAAAAATATCAATGAAAATAATTCAATTTGTGAACTTATCAATCCATTATATTCCATACAATTAAGACCAATATGTGAAACCCAACTTCTATTAAATAATATGACTATCATGCCAAATAAATGTAATATTAGAATCACAAATTCAATTGACGAAGTATGGCATAAATTTGTAAACAAAAATCAATGGATTGTTGTACTTCCTAAACCAACTAGAATAACCATTAAATGTAATAATTCTGATCCATCCGATTTATTTCTAGGAAATATTGGAATATTATCCTTAATGTCGAATTGTAAAATATATACTAGTTCCTCTATAATTTACACAAATTTTAACAACATTAATTTAAATGACATGCTATCATCTAAATCAATTATCCCTCAATTTAATATACTAGAAAAAAATTGTTACTCAGAAACTGGAAATAAAACTATTGCTCTAGAAATTCCAGATTTGTCCTCCAAAATTCAGAGTCTTAATAATGAAGAATTAAATACTGCAAGTCGCAATCTAGATGAAATTTATCTTAATATTGAAACAAAATCAAAAGTAACGCTTCATAAAATCTCTCAGAATTCTTATTTCTCATACCTTTTAATGAGCATTGTCATGTTTATTTTTTATAGACTATACAAATATTATAAATCAAAAAACCAACCGAATAATTTAGACACTCCAGAGGTACCTACACTTATGGTAACACTAGAAGACGACAACGACGCTTTAGTCAGTGGTCGACATAGGTACGCGACTTACATCGACAGTGAAGTAAGGAAGATTGTCGAGGTCGACAATTCTTCTAAGGGGGAAGATGTTATGTGCCAATGTACCCCATGCTATCATTTGTTATCAATTCTCTTGTGCATGCATATTTGTAACAACTAATTAGTTGGAACCTAGTTATCAATAAATACATAGAGATAGCAATAAACCTAGTTGGACCCTATTAATCAATAAGCACATAATTATAAGAACAATATTTGTTAATTCTAACATTAGATAATTATTTATTATATAAGAGAAATTAGAGAAGCAGCACCAGAGTGAACATTGTAGCCGGACCAGACAGTATCGCTGTCCGTGCATTCCTGTAACATACCTAAATACCGATAAATAAACTATATACAGAAATTATACCGAGTACCACAACATTGACAATCACCTACCGGACCCTAACAATCGCAATACGTAATCGATTGGTGTTCTAGTTCAAAAATTGTGATGCGCGACAGTTTTTGAATACTAGAACAGATGGGATTTGAGATTTTAAAGGTCCACAAATATTCTCGTAATTGATTTTTGATGTTTTGTTCATTACACCTGCTGATGGATACTCTAAGGCTATGCGACATGTTAATTAAAAGAGGAAGTAACGCAAAATAGCGTAATACCACATAAATCAATAAAGATAACCAACATAATAGAGAGGTTTTAAAAAAAGATGTAGGTATAGACAAAATATTTTGAAGATGATTTTAATATATTTGTGCACTCCGATATAATTATAATAATAATAATAGAAGAACAGTTTTCCGAACAAGTTTGAAACATCCGCCCTAGTTCCCTCTTACCCCACAAAAGCCCAAAGATACTGGGTGCGTAGCGACGTTTATCAATTCCTTTTAAATTTAGACTCACGATTCAATCCGACCATTTTTTTTAAATATTTTTTCATTCTGATTCTTAGGACTAGTTGTTTTATGAATTCATCAAATATTTAAAGTTAATTTTCACGTTCTGCGTAAGTTCTATTCAAGTTCTGTGATTATTTCAGTTTCATGCAGCAATTGGCCTATAATAATGCATTAACAGAAATTAAATAAGAACCTCCACAGAACGTGAAAATTAACATCAAAATATTTGATGAATTAATCAATTTTTTTGAAACGATCCGTCCTTTAAAAAACAAACTTAGTAATAAATTAAATTATTTTTTATTCATCTAGTTTACCAATAAGCAAGGATCTTTTTAAATGATTTACCTTTACCATTTTAGTATTCACGATATTTTTCTGTTATTTTTCTGAAAGATTAGATTATTGAAGAATATAGATTCAACAAAAAATATTAATATTAACTACACAAAAAAAATACAAATTACAATGTGATTTTGTAGTACCTACCTAGGTGCGTATTCAAAACCAGATAAAAAGAATCATTTTGTTTTTAATGCGGAATACTCCCGTAACAGTTTTTTTTTAATTATTAAAATCTTGTTCAACACCTCCGGCAAGACGAATAATATAATAAATACGTTTGATTTAAATGATGAGTATTTTGCGCCTGTCATCATCCCATTTGTGGTCGATCAATACCCACCTCAAATTCAATAAGTCACATTCTTGGTGTACAGAATACAGACGGTGACCAACAGACCAAATAATAATCTGGCTGACTTATTGGTTTTTCAATCGGGGTACAAATTGATGAAGTGGTAATTGCTTACCAGTTCCTTGCTTCAAAGGCACACATCAAAATCATTAGGGTTTAATGTGTACCACAATTGATAGAAACTAACCTATTCAGAATAATTTTAGTTGAATCGCATAGGAATCCGAGGTTTAAATTGTGTTATTTCACAATCTATACACACAATAATTGTAATGTATCATAATAGTTTATGATCTAGTACATATTTTACCACAAAAGTCTATGGGCTCTTTGGTGAAGGTGACCGAAGGTAGTTTTACGAAGTCATTGTTTCACGAGCTCTCTCCTCCACATCAGAACTAGCCCTTAGCTCGGAAGGACGTTTGTCCTAGAAGTATTATTGCTTGAACAACGTCAATAAATAGTTACCGAACAAAGATTAATGCTTGTATTGTACTTTCTTTTAGATTCAACTTTATAATTTTCGTCTGTAATATTTTAACGTAGGTATTTACTTATATTCAAACAAAAAAAACTTGTACAATGTGTCCTTAGAACGGGGTACCCCAGTAAGGACACATTTTCCTCTAAAAAAAATGTAAAACAAAGAAAAAAAAAACCAAGTCAATAAGCATCACATAAAAGTACTTTTACGGGAGAATATTAAAGGAAATTACAATATAACATGGAATATTCGCACGATCCAGACGTGTACATTGAATATCACCCCCGTGAGAACATCATTCAGAATCGAAACTTTACTTGAATTGGCTTTAGCCGTGTTTGGTGTTAAAATCTGAATAGCTCGTACTTATCTACCTTCCTTTTCCCATTTTATTATCTTCCCCTCTAGGACTTTCACTTCAGCATCACAAAATACCCTTATTGAGGATGCCATTGTCTCATTGGCTCCAGACAGTTGGGAGCAGTTAATTTGTAACTCACATAAAAAATCAAATAAAAAACTTTATTCCACTTAATTTTATTTGGCCGTAACCGGTTTCAGCTCGTCAGAGCCATCTTCAGACTGGTACAAATAATTCTTAGCCTACGGTTTATATACATAACATATGGGGGGTAGTCTACAAGGATTTTAATGAATTATTTTTGTTACTGAGTCGTTTTAGACTGTCGAATTTCTAAGTATTTTGGTAATTCCAGTGGGCTAATTACTTTGGGTTTGTAGCTCACTTCAATATCTATTGATTAGGGAAAAACCTTACAAGTAATTTGAATTATTAATGGACTAATTTTATTGTCAAATCGTTATTATACATATCTATGATCAATGGGATTTTTTAATTGCTTTTTGAAGGGATGCATGTTTACATTGGAGTGGGAATGGTCAAACCTAAATACATATTTTAATTTCAAAATTATTATGAAAATTATACCGGATAAAAACCTGGCGTTTCAGTAAATGATTCTAATAGCTTATTAATTACAAAGTTACTTTTTGAAGGGATGCATGATTACATTAGATTAGGAATGGTTTAAACTAAATACATATTTTAAATTTCGAAATTATTATAAAAATTACAATGGATACAAAAGCGGAGACTTAGCAAATGATTCTAATTGTTTATTCATTACAAAGTTAGGGTCTATTTTTTTAGTTAAGCGAGTAATTTCTAAAGATTCTAGTCTATCTAGTTTATGACCTTTATTGCAAGTATGAAGAACTTTAACATCTCTGTCTTTATCAAACGAGTGTTTATTTTCTAATAAATGTGATGCTACATTCGACAATTCTCCTTTGTCATTCACCCAGTTAGTAAAGTGTTCTTTAATTCGGGTTTTGAATGATCTCCCTGTTTGACCAACGTAATACGATGGGCAATCAGCGCAGTTTACTTGGTAAACGCCTGAGTTTTCAAGTTTTTCTCTCTTATCTTTATTATTGATTAAAATTCTCCCTAGAGAATTCACATTATAAAAAGCTGTTTTGCATTTATCATTATTAGTTAATCTGGATATTTTTGTTGATATTTCGCCAATATAAGGGATTTTAACCCATTGTTTAGTGATATCTTTTTCATTTTTAAGGCCTTGTGAAATAATTGTTAATGTAAGTTTTTTTTCCTTTTTCTTTAATAAGTTATCAATAGTTTCGCTTTTGTATCCATTGTTCTTTGCTATGGTTTTTATTATATTTAATTCATTATTATAATTTATATAATTCAAAGGCACATGTAAAAGTCTGTGAATGAGTGAATAGAATACTGATAATTTATGTGAAATATGGTGTCTAGATGTATTGTGTATGATATTATCACTATATGTTGGTTTTCTATAGATTGAAAATTCTAATTTTTTATTAATGATTTCAATACCTATGTCGAGAAAGTTAATCTTATTTCCCCCCATTTCCATTGTAAACTGGATCGATTTGTTAATTTTATTAATTTCTTTTAGAAAAATATCTAATTGTCTGTTTGTGCCTGTCCAGATGATTAGAACGTCATCTACATATCTCCGATAAAAGGCAACTTTTTTAAACGATTTTAATTTTTCGATGGATTCTTCGATATAATCCATGAAGAACTCAGCTAACACCGGCGAAATCGGGCTGCCCATAGCTAACCCACTAGATTGGATGTAATAGTTATTATTGAATCTAAAGAAATTTTGTTCTATGCATGTATTTAGTACTCTTGTTATTTCTTTACGTTTAATTAAATTAATGTTTATTTTTTCCATGTAATTATTAATAATTATTTTTAATTCGTTTGTTGGTATATTTGAGAACAAACTAACAACATCAAATGAAACTAGGGTAGCATTATTAGGTACTGTGATGTCTTTAATGAGGTCTATAAGTTGTAGGGAATTTATTATTCCGTATTTTGGTTTAAAATTAAGAGTATTTTTTATGATATTATTTCCAAATTTTGCTAATTTATAGGCAGGAGCTGAGTTATATGACACTACTGGTCGTACTGGCATATTATTTTTATGTACTTTTGGCTGTCCATATAGACGTGGACATTGGGGGTTCATAACAGAAAGGCTATTTTTATGGTATTTATTTTTAATCAAGGTTTGGCACGAATTTAGGATTGTGTTTACGTCTGCTGCAAATGTAGGGGTGGGGTCCTTTTTCAATAAGGTTACATTACTGGTGTCCAGCACATCTTGGACTTTTTCTAAATAATCGGATTTATTTAAGATAACTGTACTATTTCCTTTATCTGCTTTAGAGATAATCAGATTGTTTTGTTTGATTTTATTTTTTATTGATTTTACGGTATGTGCTTCGCTAGAAAATTTCCCCTCAGTCGTTGCGTTTTTAATTATTTTAGTGCATAGGTATTTTTTACCGTAATCTGACGTTGCAATATCAGTATCTATCGCGACGTTCTCGAGATCTTTTAATTGGAGTGGTAAGTTTGGACAGTATTTTAATCCTTTATCAAGCATTGTTATTTCAGTATCGTTAAATTCTACATTAGTGTTGTTTACTACTTTATCGTGAAAGGATGGTATGGGTGGACTGACAGTTTTTTCCCTTGGCGTTGATTTTAATTGTTTTTGTGTCCAGTGTGTTAGTTTTTTAAGTTGTTTTTGGTAAGTTATATGTATTTTGTTGTTAGCCATAAGGGTAGTGTCATTAAAAAGACAATCAAATTCTACGGGGTGTAGTTGTGATGTGAGTGAAGTGTGTACATAAAATAAATAGTTATTTACGTTATCTCGAATGTTGTACCATTTCTTCATCTCCTGTGTGGTCCATGTTCTGCGGGCTGCGGTAACTGCTAGCGTAGACTGCTCTGCTGTCCGTGTTCGTCTTGATGTTGATGTAGTTGGGTATAAGGTCCCGTTTCTTACACTCCCGATTGAACCACAAATGTTGTGAAGCCATCGTTTAAGAATGAGTTTTTTGTAGAGTCTCTTCAGTGTCGCTGTGTTTGCACTTTTTAATATTTCTATTTTTGAAACTGTTAATTCGTGGTGGAAGTCCATTATAATAGATTATAATAAAACAAATAAAAAGATTCTAATTAGAAATAATTAGAATCATTTACTGAAACACCAGGTTTTTATCCGGTATAATTTTCATAATAATTTTGAAATTAAAATATACATTTAGGTTTGACCATTCCCACTCCAATGTAAACATGCATCCCTTCAAAAAGCAATTAAAAAATCCCATTGATCATAGATATGTATAATAATGATTTGACAATAAAATTAGTCCATTAATAATTCAAATTACTTGTAAGGTTTTTCCCTAATCAATAGATATTGAAGTGAGCTACAAACCCAAAGTAATTAGCCCACTGGGCTAAAGTTCGGTTTAGTGGCGAAATTCCTAAAAATACAAACTAGTTATTTTTATACTAACTATGGGCCGGGGAATACGAATCTGAAAGAATTAGGCGGCGGCAAGCAATATTAAATGAATTATACGACTTTTAAATTTTCAATATATACATACGAAAACAGCCATTTTGACACATGAAAACCATAGAAACCATCAAATTAAGTGTTGCCATTAAGCAGTAATATCAATAACGTAAAATAACATGTTTATAATTTAAGTACTTACTTTTTATAAATTTTACTCACTTTTGTATCACAAACCATGCTACCTAAACCTAGCGTAGCCGCTAAACTACTTGAAAACTGGGATGTTTTTTTAAATTGACGCGAGCAGGCGGTATAAAGGGGCACAAACCATGTGACACAAACCTTGCGTAGCCGCTAAAATACTTGAAAACTGGGATGTTTTTTTAAATTGACGCGAGCAGGCGGTATAAAGGGGCACAAACCATGTTGGGTTAGGTTAGGTTAGATTAGGTTAGGTTAGGTTAGGTTAGGTTTTATATAATAACATTGATATTGGTGACCGGTCTAGGTAACAACTTTTTAAGACTACGAATTTTCATACTTTTGGTTTAAGAATACGGCCGTTGAGATAGTCATAATTCATCAGGTTAATGTGTTATGTGATGAATTATCATGTGAAGAATTATCGTGTCGGAAAGTTTTACGTTATTGATATTATTGCTTAATGGCAACACTTAATTTGATGGTTTCTATGGTTTTCATGTGTCAAAATGGCTGTTTTCGTATATATTGAAAATTTAAAAGTCGTATAATTCATTTAATATTGCTTGCCGCCGCCTAATTCTTTCAGATTCGGATTCCCCGGCCCAAAGTTAGTATAAAAATAACTAGTTTGATTTTCTAGGAATCAGAATGCTTCCAAAATGGCCATTTTCCTATGTGTGTAAAAAAAATTTTTAAAGTCGTATAATTCAGTTAATATTGCTTGCCGCCGCCTAATTCTTTCAGATTCGTATTCCCCGGCCCATAGTTAGTTTAAAAATAACCAATTTGTATTTTTAGGAATTTCGCCACTAAACCGAATTTTTTCCGCCCACTGGAATTACCAAAATACTTAGAAATTCGACAGTCTCAAACGACTCAGTAACAAAATAATTCATTAAAATCCTTGTAGACTACCCCTCTCCCCCTCCCCCATATGTTATGTATATAAACCGTAGGCTAAGAATTATTTGTACCAGTCTGAAGATGGCTCTGACGAGCTGAAACCGGTTACGGTCAAATAAAATTAAGTGGAATAAAGTTTTTTATTTGTTTTATTATAATCTACTTATGTTTTAGATTTTGAGAAAAAAAAAATATTTTTAGAATAATAAGGTTATACCATAGGTCGTTCGCAGATTTGTTCAATTTTCAAAAAAGTACATTTCTTATACAACACCCATTTCAAATCATATAATCATGCAGTAAAATAAATCAATACATTATCTGGTAAACGTATGTTTCAGAATTTTAATTTTAGTTTAAATAAATTTATTAAAAAATATATACGGACATGTGTTTCTTGACGAAAATTGGTCGGTTTGTGCATTTATTTGTGCACTTACAAACAAATATATTTCGGATTTTTTTACATACTTATTTTGCTAAGACGTTATTGACAAATCATAAATAATTTGATCGTAAAATAATTTCAGGAAGTATTTAATTTTAAATAATTTTGAACATCGCATTTTACCATTTTTATCGCAGCCCGTAAACACAAATTTCAGATTTCATTACGGGCCCAAACGCGGCCAGGAGAGCACGTCTTCGCGACGCGGACGCTTTGAATAATAATATTTGGAAATGAAATTTGAAAACGAAATTTGAAATAAACACGAATTCCTTGATTCATGTTTGTTAAATCTACAGGGTTGCCCGAACGCAATTTTTCATGTTCATTGAATATTTTTTTGCAAAAATTTTTATAATTTCGAATATTTTTTTTATTTTAAATTTTTCTTGTGTGAGTACCGCACAAGAGTCCCAACTGCTCCAAAATATTTTTTTGGGGTAAATCTTTTTTACGCACGCTCGACACTTGGGGGTAAACTGGTGAATGGGTTACGAAAAGTGGTGATAGTTACGAAAAATGACATGCGAACGGTAATCAATGCGAACGGTGATCGATTGCTCGGCGGGTCGGGCCTTTACGCACGCTTGTTTTTCGTGTTATTGTTATATTGTTAATGGACTATTTGTCCGTAAATAAATAAATAAATTATATACAGCGGGTACCCGGCATGCGTTTCATGGGCACTGTACGGGACGGGCACTGTAGTCGCCAGCCGCACAGACGATGAAGTGGAAAGTTGCCGGCTGGCCGCTTCGACACCTAGGGAGAAAGTGGGGAAAAAATGTAGGGAGAGGGAAAAGTGGGGAGATTTCAGGTAAATTGGGTAAATGTAGGGAGAAAGGTAGAAGGCAAGGGGGGCGGAAGGGGGGTAGAGGTAGAGGGGAAACCTTCGCCTTGAAAAAGGCGATCGACCAATTGTAATTTTCGATGTCTTCAGGGAGGGCGGTTCGGCCAGGGCCAAGAAGAAAAGTCCAAGTTGTCCAGGGGTCGATCGGAGAAGGCAGAAGAGAAGGCGAGATGTTGTTGTGGTGATGAGATCTGGAGCTCTGACTAATTTGGCGAAAGATCGGCCTATTTAACGGGCTTAGTGACGGGAGGCTGCCCGTACTATCCCTTTGTTCACATCTCGTGAGATGAAATTCTCGGAATTTAGATGAAATTCTTGGAATTGTCATTCTCTAGAGTTGAATGCGCCACTGCGTTCGTTCCGACGTTGCGGAACGAAGCAAAGAACGCCTCAGCGTTCAATCTCGACCTACTCTCTACGCTTCTCCGATTATTCGTTTATTTTGTATGTGGTACAAATTTATAAACATAGACAGGGTTTGATTTTTACAGGATAAATCAATTGCACAAATTGGGTGCATGCATAGGCTTTGCATAAATTTGAATCTATGCAAAGGTTGTAGGTAGGTACAACAGCTAGAAGGCTTTGCACAAATTGCAAATTTATGCAAAGTAAACAGGGTAAGATTTAATAGTGGCAAAGCTTTGCGCAAATTGGATCTGCGCGAAGGTTTGTATAGGAACGGATTAGCACAGATCGAATTTGCGCAAAGGAAAAGGTAAAATTAATATTAAAAGGTGTGTAGGTTTGTACACAGAGAGGGTGGGGTCAAGCGTTGTTCTTTTGTCTCAGGTCGACTGCTATGACCCCTGATTAATTTTATTATTTAAAAAACATGATAATATTATAAACTTTAGACGAAATTATAATCTTAACATAATCTTAAATTTACGTCCGGTACAGTATTGGTTTGGGGGGGGTAAAACATATTATTAGTCCTTTTGCTAATTCTATTTTCATTTTTTACGAAACAATTTTTGTTTTTAAATATATATTTCGTAGTCCGCAATATAAATAATTTACGAATATTGAATATTTTAGTCTTTATTTTATTTATTCTTTTTATTTTATATCTTTTTTTTATTTATTTATTTTTTATTTATTTATTTATCTATAATAAAAATATATTTACATTTGTTTTGTGTATATGCCTGTCTCACTAGGGTATACCTGTGTCGAGACAGGCGTACAGGTATATAAATGAATATTGTAGTTACAAGGATATTGAAGGTAAAATACATATCACTTTGAATAGAATTAAAACAGAAAGGTGATTGGAAGGGTGATAAATCTTTTGAAGAGAGTTATTTTATAAATGTTGGAGATGAAGTAGAGAAGTAAATTCTGCCTAATCTATTTAAAGGTCAATTTGAAAGGATTACATTATTTTCATTTATTTTATAAGGGTTAGGTTGTATGTGCATGGTAATTTTAGTCTATATGTGATTTATTTTACAGATGTTTGTAATAGTGAGGCGTCCAATACTTATAATCCATTTTTTAATATCTTGTTTGAATTTTGTAAAGGAGTCAGTTTGTCTGATCGTAGTTGGTAGTGTATTGTATAGTTTGCAAGCTATGTATTTAGAGTGTCTTTGCCCGAAGGTGGTTTTGAAAAAAGGAGTTTGGAGAAGTTCGTTGTTTTTGGCTCGGGTATTGTGTATTGTTTGTGTAGCTTTGTATAGTGTTTTGTTGTTTTTGTGTAAATTAATTAGTATGGATCTTGAGTAGAGCTGTTTTATGTCCATAACGTTGAAGGAATTGAATATAGTATCCGTGCTGGTAGTAAGTGGCATTTTAAGAATTATTTTTATGATTAGTTTTTGTGCTTTCATGATGGGATCAAGGGCATTGGAATATGCATTACCCCAGGCTAAAATTCCGTATTCGATGTGAGATTGGCACAGTGAGTAATATACTGTTTTTAAAAGTTTTAGGTTAAGGAAATTGCGTGTTTGTTTGAAAAAGTATATAGATTTGCGGATTTTGTTTGTAGTATTATGTATATGTTGCTTCCAATTTAGGTGTGTATCGAAGGTTACTCCTAAATATTTGATAATGTTTACTTGCTCTAGGCATGGGCAGTCACAGTTCCGGTTTAGAGATGAATTTTTACATACGTGTATTTTTAATGGCGGGGGTAGGTTTGACTTTGGGATATTGGTGAGACTAGACAGTAAGTATTTAGTTTTCTGTACATTTAGAGTTAATATATTCGAGTCAAGCCAATATTTTACCTGTTGAATTCCTTCCTCCGCTTTGGAATAAACGGTAAGCCAATCTTTTGCTTGGAAGAGTAGGACAGTGTCATCGGCGAAACTGATAATAGTGGCATCGATATCTAGGTTGCATAACTCGTTAATATATATTAGAAAGAGGGTTGGACCTATAACACTGCCTTGAGGGACCCCGTAACTAATGGGCAAATTCTGGCTCTTTGTGGTACTGAGTTTAACGCATTGGGATCTGTCAGATAAGAAGCTGGAGAGGAGGCCTAATTCTTTGTTCCTAATACCTATATTAAACATTTTGCGTTTTAATTTGCTGTGTGAGATTGTATCAAATGCTTTACATAGGTCGAGAAATACCGATAGACATTTCAAGCCCTTATCCAGGTGGCCAGAAATATGGTCAGTGACTGTGGCTATAGCATCGTTGGTGCTTTTATGTTTTCTGAATCCAATTTTACAATGCCTGTGTCGAAACTGACAAAGGTATTTGGTCAATTTTGGTAATTTTTTGGTATTTGAATCAGTAAGTTGAGTTTTACAAATATATAATAAATATCCCTCTCAGTTCTTCCAAATATTGGCTCACGAAGAAGAAACAAAAAAACTGCAAGTTCAAACAGTTTAAATTATCAATTATAGAAACAAGTAGTTCTGTGAACAGTAGACCTTTGGTCCAAAAAAGTATATCTCTAACTTTCTCTTATTTTATAATCAAAACCAAAATTTCCTCTGAAATCATAAGATTTTAAGTAGGTACTTAAAAACCTACCTACTAAATTATAAATCTAATATTTTATGAAATTTAAAAAAAAAACAAATAGGGTATAGTTTGGCAAGAAAGTGTAGAAATTTATTAATTTGGAACTAAATTTTTTCATTACTATGGTAACACCGAAATACTCGCTTTGTCAATGATGTTTCGTATGGCTGTTGGCTTTACTGACTTAAATCGTGTAGAACATACTGAAGATCGCTCGTTTAATAATTATTTTTTCATTGCTTGCCTGTGCTTTGTTTGAATTGAATAAAAATGAACAAACCAATACGTAGTTGTGCATGAGAAGTTATATACTGTGTTTTTCAACGCTGTCTAGCCGAATATCACGCGAAGAAGCTCCTATGTAATTTGGAAGATGTTTACAAACGAACTACAGAAATTACTGGTACGTAGTATAGTTTTTTAATGAATTTCATTAGTATTACAAGAGATATGATAATTTTCGAGCGATTATAACCATTACAACCTGATTTGAGGTTATGCTTAAAAATCCGAATTTAACACTTCTATTTGACAGTTCATACAAGGCCACAAGAAAAAGGGAATAACTCAATTAACAAAAAAATAATGATAATATGCAACTTCTTTAAACTCATAGAAAAGTTACTTTTTTCTTAATTTTTTCTTTCTTTCTAAAAGAATATTATCTAGTGTGTTTTTTTAAACTCCCTTCTATAGAATAATAATTTTAATGATGTTTTCCACACACAGGAAAATTTGAATCAACAGTAAGATGAATCGTCAAGGAAGGGGAAAAAGCAAATGGAAAATTTGAAACACATATCGATGAACTGATAATAAGTTTAGATGAAGATGAAGATACGGAAGAAGAAGAATCACATGAGGACGAAGACAATAATGTCGGGTGTTGAATTAATAGACTCAAAATTTTAAGTACCTACGTTTTTATATCGAAATAAACGCCCACTTAAAACTTGTTTTGTTTTATTTTACTTTTATTACATTCATTGTCTTATGAGCCATCTTGGTGTTGCCATTTAAAATCTAAAAAACGATCGCAGAGCCATAATTTATTTTCTTTACTTTTTTGCCAAACTGTATTGCACAATTTCTCCAAAGAAATGTAATTGTCTCAATGAAAATCCTTTTTTCAAACTTTCTTCCAGCAGAGAGGTATTACAAAATTGAAAAAAATGCTAATAAGAAAGTCCAAATAAACACGACGATTTTACATTTGAAAAAATAATCTTTACTGAAACGGAAAATACAAACAAATTTACAGACAGACAAAATGCAAATCAGTCGAGCTAAAACAGGACTTCGCTACGCTCATTAAATAAAACTTAGATCAGATTCAACTAATCATAGAGATAAGGATGTCGGATACAAAGGTATTATTAGTACTTACTCGGAATACACTTCAAAGTTCTTGTAGGTGTACATCATGACAGGAGCGCGATTCCGGAACTTTTTGCGTTAACTCTACTGCTAGCGCTCACTAACAATGATGGCGCTTGTAAGGATCCGAATTAGTCGTCTCCTTACATCCATTTTCAACAGAGCGATTCTGTTTCTTCCATTGTCCTTATAGGAGCGGGTAAGGCGAGAGAACTAGTAAAAAAATCTAAACAAAGGTCGTTAAGACTGTTAAGAGATTCTTTGAAAACACTAATAAATTAAAAACAATCAAGAAACGCAAGATTCTTGATCAAAACTTTTTAAAACAATTACTTTATCTTGTATTGTATTTTATGCAAACCTCATTTTATTTTAAAATAACGTAAAAAGCCGTTTATCGAAGATTTTCGTTTTATAAAAGGTACCTACCTCACTCTTGATGGTAATGACCTTTTTATTCATTCACTACTTCTAAAAGTGACAGATGGGGTTAGTATATTTATGTGACAGATGTCGCCGAGCCAAGATGGCCAATGGATGTCACGATTTCAATACAATCATGTCGGTTCGGTTATTTAACGATATTTTGCTGTACAAAGCAATAATGAGGTAATTAAATGCTATAATGTATGTATCTAAAAGCATATAAATATACTCATATTTGGCTCGAACCGAATTATCAACAAGATTATGTCTGTGATTTGAGGTTACGTTTTTCATGTAAAAATCGAGACAGTTCATTTAATATTTTACAGAATAATATTCTTTTTACTGTATTGTTGTTTTAAGAAACATAAGAAAAATATATGTATAATGTGACGTTAATTGGCGTAAAATTATTTTTCAGCGTTTTGATCATCAAACTGTTTATGGAATGTGTATCACGAAATGGAGAACAAAGGCGGTTGAAGGAATCAAATATGCAGGAAGACGTTCCCAATGATGTATGTATTTTTATATTTGTATGGTGCTATATTGTGTTTCATATGTACACAACTAATATTGATGAAATGTGATGAACTGTTTTTGGAATGCAGAACAGCGTATGTCACCTTCAGCAGACAGAATATACACTGTCAAATTACCTGATTTTGAGATACAGAAATTTATTTGTTAGCAACAAGTAATATGTGTTATTTTAAACATAATGCTGTATGATATAATTTGATGTTTATTTCTTTTACAGACACTAATGCGGTGGCAGTAGGATTCGCTGCAGCTGATGATTGATGTTGACGTCCCGCAAACTGGCAGCACGAGGATAATTATCTGGACGTCAACTAGGATAAACCTTTCACGAAGAGAGGCGGTCGAAAGGCTCAAATGTGCTGAAAGACCTTTCCCATTGATGAAGTATGTATTTAATATTTTTTATGGTATATTGTGTCAACTGTTAATGATCATGTGTGTTGAATTGTTTTTGATGAAGGTTTAACGGAACCTACATTATAATCTACGCATTTACAGATGGCGCCAATTTGATTATTTTAGGTTAAAACACTTATTGCAAGTTATGCTTTAAAATATTAAGATAAATGAATTGTTTGCGCTCGCTCGTATTCAATATGAATATGAATACATAGTTTTGTCCATAAACTATTTTCCGAGAAAGGCTTACAAGTCCAATTTTGTATAGGTGACTCAATCCAATATTGTATTTGTTAGCCTTTATGGAAAGATTTGAGTTTGTTTATAGAATAAACTATTCATATTCATACGGAATACATACAAGCTCAAACAATTAATTTACCTTAATATTTTAAAGCATAACTTGCAAAAAAAGTGTTTTTACCAAAAATAAATAAATTGGCACTATCTGTGAATGCGTAGATTATAGCATAGGTTTCGTTTAACCTTAAGAGGAAACCGGGTGGTGTTTTTTCCATACAAACGTATTCCTCATTTCCCTCTCTGAATTTTGACACTAGAGAAAATATTTTTTTTACATAATATGAATATTGACCGCAAGCGTGTCGGTACGTTTTGATTTTTTTGATAAGTTACTTTTTATAGGAGTTATAACCCTTCAAAAATTGTTAAAATTGCCTTTTTTTAACGCCATCAACAAACGTTCAGTATACAAATTAGACGATGTATTTTTAAAAAAAGCAAAAGGTACAGACATAGAATGTTTTCTTCCAATACATTTGGTAAAAAAAATCTTGGAAATTGGTTCAGTTTTGGAGTAGAAAAATGAGGACTACAAAACCTCGATTTTGACAATTTTATTTGGGTATTATCAGGCTGAGGTGCATGTGTCCCTTTCTCTCAGTATTCGGGGGTGAGGGGGGGCGGAGAGGGTTTTGTTGAATACGTATACAGTCAACGAAGTGATGTGACATTCTCAATAATTATATCGATACACTAGTCCACTAGTGTTGTCATGTCCCGAGTTATCGATGTTTTTTTAAAATTATTTTTCTGTTTGGTGACTTATTTTGAGTGTGCCAATACTTACCGAGCTTATTTACTAAAGTTATTGTGACAAATTTAATTTGTTTACGTCAAATAAATTAATGGAAAAAAATTGAAAAAAAAACACCTGTTACAGACAGACCCCGAGATGATTCCGTTCCGTATTGCCGAGTTGGATATGGAACACAAAAATTAATTAAAATATTTTTTGATAACTTTTGAAGGTTGTACTCAACATAATATTATCCCTTTATAGGACACTTTTTTTAAGATACAACTACCGAACCAAAAAAAAACTTTTATATTTGACTAAATATATTGTTCTAGATTTTTTTTTCAAAAAAATTATATTTTACAAGAAAATGTGTGATGGTAAGTACATACACCACTGATCGTTTGATGGAATGCTGGTACAGCGTATGTTCAGTGGTACATGCATCTACCACATGTTGTTGAATCGATTATGTTATTATAATATCATATTATACAAATGAATATTGAAATCTATGTATAAGAGGCACCATATTGTTTATTGTGCTACATATTAGGTACATACACATAACTAGTTTAGTTTTTATTTAACTTTTTTAATACGTTATATTATTACAGAAAAATGCACTTTTGGGAATACCTCCTACATCACTTGACATTTTCAATCTTCTTCAATGATCTAATATTTTTTGTTTTTAAACGCTTTATTGTAAAAAAAATTACTGTTTAACATCTACACAATGAAATTAAAACAATTTATGGTCCAGACCTTTCCCTCGCCGGTAAATTTCTTGGTATGCGACCGTCAATTATTTCTGGTAAAAGGCATTGGTGGTAGAAATTTTCTAACAGTGGAACGATTTTTTGCCAGATTTCATCGTCCCTCTCAATTTTTTCATACAGCAAACCTTTTGGACTCCACACAACAAAATAACAATAATTACGACGAGTAATATGTAACTGGCCTTGTACTTGGTAGAAGTAATTATGATTCCGTTTTAATGTTAAAGAATGGTCTTCCAATTTACAGTAATCAATTATCTTTTGTGCAATTCCCTCTTCTGGTGACATATTTGCTATACTATAAGGGCATTTAATTTCAATTATAGAATCCTCACCGATAAGGCCATCCGGACTTGCCGCTAAAAAGTTTTTGGTTTTATCGATAAATAGCCCACAAGCGGATACCTGAAAACTTGTTTTTTTTGAAAATTGCTCTATTGCTAGGCTTTCATTTTCTTTTCCATAATTTGTGGCCATAGTTCCTTTGAATTGTGAGTACAGTAAAGAGTTTAGTACTCCCGTAACTGAAGTTTTTTGCCGAAGCTTATATATTTTTCCAAAGTTAGACGCCGTTATCCGCTTACGTCTTTCAATTGCCCACAGATTGTTATTGCTTTGGCCTACCGTATTCCGTTCGAGCTCTTCCTTATTGGTTGAAGATAATTCTTTGAGAAATTCCTCTTTTTTCGTTTCAAATATTTCAGGTGGCATATCTGGTTCTAATTCCAATTGACCATAATTTTCATCGGGCCCTGTAACTTTTTTTCTTTTTTCTGTCGTATTTTCATTATACTTTAGTTTTTTTTTTCGACACATTTGTTTATTCTCCTTCGAACGTCGTTTTCTCTCTATAAAGTGCTTTTTGTATTTGCCGGGACTGTGGCCTTGGATTTTCTTTTGTATTCTTGAATGGGTTGCCAATTCACTATTCCACGAAGTTACTGCTCCAAAACATCTTGCTTGGTAAGATCCTCTTGTAGTAAAATTTACCCTTTTTCCACCTATAAATTTGGCGATAACGTTGTTGAATTGCTCCACAGTGTTATTTGTCACGTCAATAATAAGACTTTCTGCATTTGCTATTAGAGACAATAAGAATTGTTGGATATCAGTCCATATTCCACAATCTCGAAGATCGCTTACTAAATTTGGATCATCAGTATACTTCTCCGGCTTGCAATAGTACGATGCACAATTTTTATGATCACCAAACACATGATTTGCGGTATTTTTTATGTCCATTTTCAAATTTTTTATTTTATCACTTTGTACTGTGTTTTCTTGCTCTTTCCTGTAATTTATTGCTCCAACTACAGCTCTTCTCATGCGTAAAACGTTTGCTTCAACCTTTTTCCTTATATGAACTGGTACAAAGCCTTTAGCGTTGTTGGTTTTTTTTCCAAGTGCTTTCATTTTGTTGCAAAAATTGCGGAGTAAGTGATTTTTGCACTCTATTTTTTGTACTATAAGGTTAGGACCATATGGCATTTGTTGCATTATTTTTTTCATGATGCTGGAGTCGCCATCACCAACTAGTTTGTTAAATTTCAATCCATGCATTTCCATGCTTCTCGAGAACCCTTCTGCTATAATGTGGGCTTCCATGGCATTAGCACTGTCACGCCAGTTTATGAAGCACCTGTGCTCAGAAGCAACTATGTGTAGTTTAGTAGCTCTAGCACATATGCAGCAGTATGAGTTTCGCACTCCCAGAAATAAAACCTTTTTAGTTCGTAGTCCAACTATGCACCCTGCGCCAGATGAGGAGCTAAATCCACTTTTGTACGACCTCTTTGCCCAGGAGCCATCTGCAACCACCGTTACCAAAGGATAGCCACCCTCGTCTACGTCACCATTTAAAATGGCTAGCCTTTTTTCTTCTTCACCAGCTGCGATCATTTCTTCTAAGGCACATTCTTCAATTGTTGGCGCTAAACATTGTTCTATGTTCGTGTAAGTCTTACAATCCATATTTGGCATATTTAAAACCCCACAAATTTCATTCCATTGTGAATACCCATTTCCTGTACACATCACTCCTTCGACGACAGCAGTATTTATAGACATTTTCCGTTTCGGGTCTTCGGAGTGAATGTATTCTATTTTCTTGCACATTTTGCACTCGAAAACATACTGGCTTAGAAGACCATTTCGTCGTTCCTTCATAAATTTTAAATCGGAAAATGTGCAGTTGGTGTGTTCGTGCTTTATATTTGATATCTCCGAAAACAAATATTTTATATCCACAATTCTGCGACCTTCGAAATTATCGGTTTCATCAATATGGTCTGGTTCTATCACCAAATCATCAAGCGTTGTTGATGATGATGAACTTGCGTTTTCGTCTATATTTGGAGCAAATGATTCATCCATGGAAGTTTCATGCATTAGTGAAGATGTAGTTAAGTTTCCAAAAGTAGTATCGATGACATCCATATCCCTGTAAATGCAAATGATTTATTTATTTAAATTTGTCCATCCCATTTTCCCGTTATACATGCTACATAATACACGGCTCTCATAGCATAAATCTTTAGGTTTTTCTCGTAAGTCGCTCACGTAAGAGAGTTATGGCAAAATTATCAATGTAAACGATACCCATTGGTAATTTTGCCATAACTCTCTTATGTGAGCAACTTACGGGAAAAAAAACTTTACGTACGTAAAGGTAACCTTAGGAAGGTTCAGTAGTAAGAGTGACAGGAAAGCGATATTTCGACTTACCTAGATGTCGAACGTGGTGCAACATGAATCTGTCGTTTGATACTAATAATCGGTTTTTTTCGTCTAGCAGATAAAAACAAACGCCCTTTGTTTCCATTTCTTTTACCCATTATTTATCTGTAAGAAAAAATTTTTTGAGTTGAAGGTAGGTAATATAGTAGTCGATTTTATGTAACTCAATTTCTAAATACACATATCTTATGCTACGTATATATTTGCGAATAGTGGCGTGCACAGAATTTGAAAATTGAAATTTCGGAAAAAAAATAATTTTCAGCTTCGACAACATCATTAATGTCGTATTTTCAATCTTAGGATTCTAGCCCACTGAAAAATCAGTGCACGCCACTCTTTGCGGACAGAGACGCGAGCCGAACCACGAATTATGGTAAAGGTACGAAGCAACCGCAAGCGGCGCAGCGTTTCGGGCAGTTTGCTTTTGCTTCGTTCCTTTCCCATAATCCGTTGTTCGGCTGGCGTGTGTATACGCAGCCTAAGACGTAGAATAATATTTATTATAGGTTACTAGATATGTTAACAAATGTACCGACTTGCACTAATGCACTTTATGCATACAGTCAAAACTGATGAATTTACGTTATTCAGGGAGAGCCAAAAAACAACAACATTTTTAGCGATATTTATATGTTTAATTAAAAAAGGAAATTGTGTTGTAATATTGAGTTTTTATGAATGAATAGTTTATGTTTATAATAATAGTTTATGAATAATTTATGAATAGTTTAGTAGGTATCTACTCACCATATGTCCTATATGTGTAAATCGTGAGAAATGACCAAACAGATTTCAATATTCAAGGGGGTTTCAGGGTCAAAATTCGAAGGTCTGTATTTGACGTAGAATAGTTTCCAGTAAAAAGGCTAGTCAAAAACAGTAGAGTGATGCAGCCAGCGAAAAATAAAAACACTATACAATCACAAAGTACGTGATGTACCTAATGCGCCTATGCTGCCGTTTTATAAAAAAAGATGGTATGAATCTCCCGATATTACTAAACCAAAACAGCGTGCATCTTACTTTACTAATAGTAACAAGATGAATGAACTATGAGCGCAGAAGATATCTATTATATAGGAATACGCACGCTCAAGTCGCGACGCGTATTGACTTATCTGTTGCAGCAGGCAGCAACCTGTATACACGCACCCACAAGTCTCATTGACTTGTGCGTGTGCAGAAGATGAGCTCGGAGCAGGCAGTCACATGTATTTGTAGTAAGTAATAATAATAATAAAGTTAAGTACAATACAATATTAAATAATGTAGACCTCGCTATTTTATTACGAATATGTACCTAGGCACCTACTTAATTTTTGGAATAAATGAATAACAGTAAATGAAATAATAAGAACGCGAAGTCGCTGGCGGGCGCGGCGCGGCGATTCGTGCTTCCAACACCTGCAGCCACGCACACACACGCATTGGGGTTCACCAATACACCGATAGCGCTTTTGCTGTCCCCGCTGAGATGAACGAAATAGAAATAATTTTTACAAATACCTATCGTTAAAATTTCTCGGCGCTCCTGCGCGCTCTTAAATGCTGCATATTAAAGCGTATGTCACCTGTGAATGGTAGTAGAAGTCGAAGACGCCCAAGAATGACATGGCACGACCAAGTAAATCAGATACTTGAGTTGGGCCATGTCAAGAGTCAGAATAATGGAAGAGCATCTATGAATGTAAACGAGGCAAGGCCAAGGAGTGTGTGCCAAGACCGAGTTGTTTGGCGGTCCTTCCTCTCTGCCTACCCCTGTGGGGAAAAGAAAAGGCTTGATGGTTAGTTAGTTAGTTAAATTTCATATGATACAATTTGATACTTTTATTTCTTTTTCAGAGATTTCTTCCGAAACTGATGGAAGTGGCGTGGTCGCTGTATAGTACCTACTGTCGCTGATGACTGCTCTAGAGTAGTGAAGAAATGCTGGTGACTGAGGCGATGATATCCTCACTGGGATCTCCTGTTTTGCGGATTTCATTTGCATTTTAATATTTAATTATATAAATAATATGAAGTTACTGAAAGAACTATAAATATATGATGTGGTATTTTTTTAGCGAGGTCGAGTATTTGTATAGGAAGGAGTACACTTGAGAGTGGGTCGGTGGTTTAGAACCCACACCAAGTCAAGTATTCCCTCATGTTGGAGAAGGTTCAGAAGAAATTTCTGAGATTTGTCTACCTGAGGGAGTATGGCTACTACCATTGGCTCTACCCTACTGACTTTCTCTTGGGCATGCTCGGTATTAACCATCTACAGGTCAGAAGATATGTGCTCATTATAACACATTTCTTCAGACTGATTCGTGTACGGTTCAAAAACTCGGCTATCATGGAGAGCATTAGTTTCTATGTTCCCGATGGTTTTCTCTGTCACCGACAGCATAGACTGTTTTATATCCCCGCGTGCAGAACTATCTTGCCAATGGTTATGCCAGTCGGGAGAGCTGTTTTAATATCGATATGTTTAACATCAATGAAGCACAATTCAAACGACAAACTTTGTTGCTGTTAGTCTAAATTTGTTTGTCTTAAAATCTGTAGATATTTTCTCTTTTAAAAACGCTTTGAAATTGTAATTTTGTAATATTTTTAAAATTAATAAATTAAATTGAATTGTATGTTTTGAATCCAGCTTTTTTTTAGTTTTGAGTTATAATGTTGCTGTTGATTGTTAAATGAAAGTGGGGTTTAAAAGTAGTATTGTTTCACAGCAGAATTGTTTAATCGACACGACGCGACGTTAAGATATTGAAAATTTCTTCAGTGCTAGTTTTTTTAAGGCCTTTCAATATAATTTTCAAGACATCTTTTTGGGTTTTAATTAGAGAATTTATTAATAAGAATATTATAATAATATATTTGTATTTTCATTTTATTTTATTTCCATTTTTTTTGTATTTTCACAACGGGTTGAAGTTCCGGGAAGGACAAAGTTACTAGTAAACATAAGAAAGGCCCAAGTTTATGTAGGTAAACCTTAAACAAAATAAAGTTATAAGTAATTATTTGATTTATTACCCTTATGTGTTTTGCAATTTGAGTATTTTTAATAAAATAATGTTTTCCTTCATGCCATATTTTATTTTTACCTATGAACCATGTTTTCCTATCTCCTTCAGCCAGATATATCACACATACTTTAAACATGTAGTTTATTGTTATTATCACTATTATTATCACTCTAATCAAACATTTTGCAAGTTATGTACTTTAAAACCCCTCAGGCTAATTTATTTGGTTTTCGGAACAACTCACACAGGTCTCATTGTCTCCCTTACCATCATGGTTGGAAATACGAAAGGAAGAATATGGAAAGAGAAAATACTTCACTTTTTATTTAAATCTAAAAGTTAACCACAAAATGTTAAAATGTACACCTATATGAAACCAAAGTTGCTGGTGGCAATTTGAAAAAAAAAAACAAGAGACTTTGTGAATTTTTTAAAAAATATTTTACATGAAACGACAGAAAAATGAGGTGGTGATAACCTTTATAATACATTCGTCTAATCAAATATCTGTGTTTTTATTTTTTTTTTCATAGCCAGTAATTTTTGTGGGAAAAAACGTAAGGTGAGACATTTTCATGTTGCATTCAAGATTTTTATATTTAGAAAATTACATGGTTACTTCTAACAATAAACTTTGAAAGCGTATTTCATCACCTTTCGAACAAAGTTTTTAGTTTTCGGATAGGTTCACAAATATTTCATTAATTTGGAATTTAATGCGAAGCAGAAACATTTTGACCTTCCGAAAAATAGGCCCGAGTTCCGACTAGTTAAAACATCGCAATTACGGTAATTCGGTACATTTAATAGCATTATTATGTGAAGAATGGTTCACTAATCATGTTTACATTCAAAACTTACGACAATATTAAGTTTTCTTTTGTTAAAACACGCAAATATCGATAATGTTTGTCAATGTCACACTTTAATGTCAGTCACTACCTCGCTAATGACAGCCCACACGGTCTCCTTTAGATCCTTTCCTTTGCGAAGTTCGAAGGAGAGGATTTAGCTGTCATTGTGAGAACGTGAATCGCAATTTGCAAAAAAATCGTTAAGTTGAAGGTAAGGAAATGATTACTGTCGTTAAATAGAACCAGAATCGCGCTCCTGGAATGTCAGTCTTTGTCTCATGAAATATGGGGGGTAGTGTGTCGTGCATCATGTACTCGGCCAGCCAAGCGGGATTCCAGCGGATGATGTGCGCCAAGAAAGTCTTGTGATACTCTGGGAGTGATTCTTCACTGGGGGCTTTGGACACGTACATGGACATCCTCCGATCTCCGTCGTAGTTGGGTTTCCTGCCAACTTTGTCTTGCCTTATGTTTTGGTTGCCTTCCCCAGTCCCCAGGTAGGAGGTGGAGCGCTCCAATCCACCCCTGGTGGTGGAGCTGCTGGTTCCGGGAGATTGGCCGCCGGGAGAGGGTGTTCGCGGGGATTGATTGCCCAGAAAATTTCTCCTATACTGAGACTCCTTTGTAAACTTTCCACTAACCAATGTATCGCACATGGTGTAAGAACGAGAAATTGGCTTATTTCGATGTGAGAGTACTGTTGTCGGTGGTTCACGTGCATTATAATCGTGGGTAAATCTGGCAGTTTTTTCTGCAGTTTCTTTTGATTCGGGGTTGCGATCAGTTACTCTGCCATGTGTGGAATATGAAGATGGTTTTGAGCTACTGGTAGAATTGGAGGTGCCGGGTGGCCCCCTGGAATCGTCGTCAGATATTTGGTCAGTAGTGGAGTCGGCAGTCTGATGTGTGGTTTGATTCAGGACGTCCAGTATATGAGAGGCTATGGAGGGTCGGCGCCTGGGATCTTCTCTCTTTTTCCATATGTCAGCAGGGACAGCCTGGGTAGGGCTGGCAGCTAAAGGCACACCAACAGTGGAGAAGGAACGATTATACTTTATGGACTTCTTGGGAGAGTGAGAACTTTCTTCGCCGGTTCTTTTTTTCTCTATGTCAGTAGGTGCAGACTGGGTAGGACTGGTAGCTGAAGCCACATTAACAGTAGAATAGGAACGACCATACTTTTTGGACTTGGGAGATTGAGAACTTTCTTTGCCAGTTCCCCTTTTCCCTGTGTCAGTGGAGGCAGCAAGGGAAGACTGGGTAGGGCTGTTAGTGGAAACAAAGTCAACAGTGGAATAGGAACGAGCATGCTTTGTTGACTTGTTGAGAAATTGAGAACTTTCTTCTCCAGTTTTCTTTTTTCCTTTGTCAGTAGAAGCAGCCTGGGTAGAGTGGGTAGGACTGGTAGTATAAGCAAAGTCAACAGAGGAATAGGAACGACCGTACTTTATGGACTTATTGAGAGACTGAGAACTTTCTCCGCCAATTGAGGACTCGTTAGTTTTATTCTTTTGATTGTCGTGAGTATCTGGTGCAAAGGTGACTGAACGTTCCACTATGGAATAAGAACGAGGTCTTATCTTCTTCAATGTAATTCTATAATCGGTACTAGGCCGCTTCAAAAATCCTGGTGGGCAAATCCGCGCTGGGACAAGAGGAGTCTCCTCCATGGAGCTGGAGGCCAGGTCATGCATGGAATATGACCTGGGTCTTATCGATCCTGCCAGTCTTTCTACTGTGGATTGTAAGGGTGGAGCGAGAAATGACAATTGTGAAAGAATTTTGGCTTGCATTTCCTTCAATGTTTCAGATGCATCGTGGTTCTTTTTTGTTTTAGGTTTGTCATTAGTTTTTTTTAAATGTTTTGATGTTGAGTCGTTGATGGCCGCAATTGATTTGGCTCTTTGTCTTAGCGGGGCGTTGTTGCTGCTAGGAAGTTGTTTCTCTGGAATTGTTTCAGAAGAATTCAACTTAGCTTTAATGCGAGACGATCTTCTTGTGACAGCCGGCAGTGGTTCTATCATTATAGATTGTCTTCTATTTGACTTAGTAGCTGCTAAAAAGAAAAGTATTTATAACATCAATGTGTACAGTTAATGTATTTGCAAATCTACAATAATTTATGTTGATGTTTTTAGGGTATCGAACCGTATTACACTTCCTCCTTCTTGAGATAACATTTGACAGCTTTACAGTGTTTATCATCGGGGAATGAGTTTATTTTGACTGCACGGGTAGCATGTTCAGAGATCTATTATTATTTATTTAGCCTTTATTCCAGAATGTGGGGAGGTTAGTGAAAGCAAACCCACACAACCCTTAAAGCAGTCATGTACACCCTATTCAGCAGACATTCGAAAATAGTTGTACATAATGCTTTTTTTTCTTTAGTGTCATGCGGCACTTATGTAAATAAAGCCGAATTTACATTATGCAACTAGTTGCATGCATGTTCCAAATAATTGCATAACACCAAGTGTAAATTGCATAAATTTGGTGTCAAGTAACCTTCAGTATCACACAACCATGGCACCATCAATGTTAAAGCTTTTTTTGGCAATTTGCAATGTTGTTTTACACTACTCTCATGCAGTTACAAGGAACACACATATGTACGCTCAGCTGAAATGGTTTTGTGACACCAGTTGCATCACTTTTTTACATTACACAATTAGTTGCATAAGACTAGTGGTGCTGTAATTTCGTGCTAGCGCGATTCTTATTTTGCGGCATACAACTAATGCATACATGGTGAAACTATATGTTTACACGTGAAACTAGCAGTGAAACTAATGTCGAGAAACAACTAGTGCGCAACTATTTGAGTAATGTAAATTCGGTTTAAGGTAAGAATGTGCAGCATTTTAGCCCTGGTTCAATTTTGATTTCATTTAGTTTTGTTTTCATTTGAGTTTCATTTAGATCTGTTCCATCTGGAGCGGGGTGACCATTAAGTTCTAATGCTAGAAGGAGAAGGAAGCCCAAATATGGTTAAATACCCCGAAAGTATGAATGTGAATGAAGCAAGGAGTGTGCCAAGACAGAGATGAGCAGAAAAATAGTTAGTACACAAATATAATACTACAAATTGGCAGTGAGAATTTTAATGAAATGTTCACCGAAAGAGTGATGAAAATAGTTTAATCTGAACATGAATGAATAATGAGAATGAAGAGGAAGCTTTACCATGCAAGACCACGGACATGGACATGGAGCGAGGCCATATCTTTACCCTTTCCATAAGAGATGCCCCATCTGGTCCGATGTTTGCTGGAATCAAACGCAAAATAAACATTGTAATTTGCACAGCGATCAGCTTGACGCATTGCTTCTCCGAGGCTGACCAGTCAAGACCCTTGTCCACAGACCCAGAGGTAGAGGGTCAAAATCTGGCTTATTTTTTAAATTTCACCATGTGCCAGCTGATTCTATTTTTTATAATAACTTACTTGTTTTTATTTCAAAAAATGTTATTGTACTATCTTACCAGATAATCGCTTTATGTCTATAAAAATGGTATATAACCTACCATAAGTATATTCCCCAGAATAACTAGTATAGTATATACTAGTATATTCAAAGAATTGATTTCAGTTTTTGTACTTAACAGGAAAGACAAAAACTAAATGAATAAATAAGGAAGTTGTTCCCACGTCATGTTAATAAAAGTCGATTTGTAGATACTAGTTGCATCTAGAGGGAGTTTGTTGAAACTAAGTGTACAGGTCGATGCACAAGGAAGCTACGAAACTATTAGCAAAATGAGACAGGTCACGTTGCCGCTTAAGCGACATAATGCAAAATTTTCAGGTTCCTACTAAGCATCTAATATTTTTTTGTAGAAAATTGTTAGTAAGATTAAATGGTTATTCGTGATTAAATAGTGATGAGACATGCAGGTTGATGAATTTGAAGCAAAGATATTAAATATTACCTGTATAATATTATAACATGAATTTATATAAAGCACATACCTGAAAGCGAATTACGTCGCTCTTTATTTAGATTACTATCGGTAATCTTGAAGACGGAAGAACTTTTAGATTCTTTATTACGCTTAGTTTCCTTAGATGTTGAATTCTTGTCAGACTTTGAAGTGCGAGTATTATCAGAATCAGAAGGTTCTTTATTCTTTGATTTCACCACCTTAGAAGAACTCGCATCTTTAGCAGATTGTGATGAGCGTCTTTTTGAAACTGAAAGTTCTTCCTCGAGAGAGTTCTTAACTTTTTTTGACTTTGTATATGAATCATCTGGTACAGATTTAGAAGAATTTTTGGATTTGGAATCGGTAGAATCCTTTTTTGGTGTCTTTGTCTTAGAGGAACTCTTTTCTAGTGTTGTGCTTCGGGTTTTGGACACTGGAGGGTCTTTCTCAATTCGGTCTTTTGATTTCTTTCCCTTAGAAGAGCCATCATTAATTTCACACTTTGAAGTGCGTCTGGAGCTGGAATCGGATGGTTTTAGGTCTTCAGACTTCCTTGTTTTGTGGGTCTTGGAAGAACTCTTGTCTAAGGAAACAGAGGAGGGCAGGGAAGTGCGTTTGTTGGAAATTGAAGTTTCTTTTTCTGGTAATTTCGTGGATTTATTTGTCTTAGAAGAACCATTATCAGTTACGGGTGCATTTTTCACTTTAGAATCTGAAGGTTTTTGCTCAGAAACATTCTTTTTATGTCTCTTTGAGTTAGAAGGACCTTCTTCTATCGCAGACTGTGAAATACGTTTAGAATTGGTAGAAGTTATAGGTTCTTTCTCTAAAATCTTCTTTGTTTTCTTTGCCTTAGAGGAACTATCGTCTGCTGCAGACTGTGAACTACGTTTTTTAGAAACAGAAGGCTCTTTTTCTGAAATAGTCTGCGGTTTCTTTGACTTAGACAGTATTGTGTCTTTGTTGTATTTTTTATTGGACTTTGCATGCATAGCATTTCTCAGTTTCTTCAATATAGATTCCTTATCTTTAGTACTCTGGGAAGTATTACTATTTGCCGAAGATGAAGGCTCAGGAAGCTTAACATTCTCTGAACTAGAAAATTCTGGAACTGATTCCGGTTGAGGTAGTTCAGGAACAGGTTGCACTTGTTCAACCTGAAAAGAATCTTTGTCTGAAGAAGAAACTAGTTCATTGGCTTCAATAATCTCTAATTTTATAGTTTTAGAAAGTTCTGGAGCAATCGCAGAATAGAGAAGTCCAGTCCATTTTTTTTATTTTTTTTTATGAAAAATGACCTTCTAACTTAAATTACTGCATATTTTTTTTTTTTTTTAGAGTTAGTTTTAATAGTTAAAATAATTTTCAAAGTTTTAATTTTTGGAGATCCCTCGAAAACACCCATATCTATGGTGAATTTTGTGACGTCATCTATTAAAATAACGATTCACTATTTTATGATTGTTATGTTGGTTTTCTTGAATCTCACATAGATTTGCGCAGGCGCGCGGCCATCTTGTTTATTATAACGCGTTGATTGGCTAATGGCTTATTTATTGCAAATGGCGAAATCAAATTCTTTGCAAAACAATTAATGACGTTGATGAATTTAAATTGCAGTTTTATGTTTTTGATGATAATTTTCGTTTAAATGATTAATTCACTGTGATATTAGTGTAATTCAGCATAAGTATTAATGCTGCCTGTACTTTTTTTCAGTTTTAGTCCTTAAATAATGTTTTTTTGGTGATTTAGTTTCGTTCGGTTTTTAGGTTGTAACGTGTAAATCAGCGATGCTTTATTATCAAGATAAATGATTGTTATTGATTCTTAATAAATGATAAGACGTATTGAACAAATATATAAATTGATTTATTGTTATACAAAGGAGCATGTTTAAATGAGAACTCTATCTTAAAATTAAATACTCAAGGGTGGACATGAACATCGAAGATGTTGCATGTTAGATTAATGTACCATGATAAAGTGGGCAAGCATAAAATTAAATTAAATGAGGGCGCCATTACTTTTAAAGAGAAAGTAAAACTAAATTAATAATGAAATAATAATCTGATAACTAATGAAATTAAACGTTACGCTGCGTTGTCCAAAAGCGCCATGGCTTGGTTGGCCTCGACGTTGCAGCACGCGTGTTATCCTCTTGGTTGGCTTCTCTGTACTGAAGTTCGCCACGAACCGATTCGCTGCCCGCGGTAGAGATCAGTGATGTCATACGCTGACCGCTGCCGTGAATAAGTACCGCCGCAATCGGGGTTAAATGGTTCATAGCCGGGACCATCCGCTATATTACCCCCTCGCCAAAAATATTTCCCCCTGGAAATAATGAGGTCCTCCCGGCACCTCCTCAAAGAACTTCTTGTCCTGAGAGACTTGCTCGTGGGATGTGGTTGTTGCCAAGGATTGTCCAAACTTGAAATACAGCCAGCTTGTAGGATCCTGGGATGAAAAGTACTCCCAATCCAAAATATTGTACGCATCGTAGGAAACGGTGAACTCCGTACAGCAACACTGAAGACGCAATGCCAAATAAAGCGAAGAACGAGCAAAAGTTCCAATATTCATGCCGCATCCTTCCGGTAATGATGTCTTCAATGATGAAAGACTTCCAGAAATGTTTCCATGGAAAGGCCTCACAATTGTGTCTTCTGCAGATATCAACTGCATCCTAATTGTGGATTTGTAGCCAACGTAAGCGTTGAAGGAAGAAGAATCGGCAGAGGTCTTGAGACTACCGATGAACTTGAGGTAAAAATTTGAAAAAAATCCTCCGATGATGATGACTTCCGGTGAAAATTATGACCCGAAGTAGAGAAGAAAGCCTTGGTACCATTCTTGAAAACAGCGTAAATGATCTTGAAACGTCTTCTTCTTTTGTCTTGAATTTTCTTGAAGTTCTCTAAACTAAACTACCTAACAGGTTATCAGAAGCAATAATGTCATTTACTCATGTTATTGTAAGTAACCAAAGTTCAGTACCAAAATATCTAAAAAAAAAACTTGCCCAAAGCTAATTGAATTTGCACATAAAATCACAAGATAGTTATAAATTAAGCTTAAAATGCTGTAATAGAATACATAGTACATTATAGCAGTCATGTTATCTGACACGAATATACTTGCAATTCAACAAGAAAATATACCAATCAATGAAATCCCAGTATGGTAAGGTATCTATAAGCAAATCAATGCAATTTATTCAGATGAAACCAGGAGAAATATTGTTCAATTCATCCAATCCCCAGTATTTATCAACCAAATTTTTTTTTAAATAAGTAAAGTCATGTACCAATAAATAGACTTATTCTAAAAAAATTTCCATCAAATCTCATTGAAACCCCAGCCTTAGCTTGTATAAAACATAAGTCTGTAGACGTATAATGCTCTACAAATAAATACTTAGTTACTTTATTCGAAGTATATCAAACAAAACCGCAAGGAATAATTAAATTCAACATAAAATAAATAATAATTTATATGATAATCTATTCCGCTATAGATGGCACTAGTATCGCTCAATAATTTTAAAATTTATCCGAGTAAAATGAAGTTATGTAAACAACCAACAGATGTCAATTATTCTTTTATTGTTATTATTTTGAAATAATTATTGTGCCGTCTGAAACAATTATATTAAGTTATTAATAAACCCTGGATTGTAATAACAAAATAAATACCAAAGGTGGTATAGTGAATTCACACTTTATTAAATGGAAATAATAACTCGTCCTGAGAAACACCAACTGTGCTAAAACACAGGAGGAATTATTTTGTAACATACACAACATGGAACATTTAACAGTGATGTACTAACTAAAACACATATGAGCGCTTAAACAAATAAATTTTCCTTTGCTCAAATAAATTATATATGTAGAACCCCCAAGCTTCACTGAAATCCTATATGAGATATGAAATGCTTGAGTTTCCACACACCAAAACAAAAAAAAATCCAAAATCATTAATGAAATGAATAAGGTAACCCTTACACATCGAAGGAAAATCTATTTCTCAACAGCGAAATAAACCGAACAAACCCATACGTAAAATTCATGTATTTACGCAAGGATTCCTACGTCTGATATGATCAAATGAGACCAGCAAACCGACCACACCATCTATGGTCGATTTGAAAAAAAAGTATTTGCGAACTCAGTGACAGGAAACAATAAGTTGTCCTGTATAGAACGCGAAACCCGCAACCTAACCTTGTATTCAGAGGATCACAACGAGAGATCATGATACAAAAACGTGTTTGCGAACTCAGTGACAGGAAACAATATGTTGTCCTGTATAGAACGCGAAACCCGCAACCTAACCTTGTATTCAGAGGATCACAATGAGAGATCATGATACACCCTTTGCAACGATCACGTTAGCAAAGTATGAACTCCAGTGTGTCTATGTTACCACTGAAATTCTTTTGAAGCTAAGCTCCAAATAATTAATTTTGCTTTAATCGAAATTTACACGTCTACCTATCACAAAAACAAGACAAAGTACTAACATAAACAAAACAGTACAATACAACACGCACTATTCAACTATCAACTCCATCTACCGTTTGAAAGTTGAATGTGTTATGAAAATGTAACTATCCATCTTAAGTGACGCTCTCAAGGCAGACATCAATTTTCCTTGACAATAAACACAAAATAAGTAACTGCTGACTTCCCCAAAATTGGTATGCAATTATACAAAATTTCATGACCCATCTACGAGTACAAATCCTCATATGTAGAATGGACTTAAGCGAAGAACCCCATAGAACGCTGTTTTATTAGAAAATAGCTATTTAATAAAAATAAATTTGTTAACAAATTTAAATTAAGATAATATATTTCCGGTGTATAGAATACTACACCCCAAAGTTTTGTAAAACCCAAAATATTGTATTATCATATCTGAAAGTAAAGAATCGCTAGCATTAATTAAATGATGACTACGTATACAAAATACATGACAACATGTGTATATATTTACGAGATCTAAAAAAAAATTCCTACCCATAATATCGAGTAATATAAAAATCAGCATTATGTGAAAACTTCTTATTTCTTAATACCATAATAAATTCTTACTTATACATTGATTACACCAAAATATTTGTTCTGTATACCTCTGAAAACCCCATTGTAGGAAGATATACAAGCAAATTTGTGGTCAAACTATATACCAACAAAGAATTAATACAAAGTATTACAGGTTCTATCCTGTTAAATATCTATTCATTGTAAAATGACATTACCCGCATTTTAAAATTATAAGCAGAAATTAATCTGCAATATGACATCTATTGTCCAAAGCAAAAGCTTTATTAAATATTACTGATTCTTATTATAAGAAGCGAAGACTCAAACCAAAATCTCTAATCTCGAGAACCATTTTAGCAAATACAACAAAGAAACTTCAAAATTTCTCAATTGAAATCAAATTAATTAGAAAAAATACAGTAACAACTGACAACATCTTAAACAGTTATAACCCTCGAAAGGAATGATTAAGATAATGCTAGAATAACTGTGAATGAGAATTAAACCGTTCTGAGAAAATATTCATGGAAATTACTAAAACATTCATTACGATATGCAAATTTTTTATTAGAAGTTAGAAATTCTAAGCAGAAAGTGTGTAAATTTTAACAAAAAAAAATTATTTCAATTTTTTTTTTTTTTGAATATTTATAAATATATGACTCAATTTAATAAAAACCACAAGAAAACTAAGAACTTGACAGATCAAAACCACCATGTAATATGTAATCTGCAGGTCGTTTCCACCTGTACAACCTACCGAACATACTAGATAATGTCGTGCCCTTCAAGAACAAACGATTTTAACTTGATAAAATATTATGACATAATGATAACGCCGATTATTGTACATATAATCTGCCATCGGAATGCCTATAAGACCCTATCACCCCAGCAAAGTACTAGTGAGATATAAAAGTTATGAAAAAAAATAAATAACCCCATAGAACTTGATGATAGAAATGAACAACTAAATGAATACTAATCAATCCCTGTCTGACCAGTTTCAGAAAATTGAAGGTCCCTATCAACTGCAGGAAGTAAGCTCTAAGTATTCCAAAGTTATCCTACCACTAGAAGATAATAATAAAATTAATGATTTATAAACTTTTCTTTCTAAGTCAAAATCTGTCAATCAAATCATATCTACAATAAATAAAATAAATGAAATATAAAACCCGCAATCCGCGATGATGATAGCAGCAAGCCTGAATAAGCCCCACGTTGGGCGCCACTGTAACGTGTAAATCAGCGATGCTTTATTATCAAGATAAATGATTGTTATTGATTCTTAATAAATGATAAGACGTATTGAACAAATATATAAATTGATTTATTGTTATACAAAGGAGCATGTTTAAATGAGAACTCTATCTTAAAATTAAATACTCAAGGGTGGACATGAACATCGAAGATGTTGCATGTTAGATTAATGTACCATGATAAAGTGGGCAAGCATAAAATTAAATTAAATGAGGGCGCCATTACTTTTAAAGAGAAAGTAAAACTAAATTAATAATGAAATAATAATCTGATAACTAATGAAATTAAACGTTACGCTGCGTTGTCCAAAAGCGCCATGGCTTGGTTGGCCTCGACGTTGCAGCACGCGTGTTATCCTCTTGGTTGGCTTCTCTGTACTGAAGTTCGCCACGAACCGATTCGCTGCCCGCGGTAGAGATCAGTGATGTCATACGCTGACCGCTGCCGTGAATAAGTACCGCCGCAATCGGGGTTAAATGGTTCATAGCCGGGACCATCCGCTATAAGGTTACTGACATTACATAATCAAAGGTTACTTCTCTATAATTTTTATGACTTTTCCGCGTGAATTTAATAAAACTTCCATAAAAGTAATATTATTTGGTAATGTAAAAGCCTTATGCATGTGTAAATAAATACAAATTCGAGAAATCAACGCATTAATTGCGTAAAACCGAGTCCAAGATGTCGGATTTTTCAGTTATTTTTTCGGAATTATTAAAATATTTTTTTATCCTTTTTAATTGTATGAACGAGATAAAAAGTGAAGTGACAGTTTTATTCCAAATTCATAAAGTAAGAGGACTGTATTTTTTTTATTTTGAATTTTCATAATTTTTTCGACCATTTAATAGAATATGTTTACAGTCGGCTGTTTTTTTTAAATTTTTTCATTTTGAAACTTAAAATACTGCATTTTTCAAACACAATCGTATATGTCAGATACAAAAATCTAAAAGGCAATTCTATTAACTTTCTATAAAGGTATATGCTTTTACGACATCTTCAAAAATAAGAAATATATAGAACATTCGCTTGTGTCATACCTAAATTCCCATATAAATGACGTATAGCAAAAATAAACCAGTCATTACCGTGATTACTATCGTGACGTCACCATGACAGCATTACACAGCATACCAACCTGACGCTGTGTTTTAACGAGAATATTAAAAATGCACTTTTTAATATTTTTTTATAAACTGTACGTTTAATATTATTAAATAAAAGTTATATATTCAGAATCAGCGTTTATTGGTCTATATGAACATATTTTTTTAAAGCCATAATATTTTTCACTGGAGTTCCTTATTGTCCTGAATGTTAGAAATATTGGATGATTCTAGCTGTGGTTCTAACTGCGGAGTATTTATTGTTAGGTTTTTTACATTTAGGGGAAGGTTTAACTTTATTAACCTGTACCACATTGCTAATGGGAGACAATAAAGGTGCTTGTACTGCAATGGGTTGAAGAGTTTTGGAAATTTGACCAATTGCATCTGAATGATCTTGATCACTTTGGCAGTGGTTCTTGCTGAGGAGGACCAGGCGGTAAAATAGGTCCAGCAAGAGCTGGAGCAACATCTGGGAGAGTGGAGGAGTGTATTACTTCCAACTGCTGCTCTATGTCTTGGATATGCTTGGAAGTGACCCTGGGTGGTTGACAGCTTTCAGCTTCAGCAATATTACAATCTCTAGTACACAAAGCCAAGGAATGCAGTTCCTCTAATCGATTTTCTATTATGTTCTCCATATAAGGCACTTTTTTGTTCATAACTTCATTTTCGTTTGTCACTCTATGTGGTTTTTGTTTTTCCACCAAAAGTTGGAAGCAATATTCGGAATTTAAATCTTCCATGTTCTCTTCGGGCTTTCCAAAGCTGATGACATCGTTTTCCAGGAGGAGACAAAATCTCCCAGGTTCGATTCTTTCTCCATTTATATATGTCCCATTGGTTGTCTGAAAAATAGAAACTATTACTGCTCTACTATTTAATCAGCTCGTACATCCACCTTGCTCAGCTCGATTAAAAAAATTTTTAAAACACTTATCTTATTCTGAAATCTTTAATTTTTATTACAATAACATAAACATGTAAGCTATGGACCCAATCCATACTAAAATGATGTTCATAATTTTTTTAATGATAACAGAAAGAATATAAAATATACAAAAGAGAAGCCAGAGAGACACATGTAATTATCGACCAAATGCAGGGAGATCAGCGCCATCCAGAAGTGGGACATCGTTTTTTCACGTATCTGGATGAAGTAAAGACATTTTTTCTTGGATATTTCAACAGATGTCATTGGAATAAAGAATAATGCACATTTTAAAACCCGGGTTGAGTTCGATTTGACCTGAACATTCTGCAAAATTTTGTTTTGGATCTTGGGCACCGCTCGATCAAACACTCGTTAGCCGTGCCCTGGGCTTGAATTTCCAAATCAAGTACGTATGCGTCAGCCACGGGTAAAAAGTTAAGGAAATTAGGTATCCATTGAAAAATATGAGTTGTATCGTTTTGAACAATGGAATGGTTAAATTTCATGACTGCTTTAGAAAATAGATTCCTGCTTTACATAAATTCCATGACTGCTTCAGAAAACAGATTCCTGCTTTACATAGATTCCATGACTGCTTCAGAAAACAGATTCCTGCTTTACATAAATTCCATGACTGCTTCAGAAAACAGATATCTGCTTTATACAAATAGAAACATGATCCTTACCATATTGTCTCGAAGGTAGACGAGATTGCCATTTTGGTAGGCGATAGTGGCATGGTTCTTAGACACGTGCGGGCAGGTACATATAATGAATGCTGTAACGCTCCGGCCAATCTCTAAAGGACTTTCCTCAAGGAAATGCTTGGTGGGTTGAGAACACCGCCGCATCAAGAACCATTTGTCTCCTTCCATGGTTACGCTTTCTGTCTTTGTCTCTGAAACACACGGATATGTTTTAATACAGTAAGAATACTAGACAGTCTTCTTCACACAATTTGGAATCCCGTAGGCCCCATTTGTGCATCATAAACTCACAACGACAACAAGGTTCGTTTGGACAGGATCACATGGTAATAATGCTAGAATCAGACAGTTCACTTTTCATTAATTTAGTAAAACCTAATATTGACCAATTAACAGGCTTTTACAGTAAAATATATCTATGTAATTCCAACTATAATTTGCATTCCCCAATGCAACGTTTACAAAGTCTTGATTACAAATACTTAAACAATGCGTTTTTGACAACAATTTGAACTAGGCAAACTTCAAAGCTGTATGTGCAAACTATTTCTACCTATTTCATAAATGAATGTGAACACTAATTTTAAACATTTTTATTAATATTATATTTGATTTGGAGGATATTGGAAAATTATCTAGGTATTTTTACTTAACTTACATTCTATGTTACCTAATTAATGTCAACTCTTTTATTTTATGTAACCTAGAATATTTTGTTTCTTATATTTTATGTTATCCGTATTTTGTTCACTCTTATTTTCATTGTAATTTTAAAAAAACATATATAAATAAACAAATAAGTTCCTGTCTATATGTAGGTGTACATGAATATATTTATTTTAGCAGAAAATTTATTTTAATTCTATATTTGAAATGTGCATCCAAATGGCTGGGTATATCAATGAAATTACAATATATATTACGCGCTGTAGAAGTATCAAAGTGGCAAGCCAAAAACAAGTCAATTGTAGTGTCTTCGATTTCATAGTTTTAGTACTAAACTGTCTCGCGTCGTGTAAAGTCTTGTGCTACCTCTAAGTAAAATGCATTAAAAAAGTGCCAAAATGCCCTTGCATGCATTGAGAAAAGGTTTTCATTACTCAGCAAATACTAGTACATAAAAGCCAAAAAATAACATTGCATTAGTAAATATACACAAAATACGTAATTATTATCGATTATCATAATCATAATAATAAAATTATTCAGTAGCAACAACGAGTACAATAAAAATCGCCACCATTCCTTATTAAAGCTTGATCACTATACAACTCAAAATCGCCCAGTTTTCAGTACTTGACAAGTATTTGATTTTACATCAGTTTTAAGTTAATTAAAAATAGATGAATTTATTTTATTTAGGCTTGAAAGTTCCCAAACGGCTGATATGTTGTCCCCTGAGCTGTCGGCTGTCGGTTATATCTGTAGATCAGCACCCGGGAAATAAACGGGAGTTGTGGTATGTAAAACATAAAATATATTCTCTATGGTGAACAGTTGATGCTTTTACATCCACTGCACTCAAAGTAACGTAAAAACATTCAAATTCTTGACAGGCGTCCTTGAACTCAATGTGCAAATCGAAAAGTCAATACTAGAGAATTATTCCTTGGTATTGGAACCGGACTGCAGAACGTTAGTGATAAGAAATAGATAAAAAGATAATCATTCCCCTAACCGCCGGACTTTTATAAGACACAGATTATAGAAATTACATTTCATTTCAACAATTACTACAACAAACATGATCAAAAAAGGTTATTAGTTTCTTAGTTTGGCTGAACTAAGTAATTCATGCGTATTTAGATTGAAACAAAATTTTGCAAATGTCAATTCATTCAAAGAAAATCCAAAATCGCAGCGAGGGGATTGTATTACATGAGAAATTTTGAACTTTGATTGAATAAAAATGTAATTTTAGTGAATCTTTTACCATCCATCCCAAGGTAATTAGTTATTTCGTGTAGTAATTAAGTTGAAACATAGTGTAATTTCCAAAATCTGCGACTAATAAAAGTGCGGCGGATAGTGGAATATTTACCAAAAAAAAATTAGTTGAAAACCTTATTTCTGAGCTAGCCTCAGCAAGCTACCTAATTCAATAGTTTTTATTTTATTTAAACCTTTTTGCGTTTTTAATTAATCATTCTTTACGATTTATCTCAGTACTGTCCAGCAAAAGTCTGAATCAATGCGTAAAATAAATAACTTATTATTTGTCATTTTTTTAATAAAGCTTCATGTAATTTAATTATACAATTTTTCTACATTTTAAAATTGGGCATCTGATGGCGTTCACATTTCTTTTTAAAATGAGCGGGAATTGAATGTCAGGATTTTTTAACCAACTGCTCTACCCGCTGAGCTACCGCAGCAACGTTCGGACCTATTGTTATAACTTGGTAAGAGTCTGTCATTCAATATAATCAACGTAAAGCATGCATAAATCTGGGAAAAAATTCGGTTTATGGGCGAAATTCCTAAAAAATAAAACTAGTTATTTTTATACTAACTTTGGGCCGGGGAATCCGAATCTGAAAGAATTAGGTGGGGGCAAGCAAAAATAAACGAATTACACGACTTTAAAAATTTCGATACACAAACAATCTGCAATGAAATAATGACACATCTTTTTATGGGCGATACTCCGAAAGAAGAAATTTAATTATCTTTATACTAACTTTGGGCTGGGAAATCCGAATCTGAAAGAATTAGGTTACACTCGGCAATATTAACTGAGTTAACGACTGTACAAATTTGAATTCACAAACAATATAAAAGGCCATTTTGGACGCTTTCTGACAATAAATATCATAGAAAAACCAAAGATATTACATATTACCATATAAAATTAAGTGTTGCCATAAGCAACTAAAATTTCGTTTTCTTTCACCGAAAATTTCCAAAAAAATTTTTGATTTTCACCCCTGAATGAAAGAGTAAATCCAAAATTGTCAAAAGATAACCAATGACATTTATAATATATAACGTCATTGAAGATAACAAATAAATAATAATTTCGATATAATTTTGTTTCGGAAGGAATAGGCATCTGTGGGGGATTTGAACATCTACTGTGGGGTGGGTAATTTATACCATATGCATTGGCAACATTGTCTCGAATGTCAACTGTCACAACATAATATATATCTATGGTCACAAAACAACATCGATCGAGCGTCATTAACGTCAAAAATTATATTTTATGCATTACCTACTGTAATGTATTAATTATTTAAGTACGTATTTAGTATGTAGGTACCATTCATAAATGGAAATAAAAGCTATGGTAAAACAGATGAACATGTAAAACAGATGAACGGAGGTGTCAGAATAAAGACAATGTGCTTGTAATATAAAAGGTCTAATTATTTATTAAAAGTGAAGATATTATAAACTGGCGCAGTCGAAAAGGGAAATTCAGTTATTAAACCGAATTTTAGAAGAACCTAAGGTAAATCCCAGAATTCAGAAGTTCAGCTAAATACTGGAACGGGAAAAAGGAAGGTCGAGACAATCCGATGATTCCATAAAGAATCTTGCTGTATTGGAGATTGTTTGACTACTTGGGACACTTGAAGCTACTTCGGACAAGGTCAGGAGGGCCAGGAAGTGCAGCCAAACGGTCATACGTATCCAAGGTGCCTGGAGTTTCAGCAAGGTAGCTGTGTGGGAAACAGAAGACTGGTGTGTTCTGTGAGCAGCGCAGCTGGGCGCGCGTGCTACGTAACAAGTTTTTGGTGCAGCCGGGGGAACAAACAAGACGGAGCCGGGGCGGAGAGTGGCACAGTGACGGGAAGAATTGGAAAGGGCGAAATCCGGAGTTGAGTTATTTTTTTATTTAAAGGAATTCGTCATGAGTTTGAGGGGAATAGAGTCTTTTTGTCACAAGACAATGGACTGGAGGATTTTCCGGTTGAGGTGGGAACAATGCCTACTGATTAATGATGATAAGTGGAGCGAGGAGAGAAAACGGGCATTCTTGCTAACCTCTCTATCCATCGACACCCTCAAGCTGGTCACGGACGCTTTGTTTCCGAAATTGACTGTTAATTGTACTTATGTAGAAATTTTAGAATTACTGGAGGTACTATGTAAACCAATTCAGAGTATTTTTTAATGTAGAGATAAATTCTATAGACAAAAACAATCAGAATCTGAGTCAATTAGGGATTTCGCATCTAGATTAAAAAAGTTGTGTACCGATTGTAATTTTCAGGGTAGGCTTGATGCAAATTTAAAAGATATGTTTGTTACCGGGGTTTACAATATACATATTAAGAGTATATTATAGGGGCAGAATTGTAATTTGCTGAAAAACGGCTCTCTAAAACGGCTTAATACTACCTTTCGTGTGTCATTCTCAGACTTGATATTTTTTGTTACCAAATAATGGACTTTTATTTTTCAATCTGCTTATTTTTTTTTGTAATTGATGTAGGCATTCGACCATGAAAAATAAAAACATCGATACACCATACAACCCACTTTTAAAACTTCAGTCTATGATTATCGCACTAATAATGATTTTACACAATATTTTAAATTAAAAATATATACATAATACATACATCTGTAGAAGTACGGCCTCTTATTATCGTTATGATATCTGTGGATATTGATAATTAAATAAATACTTCATTTTTTCACTAAATTTGAACACGTTTCTTAGCTTCTACTCATTCCGGGCTGGAATCTCCCGTTGGCAGGTAGCGAAGCTGTACGCTCCTCGTTTGACAGCGTATATATTTTGAAAATACGGTCGAAGTGTTTCATTAATAGCTGTAAACATAGAATACCGACTCACTTGAAGCACTTCAATAATCTCAGGAAGCTACAAAAACAGTACTCGAAAATTCTCTTTTTTGGTATAAATTTTTCGAACTGTGACTTTTTAACGGCCATATTGTATAAATCGTTGAAAATATAACATTACATGTGCGTTCTTGGTTCTCGTTCCGAAACGGCGTTAGCGCGATGTTCACACGTGTGTGCGCACATACTTGCAAAACGTGCTACGCGCACGTTTTGCAAGTATGTGTGAGAATTAATTGTGCTGCGTACACACACACAGCTATAATATATGTAGCGTGGATTATTTCGGAATGTCAGTATCTTAGAGTAACAATATAAGTATGTTCATTTGTGAGCATTTGCTCGCCGTCGGTAAATTATGTACGCTGTGTTTGGTAATAGATACAAAAATTACCTTATATTATTAGTATTACTATCAAGTATAATGGACTAGAAGACGAGATAGGTAAACCATACGTCATCAAGTACACGGATGAAACTACTTTGTAGTGATAATGGATAATGGGTAAAGCCGCGCAG
The DNA here is from genome assembly GCA_917563855.2 of Limnephilus lunatus. Classification (NCBI taxonomy): domain Eukaryota; kingdom Metazoa; phylum Arthropoda; class Insecta; order Trichoptera; family Limnephilidae; genus Limnephilus; species Limnephilus lunatus. Next base: position 2,231,156 of record CAKJTF020000010.1, read on the forward strand.
TCATGGAAATAGTGAGCGATTTTTTTCGAAAAAATTACGACAATGAGTACGCGAACGGAAATGGTTTCATATGATAAAGGGGGATTAGAAAATGAGAAAAAGCAGGTCTGCCAACCGGCAACCTAGCACGTTCCCAGGCAGCCGGCGTCAAAGTGGGGTAAAAAATAGTAAATTTTACGTCATCGAGTACACGAATGAAACCAATGAATAACATAGTCCAGATCGTTCTATTTAAGAATTTCTTGGTCTGCCGACCAGCAGCCTGATAGCTTTTAGTGTACGACTTTTTAATTATTATTATTTTTATTTTTTTTTCGTTTATCTGAATTATTATTTTTATTTCATTATAGTTTTAAATTAGATTGCCATATTTTAAAAAAATAAGCCATAATGATAAAAAAAAAGTATTTGAGAGTTCCGAGTGTACCCATCCGTCGGGCGAGCCTTTCAACGCCAAACCACTTACGAAACCTGCCGCGGTGCCCCTCACCGCTGTCGCGTGTCCATATTATTGTACAAATTTATAATAATAATAGTCATTTTAAGATTGCCAAATAGTCCATAGTAGTTGGAAGTTCGAACAACTAACGCATCGTCGCCGTAAGAGCTGCGTTCGTTCGTAAAACGACGGAAATTTCCGAACCTCGCCCGTTTCATATCGGTTTTGCTTCCCCTGCTGCATCGATTACATCGAATACAAGATCGAAACTAACGAAAAACTGTAATATAGATCATCCCATTCATGACTTCCTTGGTCTGCCGACCAGCAGCCTGGCAGTTTTTTGTGTACGATTTGTTTTAATTAAAAAAAATGAATATCTTTATTATTATTTTTATTTCAATATGGTTTTAAAAACTTAGAATGCCAGATATTAAATTAAATAAGTGGTAATGGCAGGCGCTTGCATTATAATGTAGTTTCCCTGTTATATACTGTTTTTATACAATACATAAGTACGAAATCCATAATTATGAAGCAGAACTTGTTTATAATTAACTGTTTTTATACAATAAATAATAATATTATTGAACATATAAAATAAATAAAAAATCGAGTGTGCAAGACCACACGACTGAAGCAAAATTTCACTAACTTATAAAAGAACACATGATATTGGGGTGACATTGACATTGACATTCCAGACTATTGTCTGGATTGTTACGAAAAGTGTGATGCGAACGGTGATCGATGCGAACGGTGATCATCGATGCGAACGGTGATCATCGATGCGAACGGTGATCAATGTCATTAAAAAAGGAAACGGAGCATGCCAAAGAAAACGGAGCAACTTTTGCCCAGCGAAAAAAAGACGCATGAGTGTGTACTACTGTGTGAAATGCAACACGCGTAACGCAAAACGAAACAACGCAACGAAAGCGTAACGCATTCACCAGTTTACCCCCAAGTGTCGATCGTGCGTAAAGAAGTTTTACTTTAAAAAAAACGAGTGTGCTTTAGACCACACGACTGAAGTTAAACTTCACTAACTTATAAAAGAACATATGACATTGAAACACGTTAAAAAAGGAAACGAAGCATGTTCAAAAGTTGCACATGCTCCGTTTCCTTTTTTAATTTTTCGTAACAATCACACTTTTCGTAACGCATTCACCAGTTTACCCCCAAGTGTCAAGCGTGTGTAAAGAAGTTTTACTTAAAAAAAAATAATTATATAATACATAAATACGAAATACATAATTACGAAGCAGAACTTGTTTATAATCAACTGTTTTTGGCTTGTTTATAATAAACTGTTTGTTTGTATAATAACTTGTTTATAATAAACTGGGCATGTAGAGCGAATGAACGAAGAAAGTAGTGTAAGAAGAATATACAACGCAAATGTGAATGGTAGAAGAAGTCGGGGACATCCGAGGAAGACATGGCACGATCAAGTGAATCAGATACTTGAGTCGGGCCATGTCAAAAGTCAGAATAATAGAAGAGAATGAAAGAGACGATGTATGAATGTGAGTGAGGCAAAGAGTGTGTGCCAAGACCGAGTTGTTTGGCGGTCCGTCCTCTCTGCCTACCCCTGCGGGGAAACGTCGTGATGGTTAGTTAGTTAGTTAGTTAGTTTTTATACATAAAATAATAATATTATTGAACATATAAAAGAAATAAAAAATTTAAATGGAGTTCTACAAAATAAACTTAATAACAATAAATGAACCACGAGATTCCAAACGTCGTTTATAATGGAAGTCCTGCGAGTATGAACGACCATGAACTATGGGAAAAAACCATCAACAAGCAAATTATGAAACATTTGTAAAAAGGATCATATTAAATATTCTACCAAAATAATTAGTTCCATAAGTTGAACACACTTTGTTATTGGTTTTGTTTTTTACTTCGATATTTAAAAATATTGTGCTCGTCATATCATACACATGTGGAATGTTGAAGTTTTAAAATTCGCGAAGGCATCACTACCGCCACCTAGCGATCTAATAATGAATACATTTTGACAGTTTTAGAATTCGGCCGTGGCTATTACATCCCTTTAAGCAAAAACTTTTCTTAGAGTGCGATAATGATAAGGTAGATTACGCCCAGTGTTTTGTTGGTCAACCTGTTTGACCAAATTCGACAGTCTAAAACGACTCAGTAACAAAAATAATTCATTAAAATCCTTGTAGACTACCCCTCTCCCCCTCCCCCATATGTTATGTATATAAACCGTAGGCTAAGAATTATTTGTACCAGTCTGAAGATGGCTCTGACGAGCTGAAACCGGTTACGGTCAAATAAAATTAAGTGGAATAAAGTTTTTTATTTGTTTTATTATAATCTATTATAATGGACTTCCACCACGAATTAACAGTTTCAAAAATAGAAATATTAAAAAGTGCAAACACAGCGACACTGAAGAGACTCTACAAAAAACTCATTCTTAAACGACGGATGGCTTCACAACATTTGTGGTTCAATCGGGAGTGTAAGAAACGGGACCTTATACCCAACTATATCAACATCAAGACGAACACGGACAGCAGAGCAGCTACACTAGCAGTTACCGCAGCCCGCAGAACATGGACCACACAGGAGATGAAGAAATGGTACAACATTCGAGATAACGTAAATAACTATTTATTTTATGTACACACTTCACTCACATCACAACTACACCCCGTAGAATTTGATTGTCTTTTTAATGACACTACCCTTATGGTTAACAACAAAATACATATAACTTACCAAAAACAACTTAAAAAACTAACACACTGGACACAAAAACAATTTAAATCAACGCCAAGGGAAAAAACTGTCAGTTCACCCATACCATCCTTTTACGATAAAGTAGTAAACAACACTAATGTAGAATTTAACGATACTGAAATAACAATGCTTGATAAAGGATTAAAATACTGTCCAAACTTACCACTCCAATTAAAAGATCTCGAGAACCTCGCGATAGATACTGATATTGCAACGTCAGATTACGGTAAAAAATACCTATGCACTAAAATAATTAAAAACGCAACGACTGAGGGGAAATTTTCTAGCGAAGCACATACCGTAAAATCAATAAAAAATAAAATCAAACAAAACAATCTGATTATCTCTAAAGCAGATAAAGGAAATAGTACAGTTATCTTAAATAAATCCGATTATTTAGAAAAAGTCCAAGATGTGCTGGACACCAGTAATGTAACCTTATTGAAAAAGTACCCCACCCCTACATTTGCAGCAGACGTAAACACAATCCTAAATTCGTGCCAAACCTTGATTAAAAATAAATACCATAAAAATAGCCTTTCTGTTATGAACCCCCAATGTCCACGTCTATATGGACAGCCAAAAGTACATAAAAATAATATGCCAGTACGACCAGTAGTGTCATATAACTCAGCTCCTGCCTATAAATTACCAAAATTTGGAAATAATATCATAAAAAATACTCTTAATTTTAAACCAAAATACGGAATAATAAATTCCCTACAACTTATAGACCTCATTAAAGACATCACAGTACCTAATAATGCTACCCTAGTTTCATTTGATCTTGTTAGTTTGTTCTCAAATATACCAACAAACGAATTAAAAATAATTATTAATAATTACATGGAAAAAATAAACATTAATTTAATTAAACGTAAAGAAATAACAAGAGTACTAAATACATGCATAGAACAAAATTTCTTTAGATTCAATAATAACTATTACATCCAATCTAGTGGGTTAGCTATGGGCAGCCCGATTTCGCCGGTGTTAGCTGAGTTCTTCATGGATTATATCGAAGAATCCATCGAAAAATTAAAATCGTTTTAAAAAGTTGCCTTTTATCGGAGATATGTAGATGACGTTCTAATCATCTGGACAGGCACAAACAGACAATTAGATATTTTTCTAAAAGAAATTAATAAAATTAACAAATCGATCCAGTTTACAATGGAAATGGGGGGAAATAAGATTAACTTTCTCGACATAGGTATTGAAATCATTAATAAAAAATTAGAATTTTCAATCTATAGAAAACCAACATATAGTGATAATATCATACACAATACATCTAGACACCATATTTCACATAAATTATCAGTATTCTATTCACTCATTCACAGACTTTTACATGTGCCTTTGAATTATATAAATTATAATAATGAATTAAATATAATAAAAACCATAGCAAAGAACAATGGATACAAAAGCGAAACTATTGATAACTTATTAAAGAAAAAGGAAAAAAAACTTACATTAACAATTATTTCACAAGGCCTTAAAAATGAAAAAGATATCACTAAACAATGGGTTAAAATCCCTTATATTGGCGAAATATCAACAAAAATATCCAGATTAACTAATAATGATAAATGCAAAACAGCTTTTTATAATGTGAATTCTCTAGGGAGAATTTTAATCAATAATAAAGATAAGAGAGAAAAACTTGAAAACTCAGGCGTTTACCAAGTAAACTGCGCTGATTGCCCATCGTATTACGTTGGTCAAACAGGGAGATCATTCAAAACCCGAATTAAAGAACACTTTACTAACTGGGTGAATGACAAAGGAGAATTGTCGAATGTAGCATCACATTTATTAGAAAATAAACACTCGTTTGATAAAGACAGAGATGTTAAAGTTCTTCATACTTGCAATAAAGGTCATAAACTAGATAGACTAGAATCTTTAGAAATTACTCGCTTAACTAAAAAAATAGACCCTAACTTTGTAATGAATAAACAATTAGAATCATTTGCTAAGTCTCCGCTTTTGTATCCATTGTAATTTTTATAATAATTTCGAAATTTAAAATATGTATTTAGTTTAAACCATTCCTAATCTAATGTAATCATGCATCCCTTCAAAAAGTAACTTTGTAATTAATAAGCTATTAGAATCATTTACTGAAACGCCAGGTTTTTATCCGGTATAATTTTCATAATAATTTTGAAATTAAAATATGTATTTAGGTTTGACCATTCCCACTCCAATGTAAACATGCATCCCTTCAAAAAGCAATTAAAAAATCCCATTGATCATAGATATGTATAATAACGATTTGACAATAAAATTAGTCCATTAATAATTCAAATTACTTGTAAGGTTTTTCCCTAATCAATAGATATTGAAGTGAGCTACAAACCCAAAGTAATTAGCCCACTGGAATTACCAAAATACTTAGAAATTCGACAGTCTAAAACGACTCAGTAACAAAAATAATTCATTAAAATCCTTGTAGACTACCCCTCTCCCCCTCCCCCATATGTTATGTATATAAACCGTAGGCTAAGAATTATTTGTACCAGTCTGAAGATGGCTCTGACGAGCTGAAACCGGTTACGGTCAAATAAAATTAAGTGGAATAAAGTTTTTTATTTGTTTTATTATAATCTATTATAATGGACTTCCACCATGAATTAACAGTTTCAAAAATAGAAATACATAAAAAATCGTTTGCCCGCTTGTAGAATAATTATTGCAGAACTCACCTGATCGTAAATTTCCCATTTCCCAGCACTTGTTCGTTATATAACACACAATTTAATAATGTCGGCATTCTTAACTCCTTCAGAAAAATCGAACCGAAGTAAAGCGTACGCGTGAGCATAGTACGTATCGAGAACACCTCGGCTGGCTAAGTCCTCCATCACAACCCAAGCAACATTTTCCGTTTTCTGTGGTGGTAGTGGGAGATTTTCAAATATTGTTGGGTTATTCGTAACCAATCCTATCTTCCTTTTTTCTTGACCTTCTTGTAAGAAAATAAAACACCTCTAAATCTACTGAAACTTTTTTGGCTTAACGTTATTATATTAAAAAGCTGTTTTGTTTCTTACAATAAATAAATAAATATTTTAGAGTCTGCCAATATGAAAAGTCTCTCATAACCACTGGAGCGACCACGCGAAATAAATAAATTTGCCTCGATTGCTCGAGATGTCCCAGAAGATCATTATATAATTTATTTTTTTATCGAAGGAAGCAAATACTTTGTGGTGTGTGGTGTGATATTATATTTTAAATGAAAAAGCACACTTTGTAAAACACCACTTTATTTGAATTAATAATTATTTAACAGCCAACCAGGTTTCGCTTAGCTCAAGCTTCATCAGGGCTATTATATATAAGCGCCCTTGAGGTGATTTTTCATAAAAACGGCGCTCTACAAATTGTCCAATTATTATTATTATTATATTAACTCAGTTTTTTCATTTAATATATATAAATTTTCCGCCAACATTAAAAAATCATACCTTCGAATTTTAACATGAAGACATACAAACTTATTGCTGTCTATTACTTATTGCTCATAGACATATGAATATTAGATAGTGCTATATAGCCAATGAATTAACCTGTATTTTAGCGTTTATCTCATATTTGTAGGATTTATAAAAAATATATTAAAAAGTTTTAAAATTTATAACCGCGCGAATCCTGCATGTTTTTTACTTTGAAACTGACGTGAGGGGTACTTATTCGAGTCAACATAGAATATTTTCGATTTCTGTATGTTGTCTGTGATATACTTGATAATGAAAGGTGTATATCACGGACGTACAAATAGATGGACCTGCCCTAAGTGATAAAAGCGTATTATTTCCCCCTCCCATGGGAACCGGCTGGGCTCAAGTGTAGCTTCGCGTGACTCTAGAAAATGTGACGTCATCATTCTTGTGGGGACCATCGTCGAGCTCTCATGGGTACATTTTACTAAATAACACGGCAAAAATGGTGACTTGTGCTATGAAAACGTGTAAAAATAGAAGTGAAAAAGATAATATCCCCAATTGTCGTAATACATTCCATAGTTAAGCATTATTTTATTTTATTTTAAGTTTATTCATACCACAAAATATGATAACACATACTATCACATCGAGATACATGGCGACGCGAAACACAAAGCCGCTGTTTACTGGGGTAAGTAAATTATGAAACATTTGTAAAAGTGTCATAGCTAAAATATGGCAAAAAAATATTCGACTATGAAAATTTGCGAACCTTACTTTGTCGTATGTGGATTTGTTCATAAACGTGGCATGCAATTTGTGCTCCCATATAAAAAGGTCTATTCATTCAATAGCAGATTTTACTTTCAAGAACTAAATGATGATATTATAGTGCGAGGTGCCTATATATGTTAGATTGATTTATTGGCGAATCACAGCCATTTTTCCCCTCTTCGTCCCGCCATAGTTGGTTTTTACCCCTCATTTGTAAGTTCTCGTCTATCTATTTGTATGTCTATGGTGTTTTACCTATGGAAAAAAGGACTTAATTTTAACCGTTAACAGTTGATCAAAAATTCGGTGTGAAAAAAATATTTTAAAAATTTAATTTTAACATCGTTCTAAAATAGTCTACGAAGTTCGTATTTGCGACATTTATGGTCATAATTTTTTTTTTATTTTTTTTTTTTATTGTATTTATTACTTGCTGGAGCAATCCCGATGAGTTACAGAACTCATTTTAGGACAGGAGGAAAATTCATGGGTGTGAGGAAATAGTTACAGTTTTACTTGGAAAATGGATATTAAAAATATAAGTTTCACATACAACATAGACAAAAAAATAAATTAAAAAATATAACAGGTTGAGTGAGCAAACAACAATAGAAAATAATTAAAGAAACAAAGAACAAGGTTATACAAATGTGGATGATTATGATTACAAATAAATGGAAAAGAAAAGAAGAGAAAAGGAAACAAGACAAATGAGACATGATAAGAAAATTTACATAGTTTCATCCTTAAACGTATTTAAAAAATATTCTTTTAAAGCATTATTCTGAACTTTTTTATTTTGCTGGTTTCCCTTGTACATATCTGGAAGCGAGTTATATAGTGTATAGGCAACATAGTTCAGAGAATTTATCCCATATTTTGTAGTGTGTGTTTGAGGTATGCGGATTTTATTGCTATTTCGAGTATTGTGAGTGTGAATGTCTTGATTGTAAAGTGGCTGTTAGTGTGAGTTGATTGTTGAGTAATTTGTAGGATGGTGCTTGTGATTTCATGTTTAGGAAGGACTGTGATTGGAAGAATACCGGAAACTGAATAGATGTCTTTGACATGGGTGTCCCATGGAAGTCCAAAAACATTTCTGAGAGCTCGGTTTTGAAATAGATAAAGCATTTCGATAGCTAAAGATAAATAAATAAAGATAGATAAAGCATTATTGAAGATAGATAAAGCATCAAAGATAAATAAATAAAGATAGATAAATAAAGATAGATAAAGCATTTCGATAGCTTAAATAGATAAAGCATTTCGATAGCTTCGTTTTAAAGTAAATGGCTGGCCATGGAAATGTTTTAAATAATTACAATAAATGTTTCACGAAAGGTAGGAAAATGTGGTCCAATTTTGGACCGCTATTGATCACATAAAAATAAAAGTTCTTCATTTTTCGACCATAATCGCTCCAGTGGTTAAGAGCGTATAACCAGAGAAAACAAGAAATATATCATTTTTAAATCAGTGTTTAGACAAATTGACTCTTTTCCACAAAAATTATAGATTGATTTCGAAAGATGAAAGATTGTTCTTTTATCTAGTAAACTGTGTTTTAAATTGAGAAAAAATGTTTATTTTTAGTATAATAAGGTTACCATAGGTCGTTAACAGATTTTTTAAATTTTCAAAAAAGATTTTGTATTATACAACACCCATTTCAAATCATATAATCATGCAGTTAAATAAATCAATACATTATCTGGTAAACGTGTGTTACAGAATTTTAATTTTAGTTTAAATAAAATCATTAAAAAATATATAATACGTACATGTGTTTCTTGATGAAAATTGATCCGTTTGTGTATTTATTTGCGCACTTACAAATGTATATATTACATTCTTATTTTGCTCAGACATTATTGAAAAACGATAAATACTTATGATCAAAAAATAATTGCAAAAAGTAGAAAATTTTAATAGTTTTATCAACATACCTCTCAGCATTTTTAGATGTAGGTATAAATTAAAGCAAATTTGGAATGAAATAAAATCGATATTGAGTTATAATTTTAAAAAGCTGGTACGGAGAGTAATTAATCTTTCTCATTGGAACCGCCCTGTACGATCGCAAGAACATCTTTCGACAAAATGTGGATTTTCGGCCGCTGGCTGGTTAAACGCTCTTAAGGGTGAAACTAAGGGTTCGAGAAGGTTGAAAATTGGGTTCATTTTTATAAATAGATACGTAGTGTATTTGTTCGTTTATTGCCAAATCAAGAAAACCAATTGGAAAATAGTTATATCTCTTAGGTTATCTTGCGAATATTTTTCTCCAATGAATGGAAACGTCAATACATTATTTCGACCTGTCAATCGTTCCTACACAATTAATTACACAATGAAGGTATGCGTACAAAATAAATAATATAAAGACATACTTAATTTATGTGAAAGACAAATAAATTATTCATATATTGTTATACGAGTCTCTTGACTTCGTGAATGGATAATGACGTTTACTTTTTGAGGTGATAAATATATTTGACAACACCTTCCTCCGCTAAACGAGCCGGACATAACAATAATATTATATCTATTACAGGTACCTACTCGTACGTCATATAACATACCTAATGTTCAAGGCCAGGGGCCTCTCGCATACCCAAACAGGGACTTAAGAAAAGTGTAATGGGATAACCAGAATGTTGGTGTAATTTTCATATTCCGTTGGTACCTAGCATTCACCCTTATACCCTTTTCAAGAATTGCAATTCCTACCTACGTCCTACACATACTATTTTTCCACCTAACTACCCTATGCCGACCAAGAACAGTTATGTGTCATTGTGTTCGGTTGAAAAATAATAATTGTCCTGTCAACACATATTTGTTGTGACGGATCTTACCCCGATTAGATAACGTGATAAACCAGCGAAATTTAGACAAGCGAAGAAAGAAAACGGGGTAAGTCGATACTGCGTGATGTCACCACTTTTTCCGCTTTGCGGTGATCTCTTTAAGTGTCCAACATATTCAATAACGCAAACATTTAATTTTTAAATCCATATGTCACAACCGTCACTAACAGTCAGATACTTCTTCTCTTCCCACTCTATTTAGGGTCACACCATACTCCAATTGGGGATGTCATAGACCCCTGCACTATATTCTTATTTTATCTGAAATTAATTGCCGAAAAATGTAAAAAAAATCAATGAAAAATTGAAATCCACAGTAAGAAAAAGTGGTTTTTGGGGTCACTATGTGATGTAGATTAAAAAGTTTTCCGCTTGATCCTCTTGATTTCCGGATACCGTGTATAAACATTCGATGGCCTCCGTGGTCGAGGGCTCCCGACTAGCAATCTGATTGGCTCTCGCTAGCCGTTTATTTGATTAATTTGTGTTATTTCACAATTATTTAATTAAAAATAATACACAGTGTATTTGCGGCACGTTCCAGAGTAGAACATACCCTCAGTATCTCCCTGGTGTAAGACCACAATTACGTTTGGTGTTCAAACTCTGAATAACCAGGTACTTACCCGCATTCCACTTCCTATCTTCTTCCCCTCCCCACTACCTTCAGCCTCACAAAATACCCCAATTGGGATGTGACTGTCACTGGCTCCTGACGGGAGCAGTTGTTTATCACGTTTTAAAAAATATATACCTACTGACCTGATTTTTACCAAAAGAGATAAGAAGAAATAAGAAAAGCAAGAAGAGACAAGGAAGGCCAAAAAGAGGCAAGAAGAGGCAAGAAGAGCCAAGCAAAGCCAAGCAGAGCCAAGAACAGTCGAGAAGATGCAAGAAGATACAAGAAGATACAAGAAGAGACAAAAAGAGCCAAAAAAGATCTAAGAAGAAGCACTGGAGGTTATCCACCGCATACCCGCCACGGTTTATGTAACTTATGGTTACTCTTTCAGGGCTCTCACAAGGAAGCTAATTTTTTTATTTGAACGGCTCTACATTTAATTAAACAAAACTAGACCCCCAATAAGAAGAACCATAGCAAGAAGAGACAAGAGACAAGATCCAAGAATATGTAAAAGAAGACAAAAATAGATAAGAAGATCCGTGAAGAGCTAGGAAAAGGCAAGAAAGGAAAAAAAAAACAAAACGATTAATCCATTATTTTAACCTTCCTATCCTAAATTTCAATATTGGCTTATGAGGTTGCCATGTACATCGGTCGATTAAACTCCAACCTCCTTCCTATTCTCAGGGCACATGTTCCGAGTCCTAACAAATCAGTGTCCCCTGGTATACCAGTCTCACCGGGACAGGAGTGCTCCTGGCTGGGTTGGTACAATCGTATCGTCAAAGAGCCATCAGTGAGTCTAAAATTTCAGTCGATTAGTGAGAAGCGTAGTGCCCGTTGCGTTTATTTATTGTTTTCATAATCAAACCGTTGCGAAACACTTACAAATGGTTCAACTCACCAGTCCCAGTACCTACTATTAACCAACGTAAACTGCGGAACATTTTTTAAAGTTATCTTTCATTCATTTTGATTTATCGACTTTGGCCTTGGGCTAATTAGGCACAAATTAAATATTTATGATATCCACCAGTAATCATATTTTGATAAGGCCCTTTTTTGTTGAATGGCGCTGAAATAACACGACAAACGTGATTTTGAGAATGAACACTTGAAATTCTTGCCTGCTACATACACATTATATGTACATTATAATACATTTTACCTGATACTAATATGTAATTCTCAAATACATATCAATTTGAATGTCTATCGTAATTTCAAGTACAAGTAATGCAATGTTTTTCTTTTTAAGTCAGCACTACAGGTACCTAATCTGTTTAATTTTAGTGAGATCGAACGCAATTTTAACAAATGGTGTAGGTAAGCACTCTATTTAGGGATGCCTTGTAGAGGGTCTTTTTTAATGGATAGGAAAAGGGGAAGTTCTGGGAAAGAAAGATGTACGAGGGATGGTAGGAATCTGGGGGTCAATGTGTGACGGACGTATGAATCCATCCCTCCTATTACGATGCAAGGCAATGGGTCGAGAAAGTCCGACTGGAGAGGACAAAAGGCCTCCTTTAGCCCGTGTCTCTCCATGCCCGGTCCACCACGCAGTAGGTGAGCAGACGCATCCGCCGCCAAGAACTTGACAAACCTCACCCCATGAACCAGAGCACACCTGCCAATTCTCCCAAACGTAGTAGACGGACGCATCCACTGCCAAGATTTGGACAAACCTCAACCCATGAACCCGGGCACTCCTGCCAATTCTCCAAACTTAGCGAACCACATGGAGTGACCTATGAGAGGTGAAGAGGTGATGGTTATCTAATAAATGGTTCCCGGGGCGACGGTAGGTACTCATACCCAAATAGATCTCTAAAAAGCTTAAATTTTGGTTTCTTCGTGAAAAAAGTGATTAAAAATAAGACATGGTTGAATTGAATTTGATATAACACGATAGGAAAAAATAAATAAAAAAGATTAAATTTTCTTTTCCATCAACATGAAATCTAACAATCTAACCAGAAATGTATGTACTCAAACTAAGTGCAAAACATGTGACCTTAAATAAATCTCTGCCTACCCCTGTAGCAAGACGTGATGATAAGTTATTTACAATCCTTTGAAGAGCTCATATATTATTCTATAAGAACACAATCAAATGGGATAGGAAAAGTACCTAATTTGTTTTTAAAAACTTTTCCATGAAGTGCTCATATCAGATCTCTGTTTGAGTATTGTGTTGGTTATCTTCATTCTCAAATTCTCAAGTATGACTCAACAGTGTTTATTTTTCGCTGTCTCCATCCAGAACTTTAGGAAGGTAATAGGTATGTACGTAATGAAGCAGTAGACAGAGACAATGATGATAATATCCCATGGGCCGAATTTCACTAATGCCAGAGAGTTCGTTAGCGCCTAACAGTTGTCCGGTCACGATCGTCCATAAATTTCTTTCCGCTTTGACCAAATTACAGATTTATCTCGTGTTTTGTACAAATAGCCCTGGCAGGTAGGGATTCAAAACAACAACATCGTTTATCTGATGTTTTTGTTGCTTGAGTTTGTTGAGTTTTAGTTGTCGATCTGTTTTATATTTCTTCCTCCTTCTAGAATCAATGTTTGGAAGAGTTGTTCGCTGATCATTATTGTGACAGCATTTCAGTGGTCAGTTGTAGAAGGGTAGATCTAACCTGTTGATGGACACTATAAGGCTGCGTGCAAAACCTTGGCAAAAATAATAAGCAGACCAAACACCCAAAAAGCATTGTGCAAACATGTATCAAACGCCAACGGTTTCCTTTATTACAATGTTTATAATACAAGTGATCTTATTGTTGAGTGATGGTTTAGATAGGTATTTAGGTTAGATTAACACACAAAGATCTAAATCATTCGAAGCTAATGAACCATGGTAATTATGATAATGAGATTGGGAAGGTTGGAAACTATTTATTTGAAAGTTGATGTCTTAAGTTATTTTTAATAACGTTTACACTCTGAACGGTGATATTTCAATACTTAATGGCGAGGCTCAGAGTATGGGTATCGGTACCGCCACCCAGGGAACCATTTATTGGATAACCAACACCTCTGCCATAGGTCACCCCAGGTGGTTACTTACTTTTAGTGACTTTGGAGGGGTGCCCGGATTCATGGGGAAGGTTTGTCCAGGTTTTAGCGGAGGATGCGTCTGCCCAACCTGCTGCATGGCGGGTCGGATCAAAATAGACTGGTTGAAGAAGGCATTTTCTTCCCAGGCATTCTCTTCACCCATCGCCTTGCACCGCAGTTTGAGGGATGGATTGATACGTCCGTGACTCCTGGATATACCGACGCCAGTTTCCTACCCCCCCTCATACCTTTTTCCTTCCCAGAACTTTATATCATTCCCTTCCTTAAAAAGACCCACCACACAGCCTCCTCTAAGATGACACAGGCCCTGAGGGAAATTATTTTCCTCAGGGCCTCCTGTGTGGAGTCAATGTAAAAAAAAGTATCCGCCGACCTGATTATGCATTGTCAAAACTATTTGGCATCCTGAATACCAGTTATAAGCATCGACCACAACCTCCAACACTGGCATAAGTGCCTAGCACGGTTGTCGAAAAGTTCTCAACTTATGTAATTAACCATTGTTATAAACAAAGAAAATTTTAAAATGTAATAGTGCATAATATTATTATGCATCTGTGTTATTTAAATTTATTACTATCAAAATTAAAAATCAATGTAAATTTTGCTCTAACGGGAATCGTACCGAAAACCTCTAAACTAAAAGACAAATATAAATACTGTAGATACACACTAGAAGGGCCAAACATCGAAAGTAATACCGATGTTTTCAAAAACAAGATAACGTCGACGTCGCATAAACATAGTATGTGACATCCCTAGGCATTTTTTTTACAGCACGACAAGAAACATTTCAATTTGTACACGAAACGACGATTATTGTTTAGAGGAAAACAAACACGGTAATTAATTAGGCGTGCTACCAAATAGGGCACAAGAGACCAAATACATTGTTGTAGGTACCACCTAGTGTGCCCAAATACAGTGAAAGTGTCCACAAAGAAAGAAGACATGATATTCTTGATTTTAAAATAGTTTAAAAGTTTTTTTTAAGTAATATACGAATTCGAGTACAAGGGAGAAGGCATCAAGATTAAGATATGTAGATGTGTTAGTATCACCTCCTACATTAAGGATGGATTATTTCAAAGAATTTTATGAATTGTTCAAATATTAGAAGTTAATTTTCAAGTTCGGCGTAAGTTCTGTTATTATATCATTATAGGCCAGTTGCTTCATAAATATGAAATAATCACAGAACTTGAATATAACTTTACGGAACGTTAAAATTAACTTTGAATATTTAAAAAATTTACCAAATTTTTTAAGTCAAATTTAAAGTGTTGTGAAAGTTTTCAGTTATTTAAATTATTTCAGTTTTTTTAAGCAATTGGCCTATAATGCCAATAATAACAGCACTTGAATAGAAGTTAAACAGAACGTGAAAATTAACAAATATTTGATGAATTGTTACATTTTTTTAAACAACCCGTCCGTGATCTTGATTGAAACGTTTTAAGGAATTCTATTTTAAAACACATTAATAGTTTGAGCCGAGAGTATAGATTTTACAACGGGTTTGTCATATTTTTAAGATTTTTATAACAAATTACGTTTGCTGAATTAACTGCACATAATTATATGTCGACAAAATCAGTGTTTGTTGACGAGATTGGAACACGGTCCTATCTCAAATACATGAACCAGTAGAACAGCAAGGGCGTCCTAACATTTTCCTACTTTTAGGAAAATGTCGGCATGCAACATGAATTTGGCAAAAATCGGAAGCTTGCCGATGAATATAACCTAATTTATAGAAACAAATGGTAAAGTGGTAAGAAATTCAGTTCAGAAATTAAAGACCATATGTTTACAAACCAAAAAGTATTTTATAATAAATATCCAAGAAACTTATTAAGCGCTAAATGAAAATTTTATTATTAATTAATTCAAAGATAATTAAAAACGGTAAGTAGGTAAATACTAATACGAAATGGAATCGACCTACTTGAATAATTGAATACGTAATTCATTTTCGAACTGAATAAAACCTGGTTTTAACTGTTGCATTGTTAAACAAATAATAATGCATTGCCTATTGTAATGGTGAAAACTATATTATTATGATTGATTTGTCGTGGGCTGGTGATTTTGATTGGATTTGTAATTTCTAAGACTTGCGTTGCGCAATCTACTATAGCTTTGTAAAAGAAATTATCAATTTGGGAGGCGGGTATGGGTACTGCCGCTTAGGGAACCATTTGTTAGATAACTAATACCCCACCAATGATTACACCAAGTGTTCGCTACGTTTGGGGACTTAGCAGGGGTGCGTGGCGGGCCGGATTAGGAGATAATGGTTGAGCGAGCCTCACCTAGACCTCTCCAGCAGGACTCCCTCCATCTATCTTGCACCGCAGTGGGAAGGATGGATTCATACCTCCGTCACTCCTTAACACATTAACCCCCAGATTCCTACCCTCCCCTCATACCTTTTTTCTTCCTCTCCTTCCTTTCCTTAAATATATAGTCCACATCAAAATCATCTCTCACAGGCCCTGAGGGATTTTTTCCTCAGGGCCTCCTGCCAGGAGCTAATGTAAAAAATAAAATAATATGTACGTCCACAGTGGTAAGCGCATATTTTTTTGCACCTATCTTCATCTGCCAGTACATTCGTATTCGGTTTGGAATTAAATAATAAATCTTTTTATACATTCGTAACATGACGTTTTGTACATATTTCACATCCATAAAAAGTTCTTTGTTTTTAAAGGACGATATTGGAACAACGTCAATTTTCTTCAACCCGTGGCCTCTTTCCTGGTTGTCTACATCTCGGTTGTTTAAAAATATAATATTAAAATGAGAAAGTAAAGCAGGCTAAGAGCCCGTTCACACTTCCGTCGTAATAACGGAGGTGGGTTCCGTCATTACGACGGAGGCCCTAGCCGCTGTAGTGGCTCTATGGAGCTGTTCACACTTGCCGGATCCGGCGTGAAGACGGATCCGTCATTTTTTGCCGGAGAGTTCGAGCCCGTTCACACTTCCGTCGTAAAAACGGAGATGGGTTCCGTCGTCATGACGGAAGCCCTAGGCCCCTGTTCACACTTCCGTTTTCAAGACGGATCCTACTCTACGAAAACAACGACCAAAACATTTTATCATTCTTCAGTAGACGGTCGTGCGCACTGCGCAATGGACGACGATGAAGCTCTTGTTGTCATGTGGTACTTATAAAAACGAAGGAAAAAAGTGAAAAGAAAATTTTGGGTACACCCAATTATAGCTGAAATTATTTGTTCAACCGTGGGAGAATATTTTGTTTGCATACTTGAAAAGGAGAAAGTACGCGAAAATCATCCAGCAATTATTATAACTAAAATGACTAAAAAACATGAATGATATGACTAAATATTTTCTTGAGATTAAATAGAAAAAATCGCATTCTGGAACGAACATATATATATTATATGATAATATTATAAACGCCAAATGCGCGCCCCATAAAAACACAATTTGCCTGCTCGCTTGCGTCTGGGAGCGGGCGGTGGTGAAGTGTGAAGCGGGGTGTGGGGGGTTCAAAACGGATCCGTCGTCCCGCCGTGTAGTGTGAACAGCTCCATTGAAATGTATGAGCCAGCGCGATCCTTTCCGGCTTCACGACGGACACTCTGCGGGCCCGTTCACACTTCCGTCGTAAAAACGGAGAGGGGTTCCGTCGTTAAGACGGAAGCCTTAGGCCCCTGTTCACACTTCCGTTTTCAAGACGGATCCTACTCTACGAAAACAACGACCAAAACATTTTATCATTCTTCAGTAGACGGTCGTGCGCACTGCGCAATGCGCAATGCAAATATTGCAAATTTTACTATTTTAAAAGTTCCTCTTAGTTTGGGTCGTAAAAGGCCGACAGCAAAAACTTTCCCTTGGGGCTGCCATAAATAGTTATAGGTGCTATTTGAAATGTACACATACCTACTTAAAAAAACAATTTAAATTTTTTTTTTTTTTTTTTTTTTTTTTTATTTTTTTTTTATTTATATATTTATATTTTTTTTATCACAAACAAGTCCTGCTAAGCCAATTCAATTGGCTTGTCAGCAGGTGCTTATAATTAAGTTACATATACATTTTAAATGTTATAATTTTACATCTTATATCTACAAATTCAACATTATTCATACAAATCAATCTAAGTATAAATATTTTTTTTCCGATAGCCAATTTTTCAGCATATATTTAACCTTATTCATAGAATTACATTGCTTTATAGTATCAGGTAATAAATTAAATATTTTCGGTATGTTGTATTCAAACGTTCTCTGTCCGTACTTATTATTAAATTTCGGAACTATTAACCCGTCGTTGCGCGTGAATCTAGTGCTGTATTTATGTTCTAATTTCTCTTTATGCTGCTGGGTAAATATATACTGAATTATAATTTTGTGCCATAGTATTGCCTTAACAGGTAAAATTTTAGCACTCTGAAACAGTAATGGTGTATCATGTCTCTGTTTGAAAATATTCGGAACAACTAATAATTTTACAATTGCGTTTTGTACAACTTGGACTTGTTTCAGATTTGTTACAGAAGTATTTCCCCATATTGTTAATCCATATCTTATAATGGATTCTGCCAGTGACATATAAATTATTTTTAGTGTTTCATTGGGTAAGAAAAATTTCAATGTGTACATTCTGCCAGCAATTGATCTGAGTCTTTTACAGGTTTTTTTAATATGTTTATCCCATTTAAAAAAACAATCTACGGTAACACCAAGATACACATATTCCGTAACTAATTCTAAACTTTCACATTTACAATTAGTTGGAATATTTTTATGGATGCAATTAAAATTATGAGAAATAATATTAGGATTAAATTGGAATTTGGCATTAGGTGATCTTATATGCATTACTTTGGTTTTTTTGGCATTAATTAATAATCCTGCATCATGGGACCATTTACAAAGTTGATTAAAGTCAATTTGCATGAGTTCAATTGCAGTTTTTAGATCTTTATGTGATATGACCAATGCTGTATCATCTGCAAATACAAAATGTTTAACAAAAGAGAAAAGTTTTTTCATTATAGTTACATAGATTATATACAGTGTAGGTCCCAATATAGAACCTTGTGGAACTCCTGCAGATACATTTTTTGTTTTACTAAAAGTATTTTTTATTTTGGTACATATTTTTCTATTTCTAAGATAATCTTTAAATAAATTTAACACATTTCCTCTTATTCCAATTTTTTCTAGAGTTTTTAGCAGTTTTTTTGAGTTAATTGTGTCAAAAGCTTTAGAGTTATCGATAAATAAAACAATGACATGTAATTTATTATTTAATTGATTATTTATGTAATTGGAAAACTCTTGCAGTAGTTTTTCAGTATTTTTTTTTCTTTGGAAGCCATATTGATTTGGGTCTATGATAGCGAATTTTTCAATGTAATTATTTAATTTATTTGATAAAAATTTTTCGAGAATTTTTTCTAATGCTGGTAGTATACTAATAGGCCTATAATTTCCTAGTTCAATGTGTTTTCCACCTTTAAATATTGGTCTAGTAATACTACATTTAAACTCTTGTGGAATTTTTGCTTGCTTTATTATCATATTGATTAAATAAGTAATTATTGGCCCAAGGGTTTTTATATTTCTTTTTAAATCAAACATTCTTATATTGTCAATACCTGTGCTTTTAGAGTTTTTCATTTTTTTAACAATGTTTTCAATATCAGTTATAGTAGCTCTAGGTATATATAAACTGTGAGGTAGTTCTTCCAGAACTATATTAGTAGCTTTGTGATTGCATTTATGTAACATGTTGCTGATGCTATCCGAGAAGTAATTCACAAAATCATTTGAGACAGAATCCTCAGTTCTATCTTTTAACATATATCGTGTTATAGTTTCATCACAATCGTTTTTGGGTTTACGTCCTAAGATATTATTTATCTCGTCCCAGGTTTTTTTAGTATCATTAAAACAGTTTTTAAATTTATTATTATAGTAGTTAGTTTTATCTTTATTTATAAGTTTATTGACAAGGTTACGAATTTTTTTGTATTCTGTTTCATATGTTTTGTTTGTTGGTGTACTTTTCCATTTTTTATAAAGTTTATCCCTTTTATTTATATGACATAATAATTCACTGCTTATCCATTCATTTATTGCATAAGGTCGTGTTTTCGGTTTTTGCACTATCGTTTTAGAACTACTCTTGTAAAATTTGTTAAATAAAGTTTTTATTTTTTCATATAATGAAATACAATCCTTCTCTTCTATAAGTTTACTCCAGTTATAATCTCTGATATATCTATCAATAGCCTTTTGTGAAATGATTTGAATATACTTATTTGCAAGGTCTACCTGACGTTTATGAGATCTTATATTAATAGCAGTAATAAAATGATCGGCGATATTATTTTCACAGACGCAAGCAGTTATTTTCTTGCCTCTAAATTTGGCAAATATATGGTCAATACACGTACGAGTAATTTGTCCATTTAATACAGCTTCTCTGGTTACTACATTGATGCATTTAGTTAAATAATGGTTAGTAAGTAAGTTTTCATATGAGCTTATGATATAATCTTGGTCATTAAGCAAATTCAGATTTATATCTCCAAGTAAGATAATATTTTCCTTACTATTAATTGTATCAAGATATGATGATAATTCCGTTAAAAATGAAGATTTACTGAAATTAGGGGGTCTATAGATAGCTATTACGTTA
Organism: Limnephilus lunatus; assembly: GCA_917563855.2. NCBI lineage: Eukaryota > Metazoa > Arthropoda > Insecta > Trichoptera > Limnephilidae > Limnephilus > Limnephilus lunatus. The sequence goes on from CAKJTF020000010.1 coordinate 2,251,880, forward strand.
ACTTTAGTTTTGTCCTGGAGTATGAGTTTTCCTGTTATATTTTCAAAATGTAGTGATTGGAACGATTTTAGTCTAAACTCAAATTTATTTCTTATATACAATATAATACCTCCTCCTGACTTATCAGTCCTGCAGTAGTTATATGAATTATATCCGGGAATATTATACATAGACGCACTTTCAGTATGAATAGAGGTTTCACATAGCATTAGAATGTCAATATGCTTCAAACAATTAAGTAAATATATATGCAATATATCCCAATATTTTTGTATGGATCTTATATTTAATTGAATACAAACAAGATTATCAGACGCATTTATGTTTTGTTTTTTTATCCAATCTTCTAAATTATTTACTGTACTACTTTCTATTTCATTATCATTATCTATATACGAAAAATTATTCTGTGCCATTTAATTCGTAGTTAAATTTGAAACAATACAGTAAGATTGTGGTACGAAGTTTGGTTAATTTTACAAATAGAAATATTTCTATAAGAAATATCTCTACAGAATGCAGTATAAGGTTCAATTTAATACTTGATATAATTACATAATTTTTTTTTCTAACACCTGTTTTTATACTTAGCATATTACAGCAATGAACAGTTATTATACACGATAATATGATAAAGCATTCGTTTTTATCAAAGATACCACAATTATTTTTCTTAAAGTAAAAGTAGGTATAACATAATGATACAAAATGGTTTTCAATGCATTTAGCATTAAATAATATTACAAATATTTCATTTATAGATAAAACAATAAAATTTAATATTTTTGTTAGGTTGATTAAATTCCATACATAAATAGTATATTTAACACATATTCTTTTTATCTTTATGGTAAACATGAAAAGAGAGCAATATAAAATAACTCCATTTATGAAACCAGAGTAATTAATATCTTTTGAAGGTTTCAGCCCGTAAGAATGAATTCTTTTCTTGTTTTGTTTAAAAAAAGAAGTATTTTGAGTATAGATTGAAGGATTTAATGTTAAATATTTAGCAATATAAAAGTGCTTGTGTCTAGAGCTAATTGCTACAAGTACTTTTTGATAAAGACTTAATAAATATAAAATAAATTGAATGTTTACATCTAGGGTTATTTCAGAATATTTATCACATTTTAAGATTTTTTTTTAAAAAGTTATATTTATGAATGTGAAATATAGTACACAGTGAATATATACATGTATAGGTAAACAAAAAAATGTTTTTGAAGGTGTCGTTATGATATTACCGTTAAAAAAATAATGAAATATAATAATAATATTTTTGTTAGTTTTTTTGTGATTTTTTATAATTTTTATAACAATATTTATGTAATAAAGTGAAAGTTCAACAACAGAATATGGCGATGTTTGGAAATCTAGAGTCTTTTTACAATGATTTTTTTCTTTAATATAATATAGAAATAGAAATGTGTAATGTTTGGAAATAAAAACGTAAATTGTATTTATTGAAATATAGCAAATTCTACGAGAAAAAATCATACGTATTATAATAACACTATATCTACTTTGAGACAGGTTTATTGTTATTTCTAGTCAATATTCTATTTTTTCTTTTGCTAATATGCTCATTTTTTTATACACATTGCATTTTGAATAATAAACTTTTTCTTCAAATCGGGAATGTATTGATGTAATACCAGCCATAAAATTACTTCAGGGGTCGGACCTTATTTGTTCAAACCGTGGGAGAATATTTTGTTTGCATACTTGAAAAGGAGAAAGTACGCGAAAATCATCCAGCAATTATTATAACTAAAATGACTAAAAAACATGAATGATATGACTAAATATTTTCTTGAGATTAAATAGAAAAAATCGCATTCTGGAACGAACATGTATATTATATAATAATATTATAAACGCCAAACGCGCGCCCCATAAAAACACAGTTTGCCTGCTCGCTTGCGTCTGGGAGCGGGCGGTGGTGAAGTGTGAAGCGGGGTGTGGCGGGTTCAAAACGGATCCGTCGTCCCGCCGTATAGTGTGAACAGCTCCATTGAAATGTATGAGCCAGCGCGTTCCTTTCCGGCTTCACGACGGACACTCTGCGTAGGCGAACTCTCCGGCAAAAAATGACGGATCCGTCTTCACGCCGGATCCGGCAAGTGTGAACAGCTCCATAGAGCCACTACAGCGGCTAGGGCCTCCGTCGTAATGACGGAACCCACCTCCGTTATTACGACGGAAGTGTGATCGGGCTCTGCGTAGGCGAACTCTCCGGCAAAAAATAACGGATCCGTCTTCACGCCGGATCCGGCAAGTGTGAACAGCTCCATATAGCCACTACAGCGGCTAGGGCCTCCGTCGTAAAGACGGAACCCACCTCCGTTATTACGACGGAAGTGTGAACGGGCTCTTAGCCTACGCAGAGCGTCCGTCGTGAAGCCGGAAAGGAACGCGCTGGCTCATACATTTCAATGGAGCTGTTCACACTATACGGCGGGACGACGGATCCGTTTTGAACCCGCCACACCCCGCTTCACACTTCACCACCGCCCGCTCCCAGACGCAAGCGAGCAGGCAAATTGTGTTTTTATGGGGCGCGCGTTTGGCGTTTATAATTTTATTATATAATATACATGTTCGTTCCAGAATGCGATTTTTTCTATTTAATCTCAAGAAAATATTTAGTCATATCATTCGTGTTTTTTAGTCATTTTAGTTATAATAATTGCTGGATGATTTTCGCGTACTTTCTCCTTTTCAAGTATGCAAACAAAATATTCTCCCACGGTTTGAACAAATAAGGTCCGACCCCTGAAGTAATTTTATGGCTGGTATTACATCAATACATTCCCGATTTGAAGAAAAAGTTTATTATTTAAATTGTTTTATTTTTAAGTAGGTATGTGTACATTTCAAATAGCACCTATAACTATTTATGGCAGCCCCAAGGGAAAGTTTTTGCTGTCGGCCTTTTACGGCCCAAACTAAGAGGAACTTTAATAATAGTAAAATTTGCAATATTTGCATTGCGCATTGCGCATTGCGCAGTGCGCACGACCGTCTACTGAAGAATGATAAAATGTTTTGGTCGTTGTTTTCGTAGAGTAGGATCCGTCTTGAAAACGGAAGTGTGAACAGGGGCCTAGGGCTTCCGTCATAACGACGGAACCCACCTCCGTTATTCCGACGGAAGTGTGAACGGGCTGTAACACTTTTTAGGACCTAGGTAATGAATACTGTGCTTTTGACCGCCATTCATATTGAATTTCTAGTCAGCCAGACAAAATTAGTAATTCGGTACCTGCCTCCCTGTTGATATTCGATACAAAGTAGATACTAAACGTGCTGTAACTGTTAGAAGGAGACCGAGTATCTATTAGAAGATGATTCACGAACAAATACATTTACGCGTATTTTAATACTAGGTGACAAATACTAAATCCAAACTGGTGCAATTATTCTGTGTTTTGCTTTGTAAACTTTTTATTGCCCATTAATTTGTAAAAATCGTTCACAATGATCCAAAGTTCTGGAAGAAATGTTTTTCTTTCAAATAAGTTTGGCTTGGCGTTAATAGAAGATAAATAAAAATATATAACTTAGTCCATTTTTATAAATTAAAAATAGAATGGGACCCAAGCTGCTACCTTGAGGAAATCCATTCTTTAAATCTACCGCGGCACTGAAGCATTTACTCATTGACTATTTTTTATTATATTGAATAAACTATTTGAGCAGTGGAGTAAGTGCTTTGATGCCCTTATTTTTATTTTTTATGCATAGAATCTTTAGGAAGTCTAGAAAGACTCCAATTACTTTAATCTCTCATACAATTTTTTTCAATGTTGTAAGCTAACAAAAATATTGCCTGTTTCTCTTCATAGCCTCATTTATACTATACTTACCTATTATTGGACAATATTATTGATAATGCTCATACTAATAATATTCAACGGGGCAAAGTTCAATTCCACCGCGATATATTATCCATGAATGAACGGGGACAACTTGCTAACTGTTGACGCACGATTGTTTACGTTTTTGTCACTCACTATCTGTCACTTTTTACAGTGGGAACCAATATTTCATACAATTATAAGGAATTTATACGATTGGAGTTTACATAATCAATATCTTCCAAGTATCGGGTAAGCAATAATGAAAACTGGACTAACGCTTCATCATTCATATTATTTTAATTATTACAGACTCACAGTTGTTAGTTTAGTAAAAACCGTCGTAATACAAAAAGGGGAGAGTATGCATTCAGTTATCACACACGCTACGAGCGAGGTCTTGCTGATCAGAATCCCACTATTGAAATGTTTTGGTTTTTTTCATTTAAAACAGTTTAATTACAAGGAAGCTGAGACGTCTTTGAATTCTAGAATTCCACAACGCTAATTTGTACGTTGTCATGTTGGTAACTTTAAACTAGAGTTGAGTATCCTTGATTTTAGCTGTACAAATGAATGTGTGCTTGCTGTCTTCAATGGCATGCACTCATGCCATATTTAGAAGGTATAATTTATTTTCCTAACATCTGATACCTCGCACTCTATATTTGCATTTCTACATTTTCTGATAGGTACATCTCCGTTGGTTGTCCATTAGTTTTTGCCTTTTTCTTTTTTTATAGTTATAATCTTCAAGTCGATTTGTCGTTCTTTAAGTTCTTGACGTACAGCTAACAATATATTGAAAATCTCAGATTACAGAAAGGTGAACGGTGCTGTCTCCTGAACGAAGACCAACGTGTTATTTTCTCCGGCAATCTTTGTTATTTTTTAAATATATCTATTTGAATTTTGGTTTTAATGATTGAATGAATCTTGAAAAAGGAAATTAACTCACTTCCCGAGATCCAGTCGAGCTGAAACTCGGCAGATAAACTCTGTGTCGATGACTACGTATTCATTAAATGGCATTCACGTACATACAAGCGCAAAAAAACCGTTTTTTTAGAAATTGGTGATATTCTAATAAATAAAAACTAAGTGAATAAAACCTCAAATAATAATAATAATATTTGGATGACTTGTATAATAATAATATTCTGACGATTTATATAGCGCCGTTTTTGTGAAAAATCACCTCAAGGGCGCTGTACAAACTTACTATACACGCCTAAAATCTAGAAAGACTACAAGCTAGACAAACAATTAAAAACAACTTATGGCTAAAAATTGCGTACACCGGTTCATTGATCACCGATACGAAAATATATGTACAATATTTTGACCAATGAACGCGATGCTGCCTAAAAATCCATACTTACCTGTATAGGGCCGTTTTTGTGAAAAATCCCCTCAAGGGCGGTGTAGAAACTTATAATAAATTTCTACAATCTTACTTCTAACTGCAAACTAGACAAACCACTATGACAATTTGTGGCTAAAAATTGCATCCACCGGTTCATCGATCACCGATACGAAACTATGTGTACAATGATTTGCCCAATGAACGCGATGCCGCTGTATAAATTAATATGCTGTACAGGCAGAAAATATATGTATACAGGACCGTACTTATCTGGGAGGTCATTATTTAAAAAGGGTCTTTACAGAAAAAGATACCGTGGCATCTAGGAATTGAACCCAGAACCTTAGCGTTGAGGGGCTCTGTTCTAACCACTGAGCAGTTCAATCCTATTCCCTTCGGTCATATTTAACTGTACCACCTAAATTGAAAGAATGCTTTGTCATCGACAAAGAGCCTGTCTGCCGAACTTCAACTCGATCGGATGTCGGGAAAGTGTGTTAATTTCCATTTCCAATATTAGCATCCATTCATTCATGAAAACAAAATCGGAATTCAAATAGATGCTTTTCAAAAGTCACAACCACAACGATAAAACATTAGTGAACAAGACATTCTCTGAATATAGTTTGTTCATTTTGACAAAATTGTAACATCCTTCACAACATTATAATATTCCAATAATAAATTGGTTTACGTAAACACCGGCAATGCAATTCACCTCATTTCCGTGGCTGCTTGTTTACTCTGCAAACAGTATGCATAACTTTGAATATTCATCGGCTTTTATTAAAACCTCACTATCGATCTAAATTAGACAAAAACGCTTAGTGACATAGAAACACTCAATAGGGTTCCTGATAATCGAATGACGAAGGTTAGGCCAACATTTGAACAAGTGCGGTCACAAAGGTAATATTATAGGACGCCTACTATACAGAACTATCAGCCACTGAAAATATGTACTGGCAGATGTGTGTTTTGGGTATGACCTTGTGTCAGAATTAAGCTCAAATTTTCCTTACTTCTGCCTAAACTAAAATGTCTTTTATTTATTTCTATTCTTTAACATTTACACTTTACAGATTATTACACTGGTTTTCATAGATAAAATAAGTAATAAGTTTAGTAATAAGAAAAAAGTTAATGATCCGTATCTGTATCTGTATGTAAATAGGTAAGTACCTAGTAGTATTTTGTGGACACCTCACTAGGCGAACCTGTGCTGAGATTTTTTTTGTTATTTATTTTTGGGGTGTTATGCCGTGTTTCGCTACCTCCTCCTTTAGTCAACGTTTCGGACAGCTTAACAGTATCCAACAACGTTACAGTGGATACTGTAACGCGTCCAAAACTTTGGTTAAAAGAGGAGGTAGCGCAACACGGCATAACACCCCAAAAATAAAAAAATAAAATACTTTTCGCCGTGAAAATCTAAAATCATACCTTTGCTGAGGTGTTATTATTATGAAGTAAAAACTTTGTTAGCACCGTTGTGATTTGGAACTCGATGAAACGGAGAATAAAAAAAAGAGACAAACACATACATAAGATTTAGCCTGCAAGATAATGAGATAGTATAATCGGTCTCCTCTTTGTGCGGTGCTTCGTAGCCTCCTATTCTTTTCTATTTTAGTTTTCTGAAGGTTTATTTTCAGCGCGGACACTTGATAAGCACCACAAATTTTTGGCATAACAGTTTCAATTTAGAAAACGCTAATTAAAATATTTTTTTCGAATATAATGGTTGAGGGGTAAAGCCCTTGACCAGCAATCCGAAGTTCGGGGGTCAAATCCTGGCGTGCGCAAATAAATTTAATTTGATTAATTCGTGGTATTTCTCAATTAATTCATTTAAAATAATCTATAGTATGATTGCGACACATTCCAGAGTGGAAGATACTCTCAGTATCGCCCTGGTGTAAGACCACCATTCAGAATTGAAACTTTGTAATCGAAATGGCTTTTGCCGTGTTTGGTGACCACATCTGAATAGACAAGTATTTCCCCATCTCCCTCTGTGCCATCTCCTTTCCCCACTATCTTCATAACTTCATGGATCCAGATGGGAGCAGTCAGTCGAATGTTCAAACAATCAATCGAAAATGCCACTTAAAATCAAAGAATTCATTAAACCAGAGTTTCGCAGGATGCTCACACAACCGAAACCGGGAGACCTTCCAAATCCTTTGCCATAAGTCATCTACAGGGATGCTGAGTTGAGGGTGTTTTTGAGCAAATGAAGGAGTGAACACGGGTCTTACAGAGTTTTCTTTTACATTCGCTCTACACAGGTGCCCTGAGGAAAATAATTTCCCTCAGGGACTCCTGTGTAGAATGGTCTCCTCCTATGTCATCTTAAGGTTTTTTTAACGAAAAGAAGAAAGGAAGTTCTGGGAAGGAAATAGATATGAGGAGTGGGTAGGAATCTGGCTGTCAGGGTAACGGAACCACTCGGGTGGCCTATGGCAGAGATGTTGGTTGTCCAATAAATGGTTCCCGGGGCGGCGGTACCCAAACCCGTCTCCCAAAATGTGGGAGAGATGAAAATATCATTTCAATCGTGTGTAGATGTTGGACAAAAGATATATCGATGCCAAAGTGATCAATGACGCTTGTTCCTAATGGCATCTCCCATTGAAATAGCGGTAGAATAAGGATAGCGTTCCCATTTGAAATTTGTACATCGCCGACTGGATTCTATCACAGAATGAAAGGTTCTGTACTATAATTTCAATCAATTTCTGAGAACCTGGTTGCGAAAGGATTTATGTAAATTGACGACATAAGTGTTCTTTGAAATCGGTATAGTCGACACGACGACCGGCGTAGTCCAGCGGTAAGGCTCTTGACTCGCACACCGAAGGTCGCGGGATCGAATCCCGGCGTGGCAAATAAATTTCATTTGATTAATTCGTGTTATTTCAAAATTTATTCATTTAAAATAATATATAGTATATTTGCGGCACGTTCCAGAGTGGGAGATACTCTCAGTATCGCCCTGGTGTAAGATCACCATTCAGAATTGAAACGTTGCTTGAAATGGCATAAGCCGTGTTTGGTGACCAGATCTGAATAGCCAGGTACTTCCCCACCTTCCTCTTCCCTATCTCCTTCCCCTCTCCACTACCTCCAGCCTCACAACATACCCCAATTGGGGATGCCATAGTCTCACTGGGTTCAGACGGGAGCAGTTGGGATTCTTATGCGGTATTTATATTAAAAAAATTAAAAAAAACGGTTCCGCGATTCTTCATCCCGCGACAAAATATCCCCAACAAAATATCCTACGGTCAAAATATTACCCAACAAAATATCTACTTAAACCTAACCTAACCTAACCCAACCTAAAAAAAAATGGGACAAAAATAATACAGACATCCTATAAAGGCAAACAATTGTTGTTCAAAAATAGTAAAAGGGGCCAAAATAATAGAGACATCCTATAAAGAAACCTGTAAACTTAGGGTAAGTTAGGTTTTAGTGAATGTTTTATCCGCATGATATTTTGTCGGGGATATTTTCTGGCGGTATGAAAACGTGCATTACCAGTTGATACTTCTAGGGAAAATCTGTTCAGTGCTAGCAACTTACAACAACTCACTGTTGTTTGTCGAGAAGTGAATGAGTCTGGATGGAAATTTCGTTCACACAAACACATGCCGGGACGTGAAACTGTCATTAAAATAAATTGACATTATCTGAAGGCTTCTTTCCGATTACGACGAGAAAGAAGATTATTTATAGACATCCTGAATATTCTCTAAAATATAAGTTCTTTTGTGTGTCTACTGAAAAACGTTGTCTTATCTTTACCGGATGTTCTTAAAATTATCTATATACGTATTTAATACTAGCGAGTTCCCGGTATGCATTGCAATTCCACTTAAGAGCATATTATAGGGGCAGAATTGTAATTTGCTGAAAAACGGCTCTCTAAAACGGCTTAATACTACCTTTCGTGTGTCATTCTCAGACTTGATATTTTTTGTTACCAAATAATGGACTTTTATTTTTCAATCTGCTTATTTTTTTTTGTAATTGATGTAGGCATTCGACCATGAAAAATAAAAACATTGATACACCATACAACCCGCTTTTAAAACTTCAGTCTATGTTTATCGCCTTAATAATGATTTTATACAATATTTTTAATTTAAAACATATACATAATACATACATCTATAAAAGTACGGCCTCTTATTCTCGTTATGATATCTGTGGATTTAACAATTAAATAAATACTTCCTTTTTTACCAAATTCTAACACATTTCACAGCTCGTCATTCATTCCGGGCTAGAATCTCCCGTCGGCAAGTAACGAAACTATACGCTCCTTGTTTGTTAGCGTATATATTTAAAAAATGCCATCAAAACGCATTGTTAATGGCTCTAAAAATAGAATACCCAATCACTTGAAGCACTGCAATAATCTCAGGAAGCTACAAAAACAGTAAGTACTCTAAAATTCTCTTTTTTGGTATAAATTTGACAAACTGTATTTTTTCAACTGCCATTTTGTTCCAGACACTTAAAATATAACATTTAACTTGCGTATGCATTCCAATTCCGAAACCGTTAGCACAAACTTCATGTGGCAGGTGCACGTTTTGCAAGTATGTGTGAGAATTCATTGTCTTTAAGCTGTGTACACACACATAGCTACAATATACGTGGCGTGGGGTATTTCGGCATATCGCTCGCCGTACATTCCTTATTGGAATATATGGCGAGCAATAGGCTGAAATACGTCAAGCCACATATATTATAACTGTGTTTGTACAAATCAACGCTAATCTGAGAGTGAACGGTTTTTATGTACACAGTGTTTGGTAATTAATACAATAATTACCCTACATTGCTAAAGGGGAGTTATGGGGTAGAATTATGTAAAAATACAAAATTTTGGTTTTAATTTCTTGAGTTCTGATTGGCCATGGCAATACATTTCTTAATTAATGGGATGTTTTTTTACTTAGTTTTTTTTTTGTTTTACTTTTTTTACTTAGTAGAAATTAGTTACATTATTATCAGTATAAGGATCATACGATACGATACGATACGGTTGTACCACCCCAGCCAGAAGCACTCCTGTCCCGGTGAGACCGGTACACCAGGGGGCACTGTTTGTTAGGAGTGGAACACGTGCTCTGAGGATAGGATTAGTATAAGGATTATGTATAAAAAGTTTATTGCCGTTTATATATTTTTATCTAAAATTTCAAATGAAGTCAATAATGTGTAAATGGTGTTGGAGAAACGGACAGAATTAGTGTTGCATCTATCAATGTAGAAAAGGGTATTTTGTCTGCTATATCGAGTCGGCGTGTGGAAATTTATTTTATTTAGCAGCTCCGGGCAGTCAACTTTTGAGTTAATAATTTTGTACAGGAGCATCTGATCAGCGACAAGCCTCCTATTGAGCAGTTTCGAGATTCGAAAATGTTTCTCGATTTCGTCGTAAGAATTGTATATGTTGAATGATTTAAAATTGAGGAATTTGAGAAATCGCTTCTGAACTCTTTCTAACCTGTTAAAATAAACAATATAGCGCGGGTTCCAAACCTGTGAACAGTATTCCAGGTCAGGACGAACATGTGAATTGTACAGAATCAGATAAGTCTTAGTGTTTTTGAAAAATTTGCATGTTCTCAGTACAAAGCCTAGACTCTTTGTTGCTTTGGTGACAATATTATCAACGTGTTTATCAAAGGTAAGTTTAGAGTCCAAAATAACCCCGAGGTCACGTATATAATCTTTATTTGTTAACAGCGATCCAGAAATGGTGTATTCATGCAGTATTTTTATATGGTTACGTGTGAATGTGACTTTGCAACATTTGGAAATATTGATAAAAAGCTTATTTCTGAGACAGTAATCCGTCAGTCGGTCAAGATCTTCTTGTAAACGCACAGAACAGTCATGGGAGCTTATAGGAAGGTATATCTTCATATCGTCGGCAAATAGTAAAATTTGAGCGTTGTGAAAACATGTCGTAATATCATTTATACATATAGATAGAGAAAAGCAAAGGACCCAAAATGGACCCCTGAGGCACACCAGAAGTAATGATTTTCCAGATGGAAGAATATATGTGTTGTGTTGTAAAGTTCCAAATAATAATATTATTTTTCTCTTCGTAGATCAAAACATGATTTATCTATGGCAGCCGGAAAAAATACTCCAAACAAGGTATGCTTAAAGTAACGAATGAATTTGAGTGCGTCGGAGTCCCGGGAGGGGGGGGGGGGGGGGATTTTTCATCTTTATTCCTTAATGTTTTTTTTTTGTTTTTTTATTTAGGAAAAAATACAGCAACATACGATAGAATCAAATGAGCCTACCGTAAATATTGCACACAGAGGACCAAACTTGGAAGATTTAGAGCACGAGGATATTCTTATTGGTACATCAGCCGCTACTGTCGAAAAGGTACTTTTTTACTTATTGCACTTCAAATATCTCGCATTTACTATTTGTCACCTCATTTGGATAGGGTTCTAACTTCACTTAACTTGTTCTGTGATATGAGGTGTCAAAGTTTGAAAAGACGATTTATCATAACCTATTTACGTATATTCATAACCATAACATATCGGAACACTTTTTTCATGCACCTGCGTCAGCCCTTATAAAATATATTGTCGAAGGGCGAGAATTTTTTTGCCTTTTTATGATTTTGATGACACGTGTTCCCAACATCGTGATAGTAGGTTCGTATTTTACTAAAATTTATACTAATAATCTCAAAATCAGATTGAATAACATGGTAATCAGTTTTTTATTTCTACATTGTTTAGGAGCAAAAAAACAGCAATTCTTTGGCCAAATTACCTGTGACCGAAGACCAAGGATGGAGCTGTGAAGAATCGGAGCAGGAGCTTATTATTGAAGAGGCGATAGAAGAAAGCGATGATATTTGCGTAGAAGGGCGGAGAGTAGTACAATTTGATTATTTTTTTAAACAACTCCAATGTATAAGTCAACATGATTCCCTTTTTAACTGCAATTTAAAGCATTTGCGAATTAACTCCGAAAATAGAAATGGTTTGAACTCTACTTTTAATTTAAAATGCGTGCTATGTGGTAAAAATTTTAAACTAAAAACGTCCGAAAGCCTACAAGAAGGCATTGGCATCAACGAATCTTTTGTATCGGGATTAATGAGCATAGGATCGGGTTATTCGGGCATGGAAGAGCTATGTGCTACCCTTGAAGTTCCGTCCTTATCTATTGCTGGATATGGAAAATGCCATAAGAAGGTTTGTGAATGGTGGGAGAAAACCAAATTTACCAGTATGGCTGCGGCAGCTGACGAAGAAAAAAAACTGGCTATTCAAAGCGGCGATGTTGACGAAAACGGGACGCCGATGATCACTGTAGTAGCTGATGCGTGTTGGTCCAAGCGATCTTATAAAACCAACTATTCTGCCCTCTCAGGAGCTGCTACGATTATCGGTTACCGCACAAAAAAAATTATTTACATGGCAGTTAAAAACAAGTACTGTACAACCTGCGCAAGAGCTATAAATTTGAAAATTCCTATACCCGAGCACATGTGCTTTAAAAATTATGTTGGTTCTTCAAGCGGAATGGAAGCTGAAGCAATTTTAGACGGCTTCCAACAATCGATGAGTATGTACGGTCTTATATATTCAACCCTCATTGCCGATGGAGACTCCAGTACTTATGCCAGAATTAGAAACAGTCACCCGTATCCTAATATTACAGTACAGAAAATTGAATGCTCTAACCACTTAATTCGAAACTACAGCAATCAAATTGAAAAAATTACAAAAGATACTGGCTTTCCTTTGGAGTTTAGAAAAATTATTTCAACCAACAAACTTCGTCTTAGGAAGGCGGTAGTCGGAGCTGCAAATTACAGGATGCAATCAAATAGTACTTTGGACCAAAAAATTATCGATTTAAGGAAAGATTTATTAAATGGACCCAAACATGTTTTCGGTGAACATAAAGATTGTTTACCATACTTCTGCAAATTTAAATTTGATCCGAATAAAATATTAGACTACAATCACGTTCCACAGTTACAAAGCAATATTATATTTTCAAAAATTATGGATGCTAATTCTCAACTTGTCAGTAATGCCCGAAGTCTAGTATATTGTTTAGACCATAGGTTCTCAACGTGGGCGATAACGCCCCCTTGGGGGCGTTTCAGACCTTCAGGGGGGCGGTGGAAGACCAAGAGCAATTTGGGGGGCGTTTCAGACTTTCAGGGGGGCGGTAGAAGACCCAGAGAAACCCATCTTACCCCTTCAGTGCTCCAGATAGTTCGCCGGCAGGACGTACGTCTTTTTCGCTGCGCGCCGTAATTTTAAAATGATTTACAAGTTTATCCTAATTGATATTGACGAGGAAACTAGTGCGCTTCGTTTGCTAACGACAAGCGGTGGTGGTTGCAAGTATCTGAGAAGTGGTTCTCGAGAGAAGTCATCTCGAATGTAGCGATCAAACACGCCCTTCATAAGCGTTGGAAAACTGGAGGCCTTCAGAGTGAATACGATCTGTTTAGTTCTTATCGAGCGTTAGTTAGGCGCGAGTTTCGAGTGGCCTATCGAGCCTACCTGTCTGAATCGAGGAAAACATCACGCATGATCCCAAGATGTTTTGGCACTATATAAAATTCCTTCTGAAGGATGGTAGACTTGAACACACCATGATAAAAGGTAATCAAGAATTTCGTGGCTTGAGTGTGGCTAACGCATTTGCTGATCATTTTCAATCGGTCTACAATAAAGACCCTCCACCTCTAGACATTAATAATACAGCCACATTTACTACCAGAGGAGCTTCAAACTTTGATTTCGATAAATTTACGGAATCTGACCTTATGAGTGCCATAAGTCTTATGAAGAACTCACCCTCTATCGGACCAGACTTCGTTCCCGTATTTTTATTAAAGGGTGCACCGAGTTCCTAAAAACACCATTATATGTCTTATCATTAACTTCGCTATTAGTACTTCCACTTTTTCTGAAGTATGGAAAGCTTCCAAAAATATGTCCTATTTTTAAGAAAGGTTCGAAAAAGTTAATCGAAAATTATAGACCAGTTTCCATACTATCAGCTCCTGCTAACAGCCTAACTATTTGAACAATTAATTCATAAATTCCTTATGCCTCAGATAGACGCATGCATTATCCCCGAACAGCATAGTTTCAGGAAAGGAAGATCCACTGAAACCAATCTGATGGTTTCACCGACTATGTTGCTAGGTCCCTAGTTAGTGGATACCAAGTAGACTATAAGACTTTGGTACTATGAATCATGATATCTTACTCATAAAACTTGCCCAGTTGGATTTTTCCCTTCGGATGTTAAAGTTTTTTAAAAGTTACCTCAAGAACAGAAAGCAATTTGTCACACACGGAATCTTCCAATCTACTGAATTTCTCGTTTTTTCTGGGGTTCCCTAAGGATCGATCCTAGGGCCTCTTCTCTTTTCTATTTTCATTAATGAAATTGCTAGAGTCCTCCGTTTTTCTCGCTTTTTGCTGTTTGCTGACAATCTAAAATTATTTCTTCTAATAAGAAATATTGAGGACTGCCAGCGCCTTCAAGCTGATGTTGATAACATTTCAGAATGGAGTCAACGAAACCAGCTTCATTTCAATGTCTTGAAATTCAATTCAATTCAATTCAATTTATTTATTCTTTTAAAAACATAACAAAATTAAACATTTTAATGAGTTTTTAAAATACAATTGTAAAAGTATTACATTAAACATAAATATAAATATAAAACAAATGGCAGGCAAAAACTATACAAGCATTAATAGAGCTTGCCTTTTAAAAGCAGCTTCACTAACGCTAAATATGTCGATATCCGAATTAATTCTGTTCAACAGCAAGATTGCTCTCCCGATCGGCATGACCATTGGCAAGTTAGTCCTGCAAGCCGGAAGATAGAACAGTCTATGCTGTCGGTGACGAAGATAACCATCGGGAACATAGAAGTGAATGCTCTCCAAGATAGCTGTATTTTCAAACCATCCACGAATCAATCTGAAGAAATGCGTAGCAATGTGTACATCCCTTCTGACCCGTAGATGGTTCATTCCGAGCATACCCAAAAGAAAGTCGGTAGGATAGAGCCACGGGTAATAGCCATACTCCCTCATGTACAAAAATCTCAGAAATTTTTTCTGAACTCTCTCCAACATGAGGGAATATTTTACTTGGTGTGGACTCCAAATCACCGACCCACTCTCAAGTCTACTCCTTACTAAGGAATTGAATAGGATTATGAGAACCCGGGTATCTCTAAAATTTCTTGCAGAACGCAGAACAAAACCCAGCATTCTCAATGAAGTGCTACAAGCCATCTGAATATGAGTATGAAATGTCAGCCTACTATCAAACATGATTCCAAGGTCCTTCATGATGGAGACACGTTTTAGACTTTGGGCGTTCATAGTATACCGGTAATACCAGGTATGACACGCCCTAGTGAATGACAAAATTAAACATTTAGATATATTGAACTCAATCCGATTTCTTATACTCCAGTCAATAATTCTATCAATATCTGACTGGAGTCGATTGCAGTCTTCTGGGGTTAGTATTTCTAAGAATAGTTTCAGGTCATCAGCAAAAAGAAGAAACCTGGAGTGCAGAATTACTTCTGAGATATCATTAATAAATATGGAAAAAAAGGAGTGGGCCTAAATTAGAACCCTGGGGTACTCCTGATCGTACAAAAAATAGAATAGACTGGAATAGTCCATGAGATACAAACTGTTTCCTGTTTGCAAGATAGCTAGCAAAAAATATGAGAAGTCGCATGGAGAATCCTATTTCAGCCAGTTTATTGAGTAAGACGTCGTGATTAACTCTATCGAAGGCTTTTGAAAAGTCGTTATAAGAACAATCTACCTGATAGCCTTTATCTAAAGATTTTGATACATAATCAGTAAACACTAATAAGTTGGTTTCAGTAGATCGACCTTTTCTAAATCCGTGCTGTTCCGAAAGTAAGTACGGATCCACTTGTGGCAGTGTGTATTTATGAATAATCGATTCAAACAATTTAGCCGGTGCAGATAGTATTGCTACCGGCCTAAAATTTTCTACAGAAGTCTTTGTACCGCTTTTATAAATCGGACAAATCTTCGAAATTTTCCAGGAATCAGGAAATACACCGGTTTCTAAGGAAAGGTTAAACATGAAACTTAGTGGCTTTTTTAAAAATTCAGCACAACCTTTAAAGAAGAATACAGGAAGAAAATCTGGACCAAGGGAATGTGTATTTTTCATTTTTCTAATTGAAATTCCTATATCTGATTCATCAATTTGATCAATATCGATATTCTGGGCACCTTTTATATTCAACTTGGCAGCAATATTAGTATTTAGTAATGGAGACTCATTACTATAAACGGATTGGAAGTGTGTTGCAAAAGCGTTAGCTACATCTATTCCCCGAACTTCCCGATCACGATGCGTCATGGTGTCTTGAATGCCACCATCTTTCCTTAGCGATTTGACGTAGTCGCAAAACATGTTGGGATCATGCTTGATATCGTGTTCAATGGAATTTACATATAATTGGAAAGCAGTGCGAATATTGCGCCTAACCACGGCTCTATGCACACTGAACAAATCATAGTCACTTCGACAGCCAGTAGCCTTCCATTTTTTATGGAGGGCATGTTTCAACCTAATGCTCGCGATGGTATCTCGACAGAATCACTTCGGATATCGACGACCACCTATGCGTAGTTCTGACTTTTACCAGAGCATACCAGTCTCACCTACCACTATGGTATACTATGGTATACTAGGTATACTATGCTCGGTCATAATCTCAAACGAGTTTTAAATATAAAGGATCTTGGGATTATGTATGAAAGTAAGCTAACATTTCGTCTTCATATAACCGTCAGAGTTTTTCGCGATACCCGTGCTCTGAAGATTTTATACTTCTCCCTGGTCCGCAATAGGCTGGAGAGTGGTTCGCTAGAATCCTCATAAGGTGGGATGATCCCTTATGTTTGAAAGGGTTCAAAAAAGTTTCTAAGATTTCTCTACATGAGGGAGTACGACCACTATCTATGGCTCTACCTGACGAACTTTCTTCTGGGCATGCTGGGACTTCACTCCCTGCAGCTCAGAAGAGAGGGGTATGCCGCCACCCACTTATTCAGACTGCTGCGAGGCTATATTGAGAACTCAGCCATTTTGGAGCGCGTGTGTCTCTATGTTCCAGATGACTAACTTAGACAGCGTCATCATAGATTATTTTATCTTCCTGCCTATAGGACTGACTTGCCAATGGTTCTCCCGGTAAGGAGGAGTATATTGCTTCTGAACCAAATCTCCTCCGAGATTGATATATTTGGCATCAGTGAGGAGAGATTAAAAAGGGAAATTCTTCTGATTCTTGTAAGAGTCTCTCCATATTGACGAAATCTTCACCACCGCCTGATTTTTTTTTGAAATTGCCATATTTCTTGCCTTATTTCTTATATATAATAAAGTCAAATTTGTAATAGTGTAAGAAATTAATAAAAAAAATTATTATTATATCCTATTTCGTCCCATCCCATTATTAGAAGAAATAATTTTAGATCGTCGGCGAACAGCAAAAAGCGATAAAAACGGATGACTCCAGCAATGTCTTAAAAAATTTTTGAAATTGTCATATATCTTGAAATTTATTTTATGTGTATACACCCCCCCCCCCCTTCCCCCCACTCCCCCTCCCCCCGCCCCTCCCCTCCCTCCACCACGGTTGTGGTAAATATAATCGTGATGACATTTGCTGTTTCAGATTCATGGGTTGGGGGGCGCTAGAAAAATTAATATTCTCAAAGTGGGCGGTGGGCAAAAAAAGGTTGAGAATCTATGGTTTAGACAGTAATATTGTTGAGAGTTTTAATGGAGTTATTGCAAAATTTATTGGCGGAAAAAGAATTGATTATTCTTTTAAACAGTCCTATATGGGTCGTTGTGCAGCTGCAGTAGTTTCTTTCAATTCCAAGCGACCTTATTATTCTTTACATAAGCAGATTTTCAACAGGAGTCCTAGTAATTTTTTAAAACGGTTAGAATTGAAAAGAACAAAAAGAAGAATGGCTTCTAAAACGAACGATAAAAGATCTTTAAGAAAAAAACAAGGGAAAAATTTACTTACAAAATCAAGAGCACCTGATAACCATTATGGCGAATTGTGTGAAAAAATGGATATGGAACAAGATGCATATGAATGTGCTAAGGCAGAATTCTTAAAGCTACTCGACATTTCACAAAGTGAAAAGAAGGCAGTCGAAAGACGAACTGTTTTACAGTCAGATAGCGGAGAGTGGCTGGAACGCAGAAGAAACATGTTAACAGCTTCTTTATTTGGTAATATCTGTAAACGAAGTCAATCCATAAGTTGTGCTAATTTAGTAAAAACAATATTATACGGCCGCTCTCTAGATAATATAAAATCTATTCAATACGGTAGGGACCATGAGCAAGTTGCAAAAAGGCAACTTTGCATTCAAGAAAATATTGTCGTCGATGACTGTGGATTATTTATTGATGACATTTTCCCATTCTTAGGAGCCACCCCAGATGGTTTGGTAAATGACAGTACAATATTAGAAATTAAATGTCCGATTTCTGCTAGTGGGATGCTATTTGAAGAAGCAATAGCAAAAAAAAAAATAACGTTCTGGAAGCAAGATAAAAAACAAAAAAAAATTTTTACAAATACAAATCACAACTGGTATTATCAAGTACAGGGTCAACTTCACATTTCCAATAAGACTGTATGTATTTTTGCCGTCTGGTTTGGTGAAGCAATTCCATTAAAAATAGAATTAATAAAAAGGGACGACAAATTTTGGGGAGAAAAAATGGAAAGCAGATTAAGTACTTTCTTTATGGATTGTTTATTACCAGAAATTATAGATCCAAGATTTAAAAGATCTATGCCCATTCGTGACCCACAATATATTATAACCGCCTTGGAGAAAAAACGAAAAGCAGCGACACTAATTCGAACAGAAAAAATTAAGAAATGCAAGAAAAATCTATTACGGGATATTGAAACTAATATATGAATGCATTGTTATTTTGTCCATTTTTGTACTATTTCGTAATACGGAATGTATTGCATTGCACTACATCCGATTGTTCTGGCATCATGAAATTATGCGTTGCTAACTGTTCATCCGATTGCGATGATGCTTTGCGGAATTTATGTGTGCATGCCCGCGATGGTTTCTATTTATAATAGCGAGCTCTGGCATCATGAAAATGCTTTACTAAACCGTTCATCCGATTGCGAGGAAACTTTGGTGAGTTGTTGTGTGCATGCCCGCGATGTTTTCTATATGTATATGTAGTGATTTCTGGCATCATGAAATTATGCGTTGCTAACCGTTCATCTGATTGCAATGACACTTTGGGGATTTTATATGTGCATGCCCGCGATGGTTTCTATATATAATAGCGAGCTCTGGCGTCATGAAAATGCGTTAATGAACCGTTCATCCGATTTCGAGGAAACTTTGGTAAGTTGTTGTGTGCATGCCCGCGATGATTTCTATATATATAGTGAGTTCTGGCATCATGAAAATATGCGTTGCTAACCGTTCATCCGATTGCGATGACACTTTGGTGATTTTATGTGTGCATGCCCGCGATGGTTTCTATATGTATATAATAGCGAGCTCTGCCGGGAACTCTCTAGTTCTGGAATAAATGATTTTTATTATATTTCTTTTTATTAAAATAGAGTGAGGGTCGCTGCAGTTTTGTCATGGTTTTCTGCAGCCTTGCACGACAACTACTGCCATGTTAAAAAAGATTATTGTTTAGTTTACTAAATAACACAGAAAAATTTAATAAATATATAAATAAAAAAGAATCTTTCTTTTATTTCTGGTAGTCAATATTATTAATGATGTTATTAATGTATATATTCTATGCAATATACGTTTCCAAATAATTTGGGGATAGTAATAATAATGATGAATTCTAGAAAATTTAATATTGTTTAAAAAACAATAAACTACTGAATATTTAGAAGTAAAGAAAAAAAAATCGACTCCAAATGTGAACCACGAGATTCCAATCGCCGTTTATAATGGAAGCCTGTGGGAAAGGACCATGAACAAGCAAATGATGAAACATTTATAAAAAAGGATCATGCTAAGTATTCTACCAACATAATAAGTTCCATAAACAAACCACACTTTGCTATTAGTTTGTTTTTTTACTTCGATATATTTTTAAAATACTGTGCTTGTCTGTTCATAACGCAATATGTGTTTATAATGGAAGCATATTGGAAAGGACCATGAACAAGCAAATGATGAAACATTTATAAAAAGGATCATACTAAATATTCTACTAACATAATAAGTTCCATAAATAAACCACACTTTGTTATTAGTTTGTTTTTTACTTTGACATTTAAAAATACTGTGCTCTTCTGTTTATAACGCAAGTATAATGTTGATCTTTTAAAATTCGGGAAGACACTCCTACCGCCATCTAGCGATGTGAAAAAAAACTAATTTTGACAGCTTACGGATTTCTCCACGGGTATAATATCCCTTTAAATAAAGGAATGGTTTCTCCTTACGTGGCCTTTCCCATTCATCCCCGTTCCCGTTCACACTCCTCTTCCCCTTCCCTTCTTCCCTCTGCTACTAAACTGTATGAACTACTCTCATTTTTCAAACATCTCGCGCGCCACCATTTGCATTTTTTTATGGAAATTTCATAACGCCAGAACTCACCAGTTTATATATAAAACTTCGCGGGCGTGCGCACAACAGCTCACCACAGTTTAATCGTAATCGAACGAGTATTAGATATTTTTTCATAACGCCAGAGCTCACTATTATATATTGAAACCATCCCAGTTATGCGCACATCAAATACCCAAAGTTTCATCGCAATAGGATGAAAGGTTTAGGAACGCATAAAGGACAAACAAACAAGTAAGCAAGCAAACATGTATTCATTTAATTATTATATGGATAAAAAAGAATGTTCCTGTGTGCGTTTGTGTACTTAAAAAAAGTCTTATTTAAAATTTTTATTTCGGAATTGATGAAATTTTGCACATTTGACTTTTAAAAAAGTTTTTTCACACCTCTCAAAACAGAATTTTGATATCTTCTCTTAGATGAAATTTTGCAGACTTACAGAAATTAATCTAATTTCAAAAAAGTCCTGGCAATGCCGGGAATTTAAACTAGTCTTCTATAAAGCAGGATATCTGATTGTTTGGAACAGTAAAAACTCGTATATTCTGAGTACTGACGTCATGAAATTTGAACGAATTTTCCTGAATTACAATATGCATACACGATAAGAATTGTTATCATTATGAGTTTGAAATATGAAGGTTTCACGATGACAGCTGTAGATCAATTATTTATTTTATAAGTCCATCATATGAGGCAAAAAGTGTTACAATGGGAAAGATGAAGGCTGGAAAGTACTACAGACGATTCAGATCTGTCCACTAACCACGACTGAAATTATTGTTAACAAAGGAAGTTAATCTTCTCTGCAAGTCGATACCGAGAGAAATAACTATTTTCCGCGTGTGATAAACCCATAAGAAATTAATACGTTGGCACTTGCTGTACTTGAATCCGTGACCTTTTCATTCCACTACAAATATTTTCACCACTCAACTACGGAGCTCATTGTGTATGACATTATTGAACAATAATTGATTTTCCAGATTTATTACAATCGACGATATACATTCTGTAATCATTTACGCATATATACTTCGGTCAAAGAAAGAAGGTTTTGATATCACAAATTCGAAACCTTTATCGTTAACCATTCAAGTATTAGTTCTGCGCCATCTAGCATTTATTATGTAATAAAACAAAACCCATCATAATAAAATAAAATCAATTACATTTATGTATTACCAATAAATAAATATTATTGTTCTACTAGCCAATCAAACAGCAATGACCCAAAGAGTCGTAAAATTCCAAGTTGGCCCAATATACAACAAGTTAAATGATAGTGTTTCCACGCTAAACCAATTAATTTAGTTTCGCAAAATCAGAGGAAAAGTCCATTTATGGCTTGTACCTATTAACAACGGATTAGGATGGGTGGCACTCATTGACGTATGATATCAATTGATCGAAGGTGGCACTCATAAAACAGAAACATAATCTCTTTGCATCGCGCAAAAACAAAAAAAATATATATAAAAATCGCAAAGAAATAATTTGTATAACCTTAAGAACTCATATTAAAAGAATTTCAGGCCATAAAATTAATAACTTTGTATTTATTTTTAACTTTATGAGTAAAACCTCAAGTTATAATATTTAATTAAATGAAGACAATATTAGCTAAACTCAATCGAAAATCTTGGCACCTCTGGGACTCGAACCCTGTACCTTCTGCTTTCATGGCAACAGCTCTACCAACGGAGCTAAGGTGTCTATATCCAATTCGGTCACTTTTAACTGTATCATACTTCGACTAAGAACTACCGACATTATCTTCATTTTCTTAACGCACATATTATTGGCTGCTATCTTTATATTTGATTGCAAGATTCAAACCCGAACTAAATGCTAATTTTTTTATTCATTTTATTTTGAATATGCGACATCTATTGACTTTACTGCAAGTCTTGAAGAAGTGAAACCTTCAGAAAACTAAAATAGACATGAGTGGGGAGGTTACGTAGCACCGCACAAAGAGGATATTGATTGTTATATCTCATTCTCCCGCAAGCTAAATCCTATAGATATATGTGTTTGTCTCTTTTTAGTGGCCCTTTTCCGTTTCATCAAGTTTCAAATCACAACGGTGCTAAAGAAGTCATCCCTTCAAAATTTTAATAGGAATATAAACGCTGGATATATTTTGATTCTCACGCCTTCAAAATTTAAAATCGAGCGTCTTATTTATAACAAGGAAAGTAAGCGAAAAGTGGTTTTTGTTTATTTTGTGCAGAATTTTATAAGAATTAAAAAGTTAGAACATACAAAACCTCAAAAATAGTCTTAGCCATAAAAAGAGGTATTCAAAAAAATTGTTTCTTACATTAAGTACTTATGAAAAAACATTTTTTTAGTGGTTTACGCTTATATTTTATTTTATCCTTGAATAAAGACTATTATTATTATTATTATACTTTTATTGTAATAAGGAAGTTGAGTGAAAAATATTTTGACTTATAAAAAATACCTATGTTCATGTAGATCAAAAAATATCGATTCTAAATATATAAATATATTTCTATATTGTTATTCTTAGAATTAATTAAACCTTCTTAAAAATCCATCAAAAAGCTACGAACTAAAAACGCTTCATGAATGGTCGAAAGAATTCTGACGTCATTGGAACCTCAGTTTGTATAAAGAGCGGATCACCGAAATGTCTACGGTGCATCTCTTTCTATTACACGAGAGATGGTTTGTGTATGATGAGAGAGGTGTATAGGCCAAACGTCGTTTACTTATGGGCCAAACGGTTTTGCATTATATCCCCTAAAAGTCTTTTTAAGTTTAGTAATGGGTGGTTTGGTATATTTAATGGTTTAGTAAACAAAGTTTATGTAATGCAAAATCTGTTTAAAAAACCACATACCATGTCAGAAATCGGATATATTCAAGGCCAGTCCGACTACCTACAAATCGTTGATTCTGACATGTTGATTTTATATTTAAAATAGATAATACTGACCACATAAGTGCTGAAATTTGTGGAATTAAAGCTTCCGAGTAAATACATCAAATTATTAATTGTGTTCATTTGTATGTTACAATAAGTATAATACATTTTTTCAGTATAAATAATAATCATTACGTATTCTCTACTCATCTGACATCTGATGTTTCGCCGTAAACCTCACTAGTTTTGTGCAAGTATATTAAATTTATTGATTGCGCAGAAAAGTCTCACAGTGAACTGCGCTGTAAACCGTTATCTTACTTTCGGTCTTTACTTTTTTGCGCGGCGGCCTGAATTGGCGGGTGATACTTCAACCAACGGCGATCGGCCAGCGATGGTAATACCGTGTTTGTGAAGAGTTTTGGCGCGAGAAACAAAAATTCTACCTTTAAATATTAATTTAACCATGAAAACTTGATCAATTTTCTTTTTTTAAAATAACATCAATTCTGATAGACGGTTAACATTGATAAAAAAAAATTACTGGAATTCCTTATTGAAGAATTTAAAAAATCTCCATACAAAATGCCCAAGCGACGGAGTTTTCTCAGTTCAATTGACGTCACACCCACACCCCGCTTCTTACCGCTCGGATCCGCTCGTTTTGGCGGGCTTAATAAAATTTAAACTTTGAGAATTAATTTTACTATGAAAACGAACTTTAAAAAAAAAAAAAAAAAAATACCAGTATTTAAGTTTGAATGCGAACATTGATAAAAAAAAATAAAAAAAAATGGACTCAACTTCCTTATTCCAATACATATAAAAGCTAGTAAAAGCTTCAATTTATCCGTAGCATATATTTTGATGTTCATACTGTAAACCGATTAGTCGTAAAGATTAATCTAAATAGGATTTCACATATAGCTTCATGATAACTCACAATCTTGCAATTTCAATACCCTTTGAAAAGTTACTGCAATTTTTAGAGCACAGGCGTTGGATGGGAATGCTTTCCTTGTTCTACCTGTATTTCAATGAAAGATGCTCCGAGGAATTAGCGTCATTCATCGCGCCGGTGCATAATCGGGAAACACGCCAAACGCACGCCCAACCTACACGGTTGACATTTGTGACATGAGAACGGGTTGCATCTTTGCCTCGTTCTTGAGTTCAACAGCTCGGCTGTGGAACATTTGCCGGACTCTGTGTCTCCTCCTGCCTACAACATGGGTCTCTTCAAGACCCATGTTCACTCCTCCCTCTTCTCAAAAATACCCTCCACAAAGCAATTTCAAAGATGACATAGGCCTTGTTGTGGAGTTAATGTAAAAAAACAGAGTGTGCAATTCACACGCGGCAGAAACCTTCAGAAAACTAAAGTAGACATGAGTGAGAAGGTTACGAAATACCGCACAAAGAGGAGACTGATTATACTATCTTTCTCAGGCTAAATCCTATAGTATAGATGTATGTGTTTTTCTCTTTTTAGTATCGCTATTTTTCCTTTCATCGAGTTTCAAATTACGACTATGCTAAAGAAATTTTCAGTTAAAAAAAACATATTTTTTTTACGAATAGGTAAATAAAAGATTTTGGAAATTACAATACGTTTCAATTAAATTACTTTAAGATGCAATTAATAACGTTTGGATATATGGTAAAAGAAACATTAAAATTCCATTTTTAATCAAAGTTAAAAATTTCCACGATAAAACAATTCCTTTTCCGCCAATTTGTTTGTACCAATTGAAATTTGCGTGAGTTTAGTTTTAATCTAACGCACTTTTATTAAGTTGACCGAAACTAAGAATCTAATAACCTATTTTGTGTATGAAAATAGTTGTTTCTTGTAGTAATCGTTGAAACGAGTATAATTTTCATAATCTGGGCCTAAAAGTGCAGCGGTTAGGGGTTTGGCAATCCTATTTTGGCAGGGAACCGTTGGGTGAAGTGTACCCAGGTAGGTAGACTGTAACTTACCATGCGTTCGGGCAATCCGCCCAAGTTTACCAATTTATCTGACTCCATAAATGTACCCAAAAGTGTACTGAGATATTTCAAATAAAATAACTAGTTTGCACTGAAGCTAATATTTATTTTAATTTACACACGACAAATTTATATCAGAAGGAAGTATGAGGGAGACGATATCTCTACAAGTGAGCGGCGGACTGGACGGTCGGAAGACGAATGAATCTTCGGTAAATTTAACGAACTTAGCTCGGCGCTAAGTGACGTCGGCTGAGTTGCCAGCGTAAAAACTATTTTTCCTTTGTAGAATATCGTTCCCTACATACCTCCACCCCAGTTTGCAAAACGATAACAAAAGTAGGTGAGGAAAATAACTTATGTAATGCTATGTACTTAAATTTAACATATACTTAATTATAACATGTCGTATTTCACAGAATTGCTATTTGTAGAAATTTATTACATTTTTAAATTTGCATTAAAGTTTTGCTTGAAGGTTTGCATCGACAAACATTTTGTTTGGAGCACTGAGAGTTGTATGACCTATGATTGAATCATTATTTATTCATTTTATCAGGTTACTTAAGCTTAATAAGCAAGTAGGTACCTATATATATATATATACAAGTATAGTTCTGAACTACCAGAAATTATTAATATAAAGCAATTTCCCTATCATTATAATATGAAAATTCTTTTAAAAACTCTCTTGACACTATAATCGTGTACGAAATACATGTTTTTTTATTTTATTCCTATTCTTAAACAATATAAGGTTGTAAACTTTTTACTTAATATAAAAAATATATAGTTGTGTTCATGAAACTTGGGTTAAATTATTTTATGTGTGGTATTATATCCATTATATATCTTATTTACTGTTACCGAACTTTCATGAACAAACAAGTGTATATTAATGTCAATTGCTTAACGAAATGTGATGTTATTGGAGGTGTTATGTATTTTTTAAAACATTTAGATATGGTATGTCTTAGTCAATGACAGGTATATAATTCACCTTTAGAACTATTAAGTTATGAATTTATAATAATTAATAATGAATTTAGTTAATAATAACATTATCACGTTTCCTTAAGCATTTTGAACGAATCATTATCGT
This sequence comes from Limnephilus lunatus, assembly GCA_917563855.2. Lineage (NCBI taxonomy): Eukaryota > Metazoa > Arthropoda > Insecta > Trichoptera > Limnephilidae > Limnephilus > Limnephilus lunatus. Next base: position 2,278,833 of record CAKJTF020000010.1, read on the forward strand.
ATGATAAAAAAAAATTTTAACCCGTTCAATCGGATGTGGACGTCAAGGAACATCCGGTTGCACGTGTTTGAAAACTTTTATTAACTTAACATTTTAACATAATGGAAAAACTTGATAAATTTTTTAAAATTAGGTACATGTAATATTTGTATTTAAGAATTCTATAACATTTTAGAGTATAGTTTTTAACTTCGACGCGTACAGCGGAGTGGTTAGAAGTAAATTTTACTTTTTCTTCGCAAAGTGCGTAATGTTCTAAAAAATTTATTTAGGAATGGAAATATGTAATTAATACCTGTTATATTGAGTGTGTGGTCAATATAAAACAAATTATGTTCCTATAATGTAACAGTGTTATAATAACTATAGCTTATTATCGTATAAAGTAAATACTCTATTACTGAAATATGATAAAGTACATGGTTAATATTCAACGCGTCTAGCGGAATGGTTTGAAACTTGGATAAGTTATTCATGTATGAATACATTAATGAGTGTTATAGGTGAAAGTTATATAGTAATATCTACAATTATTCATACAAAGTAATCTTTCTATCACTGAAATATGAAAAATTTATTACTCTTAATGTGTCAAAGGTAAGTATGATACAGGATTATCTAAAAATTATTCATACAAATTAATTTTCCTATCACTGGAATATGACAACATTCCTATTCTAAATATGGTGAAGGTACTTGTTTTTATTTTATTAATTTACAAAATAACTTGATAAGTTTCTTAAACTAGGTACATATAAAAATTTCATTCCAAAATTCTATAAAAGTTTTTTTAAAAGAAAAAATAAAAACTTTAACGCATATTATTTATTTATTTCTATATATTACAGTTTTTACCTTATATATTTAATATTTTAACATAATATATTTTAGAAAACATTTTTACATATTAATTAAAATAACATTTTATTATGTTGGGTGTAAGGTAGGTTTGAGAAGGTGAAACTGTTGGTTTATAATGTTGTATGTTTCGTGAACACCTCACTAGGAGAACCTGTGCCGAGGTGTTTACGTGTTTATGATTCAGTGTGACAAGTACAGGTATTTATGTGTTGGTTTTTTTTTTTTTTTTTACATTTTAATGGTAATGGATAATTTAGAAGAAAAAAAAATATCTATAAAGTATATATAAATATATATGTATATATGAATAGTTAAATTCTTGCAAATATGTTTATTTATTTTACTTTTTTTATAGTTTTGTTATGTTTGGTTAGGGATTAGGAGATTTTGTATAAAGTGAATATCTTGATTTTTGATCCAGGATGTGATATGTTTTTTGTGTATGTTTGTGTATGTATGTGTAGTTAGTAGTTGTTTTAGAGTTATGGGCATATAATTAAAAAGTTTGGTTGCGTAATACTGAAAATGTCTTTGTCCGTGTGTGGTGTGTGTTATCGGTATGTTCAGGGTTACATTTGTTAAGGATCTTGTTTTTTTTATTGTTTTCGGTTGCATTGGAATATAGAGTTTGTTTTGGAGGAGGTGTAGCAGAGCAGATTTGGCATAAAGTTGTTTTATTGACATGACTTCTAATGTTTTGTAAATTTCGCTTGAATCTGTGTAGAATGGCACTTGCAGGATTAGTTTTATTATCGCTTTTTGTATCTTTTGAATTGGGTCAATTGCTATATTTGTAGCACTTCCCCAAGCCAGTATTCCATAAGTGGCAATGGATTGACAAAGTGCGAAGTATATGGATCTGAGTATTGTTAGTGGGAAAATGTTTTTAATGGATTTTATTAGGTGCATGACTCGTTTTAGTTTATTCGTGATGAAGTTTATGTGGTCAGTCCAGCGTAAGTGTGTATCAATAATAACCCCTAGGTACTTTGTTTGTTTGACCCTTTCAATATGCTCGCATTGACAATTGGATACAGTTTGTTCACAGTCATGCAGAAACAGGTCTATGTTTGATGGAGGTTGACCTCTTTGTGTAATACTATGTGTGATGTATTTTGTTTTGATTGTATTAATGGTAAGAGTATTACTGTTTAGCCATTTTTTAACAATTGACAAACTTTTTTCTGCTATTTTAAATACCTCTTTCCATGTGGCAGCTTGACAGAGAAGAACTGTATCGTCAGCGAAGGTCACGATTTTACCTTCAATATCAATGTTACACAACTCGTTTATGTAGATGAGGAATAATAAAGGGCCAAGTACACTCCCCTGTGGGACTCCGTATGTAATTAGAAGTGGTTCACTTGTCTTGTTGTCAATTTTAACTTGTTGAGTTCGGTCAGACATGAAGCTTTTAATTAAGTCGAATTCTACTCCATTAATACCAATGTTTTTTAACTTCTTGAAAAGTTTTTCGTGTGAGATTGTGTCGAAGGCTTTACATAGGTCTAAATAAATTGAAATAACTTTTTTCTTAGCGTCAAGATTATGTGTTATGAAGTCTGTAACAGAAGCTATTGCATGTTCTGTGCTCATGTTTTTCCTGAAACCGTGTTGGTTCAACGACAGTATTTGTTTTGTTTCCAGATAGTGTTGAAGCTGTTTTTTAATAGTTTTTTCCAGAATTTTTGAAAAGGTATTTAGTAATGTAATGGGTCTGTAGTTGTTAACATTGTTTTTTTGTCCTGATTTGAAAATTGGAATAATAAGGCCTTTTTTTAGTAAGCTCGGGAAAATTCCTTCTTTTAAACTACGATTAATTAAATATGTGAGCGGTTCAAGTAGTTGTTGACTTAAAGTTATGATAGTTTTAGAATCTATACCATCAGGTCCCGTAGTATTTTTATTCTTTAGTGATTGAATTATTTTATTGGTATCGTCTAGTGTAATTTTTCGTAATTTGAAGTGTCTGTTACAATTTTCATTGTTGATGATAGATGTATTGTTTTGGGGTTCCTGAATATCTCGTAGAGGCTGTGTAATTTGGATATTTTCAGCTAGGCTAACTCCAATATTTGTGTAGTGTTTGTTGATATAATTGAGGATACTTGTAGGATTGTCGTGAAAGTGGAGTTCTTTATCATCAATGAGTAGATTTTTTATGGTATCATCTTTTTTCTTCTGTGAATATGAACTTTCCCTCAAAATTGACCATACACTTTTAGGGTCATAGTTTGATGTTATCAGTTGGTTGCGATAGTACAATTCTTTGGCTTTACGTATTATTAGAGAACAGATGTTTCTGTACCTTTTGTAGAAGAAATAAAGTGAAGTATCATATGGGCTCAGTTTGACTTGTTTGTGAAGTTTGTCCCTTTTTTTAATGCAATTTATGATGCTTTGGGTAATCCATTTTTTAAGCCTAACTTTGCGGTGTGGGATAGATATGTGTATAGTTTTGGTATTTTGGGTAATGAGAGTTTGTAGATATGTAAAGAAGAAATTCCAGGCCTCTTCCGCCGAGTTAAATTTTGTAAGATGTTCCCATGTTTTATTTTCTAAACAATGATTAATGTTAACGTAATCAATTATTTTTTTTGTGGTGCTATTTTGGAAAATTGTGTTTCTCGTTGGTGAAGTCAGGCCTATCATAGTTGTGTAGTGATCTGTAATTGTGGATTCGTATACTGCACTACATATTTGACTTTTTGTTTTAACCATAAAGTGATCTATGCACGATTCCGAGTCTTTGGTTACTCTGGTAGGAGTGTTAATGGTGCTTATAATGCCATGTTCTAGAAGCATCAGTTGGTAATCAATATTTTGAGGGTGGCCATTAGGAAGTATGTTTATGTTTAGATCACCAGCAATGATGATGTTTTTGTATGAAGTGAGTTTTTTTAGGTGAGAATCCAGAGCTATTATAAATGGTGTAATGTTATGTGTGGATGGTGATCTGTATATGGCGAGAACACACGTATCTGAGTCGATGATTATTTGTAGGCAGTTATTATTTATCAAGTCGATTTCTGAAACAGAGGCGTTAAGACTATCATGTAAGTACAGAACAATCCCATCATTTTGAGTTTTATTTTTTAATGTGTGATATGCATTATAATTATTCTTATGTTTTTTTGTAAAAGATGTTGATATCCAACATTCCGTTAGGATTATAATTTTGAAATCTGTTTTAAAGTTGTATAAGAGTATGTCAAGTTCGTCGTAGTTATGATTAAGTGATCTTATATTTTGGTTAAGTAGTGTAAGAGAATCTGGATTGTTAAAAATAGAATCACAGAGTTTTGTGTCATTGATTGTATAATGTTGGTGAGAACTATTTAAGTTTATTGAGAGTAGATCAGCCATGATGTTATGTAAATAAGGGTAATATTTTATGAGGTCTGAGTGACCTTTATTAGTTACATCATTTTTTTTAGATCATTTTCATGTCTAATTTGAATAATTTTTTCCCCTGGTCCTTTTCGGACTAGCAGTTTGCCAGTTTTAAACCATACGAATTTAAAATTTTTGTCTTGAGCTGATTTCTTCGTTTTCCATAGTAGTTCTTTGTAGTATGATGTCAGCACTTCACTAATATATATGGGGGAGTTTGAATTTAGTGACTTAGCTGTGTTTTTTAACGTTAAAAAAGAGTCCCTAGTTTTTAGGCTGTGGAATGCAGCACGGAGTTTGTCCGGGGTGTTGTTTCTCCGGTCCTGTGTTGTGGTCACCATTTGTAGGTCCTGCGGTAGTAGGGGCATTCCCAGGGAGCTGGCTACCCGAAGTATCGCTTCTACAGGTGGTTCTCCCGGCTGCAACTTAACACCCGCTATCTCTAAGCTATTAGAGAGCTTTTCCTGTTCTATTTCTGCTATACGACATTCCAGAGAAGAGATTCTTATGTTTTTATTTTCATTCTCCTCGCGTAAGAATTTTGTTTCCTTGTGAAGGTCCTCCATTTTTTTGAATCTTGAAATCAGATCTTCGTATTGGTTACATATGAAATCACTGCTTCTCTTCAGCTCATTAATTTCATCTGTAAACATTTTTTTAATTTCAGTAATTTTTGTATCGAAGTGTTTTGTAAGGCGCTCGTAGAGGAAATTACTTTCATCATTAGTTTTAGTTACGTCACTTGGAATTGTATTTTGTTGTGTGTCCTTGGTCTTTTGTTTGGAAATCTTATTTAAAGGTGCGTCATTTTCCTCTGCGTCGCAAGATGTCGCTGGTTTCCTTTGTCTGCTCATTTTTGTAATATTTAGTTTAGAAATGTGATTAGTTTTGTGGATAGATGGTGCTATTGTTATTTCTAATTATATTAATAAAATGATTAATTCCAAATTATAATAATAAAAGAAGAAAATAACAAAAATTGTTTGGATTCACTGAGTTTCGAACTGAGGTTAACAGAACCAGAGTCGAATACGATGACCACTGGACCACCAGTCTTAGTATCTGTATCGCCTTTTATTTACAATATAAACTGTAGTGTTCTGCAGTATGAAATGTGATTGTGAATTATGCTGTACCGATCTTAATGTCACCGAAAAAGAATGTTTTTTTCACTTATTAGATTGTTTTTTTTTGCACTATAAGTCTAGAATCACTTTACTGAGTTTGGAATTCACTTAGTTATTGTATATGATTAAGATTTAAAAAATTAAGATATAACCGAGTGGTTAGATTTACTATTTAAATATTCATCGCAAGCTGCGGAATGTTTTATTTTTTAAACAGGATAAGTTATAAAGTTGTTTTACGATAATATGTGTTATATTGAGTATATGGTCAATACAAGACATATTACGCTCTGTTAATATTATGTTTGAAAATGACTATTGTCTAAGTACCTACATACATTGTTTTTCACGCAATATAGTGTTAAATTTTTCTTAAAACTAGTTACATGGTTTACATGATTTTTAAAAAATGAAAAATTTTCATTGGTTAAATGGTTCATCACTTTGATGACCAATATGTACTGTATAAAACAAATAATTTTAGTACTAAAGCTCAAAATTGTATTAATGTTGTAGACAATAGTACCAGTAATTTTACAAGTATATGGTTTAAGATATGCATTGTATATGTTTTTTATTTACTTTGTTAGTCATTTTTAATTTAATATGGGATCTGTAGAAAGGAAAAGAATTAATTATCTCTAATTTTGCCAATATTTGCTTTCTGACCTGTATCTGTCGGGAAAATGGACTCTGCGACCAGATCTTGTTCTTTTGATTTCTGGGAGTGGTTCCTGGACAGGGGTAGAAACTGGTACATTATCTTCTACAGGTATGAAGGCTGGTTTTAACCTATCTATGGAAACACGTTTATTCTTGCCTTTTACGTTGATGACAAATGTTTTCTCATCGCGTTCTTCCACTTTATAAGGGCCCTCGTAGGGATTTTGAAGAGGCCTTCTTCCACTGTCTGTTCTAAGGAAGACATGGGTAGTTAGAGATAAGTCTTTATGTACAAAGCATTTCCTTGATCCATGGGCGGTGGTAGGTGTTGGCTTGATGTTTTCGAATTTTCTCTGAAGTCGACCTACGTAAGTGTCGGGTTCTTCCCTAGGTGTTTCGGTGAAGAAATCACATGGTAATCTTAATGTTCTACCATATGTGAGTTCAGCCGGGGAACATTTTAGGTCTTCGCGAACTGTAGATCTCAATCCGAGTAGTATGAGTGGGAGATTCTCCAACCAGTTCGTGTCGCCGCATGCCATAAGAGAGGCTTTCAGTGTACGGTGCCATCTCTCTATTAAGCCGTTGGCTTGTGGATGGTATGCTGTAGTCCTTGTATGTTTTATTCCCAATTTTTCCGCCAGTTTCTTAAAAAGAAAACTTTCAAATTGACGACCTTGGTCTGAAGTTATCGTCTCCGGGGTCCCGTGACGAGCTATCCAGTGGTTCATCAGTGCATTTGCGACGGTTTCTGCAGACATGTCTTTCAATGGTACTGCTTCAGGCCAGCGGGTGAATCTGTCAATCATTGTCAACAGGTATTGATATCCGTTGCATGCTGGAAGGGGTCCAACCAAATCAATATGTACATTGCGAAAGCGGTCTTCTGGTAAGACATAAGCTGTTGGTGGAGCTGCTGTATGTTTTGAGACTTTCGCTTTTTGGCAAGGGATACAGTTTTTAACGAAAGTTTTTATGTCTTTCGCCATGTTGGGCCACACAAATCTCAATTTTACCGTATTTGTTGTCCCAAGTATGCCTGGATGACAGACATTGTGGACGCTTTCAATTACCTCAGTTCGCATAGTAGTTGGAACGAAAGGTCTGACATGACCAGTTGAGATGTCACACCAAAGTGATTTGTCTGTGCCGGGAATCACCATTTGACGTAGAGAGAGGCCGGTGTCAACTTTTGCCTTAATAAATTCGTCGTTTTGACACTGCGCTTCTGCCATCTTCCCATAGTCAATTGCAGTAGGGCAGTTTATCTCTTCGATTCGAGATAGGGCGTCCGCTACTATATTCTGAAGTCCAGAAATATGCCTGATATCAGTAATAACTACCAATAATTTATCTACGTTCTATTATAGTTTATGCATGAATATTTTTATCCTAAATGTAAATACTTACTCAATTGAAATGCTAATGAGTCCAGATTCGTTATCTATTATACTAAACTGACACAGGCAATAACAAAATAATAGAAACTGATTGTTTATAAAACAGCTATAAATTTAGCCACCTAATTACATATCCTGATGTAATTTAGACACTATAAATTTGACAGTCAAGATAGAATTAAATTAGACTCACCATATACACGATTACACGAAGTCACCTTCGAGCACAATTAGATACAATACTCCTACAATTAATGATCACTGTTATATTTTTTATCACAAAAAACACAAGAGGATATAATTTAACACGAAAAAAGATGTTGGTTTTTCAAGCACTATTGTAATGTTGACAGCAAGTCAAAAAGAGAGAAAAAAACACTATTTATTAATGTTGAAGTGTCAGTTTGAATAACGTTTATTGTTCTGCAATGTTATAAAAATTGTTCACGTGAAAATTTTTGCCACTGTTTTTCATTGATCACAAATTACTCGTAAGTTGATGAGTTCCACTTTTAAGGGTTGAAAACTATTGTTTTTCAAAAATTTATGCAAAATCTAGCACAATATTAGATAAATTCACTGATTTTAGAAGACTCTTGCGTGAAAATTGCAAACTTTCAGAGCTGCGTGAAAAGTTCGAGCGTTGTCGCGCGCGCTTTTCGTTGTTTCTGTTGTTTTTCTCCCGCCTTTACTGCCTTGTGCCAAGCTCGCGCGCAGCCGATACCGTGTGCGGTCGGGTACTGAACAGTGTTGCCAACTCAACTACTTCAAAATATGCTAAAGTGATGTGAAAAATATGCCAGAAATATGCTAAATTACTTTATAAAATGCCAAAAAAATATGCCAAGACGTTTTTTATAATTAATATTCGTGCATTTTGTTCGATGTAACCTCATGTCGCTGTGTTTGCTGTCAGAAAATCGGTTTGCATAACTCCGATAAATGATCTACGGCCATAATCGCAAACAAATAAAGCTAGTGAAGGTGAAGATTCTGCTTTCTGGGTGTTCAAATTTTTTTTACTATGGGAAAGTTAATGATTTTTTGACTTTTCATTGGCTCTATTGATTTTCTGTGCTTTGTTGATAAAATATGTAGCTTCAAAATAGACATTTGTGCAATCATGTCGCACTTGCAGTACTTAGGGTGCATACATTAATTACGTGAGCACTTTTTCTTCCAATCTAACCCCCCCCCCTTGGTGAGATAAATTTTGGCCACTTCATATATTCTTTTCAAGTAACGTGAGATTTTGCTGGATCCCCCCCCCCCTCCCTTTTTGAGCTCACGTAATTAATGTATGCGCCCTACAATAAATAGGCTTTTGATCTATCGTTTTCAACAGGTTGCAACCACTCTTTGAATCACACAGTCTGACCGGTAATGTTGATTATACTTAGGCGGCATAATGGTATCAAAATCAAATTGCAGAAACACACATATTGCACAGTAATAAACTTTACTCTTAAAATAACACGCGAGACAAAATGCGACTAGTTAGGGGAATCCTATAGTATAGACGGTATGGAGAATCAACAAACGCCCGAAAAAGGGTTGTCCATAGTGCAAGTGAGGTGGGGAAACCGACAAAGTTATCGATATAGTTTTGTTAAGAAATGGTTTTTATTATGTTCATGTTTCTGTAAAAATAAGCCAACTAAATATGCTATATGCTAAAAGCATAATAAGTATGCTAAACACTGAGTAATTATGCCAAATTTAGCATATAATATGCTAAATTGGCAACACTGGTACTGAACAACCATAAATGAACTAATACCTAGATCGATATCTTCGGGTTTTTAGTACTGAACAGGTTTCAACACTATTTAACCATAAATAATAAAAAAGATTATCAATTTCAAATTTATGACGTCACACACCATCGACAAAGATAGAGGAAAGTTAAAAAAAAGGTACTACCATAAACAATTTAAAAACCTTCCCAATTTATTAGCCTAAAAATATATTTTAAAAATAAAACGTCTGAAATGTCAATAGTACTTTTTTTTATTTTTGTATCAATTTATACTATATTTATATTTTACATTCACACACGAAATATAAATCACACAAACACATTTTAAAGGTGTTTAAATATATTCATCACAAACCATTTTTAGGATTATTATTCTTGCTGATTTCCAAAAACAAGATGTTCGTTGTGATGTCTTTTGATGTCAATATATCTTGTGAAAATAAGACTTTGAAGAAAGGAGTTGCAATTATTGGATTACTAGCTGGTACCTGGCATGCGTTGCTATGCCATTTAATTAAGAAATTGTTTCTCCCTGCGTGTCCTTCACTATTCGTCCCATTCCTGTCCCACGTCCCTTCCGCTTCAGGGAACACATTTGATTCTGAAATAAATATATTCATCACATTAACCAAAGTTCGCAAACAAAATATAGAATATTATTTCCTACGAAATATAAATACAGATGTAGTATACCTTCAAGGATCACTTTGACAGCAAAAGGCACTCTGCTGGCGGAACACATTTGGTTCTGGTACTTTTATGCTGGACACTGCTGGTAGAACACGATCTAAAAACGAAAATAGATTCAATTCTGAGGCGAACAATGATAATTTACACAGTACCTACATTAGGAACACTGCACAAAAAAGAGATTCTAACCTGTATTTTGGTGGCAACCACGTCCTACGTAAGTTTAGGTTTTCACTGGGTAAAGTCCGATGTTTTCTGATTAGATTTTCCGACGGAAGATTAAGGGACAGCAGAGCATATTTTTTCAACGAACCGTTGGAATGTTTGCATTTGTATTCGAAATGGGACCCTCAAACATATCCACAACTTCCCAAAATCGGATGAACAACGAAGTCACTTCTGCCAATTCTCCATGCACATTCCCTGTAATAACTTTCGTTTCGCGTTAATTTATGTCGAATTGATGTCAGATCCTTGCAGCCTTCGACACTAGAACAGTATTTAGGTGGCATTTCAAAATATTTACGTTGGCGTTTGATTGTTCGGCCATGTGCTATTTGACATAATATAACCATAGATATCCCACTGCATACCACTCAGTTTTTCTTTGGACTTGGAAGTCCGTATGATTGGTGGATCAAATCTAAAGATGGCAGAAATGATATTTATTACGTCACGAGCCATAGACATTGATTTGGTCACAAAATAAGTCGGAGTTATACCCCCCTGTGAACAACTGAACGGAGAGCGAGAGCTAGGGATATTCGATATACATCGATGCATCGAATTCACTCGATGTTTACTTTACGATGCATCGAATCAATCCGATGTTTTTAAAGTCTATTGATTTACTCGATGCATCGATGTTTTTCCATAAAACATCGAATCAATGGTAACCAGCTAATGATTATACCTATTTTTACTGTTTTAGTTGATCTCGAACAATTTAAAAGTTAAAACATCTAACCTTTATCTTTTTTTGATGTGTGAACTGTTTTCGGCCGCTAAAACTAATTAGAAATTGACATTCGCACTATTCGCAGCACTGCGCGAGAGAGAATTTAAAAAAAAATCGTTTGTTTTGTCTCTGATCTGCTCTGCTTTTGTCTCGGTGATCAATTTTGAATAAAAGCGTTAAATCACATTTGTTTTTAGTTGTGTGGTGAATGTGTAGGAGTGCAGGTAATTACTACAAAACGAGATTGGATTGGATTTGGATACAATATATTGCTACTATTAAAGTGAAATCTCATCGTTTCATTGTGAGTTCGATTGGACAGGTAAGTAAATTAGTAAAGTAATAAAGTAAGGTCAGGATAAATCATTTATCCTATGCATTTCCATTTTAAAATTAATCGTAATTAAAAAATATATATATTTTAATGCTGCATTTTTTAAAATCATTTGTTATTATAAAAAAATATTTTCACATTTCCTTTTTTTTTTAAATAAATGTAGTTTTCATGAAATATTGTTTTTTCGCATAGTTCCTGAACATAGATTTCTTGATAATTCTTTATCACACGTTGACTATAGCTTTGTGATGCAATGTTAGAAAAAGTACTTAATAAACTTCCGACTTAAACCATTATCCTCAAAGGAAAAAAAAAATAACAAATGTTTTGGTTGAGGAAAAATAAAACTTATTTGCAAATATTTTTCAGCACGTTGTCACAATAAATAAAAGTATGTTTGATAGTAAAGAAGTTTATTTACTCAGCTCATGTGTAGGTAAAGCACAACACCTCGCATTCTTCCCAGTTCCTGATTTCATTGAAGTTTCCCTCCGGACCGTGAAATGTGTATTTCCACCGAATTGACAACAAGATAACGTCATTTTGTCAGCGGAGTACATCACTGCGGAGACAAGTCCAAACGATGAGAATGTCATTTTAGGATTTTAGGGCCTGAGTTTCTTTTCTGTCGAACAGAATAATTTTAACCAGAAGTCGAGAATTCAAATTTCGTCGACAGATGGTCTTACGATCGTACCCTTGCAACTGTACAGGACGGTTCCGATGAGAAATATTGATTATTTCCATGTATTCGACACTCAATATTGATTTTATTTCATAGAATATTTGTTGTAATATATGTCATAGGTACCTTTTTTTTACATGAATACCTCACAGGAGTCCCAACTGCTCCCGTCTGAAGCCAGTGAGACTATGGCATCCCCGATTGGGGTATGTTGTGAGGCTGAGGATAGTGGGGAGGGGAAGGAGATAGGGAAGAGGAAGGTGGGGAAGTACTTGGCTATTCTGATCTGGTCACCAAACACGGCTAATGCCGTTTCAAGAAACGTTTCAATTCTGATTGGTGGTCTTACACCAGGGCGATACAGAGAGTATCTTCCACTCTGGAACGTGTCGCAAATATACTATTTATTATTTTAAATGAATAAATTGTGAAATAACACAAATTAATCAAATAAAATTTATTTGCCACGCCGGGATTTGATCCCGTGACCTTCGGTGCGCGAGTCAAGCGTCTTTCCGCTGCGCTACGCCGGCAGTCGAACCTACATTCAATCTACGAATAAAAATACTCATACGCGTTATGAAGACTTTTCAATAATGTCTAACCAAATAAGTGTGTAAAAAATCAGAAATATATTAGTTTGTATGACCGTAAATAAATAGACAAATTATTGAAGCATTTTCATCACAAAACACGTATTGGGATTTTTTTAATGATTTTATTTGAACTAAAATTAAAATTCTGAAAAGCAGCCTTGCTAGATAATTTATTGTTTTATTTTACTGCATGATCATAGGATTTGAAATGTGTGTTGAATAATATCTACAAAACTTCGATTGTAAATTTGACAAATCTGCCAACGACCAACGTTATGATAAAAATAAGCAAATTTAAAATAAGTTTAAAACATAGCTTTGTTAGATAAAATAACAATTTTCGAAAATATTTTTTTACCGAAAAGAGTCGGTAGGTCTAGAATTTCATTTTAAAATGACATATTTCCGGTTATGTCTGGTTATACCCTCTTTAACAACACTCTCTTCATCAGTTCATGTTCTGTTTCCAATATGCGGAATGAACCTCTTCAAGACCTGAAAATAAAGAACTTGGAAGATTTTAATGATTTATTAGAGCATAACTCATAAATTTTCACTGAATATATGGATGTTCTTACAAATATTCGAAAGTTTAAATTTGAACGACGCGTTGAGACTTTAAAAATTGCAAAAGCAAAGTATTAAGGTCGGTGATTGATTTTGGTTATTATTTATTATCGCACATGAAATATACTAGCGCAGACCCGAGAAAATTCAAGATAAACCAAAAAAAATTATTGAATTTTGACTGTCAGTAGATAAGTGTTTACTTCACAATCGAAATTACGAAAGTCTACACTTTCATAAAATATATCGATTTTATCAAAATATACCGTAAGTATATAAATAAATATAAAACAAAAATCTAAGCATTAGAAAAAACAGGATATGACCCCTGTGACAATATCCAAACTAACACTCTACCCTCTGAAATACCGCACGAACAACGCAGATATTGTTTAATTTTTTTTCTAGTAGGTACATTTTTGAGAGCGAAATTTCGGCGCCTGGAAAAATCTCAGTTAACTAATATGGACTGGGTTTTGTGTGACTTGCCTTTTTAAAGTTATGTAAATGATCTATTACGTTAGGTAAATGACTTGCTAATAAACGTGGTTAAAATTTTCTACAATCAATGTCTCTCACCCAGAATAAATGTACAACGCTTCCAGTGCACAATGCGGGAAAAATACTGGAGTAACTTTATTAGTACCAAATCGAATTTAAAATCGTACCGTCTATAACGCGATCTTCGCGATTTGTAACTACATTTTTCGAGCGATTTTTTATTAGTAAGGCCGTTACTGTGTTTAATTGGATCGGTAAAGTCTGGCATAAAAAGTTTATTTTTAGCATTCATTTATTAAACGACAGACAAACAGTTCCGTGCCAATTCATATTTAGTACGCTTAGTTTTAAAATGAGTTCCGAAAAAAATCGTTTTTTTGTGAAAGAAAATTATAACATATCCTCGTATTTTTATGTCGCTCGTTACGTTCGCCTGTGAAATCCACCGAAATGTTTGTATGTTTCTTGTTTGTTTGCATAACAAGGCACCAAAATACCTTTGAAGACGTTCCCTTTGTGTCACTTATTAGTTATTAGTTGTGCCTATTGTATTGGAAATAGCCATATGTAATTTTATGTATTGACACACTTTTCGTGCTGTGTTTCGCCATGGAAATAGCTACAACTCGAAAAGTTCGGAAGGAAAAATGTGTTTTTATCTACATTTATTTTGACAGTTATGTTGATTTACTCTCTGCATTCTATTTCGATATATCTACAATAAATATGGGGTGAAAATTGACTGAAGGCCGTTACCAGGACTTGATTTAACCAAATATTTTAGAATGGTAATAACTTATAAGTTATAATAGTTGTAACGGACGTGTTGTCGTCCTTACAAGACTGTAAATTTATGAGGGCACCGGTGGCTGTGCACGCCTTCCCTTTTGTGCGCCAATGATGATGATGATGCTGGCCTCCCTACATCCAGTGGGTAGTGGCCCTGGATTCGCCTAGTTTCTGCCTGGGCCTGGTTGCCTTGGGAGTACCCAGAGTTAGGGCCGGCTGTAGCGGCAGGCACCAGGCACTCGTCCAGGCAGAACTTCAGCAGGAGGCAGAACTTCCAGAGGTAGGAAGTAGTAAAACAAGAAGAGTAGAATTGAACTTGAACTGAACACAACATATTTATTTGGAAATTTGCATCATATATAAGGGGTACTTGTACCCGACAGCGTTCGGGCAGTGTTTTTATAAAAAAGTGGAGGGGTTTTCGTCCTCAGACCAAATGGTATAAATAGGGCGGTCATTATGTGGGCACCCTATGAAAAAGAGAGAGAGCGCAAAAGGTTCGATAGGGCACATAGACTCGAGGGTTTGTGTGCGAGGTGACCACGGGTATTAACCTGATTTTCTGGCGGCTTGGCGATCTTTGGTGACCCTGGCCTCGAGATAATCAGGCCAAATAAAAAGGAAGCGCTGTATGGTGGCTGACTGAAGCTTTCAAGTGCCCTAGGGCGCTCGGAGCCGGCAGTCGCCCTCCATTCAGTTCGGCCAACGGAGCCTCAAAAAGTGCCTTTGTTAAGGCAAAACCTGCCTTTTTCAAGGCAAAACAGTCGAACACTCTCTGAATGAGATAGTGTGTGTGTAGAGTGGATTTGATATTTGCGAAGATTGACTGACGAAGGACCTTGAATTTTGTGTTACTGTTTACTGCTTGGAACGAGGAAAAACATATGCTGCATATAAAGGAAAGGACTCACCGAAACAGGATAAAGCACTTGTATGCTGGCAATTTTGTCTTCTTTCTCCCCGTCCAATTGGCACTGAAAACAGCAATAAGCGTGCGTTTCGTGTACACGGCGAACACGGCGGAATTAGGTTAACAGATAGCGGGAGCACGGGGGCTATAGGGTATGTTGCGGCGCGGGCTGTTGATTGCAGACTGACGTGGTGAAGGTAGTTATAGGTGCGGATTTTGGGAACAAGGTAGGACAGGATTTGCAACAATATTAATACCAATCCCAAGCAGTAACAGTATGTATGTGTGCTATGTAGGTGTGTGTATGTGTAGGTATATGTATTGGCGTAACCATGCCCCCCGCCTGGAAGGGGATGAAAGAATCCACTTCCATTAACCAAAAGAGTGCCAATACGTTTCAATGCGCAAACAAAATTATAATGACACGCGGTAGAATGTAATAAATTATGTAAAAGTTACGAAAATATTATGTAAGTTATATAAATGCTTTACCAAATGGTCAAAATGACTGATATAGCAAGGAAATAAAATGAATAAAAAACATTGAAACGAAAAATATGACTTGAAAGGATTCAATAAATAATACTGAACCTGCGGTAGATAAAACTAGTAGGGTTTGGTACCTATTTAACAATGAAACTAATCTAATTGATTTTTAAAAATTAAAGTATTATGAACTAACTTCTAAGATGTCGTTAAATCTATTGTGACGGTAAGGGACAGAGTTTAACAACGGCCCTGCGGTATGTTCTTTATATGATAGTAGTCTATTATTAAATTGACTACATTATCCCGAGCGGGCAATAGAATGGGATGACGACTGTCAAATTCTGTTTCAGCGTTACTCAATCTGCCTCCTACCCTTAGAATTCCGTCATGAAGAAACGGATTCAATTTTGCAATCGCTCGCCGAACCTTCTTCCCATCTTTGACTGCCTTTATATCTTCGGAGAAATGTTCTTGCTGTATAGAATTTATAACAGCGATTTCTGCAACTAAGATATGGCTTAATTCGAATGCTCGTGGTAATTTCTTAATGAAACGAAAAACATAAATTACTATTCGAATTAATTTCGGCCATGAACTAACACGAGAAGCTAGTGCACACAATAACGGTGGAGCGATTGTTTTAGGGCGGTTATTGTCTTGAACGGACATCAAAATTTTTGTTTTTAATTCGGGTGGATCAGATATCGATTTCGTATCAAAACGTTGTAAAGGCCAATCACTTTTAGGTAATTGGGCAAATACGGGACCGTTAAACCATAACGGATGGTCTATTAGCTGAGCGGGAGTAAGACCCCGCGATAAGCAGTCGGCGGGATTGTCTTGACCTCTTATATAATGGAAGCATTCAGCCCCAAGATGGTTTTGTATTTGTGAGACACGGTTGGCAACGAAGGTCTGCCATTTTGCAGGCGGTGAATTTATCCAAGCTAGTGCAACCGTGCTGTCGCAAAAAGCTAAAGTCGTATGAGCTTTTGAATTTGATGTGTAGGTATTACTGACCGTATGCATTAATCGTGCAAGTACTAGCGCTCCACATAGTTCTAATCGCGCAAGTGAAATCGTCTTAGCCGGAGCGACCTTGGATTTAGCGCATAATAAATTAATTGTGGTTTTATCGGTATTCGGACAGTAAACATGTAAGTAAATAACACCTCCATATGCGCGTTCGCTTGCGTCTGAAAACCCGATAAGCGTTAATACACATTGGGGTTCGATTCCTAAAAAACGAGGAATTTTAATAGATTGCAGTAATGGCAATTCCTTTTTAAACTGTCGCCAAAGTGTGACAACTGTTTCAGGAGGAGTATCGTCCCAATTCAGGTTATACTCCCATAGAGATTTAATTATCAGCTTAGCCAATAATACAACTGGTGCGGCGAAACCCATCAAATCCCAAAGACGAGCAATCGTCGAGAGAATGTTTCGTTTAGTACACGTTCTTTCGTCGGTGTGTACGACAAATACAAAATGATCAGAAGCGGGTATCCAATGAAGCCCTAGTATTTTTAGGTTTTCATCGGGATTAAATTCCACATGTTCCTTAACACGACGAGCTGTAGGAATCGTGGATAAAAACTTTGGAGAATTAGAAGAGAATTTTACAAGGTCGAATCCTCCGGCAGCGAATAACTGAATTAATTCCGTCGACAACTCGGTAGCTTCCTCGACTGATGAGCAACTGGTGACGAAATCATCCATGTAGAATGAGCCATTTTCCACCAAGTTTGCCGCGAGTGGGAAACGAGGTTTTTCATGCGTTGCGAGTTGACGCAGTGAACGCATAGCCAAAAATGGGCTACAAGACATGCCGAAAGTGACGCGATTAAATTCGAACAATTGTAAAGGGTCACTATTGTTAAATCTATACAGCATGCGCTGATAACGACGGCATTCTTCTTGCACTACGATTTGTAGGTACATTTGTTTTATGTCAGCGGTTATAGCTATCGCGAACAATCTGAAATTGAGGATAATGCGAAACAAATCACCTTGTAAATTCTTTCCGGTATGTAGGATGTCATTAAGCGAATAACCCGAATCGGATTTCATACTCGCATCTAGCACCATGCGAATTTTAGTAGTAAGTTTATCTTCACGAACTACAATATGATGCGGTATAACGTAATGAGGTAAGTCAGAATTGTCGACCGGCGAAATGTACCCTTTCTGTAGGTATTCGCGTAATATTTTGTCATATTCTAACTTTATTGCGGGTTGAGATATCAAGCGGCGTTCGAGAGATCGAAACCTGCGTTCGGCGGCGGGTAACGATTCACCGAGAACAGAGGGACTGTTTCGAAACGGCAACGCGATGATATAACGACCTGCCGTGTCACGAGAGGTAGTGAGTTTAAAAATGTCCTCACACTCTTGTTCATCAGGCGTTAAAAACTTCTCATCTGGAATGTCTTCCAATTCGAAGAAGCGCGACAGGCAAAAATCATTATTTTGCGTGAACGTACAAAATGATTGCGTGGCGTTTATACTTGGGTTTTCAATCATCGTTGGGGCAGTACCCAAGATGAGATATCCCAAAGTGGTTTCAATAGCAAATGGCTGGCCGAGAGAACCTGATATTTTGTTTGCCTTTAGAATGCGAGCAAATATGTCACATCCTAAGATAATATCAATCTCACCGGGCGTACAGAATGTTGTGTCTGCTAAGGGCAAATTGTCAAGATACGACAAAGAGGAACGGTTAATGTTAACAGTAGGCAACTCACTGGTTATAGTTTCTACTACATATGGTTTAATCGTATACGACTGAGTGATGTCATAGCGGGAATGTAACTTTAAGCAAGTTACGCCATTTGTCACATTTCTTACGTCACCTATTCCCGTGACGTAAGTACTTGGAGATGACCGCACCGTAAGATTCAAGCGTGAACAGCATTTGCGCGTAATTATGTCCCTTTGGGAGCCGCTATCTATTAGAGCCCGTAACGTCTGTACCTGGCCCTTAGCGTCTCTGGTAGTGCAAACAGCCGTTCCTAAGAGTGCAGTAGTATTTGCACTAGGGCATGAATTTGTTACACATAGCGAAACCGGATTCAAAGAATTTAAGTTATCATTATCGGCATCTGCTTGTAACGCGGGAGATGGTATTGGGTCTGTTTGTGACTTTCGCCCATCAGTTTGTTTGAAATGCAATAAACTATGATGGTTGAGCGCGCATGTTTTGCATGTACTCTTTGATTTACAAGCTTTTGTGATGTGCCTAGTACTGAGGCAGTTCACACAAACTCGAATATTCGATGACTTAATAAAGTTAAATCGATCGCGTGGTTCTAGACTTGTGAATTTAGAACATTGGTATAAAGGGTGCGATCCCTTTTGACAACAAAAACAAATTTCGATGGAGTGGTTATCGATTTTTTCGACATTAATAAATGCCTTTGCGGAATTAGTTTTTTGCGGTTTAGCGGTATAATTAATGTTTGAGCCAACGCGGCTCGAGGTCGGTTGCGTGAATTGCGCGCGGTTGAGAATTCGTTGCTGTTGTCTTACAAAGTCGATTAGTTCCGCGCTGGAAGGTAAATTTTCATTATTTTTAATAGAAGATTCGAAAGCCTTTACAGTCTCTATGTCAAGCCGTTTAAGACCCAGTTGTAGCAATATGAATTCTGCGAGGTCTTTTATTTTTAATTGCTTCAGCGCGGCGATGTTAGCGGAGTATGCATCTGCGAAATTCTCTAAAGAAGCGGGCGTGGCCGAGTTAACTGGAGGCAATTTCAGCAATCGGTCAAAGTATGATTCAGCAAGAACGCGTTGATCATTATACTTAGTACACAATGCGTCCCAAATAACTTGATAATTTGTACCAGTAGGCGTAATAGTTTTGCAAATATTTAATGCTTTTCCGGTTAATTTAGACATCAGATACTGCATCTTTTCAGCATTATCCAGAGAATCATTCAAATGTATAACCGAATTATATGTTTCATAGAAAAGAGGCCAATTATCTAATTTTCCGTCAAAGCACGCTATTTCCAAAGGCGGTAACTTAATTTGACGGCGAGGTTTCGCAACTGGATTGGACAGCATATTTGCTTCGGTATATTTAATAACCCCGAAGAGTTCTTCAAATGCATTTAATTGAGAGTATTCAGCAATTGCTTCCGGATTCAATTCCAGTTCGCAATCCACCTTTTCATCTAAAATTGTTATAAATTCAGAACGAATTTTTTCAACAGTTGTTGCGCCTGACAAAAAAGATTGGCGATTGCTAATGCTTTCCGAAGCTTTCCTTATCTTGTCATACACCGACTGTAAGCTTGCAAAGCTAGCTGATAGTTTAGCATTTAAACGTTTGAGACGTCTTTCGTCCCGAGACGACCCGGATGACGCGCTTGTAGCCATTTTATTTATTCCGGTTATATTTTACAAAATATGAGACGATAAACAACTAAAACTGCGGTTAAAATAATGTGTCTGTATTATTTATGCGGAATTAATTAATTAATATTTAATAAATATTTAATTACTTCACAGTGATAACCGCACGGGGTTAAATTGACTGGTGAGCTGTGAAAGGTTAACAGATGCGCCGTGCACTACGTCGGTAAATCATTAACAAATTATACATATTACGATCGTATTATTCTATTTGTAATGTAATCCAATAATATAAACAATACGAATATTAGGAAATAATCGTATTATTTATAAGGTAGGTAATGCGATTTGATTAGCAAGATATAATTACATGAGTTATCAGAAATAAATATCAAAGCAGTGTCTTGTATCTATTTATTCTAACAGCGGGTAAATATGTTATTTCCAACCATAATACGGTAGGTATAAAGAAACAAAATTACTCATGTAGGTATATCAAACTGCGGGAATGCGGGTAATTATTTATATGCGGTATTGTAAAAACGTATTCACACTCTGCTGGATTATTATCTACTAATATTATGGTTCAAAAATATCCGGCTCGTTTGGATCAAGATGAATGAGATAGTGTGTGTGTAGAGTGGATTTGATATTTGCGAAGATTGACTGACGAAGGACCTTGAATTTTGTGTTACTGTTTACTGCTTGGAACGAGGAAAAACATATGCTGCATATAAAGGAAAGGACTCACCGAAACAGGATAAAGCACTTGTATGCTGGCAATTTTGTCTTCTTTCTCCCCGTCCAATTGGCACTGAAAACAGCAATAAGCGTGCGTTTCGTGTACACGGCGAACACGGCGGAATTAGGTTAACAGATAGCGGGAGCACGGGGGCTATAGGGTATGTTGCGGCGCGGGCTGTTGATTGCAGACTGACGTGGTGAAGGTAGTTATAGGTGCGGATTTTGGGAACAAGGTAGGACAGGATTTGCAACAATATTAATACCAATCCCAAGCAGTAACAGTATGTATGTGTGCTATGTAGGTGTGTGTATGTGTAGGTATATGTATTGGCGTAACCACTCTCCTTTCTGAACAACTGCCTTTCTCAAGGCAAAATTTTGAGCTTACACAAAAAAGATCCGAGTACCCTAGCCCACGCCATGGCCGCATCATCCGACGTGTCGAGGAAGTCCAAGGGCTCCCTCGAGTTCGTGGACTTCCCCGTTCCATTCGGGGCCATCACGTCCAGGGTGCACGTGAAGACCGGAACCGTGGAGTATATCTTCGCGGCTCCCACCCCTCCCCCTCCTACCACCACTACCGCATCCTTTCCCCCCTTGGGGACCAGCAACTCCCCAATGGAGCCTGAATGGCAGAAAGCGAGTAATTCTAAGCGCTGCCACTCCCCTACCCAACCCACTACCACCCCATTCCTGTCCCAGAACAGGTATGATGCCCTCCCAGAGGTTGGAGACGAAGACGTCTCCACATACTGTTCTCCTCCTCCGAAACGACGACCGACCAACGTGACCAACAACCATCAACAGGTCACAGCCCCCCCAGCACCAGGCAGGAAGAGCACGCGAGTGCCGCCCGTGATCATGACAATCGGCAGCATGACTCACGGCCAAATTACAGCCGAAATCAAGAGGCATATCGGAAGTGCTACCTTCAACTTCCGATATAACAAGGGCGGCACCATCAGCGTACTCGTGAGCTCCGTCGAAGCTCACGGCCTTCTTACCACCGCACTACGACAGGAAGCCAAGACCTTCCACACTTTCACCACGGAGGCCGAGAAGGTCAAGAAGACCGTCATCAGAGGTCTTCCAGATCTATCAACGGAAGAGATCAGCAATGATCTGAGGGACCAGGGCTTCCCAGCAAAAGCCATAATCAGGATGAAGACCCCCGGGTCGGAATATCCCCTGTACTTGGCCCACTTCGGCCGAGAAACCAACATGGGGCAGCTGCGAGAGGCTGTGCGCTTCATCTGCTTTTGCAGGATAAGCATGCGCAAATACCGAAGCGATCATCTGCAGCACGGCACTCAGTGCCACAGATGCCAACAGTTCGGCCATGGGTCGAGAAACTGCGCCCACCCTGCCCGCTGCGTGAAGTGTGAAGGGACACACGCTACCAGCGACTGCGCTAAGGTCACCCGAGAGCTACCGGCCGCTTGCTGCAACTGCAAAGGCCCTCACCCCGCAAACTTCAGCGGATGCCCGAAGAGGGTAGAATATGTGGCAGCCCTGCAGCAAAGAGCTAGGGAAAACACCACACAGCGGGCCACAGAGCCGCGCCAGAGGAGCCACGAACCACGCCAGCCCTCAACATCGGGCTTCACAAGCGGCAGGATGAGCTATTCCCAAGCAGCGGGTGGCCAAACCAGGGCTGCGACAACCCAAGAAGAGCCCCGCAGGGCTGCCCAAAACGGGCCAGAACCCAACACACAGAGGTCCCGACCTGCCTTCAACTCTGATGACGATGACATCATGTCGCTCCCACGCGCCCTCAGCGAAGTCCGTGGAAGGCTGGCAGCCTGCACACGCAGGGAGGATAAATTATACATCCTCATGGAACTTCTAACTAACACCATCGATGGCTAGCACGGCCCCAGAGGTGAAGCTCCTTATGTGGAATGCTTGCAGCATTCGGCAGAAAGTCGAAGAACTACTCGAACTGGTCAATAGACAGCAAATTGACATAATTCTTCTCAGCGAAACACATCTCGGCGAACAAACCAATTTGACGTACACAGGAATGATAGACCACCCGCAGTGGATAGAAGATCACGACCCTCGGGTGGCACGGCGATTCTTACCCGCCAGGGCCTTCTGACAACGAGACTCCCAACGCCTGTACTTCAAAATATGGAAGCTACTGTCATCAGGATGGAGATAAAAAACGAAATGCACACCATCATCGCTGCATATTGCCCGTCAGATAGAAACAATATCGTGAGAGGCGATCTTGATAAACTGTTCGCACTCGGCACTAAAGTACTCATAGCGGGAGACTTAAATTCCAAACACAGGTATTGGAATAACTTCAGAGCCAATAAAAATGGAAATATCCTGTTTAAACATCTGGAAAGCCACGACTACCAAGTACTAGCGCCGGACAAGCCGACATATTACAAACAACGGATGAAATATCCCAGCACTCTCGATATTGCACTGGCAAAAAACATCGCAACGACATCTCCCCTGAAGACACTCGACGAACTTCCATCCGACCATCTGCCGGTGAGCTTCACGATAGGAGGCAAAATCACGAGAATAACAAGGACTCAGCTTGATTTTAAAAAAGCCGACTGGAAAAAATTCAAAGAGGAGATCAACGCCAAAATTTATCTAACATCCGAGACTCTTACAACGCCAGACGAAATCGACGAAGCCGTCGAATCGCTGACTGAAATCATTCAAAGAGCACGAGACGATTGCATCCCCAAGAAAAAAATCCAGCCCTTTGCCGTGAAGCTCACACCGCACATAAAATTCCTGATCACAGAAAAAAACAGACTTCGCCGAATCCACCACAATACTCATGAGAGGTGCTTCAAGACAGCAGTAAACTCTCTGGGAAGGGAAATAAAAGAGGAAATAGCGACACTGAAAAACACTCTGTGGTCAGAAAAAGTAACATCTTTAAGTACACAGGACAACTCGCTTTGGAAAATGTCGAAGGCCCTCCGCTATCAAGATAACAGCATCCCTCCTCTGAAATGGCCCAACTCTACAATCATGGCACTCTCAAATGAGGAAAAAGCAAACACCCTGGCTGACGGATTCGAGAAAGCTTACAGAACAACCGATGGGATGGAAGACCCGGCTATAAACGAAACGGTTAAAAGAGGACTTGAAGAACTTGACCTCCTAACTCAAACGGATACGGAGGAAATACATCTTTGCACTCCGAAGGAAGTGGCCAGCATTATAAGACGCCTCAAGCAGAAAAAGGCCCCAGGCGAAGACCAAATTACGAACGCCCTGTTGAAACATCTACCACAGAGAGCGATTATCTTTGTCACAAAAATCTACAACGCCTGCCTGCTGCTGGGCCACTTCCCGTCATCCTGGAAAAACGCATGCGTTCTACCGTTTCACAAAGCGAAAAAAGATCGCTCGAATCCGTCAAACTATCGCCCCATCAGCCTACTGAATACACTGAGCAAAGTCTTGGAGCAAATCATCTTGAATCGATACCTCCCACATCATAACGAAAACAAGACCCTCCCGAACGAACAATTCGGTTTCAGGTGTAACCACTCGACGGTTCATCAACTGACACGTGTCACAGAAGACATCTCAAGAGCTTTCAACATCAAGAGATACGTTGCCATGGCACTTCTCGATCTCGAAAAAGCCTTCGACACAGTCTGGATGGACGGGCTCATATACAAAATGTATATCACAAACACGCCCTTATACATAATAAGAATAATTCGTCATTATCTGAAAAACCGGTCGTTCATCGTTAAGGTGGGAGATGCGAAATCATCATCCAGGGGTGTGCCAAAGGGCGTGCCTCAAGGAAGTTTACTCGGACCGCACCTTTTCAACCTATACACCTACGATATACCTCCACTCGTGAAATGCGAAAAAGCAACGTACGCCGACGACATGAGCCTGTATGCCACATCAAGCAATGCCACGGTAGCCATAAAACACCTACAAAAAGGCCTCGATGAAACCTCAGCCTATTATAAAAAATGGCGCCTGAAGCTGAATGAGGCCAAAACAGAAGCTATCATGTTTACTCGCCGAACTAAGAACAAAATACCGCAAAAGAAAATCGCCATGAGTGGAGTTGCACTAGAGTGGAAAACCGAAGTAAAATACCTTGGCTTAACCCTGGACAGCAGATTAAATTGGAAATCACATCTCCAAAACGCAAGATCCAAGATGCAACATGCAATAGGCTCGGTGGGGGCGATTTTCAACAGAAAAAGTCCGCTAGCTGAGAAGAAAAAACTCCTACTGTATCTAACTCAAATTCGCCCGGCCCTAACATACGCTATCCCCGTATGGAGTAACATAGCCAACTCTACTTACAACAGGCTACAAGTTCTACAGAATAAATGCATCAAAATCATCTATAACACCCCGATGTATACGAACTTACGAAGATTACATGACAGTAAAGAGATTCCGACCATTCAAGAACATGCATTCCAACTAACAACACAATTCTATAGAACGTTAAACAAGAAAAATCCACTCATCAAAAGGCTGGGCAATTATGAGACACAAGACGACCTTCCTTTCCGCTACAAGCATAAGATGCCTAAACACCTAATCCTGAAAGTTCCGGAGGATGAGCATTCCGACGAAGAAACGACAGACGCAGACTGACTGACGCCATTTATACGCAATACCTACCGTTTCCCTGACCTTTCCCAATACCTACTTCCCCGACCTACCACAACATTCCACACTCCCGCTCGAACAAGCCTTGCACGGTACTGCCGGCCGACCAAAACACGCGCACACCATCTGCGCATCCAGTGGCGTAGAGTGGGCGAGTTCACTCGGATTTTTTGTGCTCGATGGGCGTTGGCGTAAAAACCAACGCAGATCGAGCCGAAATTAATGATGTTTTTCTTCCCTCTTTCCTCCACTAGACATAGGCACCAGTACCAGCTCCAAGGACGACACGCAGACCTGAAGAAATAAAATACTTACATTCAGTAAAAATAAATGTAAAACTCCTTGAATAAAGTTCAGAACTTTTGTTCCATTTTTCCTTTGAAACTTGAGTGAGGTTTTTATCCAGTAAAGACTTTTTCCTCACGATGACATTAATGTATAATTTAAACTCAGTCAATTAAATACTACCTTCAGAAGGTAATAGTAAAAAGGCCAAATGAGCCGTAATACTAGTTAGCTAGACATGAAAGGGTATTGCAAAGCCCTAGTTAGTTAGAGGATTACGAAAGAATCCGTAGAATCAAAAAAAAAAAAAAAAAATGGGCACCCTATTTTGCCGGTGTCACCGTTGAAGGCGGTCGCTTAAGGGTATTCTCAAAATATATTTAGAAACTTCACACCGATAGATGGCGTTATTTTCAATATTGTCGAATAAAACGCTTTTAACACGTTATGCTTTTTAATATTGGGATGAATGATTGGTTTGCGAACGTACATAAGATATAGTAATCTGCTTAAATAGTTTTGCATACCTATACTTTTATAATGTTAAAATGCGGCTGAAAAAAAGCACAATTTGATTACAAAATTAACACGTAAAAAATACATTTGCTACAATCCCGCGCGCGTTCATACAAAATTTTATTTTACCCAACCGAAACATATTTGCGAAACAGGTGCGTTTCATAAATTTAACGGTGAAACTCACGAGTTCGAAAGAGACGGAATACAAAAGGTTTGTTGGATTCAGTAAATTAAATCAACACCCGGGTAGATAGAATAATTTATAAAAAGGGCCGGCTAGGTTACAAGAGCATATCTTGCGGTTGCTGGCGTTAACTGGACCTTTTTTTTAAAGACCGCTTGCAAGACTTACTTCGCTGTGTACGATATTCGGGCAACAGCGAAGTCCGTATTACATGGTTCCAGAAAACTGTATTGTATTTTTTTCTAGTGAATTATATTTTTTCCATCGAAAAGTTCCAAGTTTTATGGAGGTGTCCGTAAATAATATGTGCTGCTGCCGAAAATTTCCCACTCCTTCAACGCCACCTGTAATTTTAGAACCCTCTTTAGCTGCAAAATTAATGAATTTCAACGTAGATACCTATGGCTTCTGTAGAAAAATCGTCAACAGTATCTTTTCTTGGTGGAAGTTGTTTATACTTCAAAATAATGCACCACCTCTCATAATTTTTTTTGTCTTCCCTTCACGTAAAATAAGCTTCATTTGCTCAATGAAGAACGTTGAAATTATATTTTTTGAAGTAAAACTTCTTTACGCACGATCGACACTTGGGGGTAAACTGGTGAATGCGTTACGAAAAGTGGTTATTGTTGTGAAAAATGACGTGCGAACGGTAATCGATGCGAACGGTGATCAATGTCATTAAAAAAGGAAAACGAAGTGCAACTTTTGCCCAAAAAGAAAAAAAAAATGCATGAGTGTGTACTACTGTGCAAAAAGCAACAAACCATATTGTCTGGAATGTCAATGTTAATGTCACCCCAATGTCAAATGTTCTTTTATAAATTAGTGAAGTTTTACTTTAGTAGTGTGATCTAAAGCATACTTTTTTTTTAAATAATTTAAAGTGCTTACCCACTTAAGGGCCTCCAAGTAACTGGAGTAATTTTAATCAGTTTTAAATATTTTAGATACTCTAATAGTGTTTAATGAGATCGCGAAGAGTTAGTATAAGAGAGATAATATATATACATATATTACAATAGAAAGTCTAAAAACACGTGCGGCTCGCAAAAACTTAGAAACGAGTCCCGGTACGATCTAGTGAGTTATATGGTGTGGTAGATCTCTATCCCCCCCTCCAGGATGACGGTTCCCGCTTTTACCTAAAGGGCGTGTTTTTAAAGAAATAAGGGCTGGAAGTTTCGTCCTCTTGTAATTTCTAGAACAGTCTTCCAGAAAGTTCGAGTAGGTTCCATAGAACTCTAGAAAGTTCTGGAAGGAGTGGCGGAGTATGTGGTGTAATTTTGGAGAACAGGGAATAGGGAACATCATTGTGGAACATTCCAAACACTCTGGAATTGATGTCCTGAGCCTGAAGCCGGGTAACCCAGCTAGTATAACATAAGACCTGTGCCACACGCAGCTATAAGGGAATATATGGCGAGAAATATGCTGAAATAGGCCAAGCCACATATTTTATTTGCACGTGTGGTACCGCTTTAAGTGTTATATTACATGAAATTAAACAACTTAAAATTCATATATTTTTTATTCGTGTTTAAGTGATGTTAGTTACACTAACAGCCGCTGTTCCCAATTCTGCTAAGCCGAAACTAAAGTTCGAAACTGCTTAAGCATCACTTAGTCTAGATTAAGTGATGTTTAAGTAGTTTTGAACCTTAGTTTTGGCTTAGTAGAATCGGGAACTTGTAATTGGGTTATTATAAGTATTGGGTAAATTCAACGTAGTTTTATTGTGATATTACTCTGAATCAGAATAGAACGGTAATTAAAATAAGTTCTTCCCCCAAAACCCGCACATGAAAATCCCGCAAATTCGCAGGATAAAATGTGCTGAAATCGCTAGTAACTAACTAACTAAACATCACGCCGTTTCCCCGCAGGGGTAGGCAGAGAGGACGGACCGCCAAACAACTCGGGTCTTGGCACATACTCTGTACCGCATTCATATTCACACATACTTGGTCTCATACACACTCTTCTATTATTCTGACTCTTAACATGGCCCGACTCAAGTATCTGATTCACTTGATCGTGCCATGTCTTCCTCGGGCGTCCCCTACTTCTTCGACCATTCACATTGCTACTAGCTTCAAATAGCCAATAATAATAATATTTGGCTAATTTATATAGCACCGTTTTTGTGAAAAATCACCTCAAGGGCACTGTACAAATAAATATATAAAAGAATTAATATTACTGGCTTACAACTAAGATTTACAATTATAACTAGTGACTTACATCTAAACTCAAACATGATTGCAAGCGCTGGTTTTTTTCTAATACCAGGCCTCATTTTGCTGACAAGTTTTCAGTTTAATTTTAATAAAAACATAAATGCTTTATCGTGTTTGACGGGCTCTTTCGCCAAGGACGCAAGCTGTATGTAGGCACCCTCGTATCTGCTTGCTTTTCGCCGTGAGGAGATTATGTTTGTCAAAAAGCAATAAATGAGTGACACCTATTTGTCAAAAGGACCTGTTCCTATATTTGTATGCATCAAATTTATCAAATAAACAAATTGGTGATTATTACTATATCTGAGAAATGGTTTCTCGTGTGCTCAATCCACGGCAAGTGTACATTATTTACAACTTCATTATAAGTAATAAAAAATAAGTTTGTATTTAGGAGTTTGCTAATTTGGTAATTTCCTACATCGTCTCATAATAATATTATTATGAGACGATGTAGGAATGTGAATATGACACGATAGTGAAGGGTAAAAGAAGTCGGAGACGCCCGAGGAAGACATTTCAATTTGAGTGGCGGGTTATGGTACCGCCGCCCCGGGAACCATTTATTGAAAAACCAACATACGTCACCCCAAGTGGTTCATTATGTTTGATGACTTAGCAGGGGTTCCCGGGAAAGGGCGCGAAACGTGATGGTTACACAGTAAATAAATAAATTAGATGATAATTACAGTACCTTCCTACCTACCTACATAGCAAATGTTTGTAGAAATAATATGTAAGTGTTTCACCCATTCTGGGATTCGTTTCTTCCCAGAATATTTGTTTATAAAATGCAAGCCTAATGTTATAGAATAACGCTAAACTGTTTTCTGAGAAAACAATGTTTTTTATTTATTTTTACAATAGCTACAATAGGAAAATAATTTCCTCCAGGGCCTATGTCATCTTTGGGGATGCTGTGTGGATGGTAATTTAAAGGAAAGGAAGGAGATGATGTTCTGAGAAGGAAAAAGGCATGAGGTGTGGCTACGAATCTGGGGTCAGTGGGTTCAGGAGTGACGGACGAATGAATCCGTCCCTCCCACTGCGGAGCAAGGCGATGGGTCAAGAGAAGAGTGCAGGAAGGCTCAAATAGTCTCCCTCAACAAGTTCCTCCCGATCGGATTTATGTAAAGCTCAGCACCTCTAACTATATCTCTGTGTCTTGAGGTAATTTTTCCCAAAAAACGGCGCAACCAAGTGAATCAATTATTTGAAAACGGTCAGTCAGAATAACAGAAGAGATATATGAAGACTGATAGATCGTGTATATGCGACAATGTGACAGAATGTAAAAACCCATGCAGCTTGATCTATTCATTTTATTGTTTAGTAAGTCGCAACAACAAAATAACTAAGCAAGTCTCTAGTGATATTTACAGTTTTATGAAAGTTCTAAATTATTACAGTGGCCCTTATTATCATTATGTAGTTAATTTCGCCTCTTTTACTGCGTGCCTCGACCGCAAATATTCCCTGCGCCCAGAAACAGCAACTTGACATTTTTTCGACAAATAATACTACACCATAGGAATGTGCCGAAAGCGTGCACGAGACGAGCATATCGGGACCGCTCGCACAGTTTGTCGCCGTCTAAAGGGCATATTATACACTTCAATTCTACCTCGCAATTTGGTTGAAGCAATCAAATTGCACCGTGTAAACAAGAAATTGAATGTTTCGATGTCATTGCGCGTCATCTTTCAACCTGTTTCAACCGTATTGAAAATATTGAGCTTGTTCAATATTTTCAATGCGATTGGTTCTGTTGTCCATTCGTGTGCATGCGCGAATGCGGCGTTGCATGCGCACGCAGCACTGTGCGCGCGTGTGGAAGTGTCAAACTGTGAATGTTTATTTTGTAGTGAGTTGTCAACATAGAAAATGGTTTTTAAATGGAGGGAGGAGCATACGCCTCTGTTCTTAGAGCACTTTAAGAACTATCCAAGCCTGTGGAACATTAAATCAGAGGGATATAATTCCCGCGCGCACGACCTGTTTCGAAGACATTTTAAACTCTATGACCGGAATGTGATTGAATGGTCCACTTCTGAAAAGTACGTGTAAACAGCACACCCTTTCAATTATACACCGTTCAACCAAATCGCATCAATGTGGTTGAAGTGTATAATATGCCCATAACATACGGATTCCTATTCCCGCGCCCGCGCCCCGCGCCTTGCGCCCGGTGGTGTAGCGGAATTTAGGTACCCGTGTCGAACGTAAATCTGATGAAAAATAATTACTTTTTTTAATGTAATTACTTGGTTATTATAAGTCATATAACAG
Organism: Limnephilus lunatus; assembly: GCA_917563855.2. NCBI lineage: Eukaryota > Metazoa > Arthropoda > Insecta > Trichoptera > Limnephilidae > Limnephilus > Limnephilus lunatus. The sequence goes on from CAKJTF020000010.1 coordinate 2,309,807, forward strand.
TGAAATTTTCGTTAGCGCTAATTTAATTATTAGTATTATTTTTCTGTACTAAAATAAATACAGTATTATCTGTAGTTTACGAATGCGGCTGAAAAATAGATTGTATGAAAATTGTCGCTTCTGTTTCACCTTAAAATGTATATTTTATATTAATTCTACAGAGTTAATTGTGTACATATGTGTTTGTTATTCTGTATCAATGGTAAAATAAACGCATTGTTTATCACCAGATTTTTATCAGGGCGATTTATCTCATTTTTTTAGATAAATCGTAAAATTTAAGAAGTTATTTGCCGTTTGGCTGGACACTTGGTAATTTACCAATACAGTGTTATTTTTACGAGATCCCCCGTAAGATGTTTTAATGAAACCTGTGTGTTTCACCATCTTACGGGGCACCTGGATTTTTATAATCCGGAAAAACATATTTTTATCGAAATTTTTCTAAGTGTTTTTTGAAGGCCATTTTTTGCCCTAGTTTCAGTAATTTAAGGGCTATAGACTCAGGCTCTCTTTCCCTCGATGCCTTGTAGGACTGCGGAATGAAATTTCTTAGTTTCATTATCCTACAAGGATCGTAAGTTAAAATATTTAACAATATGTCAAAAAAAAGGAAACATAAAAAATACGTTTGAAATTATAAATTGAAAAATGTCCCTGGTGGCAACCTGAGCATGATAGCGTTTATTTGTTGCACCGGGGGCATTGTACATGGTAAAATGAAAGTTTTTTATTAATACAATATTACAATTAGAATAACTTTAAATTCTAATTGGTAAACAAACATAAAAATATTTTCAACGAAAAAGATCGCTGGCGGTACGGTACTAACGAGCTCAGTGGGCAAGCGGAATTTTTGGATTTCCAGCAAAATCTCAAAAAATGACCACTGAACTGTAGAGGATAACGCCAAGGATGTTTTTCGTTGAAAGAACATTTGAGGGTACGTAACACGTCGGTTACAATAGTTATGACATTTCCCATACATTTTGATGACAGCATGCTACTATAGCGCTACCGCGTGGTTGTGGGGCTTGGTTTTCTTTCATACATTTTTAGATACATCTATTTGAATTTCAATTTGACTGTATGACGCAGTATTTTGGAAGTAGAAATTAACCAACATCCCGACATACGATCGATCTGGAACTCGGCAGATAGACTCGTTGCCGAATGCAATGCATTCATTTTCTTAAATGCGAAGAAATTAAAGCACTTAATATACGAAATAAATGTCGGTTTTACAAATCGGAATTTGGCAAGGTTGATAGCACGGTTAATTCTGATTACTGGTAAGGAAGGATAAAACCTCAGTAAACCGTTTTTTTTAAGTTTTAAAGACATAAATAAAACATTATTTTAACGGGTTGATTTTTAATGTATTTTATGCCATGCTGCACTAGCGCCTCTATCGGCCAGAGTTTCCAACCAACACAAGTAAATACTGCCAATAATTTACTGGTGTTAGGCGTATTATTGAGTATTAATAATTTAATATTAGAGAAATAATTATAGAAAGTTAATGGACATCTTCAATTTTTAAACAAACCAATTCAATATATTGTTACTGGTGCAATTCAGTTGTGCACAATAAACACTCTATAAGCTCCTAAAACTGCGTTATTAAATAAATAAAAACTAAATATCTCCAGACTAAGCATAGAACCAAGTTTAAGTGGCCAATTAAAATACATCACCAAGAAAAAAGTTTTAATTTTTAAACATTTAATATTTACCCAGTATGTTAGGCAAGACTCTATTTTTAATATATGGGTATATTTTTTTTACATTAGCTCCACACAGGAGGACCTGAGGAAAATAATTCCCCTCAGGGCCTATGTCATCTTTGGGGAAGCTGTGTGGAGGGTATTTTTTAGGAAAGGAAAGAGAGGAAGTTCTGGGAAGGAAAAGGGTATTCGGGGTGGGTAGGGATCTGGAGGTCAGCGTGTCTAGGAGTGACCGACGTATAAAACCATCCCCCTTACTGCAGTGCAAGGTGATGTTCCGGGAGAGTACGGCTGGATAAGTCAAAGGGACTCCCTCAACCACACTCCTGGTGGTGACCTATGGAAGAGGTGTTGGTTATCCAATAAATGGTTCCCGGGGCGGCGGTACCCATACCCGCCTCCCAATTACCATTAACGCATAAAAAAATGTCATGAAAAATTGAATCCTCCAATAGCCTACATTTTATAAATAATCACAAATAAATAAAGTAGCACATATCCGTACTATTTACTGTACCTTTTAATTATTTTTTTTTTCAGCATAGTTAAGTATTTTGGCCTCAGATCGATTGTTGTCACTGTATGAATCATCCATTTTTTCTTACAGCATTATTTATGAGAACATGATTGGTAAGACAAAAATCAAATTTCCAGAAATAATACTGTCATACTGAAATAATACTGTATATAGATTTGTCAAAAAATTTATTCATAAAAATGCAAAAGTCGGTTATTTTAAATACATGTAGGATTACGAAAGATTTTTTAAATATTTATATTGAGGGATCAGTAGGATTTATCGCACCAGTTAGGATTTCATCAGAGCCGAACCCTCTGATATGAAAATATCTGGAGTCGGTGAAATATTTTCCCATTATGTTTCTGGTGGATTGACGTATTGTTCTTGTATTGTTTTGTATTTATTATCTTATATAGTGCACTTACATTGCGTGAATTTACTAGATATTCATTTGTGGAAAAGTGTGAGGAAGGGTTTAGTCTTTCATTTGGAAAAGATTCAACCCGGACATAAAATCTGGAGCACCGTAAAGTAATTATAAGTAGTTCGCAAAATACGACATTTACGGCTTCTGGTTATAAATTAGCTATATTAGTAAAGTGTAAGTATAAGGGACTTAACTATTATTTTTTTCTGTTTAGCAGTGGCATAGTTAATCCCTCCCTCCTTTTTTTTAAATTTTGTGGATTGTTTTTATTCCCACTGTACGCTTTTAATATTCCCACAGTTCTTGCTTACAAACTCGATGAGAGTTAAAAAAACGAAGTATCTATGTATTTAGAAATGCAATCGTTGTTATAATACATCTCCCTTACGCGTATTGAAGAAATTAGATGCCGCGAACCATTGCCATCGCCGTGCCGCTGTCGTGGGAATTTTAAAAGCAGCTTTTTTGCTACAATGAAATCTAAAGGCTGCTTTCGTAATTTCCACAATCACTGCATGGCGACGGCATAAAAAAGCAATAAACGTAAATACCTTGTCACAATAATGCTTCAGCTCTTTCTTACACACTAATCAATAGTGAGACCAAGGATGAGACAAACGATGTACGTATGTTTGCTTCCTCCGAAGGAAAAAAAAAACATTTTCTTGCATCTCCCTCGCTTATATGATATTGTAATTATGAAAAATTAACCCATTTGTAACAATAAATAAGTCTTTTTAGAGGAAATCAGGTTTTCTTGAACTACAAAATAAATTAACAAAACGCCACTGATTTTTTTACAGTATTGAGTGCAACCATTAAAAGATAGTAAAACTCGGAATGACCGATTGTATTCCGCTAAACATAAGTGAATGGACGCTGTTTTCTTCGACAATCGTGCGCGCAATGCACACAGCGCCGTTATCAACCTATTTTATTCGAATAATAAGCAGGGTTAGCTTTTCAAACTGCTTCATTTTCTTTTCCGTTTTCACCTTTATTCAATGTATCATAGTTTGGCTTTTCTATCTAATGTCTTTGATCTCTTACTATAAGTAGGAAGGTACTTACGGCCGTTATTCCCAACTTTTCGACCGACCAATCTGAGTCAATCATCAGCTAAGCGATTTGTAAGTATTTTAAAGGTAACGCTCGATTCTCGTTGTTCCCAAATATTTTATCGTTGAACATCTTAAGGCGCTATAACCGGGCTCAAAAAGAAGAAGATGGAGAGATATGTAATTACGAATGTTAGAGGAGCGCGCTAATATTTAAAGCGATAAAAACAATGAGAAAATTGTTAAAATGTTTAATAAAACACGACTCGTTTAAAATAGAGCAAAAATCTCGTGGGGGTTGTCAGCATTTAAAAAAATAATGTGAATTTTTTCATACATATAACTTGTAAAATAACTGAAACAGATGTGAAAATAATAATTTTCGGAGCATACTTTGCGATTTTTTTCTATCGAAGGAATTTCATATAATTTGCATTTCGGCGTGGGGAATGTATAGATTTTATCGTCAAAAAGACACATATTTTTATAAGAGCTTAATAACTTCAAATGTTTAAGGGGGACATGTAAGTAATCGGTAGAAATTTGGGTAGCGGCAGCTTAACCACCGCTCCTTCCTTTCCTTAAAAATCCCCTTATACAGCATGCCCTGCCAACGCATGTAAAAATGAAACTGTAATATGTTACTGTAAAAGCGCGTACTACGGTAAATCTTAAGATTTTCCAGTAAATCCCAAGATTTACCAATGTACGGGCTTTTACAGTTACATCTATGGGTAGGTACTTTTATGATTATTTATAATCTTTCAACAAAAGGAGAAATTTCATGGTCAAATTCCAGTAATATGACTTATGACTAAGTATTTAAAACCCTTATGAGTTATTCCCATTTTTTTTCGCTGATAAAGTCAACTGGTGAATGCAGAGAGCTAGATTACCACATTACCAGAGTTAATTAGTACACCTAAGTTTGCGAAAATATAAATAGACAATAAAATAAAATAGTTGGTTACCTATGTACTAAGTTTGAGTTGATGTATGAATGCGAATTAAGCAATATGGTGTGCCAATATACAGTCGTGTGACGGGCAACCGCGCAAATATCGGTTTGCTCTTGGATTTAAAACAAATATGTTTTCAGGTATGTTTTCATAATCAAAAATCTAACCATGTTAATTTATTTTTTTTAGAAGTTTATCGAACAACCAATTTTTTAACAATGTTTGTTTGGGTATGTTAACAACACTGCGCGGTAGCTTCAATCAAAATCAAACGCCAAACAAACAAAAACCTCGTGAACAAATAAACGAACCCCATCCGAACAATCAGTGTCTGATTGAGTGTTTTCATAAATAAAATTAAATCTCATATTTCGTTTAATTTTTAAAATGATAAGCGAGTTTAATTTCTCCACAGAATCAGAGTCGCTTTTAATTAATACAAGTATATTTCACAAATTATTATGCTAACTACCTACCAACAATAACTAAAAACCGGAAAACTTTCAGTAGAAACATCATTATTTCAAAATGTACTGGTAATTCCGTAAATTTCTGTTTGTGAAGGAGAACATGCGTGGAGTGAAGGGACGTATCCGAGTTACTTTAACCAGTTATTCCTGACATTATTTGGAGTAAAAATGAAAATGAAAATTTTGGTCTGCTGAGACTTGATACAAACAAAAACCACTTGTCGTCACTGGTCACTCAGTTGGGTAACCGCCCAACCTCTTACACCAACCTCAACTGTCCAACACCTATGTAAACTTTTTTATGCTTTTATAGAAAAAAAATTTCACCGGAGACCGAAAATTCATTAACATTTTTTTTTAATTTTTTTTTTTATAAGAGACAATCGGCTTATCAGTATATAAATATAGAGAAACGTTTACTCAAAGTTAAATTAAGTCAAGCCAAAAAGGTCTCCTATGTTAAAGTTACTTGGAGATGGAGTTTTATTATATCTTAATTTTTTTGCTGAGGATGAGAGTTAGAGGAAAATAGGATAAATATATGAGATGCTCCCGATATATTTTATACTCTTGTATTAATTTTCTATCTTTATTCTTTTCTGTCTTTCTAACTTTTTACTCCAAAAAATATTATCAGGAATCATTGGAATAAGTCAACCAGTGGAGTGATTCCAGACATTATTTGGAATAAAAAAAGTTAACTAAATTTTGGTTTCCAGTGATTTTTTTTCAACTAAAAACATAAAAAATAAAATGTATTGTAGACAGTCAGAGGCGATGCGGTTTTTTTGGTTACTCGACTAAGTGACCAGTGACGAAATGTGGAAGTTTTTTTTCGTATCAGTTTGTAAACATCAATAAAGTCAGCGGACACCAAAATTTAATTTAAACGTTTTTTACTCCAAATGATGTCAGCAATCACTGGTTAAAATAAGTCAGCACATCTCTTAAAACCTTGAATGAACTCCAAATAAGACAGATTTTCTGCGTCGCGTCAATGACATAAATATAAACGCATGAACAGAACATTTTTTACAGCAGTTCAAACTTTTTCCTGGCTAGGATTTAGACAGACTTACTTGCTGACGAGAACACAAACACAAACAATTTTGTACAACTATTTTGAGGGATCACGCCTGCTGCAAAATTGAAGTGCTGCAACTGTAAAACGTTGATGATATTCCACTCAACAATTATTCACACACTATAACATTTGTGGTAACACATAAAATGAAATAGGAGTTAACTAACAACGCTAACAGTAAAAGCTTCACGATAATAATATGTTCCGCGAAATCTTTAAGATAACATCATAATGTTACGCTTAACTTTAACTGAAGGTTATGTGTCAAATATCTTATCCTTTGTGAATCGCGCGTCAATTTAAGGCGGGGTCCATTGCGACGGCAAACGCCAGAATTTTGCTTGACAGTCCTATACAACAATCAAGGTCACAATTTTTGCCTACACTCAAGGCCGCAGTGTTTGTGCTTCCCGTGTTCGGCGGAAAACAAAACTTAAACATCTCATCCCGGGTGAAGCGGGAAGGCAGGCGGGGTCGAGCGGGGGGGGGAGAATTCATTTTTTGACAGAAGTCGCGCGGTGCGGTCCGTGTATGTAGAAAAATCGGAACGGATTTTTGTGGTTATGTGCTATGTATGAGCGAACATAATCACGAGTTTAAAATATTATTATACCTAAATATAATATAATAATAGAAATATTTGATAATATAATATCAAATATTTATAATTATTCTGTTGTTGACGTAAATATTTACGTAAGTACTTTAGAGTAGAAATAGATTTTAGATAGATAATAGAATTTAGATTCTATAGTTCTAAATTAGGTCGTGCAATAAAATGACGTTATTATATAATGTCATTGGTGCAATAATCGATATTAGTCGGAAATCTTTCCTGATAAACCCTGATCTGTGTTTTCTTCCTGATGCAGGTAGCATCTTTTCTACATCGAACGCATTTTAACATTTATGCAAACGATAAACGTCAAATTTTTTGGTGCGCGGACCTAATAATTATGATTTTAAGTTGTAAATAAACACACTGTCGTAATGGATGATTATTTCTTTCGTGAACTCACTTGTAAATAAAGTCTATTAATTTATTAATCGGTTTCAGAGACACGGGAGAAATTGACCATTGTAAATCGATATTCTATTTTTGATGCTACGTAATTATTTACGTAGCAACAAAACGTATTCACTCTAAATTCTTAATAAATAGTAACTTTAGGTCGTGCGTATTAGTCGGAAATCTTTCCTGATAAATAAATATCTATTAAAATATCTGTGTTTTCTCCCTGATGCATCTCTTTTGTCATCAGAACGCATTTTAATATTGATATAAACGTCAAACGTCAAGTGTGCATGCCGTGGACACGTCCGTACCTCAGATCACTTGTCAAATCGTGTGGACCGCGCGAACTTCACCCCAAACGATGTTGGTGTAAAGTTATGGCCTTGAGTGTTGGCAAAAATTATGACCTTGATTGTTGTGTTGGACTGTCAAAACTCTGGCGTTTGCCCGCGCAATGGACAAAGCTTAAAATTTAAACACTTCATCGCCAAAGGAAGATTTTCAGAGGCGTAACGATCGCGCTAGCGTTATATAGTCACGCTGAGGGTTAAAAATGACAGTGACACACAATACATACGTATGAGGGTGTTTACTCAGTGATATATAAAGGATTTTACTCAGCGATATCTGACAATATTTACTTTTATTTGGAGTTAAAATTGACGTCAAGAAGAGAATTCTGTCACACTTCGCCACTGATCACACTGCGATATGTCGCAACAGATCACATGACATGCGCGTTGTTTCATCTGCACAGTGTTGCTGGGATGAGATGGAGTGCGAGACCCTCCCGGCGGCGACATGTGATATAAAATATTACTCGTTTTTAATTTTAAAAAATATCATCGACAGCGATATATCATTTTTACTTCAAATACGCTCGCTGGTTATTAATATATTATAAATCCTTCAGATGCACTGTACATTAAAACACGGTACTACGTAAAAAACACAAAAAGTGAATTTCGAGCGCCTAAAAACCTTACGCACATTTCAAATGCAGACTGAAAAAGGCTAGAAAATCAGAATCAGGAAGTTTCAACACTCGGTTCTAGAATGGTTTGATTTACAAACGTGTCATGTCTTTCCCGGGTGTACCCGACTTCTTCTACCATTCACATCGTATAATATATTCATTACACTTCTTTCTCCGTTCCACCGCTCCATATATCCAAACCATTTTTTTAATCGCTTCGCTGACGACACTGTCCTGCTATTCCAAGCGAAAGACTGGCCTACCGTTTATTCGCAAGCGGAGGAAGGCATTCAAAAGGTTAAATACTGGCTTGACTCAAACACACTAACTCTCAATGTACAGAAAACAAAATACTTACTGTTTAGTCTCACCAATATCACAAAACCAAACCTCCACCCCCAATTAAAAATACACGAATGTAAAAACTCATCTCCGAACCTGACTTGTAACTGCCCATGCCTTGAACAAGTAAACATTATAAAATATTTAGGAATAACCTTTGATACACACCTAAATTGGAAGCAACATATACTTAACACTACAAACAAAATCCGCAAATCCATATACTTTTTCAAACAAACACGTAATTTCCTCAACCTACACCTTTTAAAAACAGTGTATTACTCACTGTGCCAATCACACATCGAATACGGAATTTTAGCTTGGGGTAACACTTATTCTAGTGCCCTCGACCCCATCATTAAAGCACAAAAACTAATTATAAAAATAATCCTTAAACTTCCTCTTACTACCAGCACGGACACGATCTTCAACACCTTCAACGTTATGGACATTAAACAGCTCTACGCAAGATCCATCTTAGTTAATTTACATAAAAACAACATAACCCTATACAAAGCAACACAATCGATACACAATACCCGAGCCAAAAACAAAGAACTCCTCCAAACTCCCTTTTCTAAAACCACCTTTGGACAAAGACACTTTAAACACATAGCTTGCAAACTACACAATACACTACCAGCTACGATTAGACAAACCGAATCAATGACCAAATTCAAACAAGTTGTAAAGAAATGGATTATAAGTACTGGTCGTCACACTATTGTAAACATCTGTAAAATAAACTACAAATAGACAGAAATATCCATCTTCATACGTCCTTACCCATATAAAACAAATAAAAATTATAAAATCCTAAATAATATAAATCCATAAATAGATTTGACAGGATTTACTATTGTACTGTATCTCTTCCCTCATTTATAAGAAAACTCTCTCTATGTGATTTACCCACACTTTCAATCATCTTTATGTTTAATTGTTAATTATATTACTCTTATATATGATATGTAATTATGTACCTCTACGCCTGTCTCAACACAGGTATACCCTAGCGAGACAGGCATTGAATAATATATTGTAAACATCACGTATATAGATCAATAAAAAAAAAATAAAAAAAAAATCTAGTTCATTCCTGATAGCCAAGTGGATGATTCATTTGCCAGGGAAGAATATCTATACAATAATTGGTAAAGGGACAAACCGGAACAGTGGCAGAACAAAATACCTTTGACGATGAATAAAAAAATGGTTTGGTTAAGTTTTACACCATTTTTTTAATCACAGTGTTCTGTTTTATCAAGCAACCCAAAAGTCATGCGTAATAGCGAAGCAAGGAATAATCTTTAAATTTGGGGTAAGTACTGAGTTATTTCATCTGATTATTTCCTCTCGATATGGCCATGCCAATGGAATTGCCCAGGGGGTGAAAATTATCGCTGCGCCTCTGAATGTTTGTCTTATTTCTTAACTAGTCATTATTACCAACTTGTTAACGTTCTTGACATAGGTTTGTCAGATCATCGACTTATTCGCACGGAAATTGAATTTAACCCACCTAAAGTGCCATATAAAACAATAGTATCGAGGGAATGGCGAAAATTTGATTTCGATAGTTTCCTTGAAGAACTTAAAAAGTCTTCCTTGTGCATAGAAAGCAACTGGGAAATTAAGACGCCGACAAAACTGATTGAGGAGTATAACAACACTCTATCATGTTTACTTAGTAAATATGCTCCAACCACCTCGAAAACGCGGAAAGTCCGAAAATCTGATGGCTGGTTTGATGAGGAGTGTCGGAGTCAGAAGAGGATAATGCGGAAACTAGAGAGGTCACACCGAAGAAACCCCGACGTTACTCCACGAGACGAGTGGATTAATGCTCAAATAGAGTACAGAAGAATAATACGCACAAAGAGGTCAGAATACTGGATTAATAAAATTGACTCTGAGCGGAAAAATCCACGATGTCTCTGGAACTCCGTTAAAACCATCATCGCTAATAACACCGTACAAACCTCTACAGACATTACTCCGCAGGCCTTTTCTAAGTTTTTCTGTGAAAAAATAGAATCTATACGCGCCTCTACATCTTCTGCTCCACCGCCGATATTTACAGCCAATTCCAAAGGGACACTGTCATCCTTCAAACCTACAACGCTAGAAGAAGTAGGAAAGTTAATTCTAAGTTCGCCAAATAAACAATGTGTTCTCGACCCTATCCCAACGTGGCTTCTCAAGAAATGTTGCAACGTGTTGGCCCCCTACTTGGTTCACGTGTTTAATAAGTCTCTAAGCACAGGTGACTTCCCGGAAGCACTTAAGCATGCAGTAGTTACCCCAATTATAAAAAAACCACAGCTTGATGCTGACAACTTGGGTAATTATCGACCAGTGTCAAATCTGCCTTTCTTAGCAAAACTACTCGAAAAAATTGCTGCTTCTCAAATAACCTCCCACCTAAACCACAATAAATTAATTACCGATCATCAGTCCGCTTATAGAAGATTCCACTCAACAGAAACCGGGTTACTTCGTGTCCTGTCAGATATTACCCTTGCCATAGAGTCAGGTAAGTTAGCACTTCTTTCACTTTTAGATATGAGCGCTGCATTTGACACCATCGACCACGACTTTCTCATTAAGAGACTAGAATTAACATTTGGTTTACATTCTAACGTAAAAAATTGGCTACAATCCTATCTAACGGATCGCTCACAAGCAGTGAAGGTGGGAAATAAACAATCCAACTTCACAAAACTCTTTTCAGGGGTACCTCAGGGATCCGTTCTGGGCCCACTTCTCTTTATCCTCTTCACAAATGATGTCGCAAGAATTATCGAGTCATTTGGTCTCCTTTCTCACTGTTATGCCGACGATCAGCAAGTCTACTTTTACTGTACACCAAATGAGATCACCGGCCTCAAAATTCGCACAGTTGAGTGTCTAGAAGCAATTAGTCTCTGGATGTCCTCAAACAAACTGAAGCTTAATCCATCAAAGACCGAATTTCTGTGGGCAGCTACAAATAGACGTCAACATCTAATAGACAACTCACCAATTGCCATTTCCGGCAATGACGTAATTGCGAAAACAACCGTCAAACTTCTGGGAGTTTATCTGGATTCAGACCTTTCATTGAAAAGTCAGGTGAATAGGACCGTTAGCACAGGGTTCTTCTACTTAAGACAACTTAAGGCAGTTCGTAGGAACCTTTCGACAGAAGCAACTAAGCTTCTTGTGAATTCATATATAGTATCGCGTCTTGATTACTGCAATGGTATCTATGCAAGTCTTCCTAAATGTCAAACTGATAAACTACAATCAGTATTCAACGCCGCAGCACGACTAATCACAGGGGTACCCAAGTTTTCGCACATTTCGGAACACCTCCGAAATCTTCACTGGTTGAAGTGTCCTGAAAGGATCCAGTTTAAGTTATGCTGGATGGTGTTTAAAGCTATCAATGAAATGGCTCCACCCTATATCTCTGAACTATGCATTCCGGAAAATATAGGTCTAAGGCAGTCATCTCTTAGATCAGCGACATCGTCTGCAATTGGAAGATTGAAAGAACCCAAGCGAAATCCGAACACTAATTTTGGTGATCGCGCGTTTGGAGTATCCGGTCCTGAGGCTTGGAATAAACTTCCCATGGAATTGAGATGCATAACCAACCCAGCGGAATTTAGATCCAAACTTAAAACTCATTTTTTCAAATACTCATTTCCATAAATTCGTCATTAAATTTAAACTTTGTAATTTAATTATACTCTAATAATTGTTGATGTCCACGAATATATACTATTTTATTTGCTATTCCCTACAACTACTAACGAAAAATTCAAAATGCTATTGATCTACCTACCAATGGTCTGTCAGAGGTAACCTAACACCTCAATCCGGTTAATGTTGAGCGATGAGTCATCATAATGCGGTAAAGATCGGCGATTAATTTCATTCATTTATTTAAGATATCCATACATTTTCGTAAATCCGATAAATTTTGCATCCATGTCCTTAAATAGTAATATGTATTATGTAAAAACTTCCTTCTTCTTCTGGCGCTGTGGAGTGATTCTGGCGAATGTATGATATTTATAAGATGTTTTCAAGTATTTTTAAATGTAAATAAATATGTTAGTTATAAATCTCTAACTTTAAGTCATATTGTAAATATATATGTCATTGAGCTCAGTTTTAGGTCAGCTTTTATATGTCTTAGTCATAAGTCACTAGCAATAAGACTTAGATGTAAATCACTAGTTATAATTGTAAATCTTAGTTGTAAGCCAGTAATATTATTTTTTATGTATTTATTTGTACAGCGCCCTTGAGGTGATTTTTCACGAAAACGGCGCTATATAAATTAGCCAAATATTATTATTATTATTGTTGAGTATCAATTGTTGCAGTGCATTAATGAGAAGATTTGCAAGAATCATCTCCTCTTTTGGCATTGCATACCTAATGATCTTAGCATCTCATTATTGTCAGTATTTTCTGTAAATTCGTTAGACCTTTTAACATAAAATTGTTTTTTTAATGTTAATACCATCTATAAATTCCAACTGCTCCCAACCGTTTGGATTTAGTGAGACTTTTTCCAGATTAAAAAATAAATAAACTAAATACTGTCATTAAAGAAATATTAAAAAATGTTAAGTATTCCAAAGGATCTGTTCAGCGTTAACTATTATAATAAAAATTCATAATTATAGGTATGAAAAAGGTGCAGCTGGCGGGTGCGGTGAGTGAAAGCTCCACCGCGAACGACTGCCACACCGAGACCAAGCGTCACAGAGGGTGCAACGTGGTGGGGAATTTGCAAAGGGAATCTACCTTATTTTATGGACAGCCCTTGTGTGATTCTTTTAAACTAAATAAAAAACTTATCTTTTCGCTCTTCTGAACGATTAACTTTTTTTTAAAGGCATTTTTAAGCATTCCGAATTTTATATACAGTATCAATGCTCGATGGCCAGTTGTTGATTTGGTATTGCGTTTTATCACGATCCAAGCAACATTTTCCGCTTTCCGTGGTGGTAATAGGAGCTTTTCAAATATAATCAGGTTATTCGTAACTCGAGAATGTTCTTTTTTCAGAAAAAAAATATCTGTGATTCGAGTTTTCACAACGATACCTTCAACAAAGTGGAATCTATCTTTTATTCCGCATTCATAAAGCTTGAAAGTATTGATATACCTAACTTTTGACCATTTTGTCCCGCCGCGCCGTAAAAGTCTTTGAATGCTTTATAATATATAGATTTGTCAACAGTAACAATGTAAGAAAATAAATTATAATAATGCTAATGGGTGTAGTGCACAAAATAGATTGTTATTAGTATTGTGGCTAACGAACAACGCAGCAAATTGGACACGCGATTACTTCCTATTAGCTACACGGGCCTTTTTACCTCCGAAGTTTACTAACGACGCGAGGGGTGCCGACCCAAGAGAGAATTTATTCTGTTCCCGATTGCAGCTGATCTAAAAGTTCGCCAATTGCATCGTGTTCGCTACTCTCTTTCCAATAACTAATTTTGTTCAAAATTTAAATTATGGTGCTTAGATAATTATTGTTTAATAAACTTGTAAGTAAAGTGCAACGCTTATTTGATTTACATACACACACACGCTAGTCAATCGTAGTATGATTAGGACTTTTGTGCATAACACATTTTTCACATTTGGTTTGAATAATTGAAACATTTCTGTCACTTATACATATAAAGTTTGCACGAAGAAATTAAAACACAATCACATTATATTCATACTAAAAATTTTATTGCAACAATGATAATAATTGCCTTCGGGATTGTAATCCGTCATGACACATTTCTCGGGAGATAAAAAAATAGCTCTCATTAATGAAGAGATTCCTAATTCCTACTGTAGAAAGTCGAAATGGAGAAGCCCACAAGCATATTGTGTATGCTGTATGCTGCACACTAATAATATTATGTAGATATTTTTAGAAGGAACATTGTTCAATTAGTCAGGCGGAGAGAAATTCCTAAAGGTGGTCGATGCCACATGACGGTGAAAAAATAAACTACCACTCGTGAAGCGCACCAAAGAGACAAGACAAGCGTATTGGGCGTGTAAGCTTTGCCCGACGTAAGCTAAGTTTTTAATTCTTCTGGAGAACTCTTTTAAATGGTGACCGGACAACTCAACAACTTGCAACTTCATCACTCATTCTAAAATTCATTAAAAATTATAACAAAATATATCTTTTTCGCCAGGCGGGGAGAAATTAAACAGGTAAAGTTAAGTTAGGTTATGGGTAACTTTCATCACTTTTAATGACTTCTTAAAGGGATGTTGAAATTCAACTTTGTTGAGGTGTTCTAAAACCCTTTCGAATATCTTAGATTTTTCTGGATGAATAGTCAATTTGAATCGCCTATTTGGTAACAATTATTATAAGCAATAATTTTTTTTTTAAATCAACAGGTCTTCGGAAAGTGAATTCAAACTGAAGCCACAGCCGTCAGACCGTCCTTTCCTTTTACTCAAGCCCATGGTTTCATCCTTTTCTTGTTGTTATTGTACTAATAGAGAAATGGAGGTAGCAACCTACGATTCCGTTGAACTTTGTATTATATCAATGCCTGAAACACTCATCTACATTGAAAAAATCTCCCGAGAAAAGATACATGCCGCCGACGGGACTCGAACCATCTACATTGAAAAAATCTCCGGAGAAAAGATACCTGCCGCCGACGGGACTCGAACCCGCTTCCTTCTGAAATCCGGTCAAATGCTCTACGATTGAGCTACGTCGGCTTATTTCCTACTCGCCAAATAATTCAATATATACTAGAGGCATGGAACTGGCAGAGGAAGGATGAAAGTATACTGAATGCTGTAGAAATGAGATCCCTGAGGCGTATGTGTGGTAAAACCATGTATGATCGTGTGAGAAATGCAGAGATCCGCAAAGAATGCAAGGCTGATGTAAGCGTAATGAGTAAGATCAAGAAAGGAACGCTCCGATGGTTCGGGCATGTAGAGAGAATGAACGAGGAAAGGAGTGTAAGGAGAATATATGACGCAAATGTGAATGGTAGAAGAAGTCGGGGACGCCCGAGAAAGACATGGCACGACCAAGTGAATCAGATACTTGAGTCGGGCCATGTCATGAGTCAGAATAATAGAAGAGCATGTATGAGACGGTGTATGAATGTGAACGAGGCAAGGAGTGTGTGCCAAGACCGAGTTGTTTGGCGGTCCGTCCTCTCTGCCTACCCCTGCGGGGAAACGGCGTGATGGTTAGTTAGTTAGTTAGTTAGTTAGTTTACTAGTGTTTCATTCGATAATTACTGCCTATTTGTTCTAGGAGCCGAAAAGTCTTATTTATTTATCTTTTTTATGTGATTACTGCATAAGAGTTTCTGAGACTAAGGCATTCCCTTTTGGGGTATGTTCTGAAGTCGAAGCTAGAGGGGAGGGGATAGGGGTAGAGGATGGGGAAGAGGTAGGTAGGGAAGAACCTAACTATTCAAAAATAAAGCCATTTATGTCAAGAAATGATTCAATTCTGAATGGTGGTTTTTACTCCAGGGTGATACTGAGAATATATTTTAATGAGGAACGCGCCGCAAATATAGTAGATACGAATTATTTTTAATTATTTAATTGCAAAATAACACAACCCAGTACCCAAACGGGCGGCGCACGTATGCATATATTTTGATAAGTCAGGTACGCTGTACGCCTCATACGTCATAATTATGTCTGGCAACGTTATATTGTATTGAAAATAAGCTTATGGGTTCAAGTGGTTAAAAATAGTTCATTGAACCGTCCTGCGCAATACAATTAAATATATTTAAAAATTATTAGATAGAAATCAACTTACAAGGATTTTTATTGTTAGTGGGATGTTATGCCGTGTTGCGCTATCTCATTCTTTAGCAGACATTTCAGACAGCGTTGCAGTGACCATCATCAGGGCAGATCCGGTAGATCCGACGATCTACACTACTACGACGACGAACACATCGTCGGATCTACCGGATCTGCCCTGATGATGGACACTGCAACGCTGTCCGAAACGTCGGCTAAAGAAGGAGATAGTGCAACACGGCATAACATCCCAAAAACTAACAATGAAAATGCTTTTGACCGTGAAAATCTAAAAAACTTATCTAACTTACAAGGATGATACGGCTTCACCATATTCTTACCATTTTATGTAATAGGCAGATACCTACTAGCGCAAGTCTGTGAAAAATCGCAGAATACTATAATTGTAGAATTTGTTAAACTAAAAAGAATTTATAAAAACTTGTCTCAAGATCATTGTCTTTCAAAAACAAACATTGTCGAATTATAAGACGATCAGAATAAACACCGTTGTTAACTTGAAAAATTACGACATCTGTCAAAAATTTTAACAAAAAAGTTCCTACACTTTTTTTAAGAACGGAATTATTCATTAATAATAAAATTAAATTAAATAAATAATTTTAAATTTTCTTTATTGCTTGTCTGTATTCCCAAAATCAGTTCCAAATTTGTGAATTTCAATTTAATTCAAAAGATATCCAAGTTCTAGATTCCATTGCCAACATATTAGTTTTTTAAATAATATATGTAATTCGACGAAAAAAACTTATACTTATAAGTATTTGCCCCATCTTTAGGATACAAATATTAAGTAAGTAGAGTCACGTGGGGTAACCGTACGCGGAGTGTAAGTGTTCGCAGTGATGTTTCCGACAAGATCGTACCTATTTCGCGCCCGCGCGTTCCTTAATTCAGTATCGTTTTGGGTCGCATTGAAGTAGGATATGAGTATAGTGAATCCTAATTTGAAAATAAAAATTGGTAGGTAAATTACTTTTTTTCATTATTTTCTTAAATTTTTCAACTCCTTTACCAATGTGTGCTATTTTGTAACCAATTGTGTCAGAGCTATGTGGTCTATGATAATTTTTTGTGAAATATTGTTAGTTACACGGGTGCAAAGCGGTAATTCTAATAAAGATAACCACTAATCTGATTTTTAAAGTTTATTGAATTTTGGTGTGATGGGGTAAGTGTGCTGGGGTAAGCGTACGCAGTTGGGTGAGTGCGAACACTTACCCTTCTTCATAAAATTGATTTTGTAGCATAATATTTCAACTCTCGTTATCAATAATTAGCACGAATATTCTGAACAGTCAGATCTCTTGCTATGCCGAAATACATGCGGCACCGAGGAGCCTACAAACGTCTGTCAGACCTAATAAAAATATTATTCATCTGGTCCTTACTGCTCCGATTGAAGATGTTATTGAGGTTCAGGCCAGCTCTCCATCACAAGCTCAGTCCTTCAAATTCTAATATTTGATATAAGTCCTCGGCCAAAGCAACACATAAACAAAAACGTCGAAAAAATACTTGCAAGTCTAAAATAATTACCTCAAGCACCTATAAAAAGAAATTTCAGCAGAAACAGAGAGAGGCAGATGCAGAAATGGTCCAAAAACCGAAAAATAATACCAGGGAAATCCGACGACCACCTCTTTTCAAGAAAGCCGCACCACAAAGTCGTAATGCGGCATATTCCAGAGTGCATAACCATTTTAAGAACACAAAAACAGGCTTCTAAGGACTATTTTTGCCCACAATACAAGGAGAAATATCGAGATCCACCAACAGAAGATTGGATAGAATGTATTCTGTGCAAAGCATGGTGGCATGAGAACTGCACAGACTATGATAAGTGGCAATTTAAGTGTGATAATTGCAATGGGGGGTAACTTTTCGTGGTGCGAACACTTACCCTTCAGTATGCGAATACTTACCCCGCATATGGGGTAAGTGTACGCAATCGACATGCACCCAAACTTTGTTGTATAACTTTTTGATTTATGAACCGTACGAGGTTTCTATGTTTATTTGAGATGCCTTAATAATCAATCATGTTAATAAACAAAATAGTTGAGTAAAATACCTAAAGATATTCCAAAAAATCCCAACGTAAAAATTGCGCACGGTTACCCCACGTGACTCTATGTATGCTAATAGCTATAAACAATATATCATTACACCAATTTGCTCTTTAACAGGCTCTCGACTACGAATCCGGAGGTCTCGGCTTCAAATATAAATAAATCTACCGGTTTAATTATTTTTTGTTTTTTCGCAATCGCCTTGGTGAAAAACCACAATTCAAAATCGAAAAGTTGATTTTTTTACATTAGCTCCACCCAGGAGGCCCTGAGGAAAATAATTATCAGGGCCCGTGTCGTCTTTGGGGATGCTGTGTGGATAATCTTTTCAGGAATGGAAAGATAGAAAGTTCTAGGAAGGAAAATGTATGCATGAGGGGTGGGTAGGAATGTGGCGGTCCATGTGTCTAAGAGTGACGGACGTATATGAATCCTTCCCTTCTATTGCGGTGCAAGGCGATTTTCTAAGAGAGTTTGGGATGTCATCTTTGGGGATGCTGTGTGGAGGGGTTTCTTAAAGAAAGGAGCGAGAGGAGATTATGGGAACAAAAAATGTATGAGGGGTAGATAGGAATCTGGCGGTCCATGTGTCTAAGAGTAACGGACGTATGAATCCATCCCCCCCACTGCGGTGCAAGGCGATGTTCCAAGAGAGTTTTACTGAAGAGGTCAAAAAGTCTTCCTCATCCAATATCTCCCGATCCGGCCCGCCACGCAGTAAGAACTTGGGATGACATAATATGGCAGAGGTGTTGGTTATCCAACAAAATACTTCCCGGGGCGTCAATGTCAATAAATTGCCCCAAACTTCCTATTCCCCATCTCTTATACCCTTTCCCACTCCCTCCAACCTCACAACATACCTAATCCTAGATATTAATAATAATACCGTAATGTACCATATTATGAATATGAACAAAATTCATTTTTAGAAAATGAATTTTATAAAATTTATTACGATAAAACTATTCTAAAAGACAGAACAATTAGTCATAATAGACCCGATATAGTTTTACATGACAAAATTAAAAAAATAACTTATATCATTGATGTCGCTATTCCAAATTCTTGTAATATTCAGAAAACTGTTTCTGAAAAAATAAGAAAATATATAGATTTAGGAAACGAGATTAAAAGAATTTGGCATTCTCAGACTATAAAAATATTACCATTTGTTATTTCGGCTACTGGCATTATACCTCGCTCCATCATTCAAAATTTAGGCGTATTAGATTTGTCAAAGAATTTATGTACAAAAATGCAAAAGGCAGTCATTTTAAATACATGTAGGATTACGAAAGATTTTTTAAATATTTATATTGAGGGATCAGTAGGATTTATCAGTCGAGTTAGGATTTCATCAGAGCCGAACACTCTGATATGAAAATATCTGGAGTCGGTGAAATATTTTCCCATTATGTTTCTGGTAGATTGACGTATTGTTCTTGTATTTATTATACTTAGGTATATAGTGCACTTACATTGCGTGAATTTACTAGATAATCATTTGTGGAAAAGTGTGTGGAAGGGTTTAGTCTTTCATTTGGGAAAGATTTAACCCGGACATAAAATCTGGTTAATAATCTTTTTCTAATTTCTGTTAACTCCTATGTATACATAGCGAAAAACAACTATTAAACTGTGCATTCTGTGAACATTTTTAAGTGGACTATTAACATCTTCGCTTTTTACAATCCTAATCTAATGACTTTTTATGTTAATACGCTGTAAATGTTCCAAAACAATAAATAAATTAATTAAGAATGCCACATTATATTCCCCAATGAAAGTTGGTAGGTACTCTTGAGCTGTATACAAATTTAAAAAAAAACACACAAATCATTACACACACATCAAAAAACCCTCAAAATGAATTCTCAAAACAGGTATTTGGGGGCTACTAAACTACTACCTGCCTGAAGCCTGAGGAGTGAGGAGATTTTAAAAAAGAACGAGGTGAAAGCTCGCCCTGTGATTGGCCAACGGTTGCCTAGCGACCAAAGCTTCCGTTAGGCCTTCTCCCAATAGTACGGAACCCTTATACAGAGGGCGGGGCTTGAGCTTTGGGTAGAAACCTTCTCCCCATCATACAATGTGGGAATGAGGCTTTACTTGTAAGGGGATGCAGTGAGTTGATCAAAACAATGAACCAGTTGATTAGGCAGATATCTCCAAATATTAAGTTTAAAGATAATGAGCTTTGCTTGCATACCTAAATCAAATATTATTTACACGTGTCTGTGTATTAAGGCGATCCACTAGTACAGGAAAAAATCGAAATCGGAATTCACGCCCTTTTAAGGGAAGAGTTTAAAAATACTTGAGAAAAAGCTTTTGGAAAGGTTGGAAAAGATATTTGAGTTTTTTTTACATGTTGCTTTCGTAAAGGCTTGTAAAAAACATTAATCCATTTTTTATGCATTGTTTATTGTAATAAAACGGAATTTTTAAATTGATTTCACGAAAATAAGCGGCGCGGAGCATAACACGTCTTCTCTCCGCTCCGTTCGGAGGAGTAATGACAGAAAATCGGGGCGGCTGCCAGTCGTTCTTCGGTGGACGGTATAAGGTTCACTTTGATATAACAAATTCGTCGACTGCCGTATTGTCGCCGTGATGTCAAAAATACCAACGCGAAAATGCATATTATATTTTATTTTGTTAGGTACGGGCGTAAATTTCAATTTTTTTGCGATAATTATATAAGAAACTGAATTTGCCACATTATGCAATAAAACCATATCCGAAAAAGTGTTTATAAGTAGGAAAGTTTTTAGTTAAAAATGTTTTTTATAGACCTAATACTTTATTTTTTTCTAAGCTTATTAAAAGACTTAAAAAAATGACCGATATTTTTAAGGGCCAAGGTATGTTCTACACGCAGTATTTAATTGAAGCATCTATAATACTTCTAAGCGGTCAAATTTTCAAAACTAAATCATACGATTTTGTATGATTTTGCATTATTTAGTATGGCTTCATCTTAACTAACTAACTATCACGCCGTTCCCCGCAGGGGTAGGCAGAACGGATGGACAGCCAAACAACTCGGTCTTGGCACACACTCTTTGCCTCACTCACATTCATGCATAGTCGCATACGTTTTCTTCTATTATTCTGACTATTGACATGGCCCGACTCAAGTATCTAATTGACATGTCTTCCTCAGGCGTCTCCGACTTCTTCTACCATTCACATTTACGTCATATATTCTTCTTACACTCCTTTCCTCGTTCATTCGCTCTACATGCACAAACCATTTCCGTGGATCGTGGATCTCCACGTTTCTCACACGATTGTACATGGTTTTCCACATTTACACGTACATACATCAGGGTAGGTAATATCACTCCATTGCGGACTGCTAGCTTCGCTTCTTTTGACAATTTTTTGTTAGCGTCAACAGCATTCAGTCCTCCATTAATGAAGTTACCTGCATTTACCCTTCTTTCTATATATCTATCAGTTGTCCCATCTCTCGTAAACACACTACCCAGATACACAAACTCATGCCTGCCATTAATTTTCCAGTCTTTCAAAATACCTAAATATCAACTATACTATTTATTTATTTATTTATCTATAATAAAATATATTAACATTGGTTTTATTTGTATGCCTGTCTCACTAGGGTATACCTGTGTCGAGACAGGCGTACAGAATATTGTAGTTACAGTAAAATACATATCACTTTGAATAGAATTAAAACAGAAAGGTGATTGGAAGGGTGGTAAATCTTATAAAGAGAGTTATTTTATAAATGTTGGAGATGAAGTAGAGAAGTAAATTCTGCCTAAGCTATTTAAATAATAATAATAATAACGTAATATTTGTATAGCGCAGTTTTTTTGTCATTTCACTTTAAGAACGCAAAGGTCAAATTTGACAAGATTCCATTATTTTCATTTACTATGACCAGTTTTTTTTCAATTGAGAATCCTCCGCGAACAAAGTCGTATCTTCTCCAATAATAAACTTTTTACCTGCAGGTAAGTATGTTTCTGTATCTATTTGTAAATAATAAAATTAGATAGCTAGGTATAGCGTATAGCCTAAAAACTCACAATAAATTGTACAGCGCTTTTGAAATGATTTTTCATAAAAATGGCGGTCTACAAAATAAACCAATTATCATTATTATTATTTAATTAATTACGTTGGCTACTTTTATAATTCGCACGGCAACGGCTCGTGGCATCTCATTTCTGTAGTCATGGGTCATAGTGAGGTAGCAAGTATATATATATGTGTGTAGGTATTATCCTGTTTTTGTTTGTATACAGTCCTGAAGATGGTACGGAGATACCGAAACCGGTAGACTTAAAAAATTATCAATAAAGTGACGTAAAACAAAGTATTTTCTTTTTAAACGACTTCGAAAAGGAGGAGGTTATCAATTCGATGGTATTTTTTTTATGTTTGTTACCTCAGAACTTTCGATTGGGTGAACCGATATTGATGATTTTTTTTATTAGAAAGCGGGTGCTTCCCGTGTGGTCCCATTTTAATTTGGTCCAATTCTGACAATGAAATCTATGAGAAAACCATACCTATATGTCTTAAATTTGCGATAAGTATGTGCGCGACAAATGGACGAATAACGCAATATTACGCCAACAGATTTCGATGATTCTTTTTTTGAAGTAAAACTTCTTTACGCACGCTCGTCACTAAAAATAAAAAATAAACAAAAATTTTAACAAATCAAAAAATGACTTCATAAAATGCACTAAAAGGTAAAAAAATAATTTCGTACCTACGATTGATATTTTTGGAGTCGGTGTCAGCCAAGATCTCCTATCTCACCAATATTGGCTGACACCGACTCCAAAAATATCAATCGTACGAAATTATTTTTTTACTTTTTAGTGCATTTTTTGAAGTAGTCTTTTGTTTCGTTAATATTTTTGTTTATTATTTATTTAAATAATAATTAATACTTGCAATTCCAGGGGTAATACACCAATATTTTAGTAATAACTTACTTGTTTTTTTGCAAAATGATGTTTTTGTAAATTGTACAATTTCACCAAATAATGTAGAATAAATTAAGATATATTTTTTTTATCTTAGTCTATCCTATATCCTATATAGTTTCCCCGGATCGCTACTTATGTATATTCAGAGAAATGTTTATTTACTCTGTAATGTATGTTAGTATGTAGGGACCTAATGTATTTTTGCAAACTAGTAATTTATATAAACTAAGATAAAAGCACATTTTTTAGTTTGTTATTTTCTATTAGGTATTGGGCTAAGCCTCCATAGTGGTGATATTTCACGAAAACATCGATATAAAAAATGGCATAATTTAAATATCTACATGTTTTTTTTTATTTAATTTACTGTTTTTCATTTTTTTAAATTCGAGTCTGCGTAAACGTAGGTAGATTTTGAAAGTCCAACTCACTAATATGATTCTCTTCAAGACCCTTCAATATTCACTCCTTCCTCCCCTCAAAAAGACGCAGATATGACATAAGCCCTGAGGGAAATCATTTTCCTCAATATCTCCTTGTTGAGTTAATGTAAAAAACAAAAGAATTTGAGTTCATATTTTATATCCTATCTATAGGTAATATATTTACCTGATAAATTATGATATCCAAATAATATTAATGAAATTATGATACCAAATATATATTTATCATAATTTATTTACATTTATATTTTAATTTAATTTGTAATAATTTCAATCAAGTTAGGTTAGGTTAGGTTAAAAAATTCGTAATTTTGTGAATGTTCTTTATTTAATTTCTGTTAGGTATTATTTATTAGTGTAAGAAGAATATACGACGCAAATGTGAATGGTAGAAGAAGTTGGGGATGTCCGAGGAAGACATGGCACGATCAAGTGAATCAGATACTTGAGTTGGGCCATGTCAAAAGTCAGAATAAAAGAAGAGAATGTATGAGACGATGTATGGATGTGAGTCAGGCAAAGAGTGTGTGCCAAGACCGAGTTGTTTGGCGGTCCGTCCTCTCTGCCTACCCCTGCGGGGAAACGGCGTGATGGTTAGTTAGTTAGTAAGGTAGGTATTATTTTATCGTTAGCCGGTTTTTTCGCAGCATGCATGCACTTGTATAACAACAGAGATTTTCCATCAGGGCATGTCATATATGAGGATGCTGTGTGGAGGTTCTTTTTAGGGAGTAAAGAAAGTTCTGGTAAGGAAACAGTATGAGGGTCAGCAGCAGAGGCGGCTCTAGGGCTCCAGGTATGGGAGGTCATTTGAAAAAAAAAAGTGAAATTACCTTTTTTCGATATTGTGAAAAATGCCGACATATTATTGTCTATATCAATTTGAAGACAGGTAGGGTCATGAACCCGCAACTCAAATTACATGGGTATTATTTATAAATTGCAAAATCACTAAATAATTCATGTACTTGCTGGCACATCATTTTAAAGAGGGCACTTTTCAATATAGTTATGCACACCGATAGTATGTATCTAAGTATACAAGATATAAAAACAAAATTAGGTAGATTAGAAAAAATAGAAACCGAAATAGAAATATCAAAAATTTAAAAACAAAAATTGACTTGGAAGCACACGTCCGCAGTCCCCCTTTACCCCTAAAATGTCCAAAGATATTGGGTGAGAAAAGGCATTTATCAATTTTATTTAAATTTAGACTTGCGTTTCAATTTGACGATGTTTTTTTTTTTGAATTTTTCAGCTTCCTAACAAAAACAGATTTATTATTAAATTATATTAGATATTTTTTTATCTATCTAAAGCAAAGGTCCCTTTCAAATGATTTACCTGTAACTAGATAATTAAATGTATAGAATCTGCTGTCACTTAGATTAGGAACCTAAAAATCAAACATTTTTTTAAATCAAGCTGTTTTCTATGTCCGTTGAAAAGTGATCATAATATGATAATTAATAATATTTGAAAAGATCTACTTCTCGATGTGCCACCAAACTAAATTTGAAACGTCGTCGATAACAACGTAAATAATTATTATTCAAAATCTTTCCCGTACTGTCCAAATACAATGGACTAGGCATGCCTGCAAAATACAAATGTGTATCGCTATCTCTTTCAACAACGAATAAGATTCATAATGCTGTCTCCCTTCCACGACATTCGGTCATGTCCAAAACGTCGCTAGGGTTTCTGTGGTACCTATACGCGGGAATTTTTTACTCCAAGATAAAAACATAGTGCCATCGCGTTTATTGTATGGCGCGCATAGAGACAGAAGATATCCTATAGCGGGGGCAAGTCAAAAATTGACCCAGCGAAATATTGTGAGAATTGGAGCTTCCATTTGACACGATAGATGTCACTGCTCGTCACCCGGCGAGTCGTCGCCGCTAACTGCTATTATTTTGCGGTTCATTTCAAGAAAGAATTCGATGCGTTGAACGGTTTATTCCGTAAAAAAAAAATTATTATTATGTCTTATAATTTTGGGGGGTCAAACACCCATTGTCCTAAGCTCCTAAGGGGAGAGCCGCCACTGGTCAGCAGGAATCTGTGGGTGAGTATTCAAGGAGTGACGGACATATCTCACTACGGTAAGGCGATGTTCCGAGAGAGTCCTGCTGGAGAGTTCAAAAGGTCTTTCTCAACCAGTCTCTTCCGATCCGGCCTACTACGTAGATGGTAGGCAGACGCATCCGCCGCCAAGATCCAGCCAAACCTCCCCATGAACCCGGGCTGCCTGGGCACCACTGCTAAGTTACCAAACGTAGCGAACCACTTGGGATAATAACTTGTGGCAGAGGTGAGGGTTATCCAAAAAATGGTTACCTGGGCGACGGTGTCCACACCCGCCTCCTAAATTATTAATATACAATATGCGGTTGATTTAGAAAAAATACGGTATACCTGCTTACATTTAAAATAACGAGTGTGCTTTAAACCACACAACTGAAGTATAACTTCACTAACTTATAAAAGAACATATGACATTGGGGTGACATTGACATTGACATTCCAGACAATATGGTTTGCTGCATTTCGCACAGTAGTAGGTACCTAAACACTCATGCGTCGTTTTTTCGCAGGGCAAAAGTTGCACGCACATACACCGTTTCCTTTTTAGGTTGATTACCGTTCGCATCGATTTCCGTTCGCATGTTATTTTTCGTAACAATCACCACTTTTCGTAACGCATTTACCAGTTTACCCTCAAGTGTCGAGCGTGCGTAAAGAAGTTTTACTTCAAAAATTACTAAAGTAGGTTTTACACCATCTCTTTTTAAACGACTTCAAAAAGGAGGAGTTTATCAATACGACGGTATTTAAATTTTTTATTATTTTTTTTATGTTTGTTACCTCAGAACTTTCGATTGGGTAAACCGATATTGATGATTCTTTTTTTAATGGAAAGCTGGGTGCTTCCCGTGTGGTCCCATTTTAATTTGGTTCAGTTCTGACAATGGGATCCATGAGAAAACCATATATATGTCTTAAAATTGCAATAAGTATGTGCGCGACAAATGGACGAATAACTCAATATTACGCAAACAGATTTCAATGATTCTTTTTTAAAGTAAAACTTCTTTACGCACGCTTGTCACTAAAAATAATTTTTTTTTTAACAAAACAAAAAAAGAGATCTCCACATCTCACCTATTCCTACACCGACTCCAAAAATAAAAATCGTACGAAATTATTTTTTTACTTTTTAGTGCATTTTTTGAAGTCGTTTTTTGTTTTGTTAAAATTTTTGTTTTTTTCAGGCCGATTCCAATTAGAGACCAAAAAGTAAAAAAAAATCGCTTTACATCTCTATTTTCATATCTACAATTTCAATTGGCATCACTGCAAACAACACATGAACCATACGGTTTGCTGTAGAAATAGAGATGAAAATAGCGATCGCGTAGAGCGAAAATTTTTGACTTTGGTCTCTAATTGGAATCGGCCTGAAAACAGATGGTATAAAATCGACTTAAGAGGAATATAAACGCTAGAAATATTTCGATTCTCGTGTCTGCAAAATTTTCAATCGAGCGTCTTATTTGCGCGAGGCAAGTAAGCGAAAAAGTGTTTTTTATTTATTTTGTCCATAATTTTATAAGAGTGTAAAAAAGTTAGAACATAGAAAGCCTCAAAAATGGTCTTAGCCATAAAGGAGTATTTTTATAAAAATGTTTCTACTATTACTTCATAGTTAAGTCACAAAAAAACATTTTTTTAGTGGTTTACGCTTATTTTTTTGTTTGTTATGTAAATAATAATTTTATTGTGATTCCGTTACATAGAAAACCTAGTTAAAGCTTAAATTTATCAGTAGCATATTTTTTGATGTTCATACTGTAAGCCAATTCGTCGTAAAGATTAATCTAAATAGTACCTAAATAGGATTTCACGTATAACTTCACCTTAAGTGTCCCGAAGGGGTGTGCAGAGAGGATGTACGGCCGAAGAACAAAAGTATAAAAATATTTTAATTCACATGCATCAACGAAAAAACTAATTTTATAATTTAATTATATTTATTTTTATTTTTAACATAATTAGTAAAACCTCGAATTGTAATATTTAATTAAATGAAGACAATATTAGCGAAACTCAATCGAAAATCTGGAAAAGATATGATTTTTATGTTTCCAGATTTTCGAGTTTCGCTAATATTGTCTTCATTTAATTAAATATAATAATTATTTTAAAATTATAGTTTTATAATAATTATAATATCGTTGGCCAACTACCGGGATGAAATGATAGCATATTATACAACGTGCGTTCCCAGTAATTATGTCCTTTGCATGCAAACTGTATCTAATCTGTAGTTAAACGTAAGATTGTAGAAATATATTAAAAATTTGTACAGCTCCCTTGAGATGATTTTTAACAAAAACAGCGCTAAACAAATTATCCAATTATTATTATTATAACTATATGTATATTCATTTGGCCTTTTCATTATTGAGAGCTAGAACTGTTATCTATAGAGCTTTGAAAACTAGTGACGGTACTCCCGGTACAGTAGGTAGAAACCTACCATCCTACCAATTCCTAATTCATTGGCTTCATTGCCTGCTGTCAGTAGTGTCAGTTGTCAGTTTCGAGATCAGTCACTGATGTGATGTCTAGGGAAATTTCCCTAGATCTAGGGGAGAAAAATATTTTTTAGGGAAAAGGGAAATCAGCACAAAATCTAGGGAAATTTCGAACTCTGGCAAAAAAAAATTACATATGCCAATATTACTGGTATTGCTAGTAGTAGTTTTTTTTGGAATTCCCATGAATCTTAAATATTGTTGATGTTCTTACATTCAAGCAATGTTCTTTTAAAAACACTGACAACTCAAAATGATAAATACCTAAAAAGATAAATGAGGAAAAATTAAAAATTTGGTTTCAAGTAACGTTTTTATCTATATTTATTACAAGAAATTTTTTTCAGTTTCAGTGATTACGTTTGATTTTTATTTTGCATAGTGATTTTTATAAGGATTTCCGTTTTTAATTCAGTGGTAAAGTACATACTTTTAAATTATGGTAAATTTTCGAGTAATTGGCAATATATGAATATTTATGTTAATTTGCCAAGGTAATACCCACGAAATCTAGGGAAATTCTAGGGAAATTTCACCTCGAATTCTAGGGAAATAATTTTTTTGGGCATCACATCCCTGAGATCAGTCTACCGCGGAGTGGTCGTGTTTCGTGTCTAGCGGAAGCTCTACGCTGAGCTTTTGATAACATAAAGTAAACAATAATAAATAACAACAATTAACACTTGTTAATAAGTGTGATTACAAATAAATAATTATATTATTAAAGTGGACACTTTATTAAATAAGGTACTGTGAAAGTGTGCAAAATATTATGTGCAGTGCAACGTTTTTAAAAAAAATACAAATAACAATTGATTTTTGCTTTATATTAGAGAGGGCAGTGTTATACGTGGCTATATAATGATATTTACAAAATATTAATCATTTGAGTACCTACCTACCTATTTAAACATTTATTTGGTGCTGCGTTGATTAATAACAAAGTGTTTTATAAGCAATTATTCATACGTTGCTAAGTTGTGTATAAATTTTAATAGGCATTTGATGTATAAACATTGTGACTTATTAAAGAATTTCAATCATTTTGACAATATAACAGTGCTGTTTTATTAAAAATATAGCGTCGGGATCATAAAAGTTTAATAAGATGTCGCTTTAAAGATATCAAATAATTTATACTTACCTAAATAGGTGTATACCGGTATACCAATTTACTTAAAAGCTTAAATATTTTAAACAAATTTTTAATAATTTGAACAATATAACAGTGTGATATTATTAAAAATATTGCGTCGGAAAAACTAAACTTGTTAATAAAACATTACCTAATTGGAAGGTAATTTGAATGGAAGCTGCGTTGAAGATATCCTACTTACTTACTAGAAAGCTTAAAGATTTGAAACTGAATTTCAATCATTCGGACATTATAACAGTGTGATGTTATTAAAAATATAGCTTCGGAATCACTAAACTTGTTAAGAAAGACATGGCCTATTTAAAAAGTAATTTGAGTGGATGTTTTTATTAAAGAAAACAAATAGTTTATATACCGACATACTTCCTTAAAAGCAGTTTTGAAATAAATTTAAATCATTCGGACATTATAACAGTGCGATTTTATTAAAAATATAGCTTCGGAATTACTAAACTTGTCAACAAAATTATAATCTAATTGGAAGTTAATTTGAGTGGATATTTTTATAAATATATATCAAATATTTAGTGTTTACATAAAGAATGTGTATTGACATACCTAATTACTTGAAAGCTTAAATATTTGAAAGTTAATTTCAATAAATCGGACAATATAACAGTGTTATGTTATTAAAAATATAGCTTCGGTATCACTAAACTTGTTAAAAACGATATCATCTAATTTGAAGGTAACTTGAATGTATGCTGCATTAAAGGTATCAAATAATTTGTATTTACTTGAAAGTTTAAAGATTTGCAACTGAATATAAAATGATACCTACAGTTAAAATACATTTTGCAGTCATAGTTAAAGTATAACATGATGTGTTGCGCTTTTTTAAAATTAATTTTGATATAAATAAAAAATCAGTCACGATGAACTCCAGAAAATCAGATTCGTCATCTTCAGATAGACTATCACCATCATCCGACTGCAGCTCAAGTGTAGGAAGCAGTCTTTCTCAAACTGACCCTTTGAGAAACTCTCCTTCAGCATTGCTTCACATCCCACTTCTGCAAACACCATGGGACAGCCAAAAAACGATAGCGAACAGTGGTGTACTCCAACAAAAACTCTACTTCGACACACCAAAGAAAGCTTTCGGACAAAGCAACCAAATCTTAGAAAATAACAGACAAGATAACATGTCTAGTAATAGTTACTTTTCAAACAATAACAACGAAACTAAAAAAGATCTCAGCTCATGCGCTCAAGAGAACAATAACAACTTCTATAAGCAATCAAAAAGACACTGCGAAAACAGCTACTATCCAATTTTGGGACAGAATCAGCAACAAGATGTATTATTAAAAAAGACTGAATACGCAGTAACAACAAATAATAGATTACAAGAGAACAATAACAGTGAATACTTCAGTTCTTCTTTGATAATCGATGAACATGAATTAATTAATGATAGGATCAACAACAGTTCGTGTAACAACAGTTCCAGCAAAATTCATCATGAAAAATCTGGACAATTTCAAAGTGTGGATTTTCCTAATGAAGACATTGAAGTGAATCTTGGGTCAGGGTTTTTTGGGGCCTCTGTTGGGGGTATTGGGGGCACTGGTTTGAGACGGGGGCCCAACTTTAGTCCTGATCAGGTACAGTGTATGTGTGAAGCGCTCATGCAGAAGGGAGATGTTGAAAAGTTGGCCACTTTTCTTTGGAGTCTTCCGCCGAACGACCTTTTGAGAGGGAACGAAAGTTTTTTAAGGTTTGTACGAATTTAATTACTATTTTTAATGTTAAGAGAAAATTGAGCAGCGTTTTTTGTCCGTACAAACGTATTCCCCATTGAAACTATTGAAAATATTTTTTAGTATAATAAATCGACCACTAGCGTGTCGGCACATTTTTGCTTTTTTGATAAGTTACTTCTTATGAGAATGGAAGATGCCTTCATTGGAAGGGACCCACCACTTTCCCAAAGGAGTTATAAGGAAACATATGGTTTCCTCCTTCACCGTACACGTCAAGACTCTATTTTATTGGGCGAAGCTACATTTATTTGAACGACTCTAGACCCTCCAATGTCCATGCATACGGGATTAGAAAGCAGTATGGAAGTACTTACATTAACATAATACAAAAGAATAATAAATGTGGCAGCGCGTTGAGTAATTCTTCTGAAATCTATAGAGAAAAATATATATAGATAGAAGATACCTTCAGTATGGCCCTAGTGTAAGACCAACATTCAGAATTGAAACGTTGCTTGAAATGGCTTTATCCGTTATTGGTGATCAGATATGAGAAGCCAGGTATTTCTCCACCTTCCTCCTCCGATCTCCTTCCTCTCCTCACTACCTCCAGCACTGACTCCAGACGGGAGCAGCTGGGGCTTTCGTGAGGTACCTATTCACATTAAAAAAATGTACTTGTAGGAGTTAGGACGCTCCAAAAATCGTAAAATTTACCTGGTTTGAAGGCCATCAATAGACATTCAGTATACAACGTATTTTTACAAAAGCAAAACGTACAGACATACTCGTACAATCTTTATTTCTAATACAGTTAGTTCGGGTTTATGGGGTGATCCATGTCCAGGTCTTGGCGGCGGATGCGTCTGCCCGCCAGCTGCATGGATTGGGAGAGAATGGTTGAGAGAGTTCCTTTGGCTTCTCCATTCGTACTCTCGCAGAACATTTCCTTGCACTGCAGTGAGAGGGATGAATTCATACGTCCGTCACTCCTGGACACACTGACCCCCAGATTCTTACTCGCCACTAATACTAATTTTCTTCCCAGAACTTCTTTTCCTTCCTTTATTAAATTCGGGGAATTATTTTCCCCGGGGCCTCCTGTGTGGAGCTAATGTACAAAATAAGAAATAAAAAAAAAAACAATTGGTCCATTTTTGGCGGAGAAAAATGAGGAACACAAAAAATCGATTTTAATGATTCTATTTAAGTGTTATCAGCCTGTGGTGCAATTGTCCATTTCGCTCAGTATTCGAGGGATAAGAGCGACAACTTCAGCAAGAGTTTGGATGATACACATAATTCAAATTTTTAAGCGAGCGGTTTCCCCGGACAAAACCGGAAATATGTCATTTTTAATTCAAATTTTAGCCGTATCGACTCTTTCCCACAAAAAAGTATAAATTGATTTCGAAAGATTGTTCTTTTATCTGGTAAAGTTATGTTTTAAATTATGAGAAAATGTGTTTATTTTTAACATAATAATGTTATACCATAGGTCGTTGGCAGATTTATTAAATTTTCAAACCAAATTTTGTATTATACAACACAAATAATAATAATAATAATAATATTTGGACGATTTATATAGCGCCGTTTTTGTGAAAAATCACCTCAAGGGCGCTGTACAAACTTACCATACATGCCTAAAATCTAGAAAGACTACAAGCTAGACAAACAATTAAAAACAACTTATGGCTAAAAATTGCATACACCGATACGAAAATATATGTACAATATTTTGACCAATGAACGAGATGTTGCCTAAAAATGAGTTAATACAGGACCATACTTACCTGGGAGGTCGCTTGAAATTAATACTGTTTATTGTCTATTTAAAGAAATTTAGATAGAGTTCGCACGCAGAGGACATAATTATGAACACATGTTGTTTAATCCTGAAAATATTTTAATATTATTATGTAATATATTCGTTAATGAGTGTATTTTGGAAAGTAAAAGCAACATTTAATGGTGGGCGGTGCAGCAGTACAAGGATTTGATCTTCCTAGAGACAAATTGGTGTGTAAGGATTCGAGTAATTTTAATTCAGTAAGAAAAGTGTGATTAAGACATATCATAGGCAATACAAGTATGATACTCTGAGATAGGTATATTTAAATAATTAAGTTAAGGGTATGAGAGCCCGAAACGGTAGGTTTTTAGTTTGGACCTAAACTCTGTTGGGCTTTTTATGCATCTTAATTCCGGAGGGAGTCTATTCCAAGCCTTAGGCCCAGATACTCCGAAAGCACGATCTCCGAACTTAGTATTTGGCTTTCGTTTGGGTTCTATTAGTCTGCCTATAGCAGATGAAGTTGCCGATCTAAGGGTTAATTGCCTCGGACCGGTATTTTCCGGGACGCATAATTCAGAGATGTAAGGTGGGGCCATTTCGTTGAACACTTTGCACTCCTATTGGATTCACTAATGACCAGTAGTCTACTCTGGGGTTGAAAAAAATTTACATCATTTCCATAAAAGATAAAAAAATAAAAATTTTATACTCATTCTTTTTAGACAACCTGTTTCTTCTATGTGGTGACCATGCAGCGCGGTAACGTATTAGAGCGACATTATTCGAAGAAAGTCACTAAATGCGATTATTTAAAATCAAGATAATTACGAAACCATTTAAATTATGAGGAATATATTTCTTAAAAATCTGAAGATCTTATTATCTAAAAGAAGTGTCTTTTTGTTCCAAACATTTGAAATATATTTGTAAGGATGTTTTTTTGCGACCACTCTATTGCGAGTCCGGCTTTTAGGGTCTTGGATTGTAAATCAATGGTTTACCAGCTCTTTGTATTCCGGGAATATCTATCCTCATTGGCTCTAGTTTTGGGTTATTATTATATGATACTTACTTGAAAATGGCGCCGAAAACAAAAGATGGACCTTCCCAGGGGGCGGAGCAGGTATGTGGAAGAATCTGAACAGATACACGGTGTTTTTGAAGAGACAGGTATAAACAGTTTGACACACATTTGAAAAAAAAAAAGTAACTTAACACTATATGTAAATGTCTATTGTCATGTTAAAATTAATCACTTATAAATTTTTAAGGTATGATATTTTTCATAACACACTCCAACGCACATAGCAGGTTTATTGTCACAAGTTTTACAAAAATATATGGTCCTTTTTCGTTGTTTTTTATCGGAACACACCATACACTCACGAGATTTTTTTTCATTTTGAGGTATTAGTATGTGTAATTTTCCGTCCAACCTTTGTTCTGGATCAAGACAATGTCTGCCTTTCGTACAATTTAATCCTCTGTGATTTCCGACTAATTGAATGATTAGTTTGTCAACAAATTCAAGATGTGTCATAGCTTTTATTTTCTTTTGATTTTGTGTTTCCTTATATAAAATGTATGAGTTAACAACGGAAACTTCGAGACCCCAAAAAAATAATTTTCGCCACCATTTTAAAGTTTTTCTCAAAAATGGGTAAGCTGCAGTATACTGGTCTGCAGTATCTACGCCTCCCATATATTTAGTATAATTTATTATTATATTCGGTTTCATTATGGTTTCTTCTTCGCCACCTCTCATTATTCTTCTTACAGTTTTAAAATCATTTGAATAATGATTGGTATATACTGTAACTATTCTCTTGTCCTTCCAAGCAAGAAGCAATTCATTGTTTTTTACACATGTAATCGTTTCACCTGACTTCAATTTAGCATTTTTTATTGGTAATGGGATATTCTTTCTAGTCGTCATTATTGTACCAGTTAGATGAGTTTTTAATTTCATCAATTCCTCTCCTAATTGCGGGCTTGTATATAGCCTGTCAGTAAACATGTGATAGCCTTCAGCTTCAGGAATGGAAATTAATAAATTGTTGTATAGGTTCAAAACGATTCTTGAAGTAAATGGGAGATCAGGTCTAATTAACCTATTCGTGGTTACGGCACCATAATACGGAACAAATGAATAAATATAACCAGATCCCGAATCCGCCAAAATGTATATCCTGATGCCCCATTTGTTTGGTTTGTTTGGATTATAAGTTTTAAAACAAATCCTGCCTTTAAAATTGACTACAGATTCGTCTACCACTATTTCTTTACGGGGTATCATATATTCTCTACATTTGCTATCTATATGTTGCATAAATCCATTTACTTTTTCAACTCTTTTTTCAAGGGTTTCGTTGTTATCTGTTTCATTGTTATTGAGATGTAGCATCCAAAATATTTGTAAAAAACGATCTCTTTTAAAAACATTTCTGAAAAATGGGGAGTAAGCGACAAAAGCAGTCGAGAAGAAATCTTGAAGATTGGGATGTGGTCTCACTACCATATTTAATATGACTCCCAAGAAAGCTCTAAATTCTCCTTCATCCAAATCTCTCCAAGAATGCCAAAGAGAATTTTTACTTAAGTTTTGGGTTTTTGAAATAATATTATTTGCGTAATTATTAGTATTACTGACTATGGATTTTATTAGTTCACCAGTAAAGAACAATTTGAAAAAATCTAGCGGCTCATTACAAATTGATGAAATATTAGGACCAGCGTCTGCTACCAATGGAAAAATCAATAATTTTTGGTTGAAAAATATTACTTAAAATTTCCCAGTTATTAGTTTCACTGTTTGTATCACTTTCACTTTCAGAAAAAACAGCTCGCCTTCTTTTACTTGGTCGCACTTCGATATCACTTCCACTATCTGAGTCGTTACCATTTAACACAGAATTATTCACAATAGAGTCAACATTATCAAATATCAAAAGGTCATCATCACAGTCAGGTTGGAAGTCTTCAATGTTTTCAAAAGCATTATTCAAGGAAGATTCAATATTATTTACACTTTGATTTATTATTTCACTTTGTTGGTTAATATTACTAAACACATCGTTTTCATTACTTTCTTCGAAATATTCATTAAATCTATCCATGGCGATAAAAATATATTAAAAAATATTCAATTGTTATTTTAGTTTTGAAACTTTCACAGAATAATGGTCACCACAGTAGGAGGTGCTCTTAGAGTATAGGGAGGTGCTCCGCCGCGAACAATGTACCGATACAGACTGACTAAATAAAACGGCACACAGAAAAATACAAAGTAGGTCAAAAATGACAAAAATTCTAAGAAACAATATATGAGCTAATACTATAATGTATTTTGACTATGAATACATTTAAGGGAATATTTAATCCTTTATGTACACCATTGTGAAATAAAATTCACAGAATATTATCGGTAAATGGGGAAAACAGAGCTTCAAAGTTACCGCTTGGGAAAGCCACTATTTTGGCTATCGGAGCCAGCAACCAAATGAGGTACCTACACGATGTAGGTTATACCTAGTTCTGTTTCCTCCAAAGGAAAAAGTCATCATCTCTTGCATCTCTCTCACACACCACACCGTAATGTCTCCGTAGACCCCTACAATACTACTTGCCGTGACAATAATTTTGAAGGTATGGAATATAGTTACAAGAATAGGTAATATTGAAGTGTGAGAGAGATGCAAAGAAAATTTCCAAAAATTCAAAAACGTCAATAATTGTCAATTCGCTGATAGTTTTGCTTTTGTTCTTAAACATATTTTTTTACACATTAAATAACATAGGTCGAAAATGAGACAAATGGTGAACGTATGTCCGCACCCCCCCAAAGAAAACATAAACAATGCATCTCCCTCAATTCCCGTCGCAAAAAGTAGTGCTTTGGAGAAAACAGTCACACGTATATTGTGTGTCTCATAATTATTTAGTGTGTAAGAAAGAGCTACAGCATTATAGCGATAATGAATTATAAGGAACCTTGTATCGTCACGGGAATTATAAAAGCGTCCAATGAGTTTCAATTGGTATTTTGGTAATTATTCACATAGATTAAAAAAAAATATATTTCAGTTTGGTTGGGTATTTTGGCTTCAAATTCAAATTTAAATTTAGTATGGCTCATGTTTCGACGTTTCTATATGGATGACATACCTATTCAAGATTGTAAAAATTATAGACAAATAAATATTTTGAATGTTAGTACAAGTACAAATTGTGCTGGATGGTGTTTAAATCAATCAACGAAATGGCCCCACCTTACATCTCTGAATTATGCGTCCCGGAAAATACCGGTCCGAGGCAATTAACCCTTAGATCGGCAACTTCATCTGCTGTAGGCAGACTAATAGAACCCAAACGAAAGCCAAATACTAAGTTCGGAGATCGTGCTTTCGGAGTATCTGGGCCTAAGGCTTGGAATAGACTCCCTCCGGAATTAAGATGCATAAAAAGCCCAACAGAGTTTAGGTCCAAACTGAAAACCTACCTTTTCGGGCTCTCATACCCTTAACTTAATTTAAATATACCTATCTGATAGTATCATACTTGTTTTGCCTATGATATGTCTTAATCACACTTTTCTTACTGAATTAAAATTACTCGAATCCTTACACATCGATCTGTCTCTAGGAAGATCAAATCCTTGTACTACTGCACCGCCCACCATTAAATGTTGCTTTTACTTTCCAAAATACACTCATTAAAGAATATATTACATATTAATATTAAAATATTTTCAGAATTAAACAACGTATGTTCACAATTATGTCCTCTGCGTGCGAACTCTATCTAAATTTCTTTAAATAGACAATAAACAGTGTTAATTTCAAGCGACCTCCGAGGTAAGTATGGTCCTGTATTAATTCATTTTTAGGCAGCATCGCGTTCATTGGTCAAAATATTGTATATATATTTTCGTATCGGTGATCAATGAACCGGTGTATGCAATTTTTAGCCATAAGTTGTTTTTAATTGTTTGTCAAGCTTGTAGTTTTTCTAGATTTTAGGCATGTATGGTAAGTTTGTACAGCGCCCTTGCGGTGATTTTTCACAAAAACGGCGCTATATAATTTGTCCAAATATTATTATTATTATTATGTAACTAGCTGACTCGGAGAACTTCGTACCGCCTCAGAATCAATAAATGTTGTTTTATCTTATTAGTTGAATTAAATTAAGTTTTTTTATTAAGTTAAAAATTACACAAAAAAGCAATTATCGATGTGCCGTGTTTTGTTTTTGTTAGTAGGTATCAGAGATGGAGTTGATTTTCTTACAGTTCCACTTACTTACAGGAATTGCTTTTCATTTTCTTTATACGTGTGAGGGACATTTATTTTAATTATTATATTTTTCCTTTGGAGAGGTGCAGACATACGTTCACCTTTTGTCTCATTTTCGACTTTTGACATTTAGTGTGTAAGAAAGAGGGAAGCATTATATGTAAGAACAAAACATTCAGCGCATTGACATTTGACGTTTTTGAATTTTTTGGAATTCACTCACTATTTGATATTCCTGCAGCTCTTTCAAAATATGAGAATTTCTTCTATACAAAATGTAAGAGGAAAATAATTTTCTTCATAATTATTTTTCTTCATGAAATTTTCCGATATTTTAATAGCTATTCTGTTATTAAAATATCGGAGACAAATCTAACAAATCATAAATCACAAAAATCAGTCCAGCCGTTCTTGAGTTATAAATGGTGTAACTAACCCGACTTGTTATATATATTAAAGATATTACTTTCTTATTTTACAATAGCTACCATAAAAATTGATTTATATGTCCGAAAGTTGCGAATTATGTGATTCGCATGAAAATAGCAAAATTCACGTTTTTGCATAAAAATGTATATATTCAATAATATAATAATTTAATTTATAATTAAAAAAAAACAGTTTATTTACAAACAGGTAACATTATTATTATTTTTTTACATCTCCACACAGGAGTTCCTGAGGAAAGCATTTTCCCTCGGGGTCTATGTCAAGTTTGGGGAAGCTAAGCGGCGGGTCTTTTTTAGAGAAAGGTAGTAGAGGAAGTTCTGGAAAGGTATGAAAAGAGGGTAGGAATCTGGAGGTTAGTGTATCAAGTATGAATCCACATCTTATAATGCGGCTTACTTGAGATGTCAGAAGGTCTCCCTCACCCACTCTCCCAATCCGGCCCGCCACGCAGTAGGTGGGCAAACGCATCCGCCGCAAGACCTAGACAAGTCTCCCCTCCATGAACTCTGGTACCTCTATTAAGTCTCTCCAAACATAGCCAACCACTTTGGGTGACCTATGCATTAAGTGACTAGTTTTTTTTTCTTAAAACGGGACTTTTGAAGATGGATATGCGGTAGGGGTGAAGAGGGGGGGGTAAAACTCAAAATTTTGTTTTGAACCCCCCACAAAAGTCTCCGGGACCTTTTTCAAATAAATAAATAAATACTACCTGATCATGTGAAGTGAACACCTCAGCACAGGAGCTCCTAGTGTGGTTTTCACGAAACGGTGAGGCTCTCGACTGGCAATCCGACGGTCGAGGGTTCAAATTCCGGTGTCCGCAAATAAATTTTATTTAATTAAACTGTTTTATTTCACAATTTAATAATTACAAATGATATAGGGCATATTTGCGGAGTGGGAGGTACTTTTGGTATCGTCCTGGTGTAAGACCACCTTTCGAAATTGAAATGTTGGTCGCAATAGCTGTTGCTATGTTTGGTGACCAGATCTGAACAACCAGGCACTTCCCCACTTTCCTCTTTCCAATCTCCTTCCCCTCCCAATGAACTTCAGCCTCACAAAATACCCCAATTGGGGATGCCATAATCTCACTGACTCCAGGCGGTTGGGAGCTGGGCGGCATTCATTCTAAAAAATAGAAATAAATTATTTTAAAAATCTAAAAGTTGAGACAAACTATTGCTCTCAATTTGACGTCGCGAGTAGCTCGCTTTCTGAAAACTTTTCCCCGCCCCACGCTTTTCTTCGAGACAACGGGACAGAGCCACTGAAAACGGGACGCTTTCCTTCGAGAAAACGGGACAGATTCACAGAAAACGGGACATTTCTGCATC
Organism: Limnephilus lunatus; assembly: GCA_917563855.2. Lineage (NCBI taxonomy): Eukaryota > Metazoa > Arthropoda > Insecta > Trichoptera > Limnephilidae > Limnephilus > Limnephilus lunatus. Next base: position 2,350,072 of record CAKJTF020000010.1, read on the forward strand.
CCGACGCTTTTCTTTAAGACAACGGGACAGTCACTTAAAACGGGACTCTGCGTCCCGACATTTTTCTTCGGGACAACGGCGCAGGGTTCCTGAAAACGGGACGGTCCAGTTCAAAACGGGACGTACGGTCCACGTTACCTATGCAGTGGTGTTGGTTATCTAATTTATGGTTCTCGGGGCAGCGGTACCTACTCATACCGTCCTCTTAAATTAAATATCACTCATTGATTCTTACGCAATTATAAACGCAAAAATTTGTATAGATTTACGTGTGTTTGTTACTATTTCACGCAAAAACTACTGAATTGATTTTAATGAAACTTTACAATAATATAGCTTATACATCAGAATAACATATAGGCTGTATATAATGGTAAGCTCTGGCGTTATGAAATTTGTATAGATGAAAATGTGAATATTTCATATACTTTAGCGCCAGGGAGGAAAGGCAGGGGGAAGGGGAAAATGGGAGGTGGGGTTTGCGGAGAAGGAAGATACGAGAGAGGGGGAAGGCGGGGAAGGTGGAAGGGAACGGGGGCGCACGGGAAAGGACATGCAGGGAGATTCAATTTATTTCTTTCAATGGAATTGTGCGACACGTGCCGGGGAGTGCAAGTATAAACTAAATACATCTTTATCGATTACTCTGATCTCTATTGATTTTCAGCGCCCTTGGAGGTGATTTCTTACAAAAACAGCGCTATATAAATCAGCCAAGCATTATTATTTATTACTCTCTGATTGATTCGTGTACAGACCATGATTTTACGTGTTTTCCGGGGAATCCCCGAATTCTTTCAATATAAATTATCTGACATCACTCGTCAGTGATAAATGCTGACCCATAAATGAAAATCAAAACACGAGTCAGTCACATATTTGAATAGGTCTGTTCTCACGGGCTAATGTAATAAAACTATCACCGATTAATTTAGTCTGAGATATGTAACACGATATGAAACTATAAACAATATCATTTTCATTCTCTAATTGAGACATTTGATAACAAGAGGTATAGAGATAAGAATTGAAAGACACGAAAATAATAATATGTCTTTGCTCTGATGTTATTTATTATTTTACTTTCATTTTGAAAGGCGGATACGGGTACCGCCGCCCCGGGAAAATAATTTCTCTCGGGGCCTAGGTATGTCATCTGAGATGCTGTGTAGAGGGTCTTTTTGAGAGAGGAAGGAATGAACATAGGTCTTGAAGAGACCCATATTATAGGAAGGAAGGTTCCACAGTCGAGCTGTTGAACACAAGAAAGAGTTATCATGTGACCGTGTACATGCGTTGGGCACGCGTTTGGCGTGTTTCCCGACTATGCAGCTATGCACCGGTGCCGAAGGGATCAATGAGGCTAGTTCATTCCATTGAAATACCGGTAGAACAAGTACCTATAGCATTCCCACCGGACGCCTGTGCTCTAAAGATTGCAATCCGTCCATTGTTAATATGGGAGAATCTATCAAACGGACCGCCCGTTTCTGCACAGAGTCGAGGGTATTTATCAGGTATTTTGAAGCTCCAGACCAGAGGTGACTGCCAAATTTAACCATGGAGCGCACTTGTGATTTGTACAGGGTTAGCAGTTGTGTACTATTAAAGTATCTGCGGGCCCTGTACAGTATGCCCAGTTTTTGGGAGGCTAACCAACACCTCTGCTATTGATCGCCTCAAGTGTTTTTCTACGTTTGGTGACTTAGCAGGGGTGCCCGGGTTCATGGGGTGAGGTTTGTCAAGATCTAAGCGGCCGATGTCTGCCCATTTAACAACATACATAGGTAGTTATAGGTGAGATGTGGAGATCTTGGCTGACACCGACTCCAAAAATAACAATCGTACGAAATTATTTTTTTACTTTTTAGTGCATTTTTTAAGTCGTTTTTTGTTTTGTTAAATTTTTTGTTTATTTTTTGATTTTTAGTGACGAGAGTGCGTAAAAAAGTTTTACTTTAAAAAAAATCATCGAAATCTGTTGGCGTAATGTTGAGTTATTCGTCCATTTGTCGCGCACATACTTATTGCAAAGTTAACACATATATGGTTTTCTCATGGATCCCATTGTCAGAACTGGACCAAATTAAAATGGGACCACACGGGAAGCACCAGCTTTCTAATAAAAAAAGAATCATTAATATCGGTTCACCCAATCAATAATTCTGAGGTAACAAACATAAAAAATAAAAAAAATACCGTCGAATTTTGGCATTTATTCATGAGTTAATTTATAAATGTTTAAAAATAATTATTATTTTGCTCCATTTTCCATATAAATATGATAAAGAATAAATAAACAGAAAAATTATTTAAAAAAGCGTTTTGATGGGCGTATATTTTAATTACATGTGATCTTTTTACGTCAGAAAACAAATTTTTTGTACACAAATTAAAATTTCGACTAAAAAAAACTCCCTTTTTAGGGTGTTTTATTTTTTTTCCATTATATTACTTAGTACAGTAGAAAAAGCAAAATATATTTTTTTAAATATTATAATTAACTTACAAAAAAATTCCAAAGTTTTCTCTAAAATCATGCAAATTTGAATTCTTTATGACCAATAAACGTATATCATAATTTAAAACAAAAATTAATAAAATAACATATTTTCGTACCAGATATTTGGTATACCTGTTGATTAAAAAAATGTTATTCAGTTTGATTGGGTATTTTCTTCGGGTATTTTAGTAGTTTAGTAATACAAATTTAAGTTGTGTATGGAAAAGGCTGATGAAAAATATATCTCTTATAATTACCGTGATGATTCACGTTTACGGTACCGTGACGGTAAAAAAGGCAATAAACACACCTACGTTCCCTATCACCATAATGCTGCAGCTCTTTCTTATACATTACATAATAATGAGACACACAAAATACGTGTGACTGTGTCCTTCAATTTCGTAAATCCGATAAATTTTGCATCCATGTCCATGTATTATGTAAAACCTTCCTTCTTCTTCTGGCGCTGTGGGTGATTCTGGCGAATGTATGATATTTATAAGATGTTTTCAAGTATTTTTAAATGTAAATAAATATGTTAGTTATAAATCTCTAACTTTAAGTCATAATTGTAAATATATAAGTCATTGAGCTCAGTTTTAGGTCAGCTTTTATATGTCTTAGTCGTAAGTCACTAGCAATAAGTCTTAGATGTAAGTCACTAGTTATAATTGTAAAACTTAGTTGTAAGCCAGTAATATTATTTTTTATGTATTTATTTGTACAGCGCCCTTGAGGTGATTTTTCACGAAAACGGCGCTATATAAATTAGCCAAATATTATTATTATTATTATTCAAAGTATCACATTTTTCTTGCGTTTCATTTTCTTTACGGGGGTGCAGACATACGTTCACCGTTTGTCTCATTTTCGACTATTATTATTTAGTGTATACGAAAGAGCTGCAGCATTATAAGTTGAAGAACAAAAGCAAAGTCATCAGCGCATTGACATTTGACTTTTTTTAATTTTAGAAATTTTCTCTCACTTCAATATTAAATATCTTTGTAACTATATTCCATACGATACCATAGATGAAAGCAAACTGAATACTGTTGAAATGAGATCCCCGAGGCGGATGTGTGGTAAAACAATGTATGATCGTGTGAGAAATTTGAATATCCGCAAAGAATGCAAGGCTGATGTTAGCATAATGAGTAAGATTAAGAAAGGGATCCTCAGATGGTTTGGACATGTAGAGCGAATGAAAGTAGAAAATAGTGTGAAAAGAATATATGACACAAGTGTGAATGGAAGAAGAAGTCGGGGATGCCCGAGAAATACATGGCACGATCAAGTGAAACAGATACTTGAGTCGGGCCATGTCAAAAGTCATAATAATAGAAGAGTTTTTATGAGACTACGTATGAATGTGAGTGAGGCAAAGAGTGTGTGCCAAGACCGAGTTGTTTGGCGGTCCGTCCTCTCTGCCTACCCCTGCGGGGAAATGGCGTGATGGTTAGTTAGTTTATATTCCATACTTTCAAAATTATCGTCACAGCTATTAGTATTGTAGTAGTCTACGGAGACGTCGCGGTGCGTTGTGTGAGAGAGATGCAAGAAAATGATAACTTTTTTCATTTGGATGAAACAGACCTACGTGCATTGTGTATCTCATCTTTTGAAAGAGCTGCAGCATTATAGCGATAAGGAACGTATGTTTATTGCTTTTTTGTCGTCGCGGTACCGTAACCGTGGATTGTCACGATAATTATAAAGCCTTTCAATAGAGCTTTTACCGCAACACAAAAAGTAACGCGAATTTCGGCGAAAAATAACAAGAACTATTCAAGTCCCTACTAATAAAAATATTAGTCCAAGAGCCCGTGACGATCAGACCTTCGTTATTTTATAAAAAATGATAGTTTCTCTGTGTATGTCTCTAATACAGGTAAAGATGATCCCCGACTATGAAGTTTGGATCACGGTGTTTTTGAAAGATATTAGGTATATTAATTAATTATAATTTTACTTACGTTAAAGTATAAAAGCTGAATTTTATATATGTTACTTGAGGAACTATCAATATATTTTTTCTCAGTAATCAGACCATTTCGATGGTTCCTTCACCTTGTCAGAAACATTTATTTATTTTATTATTCATCTTTATTAATTTTTTTACTTACAATTTGTTTTATTCTATACCTGTCTCACTAGGAGAACCTGTGTTGAGAGCAGGCGATTAGCATGAATAGTTTATAATAATAACACAGTTTATAATAACTACATTAACTTATATCATTGATGTCGCTATTCCAAATTCTTGTAATATTCAGAAAACTGTTTCTGAAAAAATAAGAAAATATACAGATTTAAGAAATGAGATTAAAAGAATTTGGCATTCTCAGACTATAAAAATATTACCATTTGTTATTTCGGCTACTGGCATTATACCTAGCTCTCTCATTCAAAATTTAGGCGTATTAGATTTGTCAAAAAATTTGTAAGTAAAAATGCAAAAGTCGGTCATTTTAAATACATGTAGGATTACGAAAGATTTTTTTAAATAATTATTATTGAGGGATCAGTAGGATTTATCGGACCAGTTAGGATTTCATCAGAGCCGAACCCTCTGATATGAAAATATCTGGAGTCGGTGAAATATTTTCCCATTATGTTTCTGGTGGATTGACGTATTGTTCTTGTATTGTTTTGTATTTATTTTACTTATATAGTGCACTTACATTGCGAGAATTTACTAGATATTCATTTGTGGAAAAGTGTGTGGAAGGGTTTAGTCTTTCATTTGGGAAAGATTTAACCCGAACATAAAATCTGGAGCACCGTAATAAAAGTCTTCCTTGTGTGCGAGCGCGATATATACATGCAGACTACTTACCTTGTAAAATTGCGAGAAAAATGCTCTTGAAATTAAGATGCAATTTTATACACCTTTGCAACCTGCTATATTTCAAGGACCCGGTGATACAAACTTTATAGTCGGGGATCGTCTTTACCTGAATTAGGAACATACACAAAGAAACTTTCAGGTTTTATAAAATAACGAAGGTCTGATCGTCACGGGCTCTTGCTCTATATTCTTTCGCAAGTGCGCCCCACGGTTGAATTTGGCAGCCACCTCTGGTCTGGAGCTCCAAAATACCTTAAAAAAACCCTTGACTCTGTGCAGAAACGGGCGGTCCGTTTGATAGATTCTCCCATCTTAACAGACGGATTGCAATCTTTAGAGCACAGGCGTCAGGTGGGAATGCTGTCCTTGTTCTACCGGTATTACAATGGAAAATGCTCCGAGGAACTAACATCGTTGATCCCCTCGGCACCGGTGCATAGTCGGGAAACACGCCAAACACACGCCCAACATTTGTACACGGTTGACATTAGTCACATGAGAACGGGTCGTTTTTACGACTCGTTCTTGAGTTCGACAGCTCGGATGTGGAACGATTTACCAGCCTCTGTGTTTCCTCCCTCCTACAATATGGGTCTGTTCAAAACCCATGTTAACTCCTTCCTTTCCTCAAAAAGACCCTCCACACAGCATCCTCAAAGATGACATAGGCCCTGAGGGAAATCATTTTCCTCAGGGCCTCCCACACTGGAGGCCCTGAGGAAAATGATTTCTGGTTAATGTAAAAAAAAAAAAAAATCAAAATACAACAATACGAAGGCGCCAAAGGATTTATGTGCCCAAGTAATTTTAATTCCTGAAATTTAAATGAATTAACAAGACAGTATCTAATAATTATAAACAAAGGAATTTTTAACGATATGACTTTCGCTCTCATATCAAACAAACTTAACTATTTAAGGTGAAACAGAAGCGACAATTTTCATACAATCTATTTTTCAGCCGCATTCGTAAACTACAGATAATACTGTATTTATTTTCGTACAGAAAAATAATACTAATAATTAAATTAGCGCTAACGAAAATTTCACTGTTATATGACTTATAATAACCAAGTAATTACATTAACAAAAGTAATTATTTTTCATCAGATTTACGTTCGACACGGGTAGCTAAATTCCGCTACACCACCGGGCGCAAGGCGCGGGGCGCGGGCGCGGGAATAGGAATCCGTATGTTAGAAGGCGACAAACTGTGCGAGCGGTCCCGATATGCTCGTCTCGTGCACGCTTTCGGCACATTCCTATGGTGTAGTATTATTTGTCGAAAAAATGTCAAGTTGCTATTCTGATTTTATTGTTTCTGGGCGCAGGGAATATTTGCGGTCGAGGCACGCAGTAAAAGAGGCGAAATTAACTACATAATGATAATAAGGGCCACTGTAATAATTTAGAACTTTCATAAAACTGTAAATATCACTAGAGACTTGCTTAGTTATTTTGTTGTTGCGACTTACTAAACAATAAAATGAATAGGTCAAGCTGCATGGGTTTTTACATTCTGTCACATTGTCGCATATACAGTATACACGATCTATCAGTCTTCATATATCTCTTCTGTTATTCTGACTGACCGTTTTCAAATAATTGATTCACTTGGTTGCGCCGTTTTTTGGGAAAAATTACCTCAAGACACAGAGATATAGTTAGAGGTGCTGAGCTTTACATAAATCCGATCGGGAGGAACTTGTTGAGGGAGACTATTTGAGCCTTCCTGCACTCTTCTCTTGACCCATCGCCTTGCTCCGCAGTGGGAGGGACGGATTCATTCGTCCGTCACTCCTGAACCCACTGACCCCAGATTCGTAGCCACGCCTCATGCCTTTTTCCTTCTCAGAACATCATCTCCTTCCTTTACTTTAAATTACCATCCACACAGCATCCCCAAAGATGACATAGGCCCTGGAGGAAATTATTTTCCTATTGTAGCTATTGTAAAAATAAATAAATAACATTATTTTCTCAGAAAACAGTTTAGCGTTATTCTATAACATTAGGCTTGCATTTTATAAACAAATATTCTGGGAAACGCGAAACTAGCCGTCCATAATGGAGTACTGGTACCTACCCTGATGTATGGCAGTGAGGCATGGAACTGGCAGAGGAAGGATGAAAGTAGACTGAATGCTGTAGAAATGAGATCCCTGAGGCGTATGTGTGGTAAAACCATGTATGATCGTGTGAGAAACGCGGAGATCCGCAAAGAATGCAAGGCTGATGTAAGCGTAATGAGTAAGATCAAGAAAGGAACGCTCCGATGGTTCGGGCATGTAGAGAGAATGAACGAGGAAAGGAGTGTAAGGAGAATATATGATGCAAATGTGAATGGTAGAAGAAGTCGGGGACGTCCGAGAAAGACATGGCACGACCAAGTGAATCAGATACTTGAGTCGGGCCATGTAAAGAGTCGGAATAATAGAAGAGCATGTATGAGACGGTGTATGAATGTGAACGAGGCAAGGAGTGTGTGCCAAGACCGAGTTGTTTGGCGGTCCGTCCTCTCTGCCTACCCCTGCGGGGAAACGGCGTGATGGTTAGTTAGTTAGTTAGTTAATATTCTGGGAAGAAACGAATCCCAGAATGGGTGAAACACTTACATATTATTTCTACAAACATTTGCTATGTAGGTAGGTAGGTAGGAAGGTACTGTAATTATCATCTAATTTATTTATTTACTGTGTAACGTATGTTGGTTTTTCAATAAATGGTTCCCGGGGCGGCGGTACCATAACCCGCCACTCAAATTGAAATTTCTTCCTCGGGCGTCTCCGACTTCTTTTACCCTTCACTATCGTGTCATATTCACATTCCTACATCGTCTCATAATAATATTATTATGAGACGATGTAGGAAATTACCAAATTAGCAAACTCCTAAATACAAACTTATTTTTTATTACGTATAATGAAGTTGTAAATAATGTACACTTGCCGTGGATTGAGCACACGAGAAACCATTTCTCAGATATAGTAATAATCACCAATTTGTTTATTTGATAAATTTGATGCATACAAATATAGGAACAGGTCCTTTTGACAAATAGGTGTCACTCATTTATTTATTGTTATCAAGTTTAATTTGTAGAACTCCATTTTAATTTTTATTTATTTTATATATTCAATAATTTTATTATTAAATTAATAAAAACAGTTTATTTATAAACAAGTTCTGCTGGTAATTATTATTACGCGTGACAGCTGTTTCGCCTTCTGAGGGCATTATCAAACTGTGGTCATGCCACATACAGACAATCTATTTTTCATGCCACATACAGACAATGTATTTTTGGATAGGTTTGTACTATGACTCATTTCTAATTTCTGATTAAGAGGACATTACCAGAGAAACCAGAAATATGTCATTTTTAAATCAGTGTTTAGACTTATTGACTCGTTTCCACAAAAAATTATAAATTGATTTTGAAATATTGTTCTTTTATCTAGTAAAGGTATGGATAAAATTTTGAGAAAAAATGTTAATTTTAAGTATAATAAGGTTATACCATAGGTCGTTGGCAGATTTGTTATATTTTCAAAAAAGTACATGTATTATACAACACCAATTTCAAATCATATAATCATGCAGTAAAATAAATCAATACATTATCTGGTAAAATTATTTGTCAGAATTTTAATTTAAGTTTAAATAAAATTATTAAAAAATATATACGTACATGTGTTTCTTGACGAAAATTGGTCCGTTTGTTTATTTATTTGCGCACTTACTAACTAATATATTTCAGATTTTTTTACATACCTACTTATTTTGCTAAGACATTATTGACAAATCGTAAATAATTTGAATGGAAAAATAATTTTAGGGTGTATTTAATATTAATTAATTTACAGCTTCGCGTTTCACAATTTTTCTTATCAACGAAAACACGAATCGAGAGCGCTCATTCAGACCGCAACTGCGGCCACTGGCGGTTGTCTTCGCGGCGCTCTACATCGCAACATTTTCAAACGAATAACGAAGCATAATAAATAGGATTTCATGTTTGTAAAATTTATAGGGTTGCCCCAACGCAAAATTTCATGTTCATTGAATATTTTTATGATAAAATTTTTATAATTTTGAAATTTTTTTTATTGTAAATTATTTTTATGTGAATACCGCACAAGAGTCCCAACTGCTCCAAAATATTTATTTTCAAGTAAAACTTCTTTACGCACGCTCGACACTTGGGGGGTAAGCTGGTAAATGTGTTACGAAAAGTGGTGATTGTTACGAAAAATTTCCTTCGAACGGTAATCGATGCGAACGGTGATCGATTGCTAGGTGGGTCGTGCCTTTATGCACGCTTGTTATTCGTGTTATTGTTTTATTGTTAATAGACTATTTTTGCGTAAATAAATAGATAAATTAAATTATTTAAAAATATATACGTACATGTGTTTCTTGACGAAAATTGGTCCGTTTGTTTATTTATTTGCACACTTACAAACTAATATATTTCAGATTTTATTACATACTTATTTTACTAAGACATTATTGACAAATCATAAATAATTTTGATGGAAAAATAATAAACACGAGAATCGGGTATGGGTACCACCGCCCCGGGAACCAATTATTAGATAACCAACACGTCTGCCATAGGTCATCCCAAGTGGTTCATAACATTTGGTGACTAGCAGGGGTGCCTAGGTTCAAGGGGGTGAGGTTTGTTTAGGTCTTGGCGGCGGATGCGTCTGCCCACCAGCTGCATGGCAGGTCGGATCTGGAAAAGTTAAAGGAGTCCCTTTGACTTCGCCAGCCTTACTCTCTCGGAACATCGCCTTGCACCGCAGTGGGAGGGATGGATTCATACATCCGCACTCCTGGACACGCTGACCCCCAGATTTCTACTCACCCCTAATATCCCTTTCCTTCTCCGAATTTCCTCTTCTTCCTTTCCCTAAAACGACCCTCCACACAGCATTCCCAAAGAAGAGATAAGCAGTGTGTCGAGCGAGTGTAAAAAAAACGGTCTCTCCCGATCCGGCCTTCCATGTAGTTGGTGGATGTACCTTCCAAATTACTGATACTACCTATTGACGGCCGGCGTGGTCAAGGGGTAAGGCTCTTGACTAGCAATCTGAAGGTAGTGGGATCGAATCCCGGCATAGGCAAATAAATTTTATTTGACGAATTTGGGTTATTTCACAATTATTTAATTTAAAAATAATATATTTGCGTCACGTTTTAGAGTAAAAGATACTTTCAGTATCGCCCTGGTGTAAGACCACCATTCAGAATTGAAATGTTGTTTAGTGACCAGATCTGAATAGCCAGGTAATTCCTCGCCTTCCTCTTCCCCCACCACCTTCAGCCTCGCAATATACCCCATAGTCACGTCATAGTCTCACTGGCTCCAGTAGGAGCATTTGGGTCTCTTGTGCGGTATTCAGATAAATATAAAATAAAAAATTGTGCATACGAATAAATATTTCAAAATGAGACATTTTTTACAATCCAACTGAATATTACACTTTTTTCATAAATATACCGCACAAGAGTCCCAACTGCTTCTGTCTGGAGCCAGTGGGACTATGGCATCCCCAATTGGGGTATGTTGTAAGACTGAAGGTAGTGGGGAGGGTAAAAATATAGGGAAGAGGAAGGTGGGGAAGTACCTGGCTATTCAGATCTGGTCACCAAACACGGCTAAAGACATTTCAAGCAACGTTTCAAATCTTAATGGTGGTCTTACACCAGGGCGATACTGAGATATCTTTCGCTCTAATGGCCGTAAAATAAAATTAAAAAACAAAAAACCAAAATATTAAAAAGAATTTAACACATTGTTTATTCATGTAGGTATCTATTTAATACCTACTGTGTTTACGCATTTTACTTGTATCTATTTATGTTTATGCACTTCGATATACAAATTACAAATAACTACTACTAATTAAAATTCTGGACGCTAGAATATAAGCATACCGTAGCAATGTAGCCGCCCTAGCTCCGCGCGATACACAAAAGCCAGTTTACAGCGGAACGTTATCTAATTCCAAAAACTTCCGCTAACAAGCTCTGATATGAGAGCGCTGGCGCAGGAATCAGAATAATGATTAGCTGGTAAGACACTCTTAAAAATGACTGAAATTATTAATGGTTATTATTTTCTCAATTACTGTTATTTCCCACTTTGTGAGAAAGTCGTTAAGTAAACTAATTGTGAGTCATTCGCAAATGCTGACTCATGGTTTTCTTTTCCAGCATAATTAGTTATTTAAAAATTGGTTTTGAATACATCTAAAAGCGGAGAGTGTATTATATTTTTTTGTTCATTTATTAAAATAGCTTTAGGATTATTATTATGTTTGTTAATTTCCAGCTGCTCTAAAAGATTAAGTTTACGTCCTTTATTTTGAATGTGTAAAGGAGTTGGCTTATTATCATCGCTAAGTGAGTGATTCTCATCTAGGAGATGTTTGGCAAATTGTGATTGTAATTTATTATTATTTTTAAATGATCGCATGTGTTCTTTGAATCTAATATTAAGAGTTAATAACCAGACAAAGCTGAAAAATGACATTTTTGAATGAGCTCATAGACGTGTCGAAGCTTTTTACAGAAAAACGATAAATTGATTTCGAAAGATCGTTATTTTATGTGGTAAATTTACGTTTTAAATTTTAAAAAAATGAACATTTTTTTAATAAAAAAATAGTTTTACTGTTGGTCGATGGCAATATTTGTTAATTTTCAAACGAGTAAAGTTATTATACAATACATATATCATACCAAATAGTAATACAGTATTATAAAATTGTTCATTATCTAGGCAAAATATGATTTAGAATTTTAATTTAATTTCAAATAAAATCATTAAAATAAAAATCCAAGCACCCGTTTTGTGCCGAAAATACTACAACTTGACTTATTTATTACACACTTACAAATTGATTTCTCTCGGAATTTTTAACACAGAAATTTAACTTAAGACGTTATTGAAATATTAGAAATAATTTTTAACCAAAAATATTTTCTCGAGTATATAATTCTGTTGAATTTGCGACACGCTTTTGTGAATATTTTATTCTGTATTTTGACGCGCACGGCGCTAACCAAAACTCTTAGTATCTGTCGATTCACGGCAGCGAGCGGTCGTGTTGTCCGCGCCGGTCCAGTTCATAACATTTTAAATTTATTCGTCCGCTTAAAATGGGGAAAAAAATCAATAAAGAGAGAACTTTCATAAAAAAATCAAAATTACCACACCAAAAACATAACTGGGAGAAATATAACGAGAAAAAACAAAGATTAGTAATATTTAATTATCAATTTACGTTGTACATACCTTATATGCTACAGAGTCGTTGGAACGAATCTGTCAGATTTATTGTGTATTTTTTATAACATGTTGTTTAATTTTTAGAGAAAAGAATCAACATTCTAAAGTAAATAATGACTGTAAAGTTTCATCGGTATGTGCAATTCAATTTTTTATTATATATATATTATTATGTACGCGTAAATGGGCTTCGACAAAGTATATTTGATCAATGAAAATGGGTAATAACTTCAATACATTGTGATTCATGGATATTACGGTGACCGATTTATCCGTTTATACCGAGGAAATTATAAACTAGCAATACTACCCAGCCTTACCGTGTATAGGTACACGGTGTCGGGAAATACGTGGTACATTACGGTGACCGATTCAATTGTAATTAACGCGGTAATTATAAACGATAATTTACTAGCATTAATACACGCAAGCAACATTGCCTTTTATACACGGTGGCGGGAAACCCGTGGTACATTCCGGTGACGTAATTATAAACAATAATTCACTAACACTAATACCCGGCGTTGTGCGAATTATACGCTCGCAACATTACCTTGCATATGTATGTCGTAGGCCGATCGTAAAATCAGGCAGATCATGTTGCGCCTAGCCACATCATGATCTGCTGCATCGTGAAATGGCGGCAGATCGTGATGTGCCTGAGGCGCATCGTGATCTGCCTGTTTTTACGATTGGCCTGCGACATATACAAGGTGTCGAAAAATACGTGGTACATTACGGTGACAGGTTCGTTGTTATTACCGTGGTAATTATAAACAATAATTTACTTGCATACCCGGCGTTGCGCGAGTTACACGCATACTTCATTGCCTTATATATGTCGGCGGTCGATCGTTAAATCAGGCAGATCATGGTGCGCCTAGTTACTTCGTGAAGTGCCTGGCAGCAGATCGTGAAGTGCCTCAGACGCATCAAGAACGGCCTGATTTTACGGTTTGCCTGCGACATATACACGGTGGCGGGAAACCCGTGGTACATTACGGTGACCTAATTATGAACAATAATTTACTAGCATTAATACCCAACGTTGCGCAAATTTTAGACATGCAACATTACCTTGTACACACGGTGTCAGGAAATTCGTGGTAGAAGCGGAAAACTGAGGACTCAAATTTCACCACGGGAACAGAAGCTTTTTACCATACTTTTTCTTCTATTTTTAACTTATCTATTTTTCTTTTTACGAACATATTAATTTATAAACAATAATCTGCGTAAATCGTCCTCAAATTCAATTTGATTCTGAATCTACTTTGCTTAAAACAAGTTCGTCCAGTCAATGAATGATCCAAAAGGTTTTAGGGTGCGTGAGCAGGAACCTAAGCGGTTCCTTCAAAAAATTGTTTAGGGTGCTTAGGGTGTAAACATATTAAAAGTCCTGACGTCTAGGTGGTGAGTTAAAGGGTGGGGGGGAGGTCCCAATTTTCAGGTTTCCGCTTATATCTCGAAAACGCTGCGTTGCAGAGGAAAATTTTCTGAAATTAAGTAAAAGCTCATAAAATCATCTCCAACTTTTATTCTTTATGTAATTTTCGAAATCCCAGCCGTTTTTGAGTTACACGTTCTACAAACGTAGATATTTTTGAAAAAAATCATTTTACCTCACATTTTTCATCAAACATTTCTTCATGTCGTCTAAAATATTCAACAAAGAAAATAAATTTATATTAAAGAAGTTGTAAAGAATTTAATTTACTTTTATAATATAATTATATAAATATATTTAGATGCAAATTAATCTCCAACCAGTAAATATTTACAACAATTTTAAGTTTTTTCGTAAAATATCATTTTCAGACAAAGCTGTTTTTATCTCATTACTGACACACATTTTGTTCGTTCGCCTAATAATACGTGTGACCACAGTTTAAAGCCAATTTTTAAAGAAAGTAGAAAAAAATAATATCAATTGAAAAATTTTAAATTGTATTTTATAATGAAAATTATAATTATCACATGACAAAATTTTACGAAAAAACTTAAAATTGCTGTAAATGTTGACCGGTTTGAGATTAATTTGCATTTATATATAAATATATATATTCTAAAAGGGAATTAAATTCTTTATAACTTCCTTAAAATAAATGTATTTCTTTGATGAATATTTTAGACGATATGAAGGAATGTTTGATGAAAAATGTAAGGTTAAATGATTTTTTCGAAAATGTCTACATTTGTGGAGCGTGTAACTTAAAAACGGCTGAAATTTCGAGAATTACGTATAAAACAAAAGTTGTAGATAATTTTACAAGCTTTTACTTATTTGAAGAAAAAATTTCTCTGTGACGCACCGTTTTCGAGATATAAGCGGAAATCCGAACATTGGGACCTTCTCCGCCTCCCCCCGCTAGCTCACACCTAGACGTCAGTACTTTTAGTATGTTCAGACCCTAAGCACCCTAAACAAGTTTTTGGAGGAATCGCTTAGGGTCCTGCTCACGCACTCTACACCTCCTTCCTTGACTGGACTAAATGTGCACATCAGCGTGGAAAATGAGACAAATATTCCTATTATCGTTTTCCAGTGATTTCGAAAGTTTACCCACATCCATTCACATTTTATTTTTATAAGATCTTCATTTGCTTTTAGCAAGCATTGATTTGTCATTTTCTATTTTTCTTTAGCTTTCCGGTAGGTTGTTTCTTTTTTACCTTAGATTAATTTAACACACTAATTTCGGTAATAATTATATATTAGAAATGTGTACTCGCTTTATTTAATTTTTTGACAGATGATTTTTATGTCTAGCCTCTCTTTCGCAGCCAGTTAAAGACATTTTTTATTAGTAATAGTTCAAAACAGAAATTGTACAGTATTTATTAAATGTGTTACTAAAACACTGTTTAACAGAAAGTAACTTCTAACCAGAGAAAGTTTAAGTTCTTTTAACAGAAAGTAACTTCTAAAGAGCGTTTTAATTTTTTTTTTATATTGATTTGGATTCACCAGTCGTTCTTAATATAAAACACGATCCATAACCATTCAAAGACACAGTATCAAATTTCTTTATAATATATTTTTTGACAAATTAGAGAGGCGTCAGAAATTTGTAAAATCATTATTTACGCGATAATCATAGACTAAAGTTTTAAAAGTGGGTTGAATGGTGTATCAATGTTTTTATTTTTCATGGTCAAATGCCTACATCGATTACAAAAAAAAAATAAACAGATTGAAAAATAAAAGTCCATTATTTGGTAACAAAAAATATCAAGTCTAAGAATGACACACGAAAGGTAGTATTAAGCCGTTTTAGAGAGCCGTTTTTCAGCAAATTACAATTCTGCCCCTATAATATACTCTTAAGTGATCTTAGCGAAACCCTCCATTTTGGTTGTGCCCAACTTTTTGATCGGAGCGTCGCGTGTGTAGCACCGTTTATTTTCATACACTAAAAAATGACGTCAAATTAGGAACTTTACATGTTAAATTAATACCGAAGCGTTAATTAATTGTATTTATTATTTATAAAGATAATGTATTTTAAATAGTGTAATACATAAACCGACATTTTATATTTTTAGAACAAACGTATTTAATATATTATAAATAAAGTATCACTTGACTTACTTTTTTGTTTACGTGAAGTTTCGTTTGACGTTTGACGTTTGACGGGATCGGTTTGCACTTGCAGTTCATTAGTTGAAAGTTCTCGAAAGAAATATTAACGTCATTGGAAAGAAGCTGTATTTGTATTGGTTTATTTATGGAATAAAGTGGTCCATGGGTGGTTTGGTATATTTGTGAATGTTCCTCTCCTCACTCCTCGGCTTCAACTGCAGTAGCTAGACTAACCGGTAAGTTGTCTACTGATTATCTCGTATAATAATGTGTTCTTTAAATTCAAATGCCAAACAAGCTCGATTAAGAAAGGTGGTGTGTATTTCGCGAATGTGGACGTCCGAGGAAGACATGGCAGGATCAAGAAAACCTGATATTTGAGTTGGGCCATGTTAATAGTCCGAATAACAAATGAGAATGTGTGCGATGAGATATGATTGTGAGTGAGGCAAGTGGTTTGACAGACTGTCCTCTCATAACCTCTCTGGGAAGGTTGCGATGTTTAGTTAATTAGAATTTCTATTCGTCCAAATTGATTTCTCGTAATATTTTATATATGATTGCAGGTCCCTAGCTGCTCTAAAAAGGGCATGGGACAATCTGGCATGAGATGCCCGAACACAGTCAGTGCCAGTTGTTTGGAATTGGTGGAGGGCCCAGTGCCCAGCCAAGATATGTGCTATCTAGTGCTGCTAAAGATTGGAGCAGCACTTGGATTAAGTTCTTCCGGGCTGGTAAATCCGTAAGTTAAAATATCTTGTATTTAATTAAATTATGAATGTTATTATTAATGGCCTTTAAGAATATAAAAAATGATACAGTATTATACTTAAGTGAACTGCCTCAGCAACAAATTTAGTATTTGATGATGACTGAACATGTCCACTGAGTTAGCATTAGTACCCGGGGTATGTGGAGCAATGAGGAATACATTATGTATACGGTATATGGCAGTAGTCCCAGAATTGGTGCACTCAAAGACTCAAATAAACCCTCACTTGTAGTATTACCATTACCTACGTAGTGGAATCCAAAAGCTTGTAAATGCATTGTCGTTATAGTTCAACAACAATAAAGTGCACGTTACTTATGTCTTGTTCATATACATATATTTCTATTGGTTTTTTAAGGTTTGATTCAAATGGTCCTGCCGCCCAAGATGATGGTCAAGAGGCATCCACCAGCCGCAGCCGGGAGGAAGTAGTGCAGCTGACACAGGAATCAGCGGAGACTGAAGAATGGACATTTGTAATTTTTATTTAATTTATACAATTCTCAATAATCTTATTACTCACATTGGTGTCTCAACTGCTCCCAACCATCCGGAGTCAGTGCGGTGAGACTGCGACATCTCATGTGAGACTGAAGGTACTAGGGAGGGGAAGGGGAAGTACTTGGCTATTCAGATCTGGTCACCAAGCATGGCTAAAACCATTTCATTCAATGTTTCAATTCTGAATGGTGGTGTTACAACAGGGTGATACTGACAGTATCTTCCACTCTGTAGTGTGCTGTAAATATACTATTTATTATTTTTAATGAATAGTTTGTGGAAAAACACAAATATAAATAAAATTTACTTGCGCACGCTGGGATTTGAACACGCGACTTCCGGATTGCTAGTCGTGAGCCTTACCGCTCGACCACAGAGGCCGTCAATAACTAATAACTTGAAATAACTAATCTGCAAAATATTTTCATTTCTTTATTTTCCCACTTATTGTGTAAAATGTTATTTTATTACATGATTTTTTGAAATGTTTACACATTATTTGTTTTTAAATTGCTTGTTGCTGGTTATAAATCTTGATATTTATATAAAACTTGCATATATATGTATGTCACGATAAATAATATTACTCTTTTCTTTCATATGATGATTCTTGTTTATTGGTCATATTCATTAGCTTCGCAGATCAATATCAATATGAATGCCTGCCTTTTATGTGTACTTTTTAATCTTTCTTTGTTTTGCTTTCATGTTGTCTTGAGTCTCTGTTGCCGAGGGCCACGACACCAACTCCAAATCCATGATGAACAAGAAACAACAACTATGTGCGCTCCTTCACAGCATAGAGAGCTGCCAACACCAACGTTCTGGATGCCTGTGATTGGTCACTCCGGTGTAATGGTGTTACTACTTACTGTCATGATTAATTATACTATGTTCCAATAAACTGTAAACTATTCTATTATTTATGTAAAACTTGTAACTTTCTGCCTTTAATTAACTGGCAAATCCATCCACAAACAGAGTTAAGCTTTTTCTAGTAGCGTGGATTCATTTACTGCAATATACAAGACATTTGTATAGCAAGAGATTGTTTAATTTATAAATGTACCTATCCTTCCATTTCCTAACCCTTATGGATCATTAATGACCAACAACCAACTGTAAACATGACAAAATGACTCCGAATGAGCTATCGGGAGAAGAGTTTGGAACGTTAGCGCAAAGCACGTTCAGTCCACAATTAATCGAGTTACCTGCATTTACACTTCTTTCAATATCTCTACAACCTTCTCAATTCTCATAAACATACTTCCCAAATACACTTTCATTTGCCTATTAATTATAAGTACCTATTAATCATACACATTCCTTTTAAAGTTATGTTATACAAAAAGGTATTTGAATATTTAAACATTTGGGATATCCACTATCTCCAAGTAAAGCTCCATTTGGGTACTGCCCTGTCTCAAACATTGCTTTGGCTCGGCAGCCTTGAAATATAAGGGAGTCATGTGTAGCTTCTGGCCAACTCGCTATGATGCCCCTTATCCTCATTCTAGCATCCGAAATAGCCTGCACGTTAATAGAAAAGCAGCCCTCCCTATTTCAGAATGTTTCAGCTTCTGGTCCACCTTTGGGAGAAAGCAGATGGTTAACACAATACTGAATTGGTACTGTACAGAACATTGCAGGCAACAACGCTGGCACTTACCCACGGTTTGACAGGTCTTAAACTTGCGAAGGCACGAGATACATTTTTTACGATTTTGCTGGTTTTTTTAAAAAAAGTCTCCATTTGTTATATGAAAACTTCAAGTAGCATAGAAACGTACTGCAACAAGCAATTGATTGCCTGGCAAAATTGGGGAGTTTCTAAAAAAGAAATAAACAAAGCAAAGGTAATAAACATTAGATAAAAGGTTTTCAGACCTGAAGTTCTAAATATATTCCACATATTATTGCAAAAATGACACTCGAATAAGTTAGAACTTTACCTTTCGCTTGCGTAAGTTAATTTATCGTGTATTTGGCCCAAAACAGATTAAAAAACACGTTTTAGTCATCCTAAAACGGTTATAAAATTCTGCATCTTGTCGCTGCCTATGTGGCCCGTTATTATCATCAAGAATATCTGCCCATTCAACTATATCTACTATATTCAATATGTCCATAATTCAATTTGAAAAAACCAAATAAAAAACAGACAAGAGCGTGAACTGATAACAGATGCGAGATGACAGATGACACTTCGATTGTTTTCGCGGAACTCTGTTGACAGTTTTTATAAGTAGGTCTTCCTCAGGCAAGTTAATCCTCCGGCTGGGTGGATTACATTTGAGGTGGAGCGGGATCATCGTGCTTTGGGCACAGTGTATTTGGGCATTTTAGCTGGATTGAGTTGAGATTTCGGCTCAGCCGTTGATCATTAGTTTGGCCACAACGGCCGTTAGTGTAACTAACATCACTTAAACACGAATAAAAAATATATGAATTTTAAGTTGTTTAATTTCATGTAATATAACACTTAAAGCGGTACCACATGTGCAGATAAAATATGTGGCTTGGCCTATTTCAGCATATTTCTCGCCATATATTCCCTTATAGCTGCGTGTGGCACAGGTCTTATGTTATACTAGCTGGGTTACCCGGCTTCAGGCTCAGGACATCAATTCCAGAGTGTTTGGAATGTTCCACAATGATGTTCACTATTCCCTATTCCCCAAAATTACACCACATACTCCGCGACTCCTTCCAGAACTTTCTAGAGTTCTATGGAACCTACTCGAACTTTCTGGAAGACTGTTCTAGAAATTACAAGAGGACGAAACTTCCAGCCCTTATTTCTTTAAAAACACGCCCTTTAGGTAAAAGCGGGAACCGTCATCCTGGAGGGGGGGATAGAGATCTACCACACCATATAACTCACTAGATCGTACCGGGACTCGTTTCTAAGTTTTTGCGAGCCGCACGTGTTTTTAGACTTTCTATTGTAATATATGTATATATATTATCTCTCTTATACTAACTCTTCGCGATCTCATTAAACACTATTATAGTATCTAAAATATTTAAAACTGATTAAAATTACTCCAGTTACTTGGAGGCCCTTAAGTGGGTAAGCACTTTAAATTATTTAAAAAAAAAGAGTATGCTTTAGATCACACTACTAAAGTAAAACTTCACTAACTTATAAAAGAACATTTGACATTGGGGTGACATTAACATTGACATTCCAGACAATATGGTTTGTTGCTTTTTGCACAGTAGTACACACTCATGCATTTTTTTTTCTTTTTGGGCAAAAGTTGCACTTCGTTTTCCTTTTTTAATGACATTGATCACCGTTCGCATCGATTACCGTTCGCATGTCATTTTTCACAACAATAACCACTTTTCGTAACGCATTCACCAGTTTACCCCCAAGTGTCGATCGTGCGTAAAGAAGTTTTTCTTCAAAAAATATAATTTCAACGTTCTTCATTGAGCAAATGAAGCTTATTTTACGTGAAGGGAAGACAAAAAAAATGATGAGAGGTGGTGCATTATTTTGAAGTATAAACAACTTCCACCAAGAAAAGATACTGTTGACGATTTTTCTACAGAAGCGATAGGTATCTACGTTGAAATTCATTAATTTTGCAGCTAAAGAGGGTTCTAAAATTACAGGTGGCGTTGAAGGAGTGGGAAATTTTCGGCAGCAGCACATATTATTTACGGACACCTCCATAAAACTTGGAACTTTTCGATGGAAAAAATATAATTCACTAGAAAAAAATACAATACAGTTTTCTGGAACCATGTAATACGGACTTCGCTGTTGCCCGAATATCGTACACAGCGAAGTAAGTCTTGCAAGCGGTCTTTAAAAAAAAGGTCCAGTTGACGCCAGCAACCGCAAGATATGCTCTTGTAACCTAGCCGGCCCTTTTTATAAATTATTCTATCTACCCGGGTGTTGATTAAATTTACTGAATCCAACAAACCTTTTGTATTCCGTCTCTTTCGAACTCGTGAGTTTTACCGTTAAATTTATGAAACGCACCTGTTTCGCAAATATGTTTCGGTTGGGTAAAATAAAATTTTGTATGAGCGCGCGCGGGATTGTAGCAAATGTATTTTTTACGTGTTAATTTTGTAATAAAATTGTGCTTTTTTCAGCCGCATTTTAACATTATAAAAGTATAGGTATGCAAAACTATTTAAGCAGATTACTATATCTTATGTACGTTCGCAAACCAATCATTCATCCCAATATTAAAAAGCATAACGTGTTAAAAGCGTTTTATTCGACAATATTGAAAATAACGCCATCTATCGGTGTGAAGTTTCTAAATATATTTTGAGAATACCCTTAATTTACAGATTATAAAACATACTCATAATAGTGGCGTCTTGAACAATAAACGTTCTCGATGTGATCTTGGCAAACGCTTGTAGTTAACCCGTTAGACGCGGCTCTATAATAATAATTGGATGATTTTTAGAGTGCCATTTTTGTAAAAAATCACCTCAAGGGCGCTGTACAATTTATTATGAATTCCTAGTCTCTATCTAATTTTATTATTTACAAATGGGTCACTTCCATAAACACACTTTAATTAGAAAGTTTATGCTTGGAGAAGATACGACTTCGCATGCGGAGGATATTATATCATCATTACGTAGTATAAAATAAAGTCGCTCAAAATGTTTGTGCGCTTAGATCTTTTAAAGTACGCAACGGATTTTCATGCGGTTTTCGCCAATAGATAGAGTGATTCAAGGAAGGTTTATATGTATAATACATGCTTATTATAGTAGAGAAAAGTCGAGAAATTCATATAATTCATAATTACATAGTATAAAATAAAGTCGCTCAAAATGTTTGTGCGCTTAGATCTTTTAAACTCCACAACGGATTTTCGTGCGGTTTTCACCAATGAATAGAGTTATCTAAGAGGAAGGTTTATATGTATAATAATGCTTATTATAGTAGAGAAAAGTCGAGAAATTCAAATATTCATCATTACTTAGTATAAAATAAAGTCGCTCAAAATGTTTGTGCGCTTAGATCTTTTAAACTCCACAACGGATTTTCGTGCGGTTTTCACCAATAGATAGAGAGATTCAAGAGGACGGTTTATATGTATAATAAATGCTTATTATAGTAGAGAAAAGCCGAGAAATTCAAATATGCAATTCAGGCAGCGGGCAGCTGGCAAGTGGGTGGTGTGGATTTTATAAAGGTTGGGTAATGGCGTTGTGTTTCGGTAGCCACAGCAACGTGTGGCCGGGTCTGCTAATATAATATAAAATAGGAATATTTAAAACCTGGCTATTTGCATGGCTTCACATTTGCTACCTCCATCACTGTTAGTATTACATTTATGAGAAGATTAGTGGCAAAAGTTGAGTTAATATTCATTTTGAAAAACTGGAGATTTTAGGACTCTTTAGGAATGAATAATTTTTGTGAAACGACCTTTACAAAAGCTTACAATAAGAAATTTGCTTACTTTTTTCCACAATTAGTTATTTACAAAGTCGTGGGCTGTGAAGGTGAAAAGGAAAGGTTTTCAAAATCAGCGTCCAGATTAACACCCATATTAGTGTATTGTAAGGTTTTTGGCCACATTTCGGCCGATTTGCAAAAACCCTCGAGCGTTCGCTGGCCAAAATGTGGCTAATTTGAAGAAATATTTTAAAACATTTATTGGATTTATTTCTGCGCGTTGTATTTCAATTAAACACAAAGATAATTGAGTAGTTTCACTGTTTAACAATAGATGTCACGTATTATCTCTTCTGAGCTACTTATTATTGACATTTTTTCACGAACCGAAATCTTTTAGATTTAATTTCTTACAAATCGTTGATCATGCGTTTACCGGTGGCGGTACATCAGTTTTCCGTGAGCTAGAGTGCTAAGATTGAAAAATTTATTGACGTTGCTAAAGATGTTTTTTTTTTTAAATACAATTTTTTTGTGTGAAGTTTTATTTTGTGCTTCTAGCAAGTTTGATTTATAGAACTTCATTCTAAATTAAAGGTTTAAATATGAGGTTGAAAAAATTCTACCCCCAACTCCCAAAATACTTTTTTTCAGTATCGAGTTAATTTGGGTACCTACCTAATTACAGTTACATATAAATAGATACTTACTATTTTTTTTTGTATTCATTGCAGATTACTTATTGAGATAATATTGAAAAAGAGAACCCGTTGTCGCCTACTGAATTTCAAGAAATACATTCCCGAATTTGGGACTTTCCCCACGCGACCCATGCAAAAAATAGTTTATCACTCAAAAGTCAAAATTGCATTCTTTTGGCGACCGCTAAAAAACCATGAAAACATGGTAAAACCATACATCTGGTAACACTACCTTCTTTCTCAAAAAGCGAAACCTCTTTCTTCAAAATCGATTCCTGGTTTTTAAGTTTCCGAGCTTGAGATGTTTCCTCCCATCCTAGATTGACCACAGCTTATTTATATGAATAGCATGTTTTTGGAGTAAATTTAGTAAGATTTTTAATCTCGCACACTTGCAAATCCTGCATATGAAATTCCCGCAAATCTGCGGGATTAAATATTGCTGAAATACCGCGGGATTCTGGGGCGCAAGATTTGGGATTGTGAGATTCGGGATTACTGGATTGTGGGATTCGTGATTGTAGGATTCGGGATTGCGGGATTCGGGATTGCGGGATTCGGGATTTTGGGATTCGGGATTGCAAGTATCTGAAGTCAGCTTTGATTCCCACAACCTTCCAACATATTTACTCTACTAATATGAACGTTTGTGATTTTTTTCCAGGGCGAGAGCGTTAGTAGCATTCCATCGAGGGGTGTACCAAGAGTTGTACGTGGTACTGGAATCTCAGCAGTTCAGCCCGCGATACCACCCCGAACTGCAAGCCCTGTGGTTCAGAGCGCACTACAGGGAGGCCGAAAAGGTCAGAGGCAGACCCTTGGGTAAGTACTTACTACTTTGAAATGGGATGGCGGAATAATAGACAATGGGTTGTGTGATGCTGATATGTGAATTTCAGTCAAGGGTGTAGCTATAGCATTCACATGAAGAGGGGGGTCCTGAGGAGAGGGGGGGAGTAGGAACAAGGGAAAAGGGGTTGGATTTCAAATGATTTAATTGTGAAATAACACAATTCTACCGTATAAAATTTAATAATTATTTTTTTAATTGATAAACTAATGTCAAGATGTCAATGTCAGACAAGATTTTTATGCATAGTACAAAGGGTAACGATTATTATAAGCAATAATTGTTAGTCTGAAACGCTCATCTACATTGAAAAAATCTTTCGAGAAAAGATACATGCCGCCGACGGGGCTTGAACCCGCATCCATTCTTGAGCAATTAAAAAAATAATTATTAATATTGGACGAGTTAAAGTATTTCACCAAAAAATGTAGACATAATTTGTCTCGACGCCACCTAGTGGGAGATTTAGCACTTACAATGCCTTTCTCATATAAATCAAAGTTGGTTGTTTGCAGGTGGAAAAATGTAATAAGCAATAATTGTTGAATGATACACTAGTATATATTAAATTATTTGGCGAGTAGGAGATAAGCCGACGAAGCTCAGTGGTCAGATCATATAAAATTTACTTGCGCACGTCGAAATTTGAAATCCTTCGGATTGTTGGTTGCACGCCTTACCCCTCGACCACGGAGGCCGTCGTGCAAATATGAGACGTTGGGGCGTGGCCATACACATTTGTTTTGGCAAACACCAGGCTTTTGCTTTTCGGTTTTTGGCGGTTACTCGACTTTTAGCAGCCTGTTTCAAAGTCGGAGAAAATTTAAGATAGCTAGGTACAGACATAATAATAATAAAAACGTTTATTCATCTACAAATTTTTTACAGTATTATACTTTTGTTCTTTTATCATTGAGTATATTGATGAAAAGGTCACTGCTCAGCTACAATTCAGGATTTCTCCTGGAATGCAGCTGGTTTTCAGCAGTGCCTCCAGTTGATCTCCATTTCATATTTCAAAATTTTATATGTGTATTTTGTAAGTGTACTTCATCACCTTTCAAAACAGTTTTCAGTTTTCAGATGCGTTCAGAAATATTCCATTCATTTGAATTTGATTGTAAAGTGGAAATACATATTATGACCTTCCGACAAATTTGGTTGAGAGCATATTATAGGGGCAGAATTGTAATTTGCTGAAAAACGGCTCTCTAAAACGGCTTAATACTACCTTTCGTGTGTCATTCTCAGACTTGATATTTTTTGTTACCAAATAATGGACTTTTATTTTTCAATCTGCTTATTTTTTTTTGTAATTGATGTAGGCATTCGACCATGAAAAATAAAAACATTGATACACCATACAACCCGCTTTTAAAACTTCAGTCTATGTTTATCGCCTTAATAATGATTTTATACAATATTTTTAATTTAAAATATATACATAATACATACATCTATAAAAGTACGGCCTCTTATTCTCGTTATGATATCTGTGGATTTAACAATTAAATAAATACTTCCTTTTTTACCAAATTCTAACACATTTCACAGCTCGTCATTCATTCCGGGCTAGAATCTCCCGTCGGCAAGTAACGAAACTATACGCTCCTTGTTTGTTAGCGTATATATTTAAAAAATGCCATCAAAACGCATTGTTAATGGCTCTAAAAATAGAATACCCAATCACTTGAAGCACTGCAATAATCTCAGGAAGCTACAAAAACAGTAAGTACTCGAAAATTCTCTTTTTTGGTCAAACTGTATTTTTTCAACTGCCATTTTGTTCCAGACACTTAAAATATAACATTTAACTTGCGTATGCATTCCAATTCCGAAACCGTTAGCACAAACTTCATGTGGCAGGTGCACGTTTTGCAAGTATGTGTGAGAATTCATTGTCTTTAAGCTGTGTACACACACATAGCTACAATATACGTGGCGTGGGGTATTTCGGCATATCGCTCGCCGTACATTCCTTATTGGAATATATGGCGAGCAATAGGCTGAAATACGTCAAGCCACATATATTATAACTGTGTTTGTACAAATCAACGCTAATCTGAGAGTGAACGGTTTTTATGTACACAGTGTTTGGTAATTAATACAATAATTACCCTACATTGCTAAAGGGGAGTTATGGGGTAGAATTATGTAAAAATACAAAATTTTGGTTTTAATTTCTTGAGTTCTGATTGGCCATGGCAATACATTTCTTAATTAATGGGATGTTTTTTTACTTAGTTTTTTTTTGTTTTACTTTTTTTACTTTGTAGAAATTAGTTACATTATTATCAGTATAAGGATCATACGATACGAAACGACACGATTGTACCACCCCAGCCAGAAGCACTCCTGTCCCGGTGAGACCGGTACACCAGGGGGCACTGTTTGTTAGGATTGGAACACGTGCTCTGAGGATAGGATTAGTATAAGGATCATGTATAAAAAGTTTATTGCCGTTTATATATTTTTATCTAAAATTTCAAATGAAGTCAATAATGTGTAAATGGTGTTGGAGAAACGGACAAAAAAAACTTTGAAAGGAAATTAACAAAAATATCGCCTTTCTGCGTACACGTAATCATTCACACATTGTCAAATCAAAGATATTCTATATTTATTTATTTAAGGAACATAAACAGTCTTAGTTATAAAATATACATAAGAGGATGGCAAAAAAACAGACCAATTATTAATGTTCACAGATAGGTATTTAGAAACATAAAAGTATCTGAATGTAAACTAGAAAATTTAAGAAAAACAGAAAAAATAAAAACAGAACTAAGCAGCAATTTAAAATTCATTTTGGTTGGAATTAGTGTTGCATCTATCAATGTAGAAAAGGGTATTTTGTCTGCTATATCGAGTCGGCGTGTGGAAATTTATTTTATTTAGCAGCTCCGGGCAGTCAACTTTTGAGTTAATAATTTTGTACAGGAGCATCTGATCAGCGACAAGCCTCCTATTGAGCAGTTTCGAGATTCGAAAATGTTTCTCGATTTCGTCGTAAGAATTGTATATGTTGAATGATTTATAATTGAGGAATTTGAGAAATCGCTTCTGATCTCTTTCTAACCTGTTAAAATAAACAATATAGCGCGGGTTCCAAACCTGTGAACAGTATTCCAGGTGAGGACGAACATGTGAATTGTACAGAATCAGATAAGTCTTAGTGTTTTTGAAAAATTTGCATGTTCTCAGTACAAAGCCTAGACTCTTTGTTGCTTTGGTGACAATATTATCAACTGTTTATCAAAGGTAAGTTTAGAGTCCAAAATAACCCCGAGGTCACGTATATAATCTTTATTTGTTAACAGCGATCCAGAAATGGTGTATTCATCCAGTATTTTTATATGGTTACGTGTGAATGTGACTTTGCAACATTTGGAAATATTGATAAAATGCTTATTTCTGAGACAGTAATCCGTCAGTCGGTCAAGATCTTCTTGTAAACGCACAGAACAGTCATGGGAGCTTATAGGAAGGTATATCTTCATATCGTCGGCAAATAGTAAAATTTGAGCGTTGTGAAAACATGTCGTAATATCATTTATATAGATAGAGAAAAGCAAAGGACCCAAAATGGACCCCTGAGGCACACCAGAAGTAATGATTTTCCAGATGGAAGAATATATGTGTTGTGTTGTAAAGTTCCAAATAATAATATTATTTTTCTCTTCGTAGATCAAAACATGATTTATCTATGGCAGCCGGAAAAAATACTCCAAACAAGGTATGCTTCAAGTAACGAATGAATTTGAGTGCGTTGGAGTCCCGGGAGGGGGGGGGGGGATTTTTCGTCTTTATTCCTTAATGAAATTACACAGAAAAATTTAATAAATATATAAATAAAAAAGAATCTTTCTTTTATTTCTGGTAGTCAATATTATTAATGATGTTATTAATGTATATATTCTATGCAATATACGTTTCCAAATAATTTGGGGATAGTAATAATAATGATGAATTCTAGAAAATTTAATATTGTTTAAAAAACAATAAACTACTGAATATTTAGAAGTAAAGAAAAAAAAATCGACTCCAAATGTGAACCACGAGATTCCAATCGCCGTTTATAATGGAAGCCTGTGGGAAAGGACCATGAACAAGCAAATGATGAAACATTAATAAAAAAGGATCATGCTAAGTATTCTACCAACATAATAAGTTCCATAAACAAACCACACTTTGCTATTAGTTTGTTTTTTTTACTTCGATATATTTTTAAAATACTGTGTTTGTCTGTTCATAACGCAATATGTGTTTATAATGGAAGCATATGGGAAAGGACCATGAACAAGCAAATGATGAAACATTTATAAAAAGGATCATACTAAATATTCTACTAACATAATAAGTTCCATAAATAAACCACACTTTGTTATTAGTTTGTTTTTTACTTTGACATTTAAAAATACTGTGCTCTTCTGTTTATAACGCAAGTTTAAGGGCCAGGTATCAAACCGCGCTAACGCTGCAGTTAGGTATTTCTTGTACTTGTAGACAAACACGGCCGCAGCTGGCCGCCTGCGTCTGACTAGAGGAGATGTGGGTATACTAGACACTACGGACTTACGAAATAAAAATATACTTGCCTTATAAAATTAAAATTTAGTTTCTACTATAATGGATACAGCTTAACATACTAAGAATCATATTGTGGAATAGCGTGGATAGCTCATAGAGACATTTGCGCCTGGGTCAAACTGCCCATTCACTGCAGTTAGGTATTTTTGGTAGTTGCAAACAAGCTCGGTCGCCGCGAGCCGCGAGCCAGCCGCTCGATCTACTGTGTATTTCGGTTAGATTCAGGCACAACTGGTCAGCATTTAGATAAAATACGGAATAAAAATACACTTGCTTTATAAAAAATTTAATTTATTTGCAACATAATTGATACAGATCGACAGACTATAAATCATATTATGCAAGGGCAAGGATACATAGACTTTTTTTAGCCCCTGAAACTTTACAGACGTCTTAGTTTTTGACTCAATGTGACATAGAATCTCATGGTGTTTTGATGTGGAAAAAATTTCTGGTTCATATATGGTTTGTTTTCAATTGCAGCCAAAAAACATTAAATTTATTTGTAATAATACAACCCAGAATTTACCCAACATCGAAATTCATTCGATTTATCAATGGATCTGACAGCCGTTGTTTTCAATAAAACTTAGTGACTATTTGAACGGAATCGGTAGAGAACTCAAAATGGTTGTCGAAATTATGCATTTTGACATTAAATTCGAGTTTGGTGAACCTCAAACTCCTTAAACCTGATTTTGAACCAAATCGTCAAAAAACTTAAGATATTCAAGATGGATGCCGAAATTTTGCATTTTGACATTAGATCCGAGTTCAGTGCACTTCCAAACGCCCGAATCCTGATATTGAACCAAATCGGTAGATGACTAGAGAAATTCAAGATGGATGCCGAAATTTTCCATTTTGACATTAGATCCGAGTTCAGTGCACGTCCAAACGCCCTAATCCTGATTTTGAACCAAATAGGTAGATATTAGAGAAATTTAAGATGGATGCCGAAATGTTGCATTTTGACATTAGATCCGAGTTCAGTGCACCTCCAAACGCCCTTATCCTGATTTTGAACCAAATAGGTAGATAACTAGAGAAATTCAAGATGAATGCCGAAATTTTACATTTGGACATTAGATCCGAGTTCAGTGCTCGCCAATACTCCCTAATACTGATTTTGAACCAGATCGGTAGAGAACACGAGAAATTCAAGATGGATGCCGAAATTTTGCATTTTGACATTAGATTCGAGTTCAGTGCACTTCTAAACGCCAGAATTCTGATATTGAACCAAATCGGTAGATAACTAGAGAAATTCAAGATGGATGCCGAAATTTTTAGATGTCAAAATGCAAAATGACTTCAGTCCACCTTCAAACTACCTTTGATAGAAATCAGTAAAAAATTTAAATGTTGACATTATTACCTTATTCTCCTTTTCTTCCATTGGGTGGGTCTATTTTTATGGCACGGTAAGCAAGGCTTCCTTTATTTTTACCCATTTTGAAGGTACATGAAGTTTAAAAAAAAATAAATAAATAAAATCTGTAAAACTGTAAATCAAGTTAAAAATAATTTATTAGATAATAATAAATATATTTTATTTCTACTTACCCGGTTTCTGTAACACCTATCTCCTCAATGATTTCTTCAAAAATCAAAGACACAGCGAACAAAATTGCCGCGAAAAAAATATGCGTGCTCCCGCCGTGACCGCTTTCTCACAACTGAATGAATTCTGTGAAATTCAACAGACATTTAGACATCGCGCGGCGAATATTATTCCGCCATACATTTTTGTATGGCGGAGGATAGTTGAAAAATTCAGAAAGTTTAGGCGAATTACAATAAAAATCTAGATACACTGAAGTGCTTTAAATTTAATAGCGTGTTTTAACATAATGTTTACTCTGAGATTACGGAAGGATTTTTGTTAAAAACGTTTACAACAGGTTCAGGAGAGATAATCGCGAAGGCCTTTTTCAACGTTTTAACTAAAGTTGCAGCATGTATAACTTATAGAATTTGTAAGATTACAGTAAAAAAAGTTTAATCACTAGTAACTTTACACATTTTTCTAACTACCCCTATATAATTTTCTAGTATTGCTGCTACTAGATGCGGATGCTACTGATAATGCGGAGCGATGTTTTCCAAACCCTACCCTTAATGTTGATCTTTTAAAATTCGGGAAGACACTCCTACCGCCATCTAGCGATGTGAAAAAAAACTAATTTTGACAGCTTACGGATTTCTCCACGGGTATAATATCCCTTTAAACAAAGGGGTTAATCAACTGAGCAGGGTATCAGATGTCGTGGAAATTGTACCTTTGATATGCATTAATGGTATAGAAATTTGATTTTTAATGTTTTTTTTTAAATATCAACCGTAACTGCATCAAAGCCCGGAGCAGATCCTCCTTTCATACCGGTTATAATAGAAACTATTTCCTCCTCTATGTAGACTTCAAATTTTGCCATTTTATTTATGACATCAATATTACAGTCTGGAAATGTTATAATATTTGAGTCAATATGAATGAGATTGGCGAGATTTTTCCCTACATTTACAAAGAAGCTGTTTAATATATTTGCAGCTTTTGAGGGGTTTTCTTTACAACATGTTTTTGAGTTAACATGAATAATAATAGCATGATAACTCAAAATTGATTTCGTTATTATTGTTTATTTTCTTGTCAATTATTTCATTTATAACCGTCTATACTGTTTTACTATCATTTTCGGCTTGATCCAACTTCCTTTTTATAGTAACTTTTTAAGTTTTAGTAAAGTTTGTTTTTTTATGCCTTAATTCAGTGTCCTTGAGGTGATTTTTCGCGAAAACGGTGCTTTATAAATCAGCCAATTATAATTTATTATTATTAAAGTGATTCAGTAAGTTTTTATAATGTTATTCTTTAAGTTTATTTTTATATGTTTTAAAGTGTTTTTATATGCTTTATTACGGTGCTCCAGATTTTATGTCCGGGTTAAATCTTTACCAAATGAAAGACTAAACCCTTCCACACACTTTTCCACAAATAAATATCTAGTAAATTCGCGCAATGTAGTGCACTATATAAGTATAATAAATACAAAACAATACAAGAACAATACGTCAAATGGCCGACGGAGTGGAAAAGGTTAAAAGAATCTTTCGTAATCCCACATGTATTCAAAATGACCGACTTTTGCATTTTTATATATCTACAAATTTTTTGACAAATCTAATACGCCTAAATTTTGAATGAGAGAGCTAGGTATAATGCCAGTGGCCGAAATAACAAATGGTAATATTTTTATAGTCCGAGAATGCCAAATTCTTTTAATCTCATTTCCTAAATCTGCATATTTTCTTATTTTTTCAGAAACAGTTTTCTGAATATCGATTATGATTTTATGATTTTTTTAAAACTTATCATTATTTTTATTTTTAAATTTATACATGATTTTCTAACCTTACTTATTATTTACAATTGCCGTTATTACCAACTTACACGATCTTTTAATTTACTAATTGAGCTAGAATTCCCTCACCAAACACAAGGGCATTGTCACTTTATGGTGAGAAAAGGCAATTTTTTTGTTTCTTTGTTAAAAACTTATGTAACTTTGTAACCGATGTAACTTTATATGTATTTTTAATTAGTATTGCCAAATATATATTATATCTGTTTATAATGAGTATTTTGTTTTGTATAACAGGTGCTGTAGACAAGTACAGATTGAGAAAAAAGTACCCGCTACCGAAGACTATTTGGGACGGTGAAGAAACGGTCAATTGCTTCAAAGAAAAGAGCAGAAACGCTCTGAAGGATTGTTATATTAGAAATCGGTAAGTATTTTTTCTTATTAGTATTTACTAGCTGACCCGGCCACAACGAAACACAATGAATCAATCATTGAATATGGAATAATCGCATGGGGAGGCGCAACACTATCCGCTATAGATTCATTATCGAAGGCACAAAAATTAATTATGAAATTTATTCTTTAAGTTCCCACAATAACAAGTACTGTAGATATATTCAACAAATTCCATGTATTAGATATTCGACAAATTTACACAAAAACAATCTTAACTCATCTGTTTAAAAATAAAACACATACATTTTATGAAAATACCCAAAATATTGTAAACACGCGGCACAAAACCAAAGAACTCATACAAACACCTAAAACAAACACAACATTTGGTCAAAGAAATTTCAAATACATTGCGTCTAAAATATACAATAACCTATCTGACAAAACAAGACAATCGAATAATATTAACAAATACAAAATTCTGATAAACAAAATGGATCATCGAAAAAGGTCGTGCAATAATTAGTCACCTCACCCAAATATAATCCTCTTATCCCATTATTGTTACCACTACCTACCAACCTGTAATTTTTTGTCAAATATTTTTACTTTATTGAAAAATGTATTTTATTTTATACTTAAAAAATATTTGTAAACTAGTCTGTCTCGACACAGGATTTCCTAGTGAGACAGCCAAGGCCAAAAAAAAAATGTTAACTTTTTTTTTATATAGATGCATAAAATAAATAAAATAAATAAAATAAATAAAATAAATAAAATAAATAAAATAAATAAAATAAATAAAATAAATAAAATAAATAAAATAAATAAAATAAATAAAATAAATAAAATAAATAAAATAAATAAAATAAATAAAATAAATAAATAAAATAAATAAAATAAATAAAATAAATAAAATAAATAAAATAAATAAAATAAATAAATGCCA
Organism: Limnephilus lunatus; assembly: GCA_917563855.2. Lineage (NCBI taxonomy): Eukaryota > Metazoa > Arthropoda > Insecta > Trichoptera > Limnephilidae > Limnephilus > Limnephilus lunatus. The sequence goes on from CAKJTF020000010.1 coordinate 2,383,830, forward strand.
ACTTAACGCCAACCTAACCTAAACTAACCAAACCTAACCTAACCCAACCTAACGTAAACTAACCTAACCCAACCTTTTAACTCACACCACCATCTGTTAATTTGCATACAAATCAAATCCACACCGCCCGCTTGCCAGCCCGCTTGTCCAACACATACAGACATCCTTATTTAATTATATATTTCAGCCAATTTACACAAAACCTTAATAAATAATATACCTAATCCTTCTTCATGAATCACTCTATCTATTAGTGAAAACGACATGAAAATCCGTTCAGTAGTTTTTGAGTTTATCGCGAACAGACAGACAGACGCGGCGGAGGACTTTAATTTATAATATGTTGAGATTAATTCAAATCATAGAGATTAAAAGGAAACCCGGAGGCCAACAAATTTTAAAAATAGGTATTTTACCAAACTGTAGCTGTCACTGTCACTCTTACTTCCCCGAATACTGAGTGAAAGGGACAACTGCACCTAAGGCTGATAATACCTAAACAAAATCATCAAAATCGAGGTTTTATATTCCTCATTTTTCTCCTCCAAAACTGGAGGAGAAAACCGATTGGACCGATTTTAAGATTTTTTTTAACCCTTCGAATAATAAGAAAATAATATCTGTAACCTTTTGCCTGTCAAGGTTCGCGCGCAAAATTCCTGTTTCTTGCCATGCATCTTAAATTTTCCTATTTATGGGTTATTTTTTAACTCTTTTGCAAAAACAAAAATTGTTCTAAAATCTAGATAAAATAATCTTTCCGATGTATTTATTAGAAATCAACTTTTTTTTTTCTAAATATTAAAATTTTGATATTGGAAATGTAAATTAGCTAAAAAATGCATACCTGCGAATATTGGAATTAAAGTTCTTAAAATAGAATAAACTTAAAATTTTAAATACAGATTCCTTTTTTAACAACATTTGTAATAAAACTGTCACCTCACTTTTTATCACTTTCATACAATTTTATTTTAAAATTAAATGTTTGTTGCGTCAAAAATTGGCTCGAAATAAAACCGTCACTTATGATCGGGTTTGTAAAATATCTCAACAACATAGCTCATATAATCCTAATACAATGAGAAGCATTATTTCTTTGGCTCTCTAACATAAAAGAAATCACAAATATTCGCATGACAGGAAGAGAGATATATAACTTTTAATAATGCACGGTCGCTCTGGGACAATCTGGATCTCTTGTTATTATAACGGCATATGATGTTTTGGGACAACTTGGGTCTCCTGTGATTAGAAGGGTTAACTGACTGTATTGGATGAAAATACTCAATGTCTGTACGTTTTGCTTTTTATAATGAATTAATACAGGACCATAATTACCTGGGAGGTCGCTTGAAATTAACACTGTTTATTGTCTATTTAAAGAAATTTAGATAGAGTTCGCACGCAGAGGACATAATTGTGAACACATGTTGTTTAATCCTGAAAATATTTTAATATTAATATGTAATATATTCTTTAATGAGTGTATTTTGGAAAGTAAAAGCAACATTTAATGGTGGGCGGTACAGTAGTACAAGGATTTGATCTTCCGAAAGACAGATTGATGTGTAAGGATTCGAGTAATTTTAATTCAGTAAGAAAAGTGTGATTAAGACATATCATAGGCAATACAAGTATGATACTCTCAGATAGATATATTTAAATTAAGTTAAGGGTATGAGAGCCCGAAAAGGTAGGTTTTTAGTTTGGACCTAAACTCTGTTGGGCTTTTTATGCATCTTAATTCCGGAGGGAGTCTATTCCAAGCCTTAGGCCCAGATACTCCGAAAGCACGATCTCCGAACTTAGTATTTGGCTTTCGTTTGGGTTCTAGGATTTGCTTTGAATTGAAGTATCATTTTCAAAATCGAAACTGAATGTGTGAGTATTCCAGACGAGCGAAAAGGTGCCTATACATGTGATATAATATTTTATTAGCAAATTATTTGGATTTATCTTTTTCAAAATGTGGACCGATCTGTCAAGAAATCGGACTATACTGTGACTTTTTGCGTAATATTTTAATAAAATTGGTACTAAAAAAATGGGTAAGCAGCATAAAAAATATATATTCTTACATGGTGTCCGGATGGTTTGGACATGTAGAGCGAATGGACGAGGAAAGGGGTGTATGAAGAATATATGACGCAAATGTGAATGGTAGAAATCGGGGATGCCTGAGGAAGACATCAAGACATCACTGACTCAAGTAGGTATCTGATTCACTTGGTCGTGCTATTTCAAGAGTCAGAATAATAGATTAGCATATATGAGACGATGTATGAATATGAATGAGGCAAGGAGCGTGTGCCAAGACCGAGTTGTTTGTCAGTCTATCCTATCTGCCTACCCCTGCGGAAAACGGCGTGATGGTTAGTTAGTGTCCGGGAACTATTAATGAAACTAGGGAATTTACATCACGTAGAGAAGCCAAAACTGAGTTTTTTTATCTTCGTTTTTAAACGTTTTGATTTGTTTTTTTTTTTTAGAAAGCTTTTAGTATATAGAAGATACAGAATCATCCATTTGGAATAGATTATTAATGAATATATTTATTTTGTGCAGGTACCCGACTCCTGACGAGAAGAAGAACCTGGCCTGCAGAACAGGCCTGACCCTCACCCAGGTCTCCAACTGGTTCAAGAACAGGAGAAAGCGAGACAGAACTCCTCACCACCAGTCACATCATCATGACAGGATGTAAGTACCGATACCCTGCTTACTTTACGTAATCTAGAAAGAAAGGAGAGGAAGTTCTGGGAGGGAAAGTGTATGAGAGAAAGGAATTTGGGGATCAGGGTGTCCAGGAGTGAAGGATGTAAGAATCCATTCCTCACACTGCGGTTGCATGACGATAGAGTCCGGCTGGAAAGGTCTATATAGGTAAGACCTCCCTCAACTCTTCTCCCCCGATCCGGTCCGCCATTCAGCTGGTAGGCAGTGGCAAGAACTGGACAAGCCTCACCCCATGAACCCGGGGACCCCTGTTAAATAGCCAAACGGCGCGAACCACTTGGGTTGGCTTACCATGAATCGGTTTACAAGATAAATACAAAAAAAAATCGATTAAATTGTTTCCTATGGTGTCATACAAAGCAGAACTTTTTTTAAATTAAATTAAACACTTTTTTATTAATTAATTAAAAAATAAACAAATAGGTATGTATAATGAATAATAGATCACTTTGTTTAAACCACTATATTATAAACAATATCTACATGTTTCGATAACAATGTTATCTTCATTAGGATATGTTAATTTAAAGAAAATAAATGACAATAAGTATAGACAAATTATATAATTAATGATGCCACAGAGTAATTTTGCGAAGCTTGAAGAAGTAAATAGGTATGTAATTACAATTACAACCTAAATAATGTACTTATTTTTAAAAAACTTACAAACATGGAATAATTTCATCTAAATAGTCGGTAAAAAAAACTTAAAACTTTGTCCAGTTTTGGGGAATACAAAACCTCGATTTTGACAATTTTATTTAGGTATTTTATTTTATTTTATTTAGCTGGTTCCCGGCATGCGTTGCAATGCCATATTCAAACAAATACATTTTTCTCCCGGAATCACCTTCCCGTGCGTCCCCGTTCCCCTCCCGCGTCTAATACTTTCTTACGTTTCTAATCCTTACATTTTTAAACTCGTGATATCATTCGAATGGCATGTCCGAATTGAATAATACAGAAAAGTTAAATAAAGGTATTGAAGCATTCTTGTATATGAAGTAGTTTATTTTGATAAAAACTAAAACCAAGATACAAATAAAGAGCCTTTTTAAGCGGCGACATTTTATTTAAATTTTAAAAATAAAATAACACTTATTGTGGCATAACTATAATAGTTAGACATATGCTGTCATGACACTTTTTGTAAATAATGGTGTGTTCTGCAAAGTCGTATTACATAATTTTATTCTATCATCAATAGTTTTCGCAGCGCACGCGATGTAAAGAATATTTTAGGTAATTTTTTAACACCTTGGGTTACATTATTGGAGTTTTAGTAAGGATCCCTATTTTTTTGAAAATATAATATAGCCTATGTCACCCTGGGATAGTGTAACTTCCCAACAGTGAAAGAATTTTTCAAATCGGTTCAGTAGTTTCGGAGCCTATTCAATGCAAACAAACAAACAAATCTTTCCTCTTTGTATAGTGCAGTAGATTTTCACACTGAGGTGCTGTTGTCCCTTTCCCTTAGCATCTTTTAGTGAAATACCTATTATTCAAATTTCTCGGCGACCGTGTTTCGTCTTAAGCATGAATCAAAAAATAAAAACAAACAAATCGTCTTTTAATTCGTGCCCACCGCAAGTCGCTGTTAATTGCAAGCCGCCATCTTTGTTCGGCATTCCTTTTGACATCGACTGCGAAATTAAAAACCATTAAATCGGCGGATTTCTTGAAACAATGGCAACACTATTTGACAAACCACATTAAAATAATGGATATTTTTTTAAGATTGGAATATGTCTGTGTCTCGACATGGCTGACGAGATTTTATTTATGTGTCCTGTAGGAATACCTATCTATTATCTAATACCTAAGTCTGCCAAAAAAATAACCTCATATTTTTTATGTTTTTTTGGCTTGCAAATGTTACGCCGGCATTTCTTTTGTAGGTTAGTAGGTAGTTGATTTATTTTCTTTTTTTACTGACCTTGGTCCAGATTGCTTCCAGATCTGAATAACCAGGTAATTCCCACCTTCCTCTGCCTGTCTCCTTCCTATTCCAACATTTTCAGCTTCACAACATGCCCCAATTGGGAACGCCATAGTCTTACTGGCTCCAGACGGTTTCTCCACATTTGTAATACTTACAAATATGGTCAAATCTACACTCATTACAACGCCGTCAAAAAAAAAAAGGCAGTGGTTTTTTTTTTACATCTACTCCACAGAGGCCCTGAAAAGAATAATTTCCCTGAAGGCCTATTCCATCTTTGAGGATGCTTTGTGGAGGGTCTTTTTGAGAATAGGAAGAAGTGGCACGAGCCTCTTCAAGACCGTGTTAACTTCTTGAAAAGAAAGAGATAATAATAATAATAATTGGACAATTTGTAGAGCGCCGTTTTTGTGAAAAATCACCTCAAGGGCGCTTTACAATTCATTATAAATTCCTAGGTTCTATTTAATTTTATTATTTACAGATAGATACAATAACATACACCTATTTAATTTTATTATTTACAGATAGAGACAATAACATACTTACTTACCTGCTGGTCACTTCCGAAAAACAAACTTTATTAGAAAGTTTATGCTAGGGAAAGATACGACTTTGTACGTGGAGGGCATTATATTCAAAACACTAGACATTGCATGACTTTTCGATTAGATGTAGAAGTTAACACGGTGGATGGCAAAGAACGAGTCGTAGAAACTACCCGTTCTCATTAATTTCAATAACTATCGACCTATATCCCTGCTAAACACCCTATCAAAAATTATAGAGAATTTAGCTAAAATTAGGTTGATGTCTTATGTAAAAAGATATGAAATTCTCTCAGATAATCAGTTTGGCTTCCGAGAGAACATGGGAACCAGTGATGCTGCATTAAAAATGATCACCACAGTCATAGAAGCTCTCGATACTGGCAATAAAGCAATGGCTGTCTTCTTGGACTTGTCTAAGGCATTTGATACCGTATCCCACGGTTTACTATTGAAAAAACTCAGTTCAATGGGTATTGTTAATAAAGCTTTAGATTCAGTTTTTTTTTCAGTTTCAGTGCCGGCAACCCGGGCGTTTATTTAGTATCATGGTTATTTACATTGTTTTCTTTTCTTTTACCCGCCTCACTAGACAAAGTCTGTTCCGAGGCGGGTAAATCACATCTATGTTTGTTCCAAAAGAAATGTGTTTAAACAAATATATATATGTATGTGGAAAGATAAAAAAGATAAATTATATGTTGGTATATTAAATATTTACATACATACTTTGTTTTTTTTTTTTTTTCTTTTTATTTTTTTTTTATTAGTTACATTTCCATGAGAAGATTGCATATGTTATATAGATAAAAGTAAATTAAAATTTTGTGACAGTTGAATATAGCGGTTACATAATAATTAAATATTGCAAAATTGCAGTTTCTCGTGTTTGTTTTATTTGAATATTATATAATTTCGTGAGAACTTTTATGAAATGTTATTTATTTAGAATATTTTGAATGTCTGTTCTTTCCTTTTCATTCAACCATATTATAAATCTTTTGAACAGCCAATTCAAATTATTTGGGGTGACGTAAGTTTTTGTTTGTGTTAGGAAGGTATTGAAAATGTGTGGTGAAGATAAGTTTACCGTCAATATAATATGAAATTAATTCTGATACATCAATTAGAGCATGAATATTTTCAAGTTTCAAACTCAAGGGGAATTCTTTTCCGCTTGGTAAATTTTTAATATTCGAGTTAAGTTCGAAATATAATTGTTGAGGTGTAATAATATCTGGATGTAAAATTCCTTGTTTAGAAAATAAGATAGCATTGATTAAAGAGTCAATTTGATCATAAAAGTATTCTGTTGTCTCGAATAAAGAGTTTGTTTGAGAAGTAAGTACGTTTTTAATATCTTGTAAATTATTTTTATCGTGGTCTTCCTTGAAGTAATTATTTATTTTTATAATGTTTTTATTCATAGTATATTCATCATAGTTCAGTTTAGCAAGTGTAGTATTGAAATTAATCAGAGTCGATTAAGTGACTTGTAATTGATCTTTCATAAGATTATAAATTTCTTTATCATCAGACATAACGCGTTCGATCGCATCGTCATAATATTGTGCATCTTCAGAATCTAATGTTCCGAAAACAGCTTTGAATAGTTTTCCGACACCGTCAATTAAACCGCGTTTTGAGCGTTTGTTTGAAACAAGGTGCGTTATCGATTCGTATTTAGTTTTACATTTCTTTATAATATTTAAAACTGGTTTTAAAAGATCTTTACAATTATCATTTGTTTGATTTTGTAGTATTTCCAATAATTGTAATCGTACATTCCAAACGATAATTATTTTGAACATGTGCTTTTAATTTTAAATAAAGCATAATTATTATTTACATTTTGTAAAAAGATTAATTTTGTCTTGAAGTACCTGGAATAGGAGATAAAGCGCGATATGGCTTAATTCTGTTTACATGGAATCTTTTAATAGAGTTATTTTCCATTTTAATAGTAACATTTTGATTATTATGGACTTGTACGATCTTGTACGGTCCTTTCCAATTAGGAGTAAGCTTCTTGCTTAATGATTTAGGTTTATTCGTGTTTTTAAGTAATACTAAGTCGTTAATTTTATAAGTATTATTATATACGTTTCTATCGTAATATTTTTTGGAAGTTTCCTTAGAATGTCCGATTCTTTCACGGGCAATTGCTCTAGTAATAGCGAATTTATATTTTAATTGATTCAGGTAACTTTCATACGTTGGATTTGAATCAGTGTTTTCCAAAGAACTTGGTAAAATAGGTTTATGTCCAAAGACAAGTTCGTATGGAGTAAATTTGGTTGTACAATGTGTACTTGTATTATACGAAAACATAGCTAAAGGGATATAATCGTCCCAATTTGATTGATCGTTATCTATATAATGCGTAAGATAATCTTTCAAAGTAGAATGAGAGCGTTCCAATGCTCCATTAGTCTGTGGGTGATACACAGTAGTTTTTAAATGTTTAATTTTAAATAGTTTCGTAAGATTTTTCATTAAGTTGCTTGTAAATTGAACACCTTGGTCCGTGAGGATTGATTTAGGTATTCCGTAGTGAGAAAAGAATTTAACTAGACAATTAGCAACAGTTTCTGTTTCTGTAGAGCTAACCGCATAGGCTTGCGAAAATTTAGTTAGATCATCTTGAAAAGTGACTATATATTTATTATTTGAAGCAGTTTCGCTAAGTGGTCCTACTATGTCGACCGCAATTCTTTCAAAGGCTTCCGTGGAAGTTGTCGTTATTTCCATTGGAGCTTTATAAGTTCTTCTGTCAGTTTTATTTTTCTGACAGTGGATACAATTTTTTACGTAATTTTCAATATCATCTTTCATTTTTTCCCATCGGTATCTTTCTTTGATCCGATTATAGGTTCTGATGAAACCTGGGTGTCCTGACATAAGGCTATCATGACATTCCTTTAATATTATAGGGATTTGTGAAGTTAAAGGATTAATAATTTTGTTGTGATTAATATTAATCTTTAAGTTTCTAAAAAGATATTGAATGACTTATTTTATTTTTATAAAAGGTACAGAGTCAAAAGGGTTTTGAAAGTTTGGTAACGTAATTTCAGTTACACGTTTTTCGATGAGTTTCGATCTTAAGTTTTTAAGTGTTAAGAAAATATCTTTAGGGGTTGTTTTATCGAAATAGTGAGTCTTAGTAAAACAATGAAAATAGGATTTTTTATTATCTATAGATTTAGATTCATGAATACCAAACAGTGTTTTTGGTAATTCTAAAAGTTCGTCGGTGTCTGAACAATTTAATAATATTTCAGCACAAAAAGGGTTTTGATCGTCTAGATCGATTGAAGTTGGATATGCCATATTTTTAGACATATTATTTATAAAGAATGAATCATGTTCATTAAAGCTAAATATATTTGGCTTATTTTTAGCTGCGTAAAATCTTATATAATTTTCGTAAGTATCATTATCGGTATTATTTCCTACAGGGTTAACAACACCTTCATCTATTTCTATATAATTATTATCAATCTCTAAATTATTCGTAGATAGATTATTAAGACAATCTTCTAAGTCGTCAGCATTTATTTCGTCGAAACATGGTTCATTTAAAAGTTGATCAATAATATCTGGTGGAATGAATTTTTCTTTTAGTATCGAAAGCATTTTGCTGTTCGTTTTTTCAAGGGTTTATTAATTTTACTGAAGTTTTCTATAAATCTTCGGTAATAACGAGCTCGACCTAAGGACGATTTAATTTCTTTAGGATTCCAGGAAATAGGAAATTCAGAGACTGCTATTATTTTTTTTTTCAGGATTAGGTGTGACACCTTAGTTAGAAATTAAGTGATCTAGATAAGTAGCTTCTTTTCGCATGAAATGGCACTTATCCGGTTGAATTTTTAAGTTATTGTCAGCAAGTCTTTGAAATAAAGCTGTAAGTTTTTGCGTGATTTTCTATAGAATTTGCGTAGATGAATTTGTCATCTAAATAAACAAAGCAATATAATTCTTGTAAACTAATTAATGCGTTATTCATTAATCATTAGAAAGTAGTGGAAAGCTTGTCGCCTTCGAATAAAATATAGATTTATAATTGTCGCAAATATCTAATAAGAATAAGGAATTGATTTCCTTTGAATTTAATTGATCGATACAAATTTGATCACCAATTAATTTTATACGTTTTTACCGTTATCGTTAGAATTTTGATTAAAATGGTAAACGTTTTCAGGAATATTGTCTAAATAGACTTTCATACATTTTATAACAGCATATTCATTTGTTGAGTTTAAAATAGTGCAATACGATTTATTGTTCGCACCACTTTAGTTATAGCATTGATATTTTTTATTATTTTATTATTATTTATATTTTTTATCGTATTACTTTTATCGTTATTATTAAGCATTATTATTATATATACCTTCGATAGGTATTTTTTTATTTATTATTATTATCCCTTCTTTTATTTCAGGGTTTAAAATATCAATTTTGAATAAGAGTTTCATAGAAGAATTGTTTATTTTTTTTTTATTATTAAAAGTTTAAGTTTTTATTATTAAAAGTTTAAGTTTTTATTATTAAAAGTTTATTTTCATTATTATTTAGAATTTTTGCTTTTTTTTTAAAATGTCGTTCCCTTAAATTCATCATACCCAAGGTTTAAAATTTCACTGTGGAAATCGTGATTTTATTATTTATTTTTTTTTATTATTATTAGAACAATTCCAAGAGTTTCGATCGATTTTTTCGATCTAATGAATGCCCGATTTTACGGTGCTAAAGCCTATCTCAATAAATTTGCCCGAATTTACGGTACCGAGACTATTTGTCTCATTAATTGTCTCATTTTGAGAGTCTTTTTTATTTTCATTTGCACATTTCCACGAGAATCAACCGAAAGTTCAATCGAATTTCAATCGAATTTATACGGCACCGAACCCATTTATCTCAAAGTGGTCTAAAGATCACGTCTACATGAGATGGTGTTCGAGACATGAAAATGTCTTTTATAAATAAATAAATAAATAATACCACAAAGGTAACCGAAGCCATTTATCTCAAAGTGGTCAAGAGATCACGTCTACATGAGATGGCATTTATAAATAAATAAATAAATATTACCATGTAGGTAATTGGAAATGGCAAGATAACGCGAGATGGCAGATAATATATAATTGCAATATTATCTTTATAAATATTTTTTTTTGAAGTTAGCACGGAATGTTCTAATATACTCCTGAGCCTAGCTCGTGACTTACAGTAGACCGGCTCGGGGTTCCACTGCAGATCGGGAGTTAAAATATTTCCTTGGTTGGGAAGACGAATTATTATTATTATTAGGAGATGCAGAATTAGAATTTTCGTTTTTATATTTTAACGTTCTGCACTCTTGTATTAAGTCTTAAGTGACCAGGTTTTTTGCAATACCGGCACATTTTATTATTTGTATTATATTTTAGTCCTGAATTTGGACTAAATGGTTGATTATAATTGGATTTATATTTTACGGTGCTCCAGATTTCATGTCCGGGTTGAATCTTTCCCAAATGAAAGACTAAACCCTTCCACACACTTTTCCACAGATGAATATCTAGTAAATTAACGCAATGTAATTGCACTATATAAGAATAAAACATAATATTATGTAATTGGATTTATTATAATTGGATCCCGAATTTGGGGTAAAATTTGTATTATTATTATTTTTTACGAACATTACTTTACGTTTATCGAAATTATCATTTTTATTTTTATTTTTATAGCAATTGTAATTATAATGTCCCGATTTTCGACAAATCGTACATGTTTTAATTGAGTTATTATTATTATTAATTTTTACGAATGTTACTTTACGTTTATTGAAATTATCATTTTTATTTTTAGTTTTATAGCAATTGTCATTAAAATGACCCGATTTTTCACAAATCGTACATTTTTTTATTGAATTATTATAATAAGTCTTGGACGAATTAAGTAATTTGTTTATTCTTTCTTCTTCTAAGGAGATAGTAAAAGCTTCATTTAAATCTTTAAGTTCCGTCCAATTATTAGTTACAAGATTAGCGCGTTTTACTTCTGCCTGCCCTTCTAATGAAGTTAGAATATAAGAAGGTAATGTATTTTGTTGATTAGGCGTAGATAACACTACATCTCTGTTTCCGTCATAAGGTTTTATGAATTTAAACAAAACAGGTAAAGCTAAGATTGTTTCTTTAGATGTGGAAGTAGTTGATGAGACTGAAGCAGTAGTCATTTTTAATTTTTATTTGAATTATTTGCTATAAAAGAAATTTATTTAGTTTTATTTTTTATTTATACGATTTACATACGTTTCGTTTTTATGAATTTAATATCTGTTACGCGAAATTATTTGAATTATTTTTAAAATTTTATTGAAATCATTTGTTATAAAAGAAATTTATTTTTATTTTTACGATTTATATACGTTTCGTTTTTATTAATTTAATATTTGTTACGCGAAATTAATAGAGTTATTTTTAAAATTTTATTGAAATCATTTGGTATAAAAGGAATTTGTTTTTATTTTTACGTTTTTTTATATAATTTAATATTTGTTACGCGAAATTATTAAGATAATTTTTTTTGTTGGTAGAAATAGAAAATATTTTTATTTTTTAATAAAAATATATATTTTTACTAATGTACGGTTCACGGTACAAATAGTAAGAAGGAAAAGTTACACTTATGTACGGTTCACGGTACATAAAGTGAAAAGAAAAGGGTTACACTAATGACACGTCTAAGAGGAATTGGAAGCAAGGAATAAAAATTTCTACAGGACAAAAATTTTTATGTACTCACAGTAGAAAAACGATGAGTGCCCAATTCATTTTGAAGAGAAGGTGGAGTGAAGATCTCGAGCTCGTTGTCGGGAATATCAGGATCGGATTCTTGGCTGCTTGAAGAACTGAAGTTCACCGTAGACGCTGGACTGCGCGAAGCTTCCGTTGTCCACGTTGTTGCCTTTTCTTCCTTCTCCAGGCTCCGTCGATGTCGTGAGGTAGACAGGGGTTTCAGGTGAGAGCCGCACCTGCTTTCCGAGGAAAGATTTCTCCGAGGAGAATGTCCGCCAAACTAGTCTTTCGTGTCCTTATTGGAGATGGTCTTCCGTCGTCACAGAAGATCCTTGCGTGAAGAAATATCAGCTATCCGTAGCTGTTGATAGCGATTAAACTATCGATGATAGCGATTAAACTATCGGTGATAGCGATTAAACTATCTGATAGTGATTAAACTATCAATGATGATGATAGCGATTAAACTATCCCACTTCTGACACCAATTTTGCTACGACCCTCGGTTGAGGACGCAGAAAATAATAATAACTCCCTCGCAGCGAGCAGTGTTCGAGAAATTCTCTCCGGTTGTCGATGGATTTGCTGATGAGGATATCTGCAGTTTATGAAGTATGCAGATTAAGGTGATGTCTTGAGGTAATGTAGGTGATATCTTGGAAGTAGTACCGTGTAGGAATGATAACTTGGAAGTTTAGATTTAATAACTTTATTTAAGATAATCAACTTATAATTTAGACAATGTCAATTAGCGAACAAAAGTGCAGCGTGGAGACTGCACGTAATAAGAAATAAGAGTGAACATGGAGGAACGCTAAGTCCTCGTTTATATAGCATTTTCAGTATTCCCGAATCGTGGGAGACTTCATAGATTTAAGTCTAGGCACAAAAAATGGTTATGCAAGAATCAGTTTTTGGGCTTGCTTAATCCTTCGATATTTGTTAATCGTTTTCAATTAAAATAATGCATTTGTTGGAAACGCATGAGTGCGTAAAAGGTTGTCATTAATGCGTGTGATTTATAGCAAAGGTCTGGAGAATATAACAATGTCTACCGGCCCGGACTAAACAAACTCCGAATTAATAGTACTTTGGCTAAGTTAAATTTAATATTGCTAAACCGGAGCCTATTCCTCGAAACGAATTAGTTTATTTTCGTAAGGTCTAATATTTTTTATTTGTTTTGATTGCAGAAGTAAATTTGTGGATACTGGAAGGTAAAGTTCTTAGTATTTTTTTAAATTGGTGGCGCTACGCCCAATGATGTAATGCGTAATGAATGGCTAATACATGACTGGACGCTAATTCGTGAAGTACATGCATAGATTCTCCATCACAAGTATCTTTATTTAGGGCCTAAATTGATCTTCCTCCTTTGCATACATGCCTATCTTTATAGGTACGGTGAATTCCTTAAAATATTTTAACAACATAATTGATATTACAATCAGATCTAATATACAGGAGAAACACAAGAAACATAGGTAATTGTCGTGACTGAAAATTTAAAATCAACCTTCCACAATATTCTAAGTGTAGGTACAGTAAAAATAATATAATATCTCAGATCTCACCACAATAAAAAAATATATCTGGACCAGGTACACAATTAGAAGCATACCATACTGAACATAATATTAACTTATACCGATTGGTCTTTGGATTAGCGAGTCGAAAAATCCAAAATTTAGAATGTTACTTACATCCGTCTAATAAATTTTTTTGAACACTGAATGGAAGAGAATATTAACAAACCACGATGAAATATAAAAACATAAAATAAAAATGTAACGGTCGCAACTGAGAATTGAACTCAGATCCTTTGTCTTACCGGGACAACACTCTCCCAATTGAGCTATTGATACCAATTTCCATCGGTAGACCGATATCTTTTTGTCTTTTCAATTTCAAATTTTTATTGAGATATTTTTAAAACTATCTTCTTTTTCAATGATTAATTATTATTATTTTATTTTTTAGTTTCTATGGCAAAGTTAGTACATGATCTAAGTATAAAGCAAAAAAAAATGTTACAGTTTTCGCAATCCTCCTCACTAGGGTGTCCGGTGAGGAGGCTTGTAGTTTTTATATTTTTGTTTTGGTCTCTAGTTAAGTTCAGCTTCAGAACGTGTTTACTTTAGTTATACATATATTAGTTTATGGTATTATTTTTTGTTTGATTTAGTAGGACGTAGGAAATAACCTGTGTATTATGGCATATTTCCCTGGTTGAGTATTTATGTAAGATAGTGGAGTATTTGGATATGTTTTTTAAAGTTTATATATTGTTACGTTGCAAAGTTATAAGAATAGGTTCCTTTATTTCTGTCGCGCGGGAAATAAGTGAATCGGGGCCCAGTGCACAAACTTGCCGCACCGCCCCCCCCCTTTCCCTCTGCCTTCCGTACGCAGAGAGGCCGGCCGCCACTCCGGGCAGTCAGCAGCAGCAGTGTTACCGAAGCTCCCGATTTTTCGGGAGATCTCCCGATTTTTCACTTCATCTCCCGATCTACCGGAATGGCATCAAAATCTCCCGATTTTTCGAAGTTCTTAGCGAATTCGTTTCTCATCGATTCTTCGTCCGCTCAACTGGCAACTAATTGTGTATGGTTAAAAAAAATTCTTAAGAAATACCGCAATCTAAGCATATCTCCATTATAGACCCATGCAAACCGATCATCTATGAATTATGAGGTGGAATTTATAATTTATTACGTAACGCCTCTTCGAATCAGAAGGTTTTTCAGTACTTTGTTCTACTAACTTAATATATTATATAATTTTTTTTTTAATTATGACCACCTCAGACCCTGACGCAGGCGCAGGTACGAGTAGAAGTATTTCGAAAAATGAAATATTCCCAATATTATATAAAAAAAGTGGGAAATTGGCCTGCTCCTAGCAAAAAAGTTGCAACAAAGACATCAACGTTGTCTCTGGAGGAGATGCACTAACAAGGCGCTCAAACTCGTTTCATGTCCTGACTGCAACTATTCTCCTCCTCGAAAAAATAACTAAAACGGCACTTGCTAACTAACAGTGATGAAAAACCTTTTTTATATCGTACAAAGCAACTTCTTAACAATCATTTGCTGAATCACAGTGACATAAAACCGTATACATGTTTCTACTGCGATTATTCATGTTGGTTCTACAAAGAAGCACAAATAAACCTTATTTACCCACAGTGGACAAAAAACATTTTCTTGTCCCAAATGCAGTTACACAAGTTCTTGAAAGGAAGATTTAAAAATCCACAGTAAAATTCACGGTAGAGAAAAACCTTTTTCATGCTCCGGCTGCAACTATTCTTGTACTACGAAGAGAAATCTAATAATCACATGTTTACCCACAATGGAGAGAAACCTTTTCATGTCCTTACTGCAACTATTTTTCTTCTCGAAAAAAATTAAAACGTTATTCATGCACTACAAAACAGTATCTAAAAATTCACATGTTTACCCACAGTGGACAAAAACCTTTTTCATGTCCCGTCTGTAATTTTTCATGTTGTACAAAGGAACTTCTTAGAAATCATTTGCCGACTCACAGTAACATAAAACCTTTTACATGTTTCTACTGCGACTATTTACTATTAATGTTTCACAAAGAGGCATCAAAAAAATCACATGTTTATCCACAGCGGACAAAAATCATTTTCTTGTCCCGAGTGCAGTTATTAAAGATCGCGAAAGGAAGTTTTTTTGCAGTTATTAAAATCCACAGCGCGATTCATAGTGGAGAAAAGCCATTTTCATGTTCTGAGTGAAACTATGCATGTACTACGAAGATAAATCTAAAAAATCGCAAGTCTTCCCATAGTGGACAAAAACCTTTTTCGTGTCCCGACTGCAACTATTCATGTTCTCAAAAGGGACGTCTAAGAAAGCAATCGCTGATTCACAGTGGAGAGAAACCCTTTTCGAGTCCTGACTGCAACTCTTCACGTTCTTCCCTTGTCACGAGAGCCTTTATAGGCCAAGAACAGTTGATGATGTGAATATTTCGCTTTTGGGGAAATTATAGTAACTCACTTTAACAACACTGACTACAGCAATTTGTGTTTATGCGTATTTCGTGTTTAAAACACTAACGAATACTGACAACAAAATAAAATTAAAATAACGTACAATACAGTCGAGGGATTCTCTGTAAAACATAAACGAAAAGGCTTGCCAACTTGAGCATTCCCTAGTTTTTTTATTTAAATAAAAAAATCATGTTACGTAACGCGTTTTTCGAATCCCCCTCCCGCACTGGTAACGCACAGTAACATTTAACAAGACCCCCCCCCCCCTAATTTGCGTTACGTAATACTTGAACGGCCCCCAAGGTCAAGTTTCACAAAAATTTGGGCTGAGATTCCAAAAGTAAAGTAAGTCCCCGTTGAACGTTAGGGAAAAATTGCGTTATTCCACGGGCAACATCTACAATAATCGTATTGATAGTGCTGCTTATGGGTTTTTTCATTTATTGTTAAGGTTCTGCTTCGGAATAATAAAAGGGATTCGGAATATTGACAAGGGATGAATTTTATTACAATAATTTTAGTCATCTCCCGATTTCTTCAAAATTCTCCCGTTTTCTCCCGAATTCTCCCGATTTTTAGGCTAAAATTCTCCCGATTTTGAAATTTTGGGTTCGGGAACACTGAGCAGCAGATGCCCGCCCGGCCAGCTTGCAACATCTCGCGTCGTGAATAACGCGCCGGAGAGGCAAATTCTCCCGAGTTCGAAATGTTAACTTTCCCCGGTGTTTGTCGACGTACCAAACTGGAGCTAGCTGTAAGTACCATGCTGAATCTTACCCTGTGTGCATTTTAACTTCATCGCCCCTATAAAGAACGTATAGAGAGAGAGAGAGCCTTCCGCAATTAGACAAGTTTTAGGTAGCCTAAAGTAAATCCCCTGTTACCTTGAGCTGAGGCTGGCAATTACCGTGTTAAATATTGTATTCTCAGAGAATAAAAACTATTTGTGCTATGAAACATGTGTTTTGATTGAGGAGAGAGGCTCGGCGATTGTGGGAGAAGGACAACGAACCACAGGCACTCGCCTTGAGGTAAGGAGAATCGTGTTTGTGCCGAATTGAGCTACCCGACTGGCAATTTGTATGATCTTCCATCCGTAGAATTTACTCCTCGTGGCCATGCTTACACTGGCGCTTAGGCGTGGGGCCTAATTTTTTTTTCCTCTCCACGATCTCGCAGTCTCGTTCCTCAATCAACAATTGTAAACTTTATAATGTTATTATGTTTTGTCTTGTTTATTCCCAATTTGTCTAGCACATCCAACAAGAATCCCGTCGCGAACGTAACTGCGTATCATAATTTAAATTATTACGGGCCCGATTTCATCATTTACGAGTTGTCACTCGACAAAACATTATTACCGGTATTCCAACGCAAGGTGCCCAATCAAGAAAGTTGTCGCCGCGAATAATACAGTGATTACAAAGTGTCGGCCGATTAAATTTGCGATTTTCAAATACAAGTGAATAGTGGAAATGAACACAAATTTTAAAAAAAAGTTATTCAACAATTAAAATCCTGTACATGATAAACCAATTATCCGCTTGGTCCCGAAAGTGCTAAAATATTTTACTGCAGCATGCTGGTCCATACTTATAGACATTTGCTGACGCCTAGGGAACAAGTGGAATAACTTCCTTCTGTCATTTGACAATTTTGGTATTTTTGACTCCTGCCGTTTGCTGAAACCGGGTAATGCTGAACCACATTCGACCGATGCAAAAAATACCTAATTCGCGTTGACGTGAATTCCTCGACAGGTGACATTACATCCTACCTTGTCAAAACGAAAGGAAATTCGCGTGTAAATACCAGAAAACTGGTGCTGCCTAAAATCAGACTATAAATAGTCACGTAAATAAAACCATGCCCCAAGACATTGTTGAATCCTCAAACAAATACTTCCACGAAAGCTTGTATAAAAAGAAACATATTTCTTTCTGTTTTCTGAAGAATTCCCCCTTCGGAAAGCTATAAGAAAAATTTAAAACGTGTTCCCTTAAGAGGAATATAAACGCTAGAAATATTTCGATTCTTGTGTTTTATTAAATCTAAAACCGAGCGCCGGGTACCGTCATATTTTGGACTGATTTGCACGAGGCAAGTAATTTGAAATAAATACTGTTGCTATGACGTGGTGCTTGCAATACGTAAGAAGCGCCCAGCGAGATCTCCGTTCGCCGATGCTTCTACACATACCTTGTTACCCGGTGGATGAATACCGTCAATTCTATTTTACCAGCAGCGGCCAAGGCGGGAGCGGATCGAGAATCCTCAAACTATGGGGAATGCTAATAAAAGTAAATGTTTATAAAATTTGAATTGATTTTATTTATTTACAATCTAAAAAATTTTATGAAAGTGAATTATTAAAACATATTATTTTAAATACATATAAGTATTAATAAAAAGGAACTTGATTCAAGTTAAATATAATATGTATATATGTTAACAAAATGTAACTAATACGTACTTTTATAAAACTAGGTATAGGTATGTACTTTTATCAAATTTACATACACTTTCAAAATACCCAAATTACATATACTCAAATTTCCACATCTAAAATTTTTGTAAAATTCATTTACAAAAATAAAATTTTTGGAAACAAGTCAATAAACCAATCTCAGTATTAGAAATGATGACGGAACAACTCACAGCTAGGTTTTCTCACAGCTCACAACTCACAGCTAATTTCCACATCTAAAATTTTTGTAAAATTCATTTACAAAAATAATTTTTTTGGAAACAAATCAATAAACCAATCTCAGTATTAGAAATGATGACGGAACAACTCACAGCTAGGTTTAAAAATATTCTACATTTGATACATCAGTTTATTGAAACATACACTTAAAAAAAAACGGTGAAAATAAATAACTTGCATCCTCATATGCTGAATTTATCCTAAAAGAGCATAATTAAAACGAATGCAATATAATATTTTAAAATAATAAGTAAAATTTCGACCCATGGTAGAGGGGAAAGGCTGCCAGCTAGCGATCCGGAGATTGCGGGTCTTAGTATTAGACATTATCAAGGAACAGTTCCCAGCTATATGTATTAATAAAAAGAAACTTGATTAAGTGAAATGTAATATATATATATATATATATATTTATCTCCTCTCGTAAAACGTTGATCTTGCGCGACGGTACACCAGTTTTAAGTTGATCCGTTCGGACGTGTTGATCCATCCGGATATGCTGATCCATTACACAAGCTGGCATACACATCCTGATCCATGTGGATCAATTTATACCATCAAGATTTAGCTGTAAGCCACGCCCATTGTTCGGTGTCTTATACATTTTACACGTTTTTTTTTGTTGATCCATATAAATGCCAAGTTTTGACCGCCAACAAAGGTGCCCGTCTGTCGTACTTTTCAGCTTCTTTTAGTAGGTACCTGTACGTCCTTATTTCAAGTCGTTCTATTTCATTTCTTTTTTAATGTATTTTGGTTTAAGATTTAATTTTTATTTTGATTTTGTTTTTGATTTTGATTTCGATTTTTTTTGATTTTGATTTTGGTTTGAGATTTTAATTTTGATTTTGATTTTAATTTTTATTTGCATTCTTATTTTGATTTTTTAATTTTGGTTTTAATTTAGATTTTGATTTTTACTTTAATTTTGATTTTGATTTTGGTTTGAGATATTGATTTTGATTTTAATTTTGATTTGAGATTTTGGTTTTGGTTTTAGATTTTAATTTTGATTTTGATTTTGGTTTGGATTTCGATTTTGATTTTTATTTTGATTTTGGTTTTGGTTTGAGATTTTAATTATGATTTTGACTTTGATTTTGATTTTGGTTTTGGTTTGAGATTTAGATTTTGATTTTGATTTTTGATTTTGTTTTTGATTTTGATTTTGATTTTTGATTTCGATTTCGATTTCGATTTTGATTTCGATTTCGATTTTAATTTCGATTTTGATTTTAATTTTGATTTTGTTTTCGTTTCCGCTTCTAAGACCCGCACAAACCTCACCCCATGAACCTGGGCACTCCGGTTAAGTCACCAAACATAGCGAACCACTTAAGGTATACCTTAATTTTGGGAGGCGGGTATGATTACCACCGCCCCGGGAACCATTTTTGGGTAATCAACACCTCTGTCATATTGCAGTGACATTCGTGACTTAGCAGGAGTGCCCGGTTCAAGGAGTGAGATTTGTCTAGGTCCGTGCGGCGAACGCGTTCGCTGACCTACTGCGTGGCAAGCCGGATTGGGAGAGACTGATTTTTTGTGACTTAGCAGGGCTGCTCGGGTTCAAGGAATGAGATTTGTCTAGGTCTTTGCGGTGAACGGGTTTGCCCACCTACTGCATTACGGACCGGATTGGGAGAGACTGGTTGAGGGAGACCTTATTTTTCTTACATTAGCTCCACACAGGAAGCCCTGAAGAAAATAAATCCCGTCAAGGCCTATGTCTTCTTTGGGGATGCAATGCATTATCGGGGAATACGTATGATTCCTCGATAATGCATTGCATTACGATCTCTACGAATTCGGAAGTTGCAAGAACAAATTGCATTACGATCAATACGAATTCGGAAGTCGCAAGAACAAATTGTGGCGTGCGCAAGTAAATATTATTTTGATTTAAATGTATAATTCAACGATATCTAAGGGGCATTGCGACCTTGACTACGAATTCGGGAGTCGCAAGTTCGAATTGTGGCGTGCAGAGGTAATTTTTATTTAAAACGTTTGTATAATATATAATACAACAATAATGCAGTGCAGTGCGATCTTGACTACGAATTCGGATGTCGCAAGTTTAAATGGCATGAGCCAGTAAATTTTATTTTGATAAATACGTATAATTCCTCGATACTGCGTTGCCTTACTATCTTGGCTACGAATTTGGAAGTCGCAAGTTCGAATTGTGGCGTGCGCAAGTAATTTTTATTTTGATATAATTCCTCGACAATGCGTTGCATTACGATCTTGACTACGAATTCGGAAGTCGCAAGTTCGAATTGTGGCGTGGCCAAGTAAATTTTCTTTTGACAAATACGTATGATTCCCCGATAATGCATTGCATTACGATCTCTACGAATTCGGAAGTCGCAAGAACAAATTGCATTACGATCAATACGAATTCGGAAGTCGCAAGAACAAATTGTTGCGTGCGCAAGTAAATATTATTTTGATTAAAATGTATAATTCAACGATATCGAGGGGCATTACGATCTTGACTACGAATTCGGAAGTCGCCAGTTCGAATTGTGGCGTGCGGAGGTAATTTTTATTTGATAGTTGAGATATTGATTTTGATTTTGGTTTTGATTTGAGATTTTGGTTTTGGTTTTAGATTTTAATTTTTATTTTGATTTTGGTTTGGATTTCGATTTTGATTTTGATTTTGATTTTGGTTTTGGTTTGAGATTTTAATTATGATTTTGACTTTGATTTTGATTTTGGTTTTTGTTTCAGATTTAGATTTTGATTTTGATTTTTGATTTTTGATTTTGTTTTTGATTTTGATTTTGATTTTTAATTTCGATTTCGATTTCGATTTCGATTTTGATTTCGATTTCTATTTCGATTTCGATTTCGATTTCAATTTCGATTTTGATTTTGATTTTGATTTTGATTTTGATTTTGATTTTGATTTTGTTTTCGTTTCCGCTTCTAAGACCCGCACAAACCTCACCCCATGAACCTGGGCACCCCGGTTAAGTCACCAAACATAGCGAACCACTTAAGGTATACCTTAATTTTGGGAGGCGGGTATGATTACCACCGCCCCGGGAACCATTTTTGGGTAATCAACACCTCTGTCATATTGCAGTGACATTCGTGACTTAGCAGGAGTGCCCGGTTCAAGGAGTGAGATTTGTCTAGGTCCGTGCGGCGAACGCGTTCGCTTGCCTACTGCGTGGCAAGCCGGATTGGGAGAGACTGATTTTTTGTGACTTAGCAGGGCTGCTCGGGTTCAAGTGATGAGATTTGTCTAGGTCTTTGCGGTGAACGGGTTTGCCCACCTACTGCATTACGGACCGGATTGGGAGAGACTGGTTGAGGGAGACCTTATTTTTCTTACATTAGCTCCACACAGGAAGCCCTGAAGAAAATAAATCCCGTCAAGGCCTATGTCTTCTTTGGGGATGCAATGCATTATCGGGGAATACGTATGATTCCTCGATAATGCATTGCATTACGATCTCTACGAATTCGGAAGTCGCAAGAACAAATTGCATTACGATCAATACGAATTCGGAAGTCGCAAGAACAAATTGTGGCGTGCGCAAGTAAATATTATTTTGATTTAAATGTATAATTCAACGATATCTAAGGGGCATTGCGACCTTGACTACGAATTCGGGAGTCGCAAGTTCGAATTGTGGCGTGCAGAGGTAATTTTTATTTAAAACGTTTGTATAATACAACAATAATGCAGTGCAGTGCGATCTTGACTACGAATTCGGATGTCGCAAGTTTAAATGGCATGAGCCAGTAAATTTTATTTTGATAAATACGTATAATTCCTCGATACTGCGTTGCCTTACTATCTTGGCTACGAATTTGGAAGTCGCAAGTTCAAATTGTGGCGTGCGCAAGTAATTTTTATTTTGATATAATTCCTCGACAATGCGTTGCATTACGATCTTGACTACGAATTCGGAAGTCGCAAGTTCGAATTGTGGCGTG
The DNA here is from genome assembly GCA_917563855.2 of Limnephilus lunatus. Classification (NCBI taxonomy): domain Eukaryota; kingdom Metazoa; phylum Arthropoda; class Insecta; order Trichoptera; family Limnephilidae; genus Limnephilus; species Limnephilus lunatus. The sequence continues at coordinate 2,406,550 of CAKJTF020000010.1, forward strand.
GCCAAGTAAATTTTCTTTTGACAAATACGTATGATTCCCCGATAATGCATTGCATTACGATCTCTACGAATTCGGAAGTCGCAAGAACAAATTGCATTACGATCAATACGAATTCGGAAGTCGCAAGAACAAATTGTTGCGTGCGCAAGTAAATATTATTTTGATTAAAATGTATAATTCAACGATATCGAGGGGCATTACGATCTTGACTACGAATTCGGAAGTCGCCTTTGACTTTGATTTTGATTTTGGTTTTGGTTTGAGATTTTGATTTTGATTTTGATTTTGATTTTGATTTTAATTTTGATTTTGAATTTGATTTTGACTTTTGATTTCGATTTCGATATCGATATAGATTTCAATATCGATTTTGACTTTTGATTTTGATTATGATTTTGATTTTGATTTTGTTTTTTTTTTTCGTTTTCGTTTATGCTTTTAAGACTCGCACACCCTATGAACCTGGGCACCCCGTCTTTAGTCACCAAATATAGCGAACCACTTAACGTATACCTAAAATTTGGGAGGCGGGTATGGTTATCACCGCCCCGGGAACTATTTTTTGGGTAATCAACACCTCTGTCATATGTCACTGCAAGTGGTTCGCTACTTTTCGTGACTTAGCAGGAGTGCCCGGATCAAGGAGTGTGATTTGTCTAGGTCCGTGCGGCGAACGCGCCCACTTACTGTGTGGCAAGCCGGGTTGGGAGAGACTGTTTGAGGGAGACCTTTTTTTTAGCTCCACACAGGAAGCCCTGAAGAAAATAATTCCCCTCAGGGCCTATGTCATCTTTGGGGATACTGTGTGGAGCGTATTTTTGGGTAAGGAAGAAGATGATGTTCAGGGAAGGAAAGGGGTGGTAGGCAGACGCGGCCGGTGCCTTAAATTTTTGATGGTTCACCGAGTAATTCATCAAAAACGTAAAATAAAAGTAGGTGAAATAAAAATAAAATTAGACAGCCTAGTAACTCATAACTCGTACAGTGCCCTTGAGGTGATTATTCACAAAAAACGACGCTATACAAAGTATCCATTTCAAAGTTTTCTTTGCAGATTTAGGTACTATCTTGGTTGATAATTAAATGTAGTTTTGGCGGGCCATTGGCCATAATTCTGCTTTTATTTTCATGGTTCATATATATTTTATTATAGTCTTTATTTATTATTACATCACAAATTTTAAAAAGGCAAGGAAATTTATTTATATATATAAACAGCGATATCAGAATATTTCTATAATATAATGATTTAGTAGGCGGCTGACGTAGGCAAAATGTATAGCGAGCGATATGCTGAAATAGGCCAAAACTAAATGATCTTTTATCTATTATAGCTAAGACTGTTAGCCCCATAAAACAAATTTAACCGGTTAAATAATTATAATTTAATTGTTTCGACTCAATCATTGTTTTGCCACCGCCAACCGCCTACAAAATGAATAATAACACAATAACAACATAGCGCAAACGTTTCTATTTGTAGCGCATTCACACAAACAAAAGGTCACAAAAACTAATAATGACAATGTCAAATCGGTTCCCTCTCGATCAAGATAATATCGCACACGATGACCCGTTGACTCATCGTTTCATTTTACAAGACCAAAACACAATTACTGTCTTATTTAAACCCGACTTAAGAATAGTCATTTCGCTGGAACCATTTCTTCGGAACTCTTCGGACATTTCCGTCATCCGCATGCCGCACGGACAGCCGGCACTCGGTTCCTACTGTTCCGGGCCGATATAAAGTGCGCGCGGGAAGCAATGCTTTAGGCCCCTATAACTATTCTCTACCAATTTCATGTGCACAATTTTATAATTAAAAATATTATGTAGGAATACGATGAGCTGCAAAATGTTGTTCAATTTTGTTGGCGGTTCGGCGCACGAGTGCACTTTACGACGGGCCGCGCCTGGTGGTAGGTGTGAGTAGGAATCTGGCGGTCAGTGTGTCTAGGAGTGAGGGACATGTGAATCCATCCCTCCCATTTCGGTGCAAGGCGATATTCCTAGAGGGTACGTCTGTAGAAGTCGAAGGGACTCCCTCAACCATTCTCTCCCGATCCGGTCTAACTATCTAATCTGACATCTAACATATAATCTAACGGTGACCAGGCAACTCAGAAAGAAACCAACTCAGAAGCAAATCAGAAAGGTCATTAAGAGTGGTAATAAAAATATATTTATTTATTTATTTATTTATATTCTCACCATACATTTTGTTGTTGTTTTTTTTTTTACATAAATTAACCTCACTAGGACTAATGCCTGTATTGAGGTTAATAATTATAATTTGAGGATGCATTTTACATACAAAACACAATATAAATACACTACTTTCAAAACACTAATATTACATACTAATTACCCATCTATAATTACCATTTAAATAGTTTTATTGACTTACTGTAATATGATAATATAATATAATAATATGAAGACCAGATGGGTAATTTGAGAATGATTTGTAACAATATTATTTTATACCTGCCAAAAGCAAAGTAAGTTCAAAAGAACTAGGGTGACACTTCGATTTGTGCAACTGGAACTCAAATATCTTATTATTTAAAAAAAAAAAACTTATTATTTAAAAAAAAAAATCTTATTATTTAAAAAAGGACAAGGATGAAAATATAGTATGCCAATCCTCAGTCAACATAAATTTCTTAACATTATTTTTAAATTTAGTTAATGAATTGGAAGACTTAATGTAATCTGGCAGAATATTAAACATAAGTGGAGCCTTATATAAATAGTTTCTTTGGCCAAAAGATGTTTTAGTATGTATTGCCACAAAGTTCATTGTTGAGCCAATTCTAGTGGTATGGGTTTGTTGGGTTCTTTCTGCAGATTTAGTATTGATAAAAAATCTACAAATTATTTTAATGATGTACAGCTGTTTTATACACATAACATTAGATTCCTTGTAAAGTAGTTTAGATGGATAACGAAATTTTTTTTTGTACATGACTTTAAGAATAATTTTTGTGAGCAATATTTAGTGGTTCTACATTGGAATTTAGACAGGATCCCCAGCATACTATATTGTAAGAAAGTCGAGATTGGACTAAGGCATAATAGACAGATTTTAATTTCTCTTTATCCAATATATGACGAAGTTCTTTAAAAATATAGGTAAGTCTCCTGATATTTTTTGTTAACATATCAATATGGTCGTTCCATCTCAAATATTTATCAATAATTACACCTAGGTACCTAATACAGTCTACTCTTTCTAAAGGGTGGCAATTACAATTTTGCAGACAATTGTGTATATTTAGATTATGAATGTAGGATGGCTGACTTTTTGATGATATGCTAAAAGTTATATATTTTGTTTTTGATGTATTCAAAGTTAAGATGTTATTATTTAACCAACTCTTTACTATTCTTAATCCTGAATCACATTTTTCAAAAGCATCTTTCTTTATAAAAACATTTGTTAAATCGGTTAAGCTAGGTTAGGGTTACCGGCTATATTAAAATTATGTTTTCATAGCTTTTAATGACCTGAATTATGAGTTGGTTTCTTTCTGAGTTTGCATGGAACCAATCTAAAACTATTTAAAGAGGAAAGATTTGATTGTTTGTTTGTTTGCATTGAATAGGCTCCGAAACTAATGAACCGATGTGAAAAATTCTTTCATTGTTAGGAAGCTACACTATCCCCGGTTGACATAGGCTATATTATATTTTAAAAAAATTAGGAATCGTTACTAAAACTCCAATAATGTAGCCCAAGGTGTAAAAAAAATACCTAAAATATTCTTTACATCGCGTGCGCTGCGAAAACTATTAACAATAAAATAAAATAATGTAGTACGGCTTTGCAGAAAACATCTTTATTTACAAAAAGTGTCGTGACAGCATATGTCTAACTATTATAGTTATGCCACAAAAAGTGTTTAATAGTAGAAGTGTGTTAGATTAGAATGATCGCCTTTCGAAACGGTGACCAGAAAACTCATAATGAAACATACTGAGAAAACATAGGTTGAATAGGAAGTTAGGTTAGGGTTACCGGCTTTTTTTAAATTATATTTTCATAGCTTTTAATGACCTTTCTGAGGAGGTTCTGAGTTATTATGAGTTGGTTTATTTCTGAGTTGACATGGAACCTTTCGGAACATCGCCTTGCACCGAAACGGGAGGGATGGATTCATACGTCCGTCACTCCTGGACACACTGATCCCCAGATTTCTACCCACACATACTACCCTTGTCCTCCCCAGAACTTCCTCTACTTCCTTTCCAAAAAATACCTTCCACACAGCGTCCCCAAAGATTACATAGGCCCTGTGAGGGGAATTATTTTCCTTCGGGCCTCCTTCCTGTGTGGAGCTAATGAAAAAAAATACCTCTACCAGTCTCTCCTGATCCGGCTTGCCTCGCAGTAGGTGAGCAAAAGCGTTCGCCGCACGGACCTAGACAAATCTCACTCCTTAACGAACCACTTGGAGTAACGTATGGCAGAGGTGTTGATTAGCCAAAAAATGGTTCCCGGGGCGGTGGTAACCATACCTGCCTCCCAAAATTTAGGTATACCTTCCTCATCAAAGAAAAAAAAATAAAAGAATAAAAATATAGCTATTATTTTAGCTCATTGACATAAGCTCCACACAGGAAGCCCCGAGGAAAATAATTCCCATCAGGGCTTGTGTTATCTTTGGGGATATCTTTTTGAAGAGACTCCCTTAACCATTCTCTCCCGATCCGGCCTGCCAGATGGTGGGCACACGCGTCCGCCGCCATAACCTGCACAAACCTCAACCCATAAACCCGGGTACCCCAGCTAAGTCACTAAGCTTAGCGAACTACTTAACCTAGACCTACAGTTTGGCAGGCGGGTACGGGTACCGCCGCACCGGGAACCATTTATTGGATAACGAACTCCTCTGCCATAGGTCTCCCTAAGTGGTTCACAACGTTTGGTGAATTAACAGGGGTGCTCAGGTTCTTGGAGTGAGGTTTGTCTAGGTCTTTGTGGCGAATGCTTTTCCTCACCTACTGCGTGGCGGTCAGGATCGGGAGAGGCTGCTTGAGGCAGACATAATCTAGACCTCTCCAGCCGGACTCTCTCGACCCCACGTAAATAATAATAATTAAATAACTTACATTGCTTAAAAAGTGAATCTAAAAGGTTTCATTATCGCCATGACGGCCGGCGTAGTACAGCAAAAACTCAACCACCGAATGTCACGGGATTGAAACCCGGCGTGGCAAATAAATTTTTCTTGGTTAATTTGTGTTATTTCACAATTTATTCATATAAAATAATATATAATATATTTTACTTATCAGATTGATTACCATAGGTAGGTAGGTACCTATGGTCTGGAATTTTAACATGAAAAATTATTACAATTTGGAAGGTGAGAGTGGTACCGCTGCCCGGGAACCATTTATAGGAATTTTAGGAACAAATGCAGCATAAAAATAAGAATATGCATAATATGAATAGCTGCATTTACAAATGCAGTTATTCTTATTATGTTGTTTACAGATTTTCTTCATTTTTATTGTTTCATTGGAAATAAGGTTGCTTCCTGTAGTGACGACCGGCGTAGTCTAGATGTAATCAGTGGCGGCCGCTGCCCTGAGAATGTGGTGGTTCACTGACAATCCGTACCTACTTATGACAAAAAAATTAAATTAGGAATTTTTTATTATTAATTTATTTTCAAACAAACTGTTAATCCCTCTTATATGTATATTCAACACTGGTTGCACTCATTTTGGTAATAAAATTATATATTAACAAATTATGTTATTAGTATTTAACATAATCAATACAAAAAAAAAACAAAACAATGACAATTATCACGTGACGGGTCAATATAACGCGCGCCGCAAGACGCAAACGATCTACGATCTTCGCCGAAAATCGATTGTATTCGTGTCACCTCGGGTCCATAGTTCATGGTCAATCGGTAAACTTCGGCAAGGATCGGATTATGTTGGGCCGGTGGCACGCGAATCCAAGCCAAATTCTGGTGCAAATAGCGAAATCGACGGGCTTTCGATGTTTTAAATATCCCGATACGAGGCCGCTCGGCGGCGGCGCTATGGGAGATTAAAACCGTTCTCTCTGATAATATTCGTAGCATTATATTGTATATTGGTAACTAATATTTTGAAATGATTAAATTAGAGATTTGATAGATTTAAATTAGATAAATTAAATTAGAGATTTTTTAGTCTTTAGTAAGTAAATAAAGTAAATTTAGGCATTATATTTTGGCAGTGCTGCACACGAGCGCACTGTGCGACCAGCCGCCCTTGGAGGTAATGCTCTTGACTCGTACACCGAAGTTCGCGTGGTTTATCACAATTTATTAATTTAAAATAATAAATGCATAGTATATATACTGGGCGTACTGTACAGGGCCCGCAGATACTTTAATAGTACACAACTGCTAACCCTGTATAAATCGCAAGTGCGCCCCACGGTTGAATTTGGCAGCCACCTCTGGTCTGGAGCTCCAAAATACCTTAAAAAAAAAACCCTTGACTCTGTGCAGAAACGGGCGGTCCGTTTGATAGATTCTCCCATCTTAACAGACGGATTGCAATCCTTAGAGCACAGGCGTCAGGTGGGAATGCTGTCCTTGTTCTACAGGTATTACAATGGAAAATGCTCCGAGGAACTAGCGTCGTTGATCCCCTCGGCACCGGTGCATAGTCGGGAAACACGCCAAACACGCGCCCAACATTTGTACACGGTTGACATTAGTCACGTGAGAACGGGTCGTTTTTACGACTCGTTCTTGAGTTCAACAGCTCGGATGTGGAACGATTTACCAGCCTCTGTGTTTCCTCCCTCCTACAACATGGGTCTCTTCAAGACCCATGTTCACTCCTTCCTTTTCTCAAAAAGACCCTCCACACAGCGTCCTCAAAGATGACATAGGCCCTGAGGGAAATTATTTTCCTTAGGGCCTCCTGTGTGGAGTTAATGTAATAAAAAAAATATATATTTGCGGCACGTTCCAGAGTGAAAAATACTCTCAGTATCGCCATAGTGTAAGTAAGACCACCATTCAGAATTGAAACATTGCTTGAAATGGCGTAAGCTGTGTTTGTTGACTACATCTGAATAGCCAGGTACTTTCCCACCTTCCTCTTTCCTATCTCCTTCCCCTCCCCACTATCTTCAGCCTCGTAACATACCCCAATTGGGGATGCCATAGTCTCACTGGCTCCAGACGGGAGCAGCTGAGACTCTTTACTATAAAAAACAAATAAAATTACTTAACATGAAATATATTTTACTTTTTATTTACCTACTATTAAACATTTTCGGTAGCATATCTCTTTTGTGTTTGAATATCTTGTACAAACTGACTGCGATTGAACGTGCAAAAACAACACGAAAGTTTCAACATTATAGTGCGTGATAATTTTTCTCACAACAAGGCAGCACGAACACTTTTACTTACATTTTAAACTCATCATATCTTTCTAATGAATTGTCCGATTTTAATAATTCAAAAAGTTGAATACAGATATTGAAACAATATTGAATATAAAGTAATTTATTTTGATAAGGATTAATACCAAGATACAAATAAAGAGCTTTTTCTAGCGGCGACATTAAAATTAAATTTTTAAAATAAAATAACACTTATTGTGGCATAACTATAATAGTTAGACATACGCTGTCGCGACCTTTTTTGTAAATAATGATGTGTTCTGCAAAGTCGTAGTATATTGTTTTATTCTATCTATAATAGTTTTCGCAGCGCACGCGATGTAAAGAATATTTTAGGCATTTTTTTTACACCTTGGGTTACATTATTGAAGTTTTAGTAAGTATCCCTATTTTTTTTGAAAATATTATTTAGCCTATGTCACCCGAAGATAGTGTAACTTCCTAACAATGAAAGAATTTTTCAAATCGGTTCAGTAGTTTCGGAGCCTATTCAATGCAAACAAACACACAAAGAATCAAATCTTTCCTCTTTATATTTTAGTGTGCTGAATTATGAGTTGGTTTATTTCTGAGTTGACATGGAATCTTTCGGAACATCGCCTTGCACCGAAATGGGAGGGATGGACTCACACGTCCGTCACTCCTAGACACACTGACGCCCAGATTCCTACCCACACTTACTACCCCATTCCTTCCCTGAACATCCTCTTCTTCCTTTCCTAAAATACGCTCCACACTGCATCCCTAAAGATGACATAGGCCTTGAGGGGATTTATTTTCTTCAGGGCTTCCTGTGTGTAAGAAAAAAAGGTCTCCCTCAACCAGTCTCTCCCGATCCGGTCCGTAACGCAGTAGGTGGGCAAACCCGTTCGCCGCAAAAACCTAGACAAATCTCATCCCTTGAACCCGAGCAACCCTGCTAAGTCACAAAAAGTAATTGGGATGACGTATGACGAGTTGGTTATCCAATAAATGGTTCCCGGGGCGGCGGTACACATACCTGGCTCCCAAACTATAAGTCTAGGTTAAATGGTTCGCTACCTTTAGTGACTAAGCCGGGGTGCCCGGGTTCATGGGCTGAGGTTTGTACGGGTTTTGGCGGCGGACGCGTCTGCCCACTATCTGCATGCCAATCCGGATAGGGAGAGAATGGTTGAGGGGGTCCCTTCGACTTGTTCAGTCGTACTCTATCGGAACTTGCCATGCACCGCAATGGGAGGGATGGATTCATACGTCCGTCACTCCTGGACACACTGATCCCCAGATTCCTACCCACACATACTACCCTTGTCCTCCCCAGAACTTCTTCTCCTTCTTTTCCTAAAAATACCTTCCACACAGCGTCCCCAAAGATTACATAGGCCCTGAAGGGAATTATTTTCCTCAGGGCCTCCTTCCTGTGTGAAGCTAATGAAAAAAAATGTCCCTCTACCAGTCTCTCCTGATCCGGCTTGCCTCGCAGTAGGTGAGCAAACGCGTTCGCCGCACGGACCTAGACAAATCTCACTCCTTAACGAACCACTTGGAGTGACATATGATAGAGGTGTTGATTAACCAAAAAATGGTTCCCGGGGCGGTGGTAACCATACCCGCCTCCCAAAATTTAGGTATACCTTAAATGGTTCGCTATGTTTGGTGACTTAGCCGGGGTGCTCAGGTTCATGGGGTAAGGTTTGTGCGGGTCTTAGAAACGGAAACGAAAACATAAACAAAATCGAAATCCTAATCGTAATCGTAATCGAAATCAAAATCAAAATCAAATAGGTAGGTAGGTACCTATGGTCTGGAATTTTAACATGAAAAATTATTACAATTTGGAAGGTGGGTGTGGTCCGCCGCCCCGGGAACCATTTATAGGAATTATAGGAACAAATGCAGCATAATAATAATAAGAATATGCATAATATGAATAGCTGCATTTACAATTATTATGTTGTTTACAGATTCTCTTCATTTTTATTGTTTCATTGGAAATAAGGTTGCTTCCTGTAGTGACGACCGGCGTAGTCTAGAGGTAATGTTCTTGACTCGTACACTGAAGATCGCGTGATCTATCACAATTTATTCATTTAAAATAATATACGTTCCAGAGTGAAAAATACTCTCAGTATCGCCCTCGTGTAAGACCACCATTCAGAATTGAAACATTGTTTGAAATGGCGTTAGCCGTGTTTATTGACTAGATCTGAATAGCCAGGTACTTTCCTACCTTCCTCTTTCCTTTCTCCTTCCCCTCCCCACTATATTCAGCCTCATAACATACAATTGGGGATGCCATAGTTTCACTGGATCCTGACGGGAGCAGCTGAGTCTCTTTACTATAAAAAATTAATAAAATTACTTAACATGAAATATATTTTACTTTTAATTTACCTACCATTAAACATTTTCGGTAGCACATCTCTTTTATATTTGAATATCTTGTACAAACTGACTGCGATTGAACGTGCAAAAACAACACGAAAGTTTCAACATTATAGTGCGTGATAATTTTTCTCACAACAAGGCAGCACGAACACTTTTACTTACATTTTAAACTCATCATATCTTTCTAATGAATTGTCCGATTTTAATAATTCAAAAAGTTGAATACAGATATTGAAACAATATTGAATATGAAGTAATTTATTTTGATAAGGATTAATACCAAGATACAAATAAAGAGCTTTTTCTAGCGGCGACATTAAAATTAAATTTTTAAAATAAAATAACACTTATTGTGGCATAACTATAATAGTTAGACATACGCTGTCGCGCCCTTTTTTGTAAATAATAATGTGTTCTGCAAAGTCGTAGTACATTGTTTTATTCTATCTATAATAGTTTTCGCAGCGCACGCGATGTAAAGAATATTTTAGGCATTTTTTTTACACCTTGGGTTACATTATTGAAGTTTTAGTAAGTATCCCTATTTTTTTTGAAAATATTATTTAGCCTATGTCACCCGAAGATAGTGTAGCTTCCTAACAATGAAAGAATTTTTCAAATCGGTTCAGTAGTTTCGGAGCCTATTCAATGCAAACAAACACACAAAGAATCAAATCTTTCCTCTTTATATTTTAGTGTGCTAGATTAGATGTTCTTCAGCCGTACTTTCTCGCCTTTCGGAACGTTAATTATGAATTATGAGTTGGTTTATTTCTGAGTTGACATGGAATCTTTCGGAACATCGCCTTGCACCGAAATGGGAGGGATGGATTCACACGTCCGTCACTCCTAGACACACTGACGCCCAGATTCCTACCCACACTTACTACCCCATTACTTCCCTGAACATCCTCTTCTTCCTTTCCTAAAAATACGCTCCACACTGCATCCCTAAAGATGACATAGGCCTTGAGGGGATTTATTTTCTTCAGGGCTTCCTGTGTGTAAGAAAAAAATGTCTCCCTCAACCAGTCTCTCCCGATCCGGTCCGTAACGCAGTAGGTGGGCAAACCCGTTCGCCGCAAAGACCTAGACAAAACTCATGATGACGTATGACTAGTTGGTTATCCAATAAATGGTTCCCGGGGCGGCGGTACACATACCTGGCTCCCAAACTATAAGTCTAGGTTAAATGGTTCGCTACCTTTAGTGACTAAGCCGGGGTGCCCGGGTTCATGGGCTGAGGTTTGTACGGGTTTTGGCGGCGGACGCGTCGGCCCACTATCTGCATGCCAATCCGGATAGGGAGAGAATGGTTGAGGGGGTCCCTTCGACTTCTTGAGCCGTACTATATCGGAACTTGCCATGCACCGCAATGGGAGGGATGGATTCATACGTCCGTCACTCCTGGACACACTGATCCCCAGATTCCTACCCACACATACTACCCTTTTCCTCCCCAGAACTTCCTCTCCTTCTTTTCCTAAAAATACCTTCCACACAGCGTCCCCAAAGATTACATAGGCCCTGAAGGGAATTATTTTCCTCAGGGCCTCCTTCCTGTGTGAAGCTAATGAAAAAAAAAATGTCCCTCTACCAGTCTCTCCTGATCCGGCTTGCCTCGCAGTAGGTGAGTAAACGCGTTCGCCGCACGGACCTAGACAAATCTCACTCCTTAACGAACCACTTGGAGTGACATATGACAGAGGTGTTGATTAGCCAAAAAATGGTTTCCGGGGCGGTGGTAACCATACCCGCCTCCCAAAATTTAGGTATACCTTAAATGGTTCGCTATGTTTGGTGACTTAGCCGGGGTGCTCAGGTTCATGGGGTGAGGTTTGTGCGGGTCTTAGAAACGGAAACGAAAACAAAAACAAAATCGAAATCGAAATCGAAATCGAAATCGTAATCGTAATCGAAATCGAAATCAAAATCAAAATCAAAATCAAAATTAAAATCAAAATCGAAATCAAAATCAAAATACAAAAGTCAAAGATAAAATCAAAATCAAAATCAAAAACCAAAATCAAAATGAAAATCAAAAGTCAAAATCGAAATCGAAGTCAAAATCAAAATCAAAAGTCAAAATCAAAAGTAAAAATCAAAATCGAAATCAAAATCAAAGTCAAAATTAAAACCAAAATTAAAAATCAAAATCAAAACCAAAATCAAAATCAAAAAAAAAATCAAAATCAAAATTAAATCTAATATAAAAAAACATTAGAATTGAAATAAGAACGTAAAGGTATAATATTATAATTTTATAAAACACATACAGCAAAATGCATTACTCAAAACAAAAGATACAGTATAAGTTAGGTTATGCAGAATGTATAAATATATGTATTCTTCATAACCGTTTTAAAAATTTATCTGAAGTATTAGATATATTTTTCCACCAAGTGCCGTTGTATTACGTTTTACAACTTCCATATCGGCTCAACCAATGAACAGTAAAACCAGATATAGGTAAATGTTTTTTATGACCAATCAGAAGGTTTCGTTCATAACGCCATCTTGAACGCCATTCTGATTGGTCATGGTCAGATCAACAATTTTATAGTAAAAGCACATATAGGTACATAAGATATACGATTATGTGGATCAACAACGCATGGCAATTTGGGCGGATCATCAACGCATGGTGATTTGGGCGGATCAACAGTTACGAAGCGTATGATTTCCATACAAATATCGAAAATTATATGTGTAGTATTTCGTTTACTTTTACTGGGAAACTGGCAACCTTGCTATTTAATGTAACGTTGTTGCAAATTCATACAGAAGTAATCCATTAAAGCCAAGTTATTCGGTGTTAAAGGTGGATCAACACTGTCAAATAACTTCTTACTGGATCAGCATATTACGAGAAGAGGTCAATATATATATATATATATATATATATATATATATATATATATATACGTAACTAATACATACTAATAAACTAATGTAAATGTAACTAATATATACTTTTACAAAATTTGGTATATGTACTTTTATCAAATATACATACACTTTTATCAAATTTCCGCATTTAAAATTTTTGTAAAATTCATTTACAAATAAAACTTTTGGAAACAAATCAACAAACCAATTTCAGTATTAGAAATTATGACGGAACAACTCACAGCTAGGTTTAAAAATATTGTACATTAGATACATTAATTTATGGATACACACACTTAAAAAAAACGGTGAAAACAAATAACTTGCATCTACCTATGCTGAATTTATCCTAAAAGAGCATAATTAAAACAAATACAATATATATCGCGGGTTCAAACCCCGGCAAACAAATCTAAGTACTAGACATTATCAAGGAACAGCTCCCAGCTTCATATATTAATAAAAAGAAACTTGATTAAGTGAAATATAATATGTATACATATTAACAAAATGTAACTAATACATACTTTTACAAAACTAGGAATATATACTTTTATCAAATTCACATACACTTTTATCAAATTTCCGCATTTAAAATTTTTGTAAAATTCATTTACAACTAAAATTTTTGCAAATAAATCAACAAACCAATCTCAGTATTAGAAATGATGACGGAACAACTCACAGCTAGGTTTAAAAATATTGTACATTATATACATCAATTTATGGATACACACACTTAAAAAAACGGTGAAAATAAATAATTTGTATCTACCTATTCTGAATTTATCCTAAAAGAGCATAATTTAAACAAATACAATATATCGCGGGTTCAAACCCCGGCAAGCAAATCTCAGTATTAGACATTTTCAAGGAACAGCTCACAGCTACATATATTTAAAAATTATTCTTTTAAAATATTAATCCTACCGATAATGAATTTAAGCATTATATTCGTCAACCTAAAATTTCTCAAATGATATAACATTCTGAACATCAAAAGAGTTGAAATCAGGAATAGTTGATGCTGACTCATTTTGAGCTCACGCTGTTTGAGAACCAAAAATGCTCGCTGTAACAACGAATTCGCTACGTATATTGCAAGTAAAAAACTTCGAAAACACGGGCACAGATCCCACGTCCGTTGCTAGCCACGGCTCGCGGCATTATGGTGGAATACAAGCGTTGGGCGCAGATCGTATGAATTAGTACGGTTCTAAAAATTTGACGTAAGCGCCAAAGCGGTTTTTATTTTTTTTGTGCATAATTTTATAAGAACGAAAAAAAGTTAGAACGTAGAAAACGTCAAAAATAGTCTAAGCCATAAAGGGGTATTTTTTAAAAATTGTTACTTACATTACTTCATAGTAAAGTCATGAAAAAACTTTTTTTTTAGTGGTTTACGCTTATTTTTTTTGTTACGTAAATAATAATTTTATTGTAATTCTGTTACGTAGAAAAGGTAGTTAAAGCTTCAATTTATCCGTAGCATATTTTTTTATATTCGTACTGTAAACCGATTCGTTGTAAAGATTAATCTAAATAGTGATTTCACGTATAGCTTCATCTTAAGGTGAACCTTTGTCCTATGATTTTTTTATCTTCGGACTTCGCAAATTTGCAACCTTTTTTCGAAAACAACTGGATTTTTTCTTAAAAACGTGTTCCCCTAAGGTGAACCCTTGTCCGATTATTTCTTATCTTCGGACTTTGCAAATTTGCAACCTTTTTTCGAAAACAACGGGATTTTTTCTGAAAAACGTGTTCCCCTAAGGTGAACCCTTGTCCGATTATTTCTTATCTTCGGACTTTGCAAATTTGCAACCTTTTTTCGAAAACAACGGGATTTTTTCTTGAAAACATGTTCCCCTAAGGTGAACCCTTGTCCGATTATTTTTTATCTTCGGACTTTGCAAATTTACTACCTTTTTTCAAAAACAACAGGATTTTTTCTTGAAAACGTGTTCCCTTAAGGTGAACCCTTGTCCGATTATTTTTTATCATCGGACTTTGCAAATTTTCAACATTTTTTCGAAAACAACGGGATTTTTTCTTAAAAACGTGTTCCCCTAAGGTGAACCCTTGTCCGATTATTTTTTACCATCGGACTTTGCAAATTTGCAACCTTTTTTCGAAAACAACGGGATTTTTTCTTAAAAACGTGTTCCCCTAAGGTGAACCCTTGTCCGATTATTTCTTATCTTCGGACTTTGCAAATTTGCAACCTTTTTTCGAAAACAACGGGATTTTTTCTGAAAAACGTGTTCCCCTAAGGTGAACCCTTGTCCGATTATTTCTCATCTTCGGATTTCGAAAATTTTCGAACCTTTTTTCCAAAACACCTGGATTTTTTTTAAAAAACACATTATCTAAGGCAAACCCCTGCCCAAATTTTCAAATAATCCAAACACTTAGAAATACGTCCCCAGTGGTCAATCCCTGGCATAATTTCTTTCCAATTGCGGATGAAGAGTCTAGTTCTCACTTTTTCCAACGTAAGGTCACACTGACACGACTCTATACACTATGGAAGTCCCTCAAGTCACGCTGGGTATAATTCCCCACATTTCTACGTCAAGAAAGGAAGAACTACTACAGGCCCTGAGAAATAGAAATATTTCCCCCAGGAATAAATCCAAAAAATGCCTTATTCAATATGCTTCTTTCTACAATAGAAAATACATTAAGGGGTTGCAATTTCAACCCGAAAACACCTCAGAAATCATCTCTATCCCCCTCACAGTCCCCGAAGCAAAACCCTTGGTGGTACAAGCCCAGGAACCAACCAAAATATACGATTTGACATCCTGGAAGACGAAATACAACGGACTCACGGATGTGGAGGATTTCATCAACAGAATAGAAGAAACAGCCCAAGTCAGAGGAATCCCCGAAAATATCCTACACAGAAACTTCATAGACCTCATCGCTCCTGAAATGCTTACCTGGCACAGGATACATAAGAGAAAAACAAACTCATGGAGTGAACTCAAGGCGGCACTTTTAACAAGTTTCGGAGAAAAAAAGGCCCAACATAGAGTCAGGCTATCCTTACTCGCTATCAAGCAGCACTCCGGAGAGCCTGTTGCTAGATTCACGCAGAGGGCAGAAGCCATCAATATCAAGCTTGCCCAACCCGTCCCTGAAGTGGAACTTCTCCCAGTTTTAATCGACGGTCTTCTGCCACGATACGAAAACATCATCACTTCCCAGAAAATTTCCACGCTGGAGCAATTAAAAGATGTCTGCCAGCTACTGGAGGCGTACCAGGATCGAAAGAGAGACGAAAGGTTCCCCAAAGAAAACTTTCGCCCAAGCACTTCGTCCGGCATAAAACCGGAGCACAACGAAAAGAAATCCTGCTCCTTTTGCCACAAGGTTGGTCACTCCCAAGCCACCTGCTTCAAGCAAGCTGAACTTTTACCCTCCAAAGACCCCCATTCTAACAAAAGGCGATCCGTTGATCGTTCTCCAAGAAGAGATGAAGGGAGGAAGTTTGGCAAAGGACCACGCCAAGACAATACCCAGACACCCATCCCGGATCTCAGATTCATCAAACCCCCTACGGATTTCTCCAGACCCCCTCCCAATTGGACAGCCAGAAAGACAAAAAACTAGACTCCAACCCCCCGGACCACCCTTCCCTTAGGCCGAAGGAATGGTCGGAGTGGTTGGAACACGTGAAATTTTTCAAACAGGCCTTACCCCTCTCTACAGTCTGCTGCAAACAGGCAATAGACGGTAGACCCTTCGCGCATTTTTCCGTAAACAATGTGGTTTTTTCAGGTCTCCTAGACAGCGGCGCGTCAGTCAGCTGTCTGGGCGACAACGCTCACACCTTATTCACAAACTGTGGTTTTAAAATGGAAGAACATTCTTCACATGTTACCACGGCAGACAACACTTCACAACGTGATGTGGTTCTCTCACCCTGCCGATCAATTGCGACCAAAAAACAGTTTGGATCAAATTCCTGGTCGTACCTACAATCTCACAAAAATTTATCCTGGGAGTGGATTTTTGGATGGCTTTCAAAATTGCTCCGCAATTGTTTAACAACCCCTCCGTCCCTCCCCAAGTGAACGAAATCCGTACAGTAATACCGTACGAAAATTTGAACCCCCTACAAACAAGTCAGTTGGATCAGATGATCAACAAGTTTGAATCAATCTCCTTCGAAAGGTGCGGTTTAGGCCTAACCAACTTAGTAGAACATCATATAAAAACAACAGGTCCCCCAATCAAACAAAGGTATTACAATCTCGCTCCACAAAAATTGAAAACATTAGAAAAAGAATTGGACGACATGTTAAGAATGGGAGTGGTGGTACCCAGCCGCAGTGCATGGACCAACCCCACCTTATTAGTTTCAAAGAAAGACGGCTCGGCCCGTTTCTGCCTCGACAGCAGACGCCTCAACGCGTGTACAGTGTCAGACGCCTATCCGCTCCCTTTGGTCAACTCCATCCTTGACAGACTTCGAAACGCTAAATACATCTCATCTATAGATTTGAGCAAGGCTTTTTGGCAAATTCCTTTGGATCCCAGCTCCTGCGAAAAAACTGCTTTCGTGGTGCCTGGCAGGGGTATGTTCCACTTCAAAAGACTACCCTTCGGTTTAAAAAACAGCCCAGCGGAACTACAAAGACTCATGGATAAATTGTTTGGCCCAGAGTCCGATAACAATTTATTTTGCTACCTGGATGACCTGATCATCATCAGCGATACCTTCGAGAAACATATACTTATACTAGAAAAGGTTTTTCAACAACTCAAACAGGCCGGTTTGACTATAAACCTAAAGAAATCGGAATTCTGCAAACACCGCCTACGATACTTGGGTTTCATAGTAGATAAAGAAGGCCTAAGAACAGACCCCGCAAAAGTAGCGGCTATGACAAATTTCCCCCGGCCTACGAATGCAAAAGAGGTAAAAGCTTTCCTCGGACTCACTGGTTATTACAGAAGATTCATAAAAAACTTTTCAACTCTCGCGGCGCCGCTCAACAAAATCACTGGCGTCCGTAAAGGTACCAGTAACTTCTCCTGGTCCGCAGAGACCGAGTCAGCATTCAACTCCCTAAAAGAAGCCCTTCAATCAGCCCCAGTACTGAATTGCCCCGACTTCAATCTACCCTTTACGATCCATTCGGACGCATCAAACGTCGGAATCGGAGGAGTCCTCACTCAGAATTTTACGGACGGCGAACACCCCGTGGCATACTTCTCTCGTACCCTAAATAAGCACGAAAAAAATTACGGGATTACCGAGAGAGAATTACTAGCAGTCATGGAATCCATTCAACATTTCCGCGGATACATTGAGGGCAGTAAGTTTACCGTTGTCACAGACCATAGCAGCCTAAAATGGCTGATCTCGCTAGACAACCCCTCTGGAAGATTGGCTCGCTGGTCGTCCCGCCTATCTCAATATACCTTCGATGTCATCCACCGTAAAGGCGCGGATAATATCGTCCCGGATGCCCTTTCTAGAATCGAGATAGCAACATTAAATGCCGAATTATCCAATTCTAGTCTCCCCACAAAAGATTTATGGTATCAAAAAATCTTCAGAGGATGCAGTGACAACCCACAAAAGTTTCCGAATTTTATAATTAAGAACGGACAATTATACCGCAACTGCAAGCCACCACTGTCAATCTTAGAGGATTATGCCTGGAAAATGGTAGTCCCTCTCGAAAATAGAGAACAAGTTATTATTGATAACCACAGTGCCGTAGACTCCATACACCCTGGAACTTTCAAAACATACAAAAAAATATCCTTAAGATATTATTGGCCTGG